>JAXIVH010000036.1:778404-1378404 GCA_036785325.1 Urophycis tenuis | reverse complement strand
TCACTGCCAGCCTTTCAGGTATCCAGCAGCTATCAATTCTCTTTTACAATGATGAGTCAGTCGCCTGTTGCAGCCTTTGAATAGGATGACAAGGATTTCAGTCTCTCAGCTTAAAGGGATATTCCGCCATTTTTGGAAATAAGCTCATTTTCCACCTTCCCTCGAGCAAAACAATCGATCTTTACCCTTTTCCCGTTCATCCAGCCGTTCTGTGAGTCTGGCGGTACAACTTTTAGCTGTAGCTTAGCATAGATCATTGAATCGGATTAGACCATTAGCATCTCGCCCGCTTAGAAGTGACTACGATTTCCAGAATTTTTCCCATTTAAAACTTGTCTCTTCTCAAGTTTGAAAGTGCAATAAGACCGACGGAAAATGAAACGTGGCGATTTTCTAGGCTGATTTTACCCGGAACTATATTCTCATTCTGGCGTAATAATCAAGGAAAGTTGCAAAGGTACCATGGGCGGAGTGATATGATGCGCCTCAAAGTATAGTCCCGGTATACCACCGGTAATAGCAGGTAATCACGTTGGTTGTATTGCCGGAAAAAGCCTACAGAGACTATTGAGGCGCTGCGTCATATCACTGCGCCCATGGTACCTTTGGTACCTGGTACAAAGGTACATGGTACCTTTCTTAAATGGGAAAAATTCCGGAAATCGTAGTCACTTCTAAGCGGGCGAGATGCTAATGGTCTAATCCGATTCAATGATCTATGCTAAGCTACAGCTAAAAGTTGTACCGCCAGACTCACAGAACGGCTGGATGAACGGGAAAAGGGTAAAGATCGATTGTTTTGCTCAAGGGAAGGTGGAAAATGAGCTTATTTCCAAAAATGGCGGAATATCCCTTTAAATGGTGACTTGTGCAAAGGATACACATAGCAGTAATGACAATAATATTCGATTTCAAGGTAACTTAGGATGTAGTGCTTTCACTGGATGCAACTTAAATTCGCCATTCGCCCGTGATATTAAACCTACAAATGTCTGGGTTTTTGTTTGTGTGTGTCATGGTGAGCACCTAATTTGTATATGTATCTGGTCTTGTAAACTCTTAATAAAAACTGTTTCTCAGGTGAGTGCACCACGGGCAGCGATCGAGGAGGCGGAGGAGAGCAGCATGCAACAACAGCGAGAGCTCACAGAGGAAGGACTTTTCGCCATGGTAATGTGGACCACTTGATATTCTGTCCCTTTGACTCAGCAGTCAAGCTGATGGGTGTCCATGTAAAGGTTCTTGGCCAAGAACCATTAAGTGGTTACAATAGTGGTGACTGTAATGAATTTATGGAAGGTGTTGCTGCTCAGAAAATTCAGATTTCTTTTTTTTTTAGCCTCATATTTTCCATAATGCTACCTTTCAGGCATCAGATTAGTCCTACTTACCGGTAATCTATAATGCTTATAATGTAAGACTTATAAATGTAATTACATTGTTGACATTGGGACTAAAATTGATGAGCACAGGACCCTCTCCACCATCCTTTTTGTGAGTTTCCCCTCCTTCCCTCAGTGTAGATATTGGATGTTGAGTTTTGTCAGTTATGGACATTTATCCCAGAGGCTATCTATAGTTTTAATGTATCACTGCAGTGTATGTGGAGTAGATGTTTTCAGTTCAGAAGTCATTCTGTTATTCAATTATTTTGTGTTATGTCCATATACAGTGTCTATCTATCTATCTATCTATCTATCTATCTATCTATCTATCTATCTATCTATCTATCTATCTATCTATCTATCTATCTATCTATCTATCTATCTATCTATCTATCTATCTATCTATCTATCTATCTATCTATCTATCTATCTATCTATCTATCTATCTATCTATCTATCTATCTATCTATCTATCTATATATCTGTGTGTATATATATATAAACTTTTGTTTCTTTATTTTATAGTACATTTTCTGCATATATTTCCCTGCCACAGGACGAAGATGAGCCTGGTAACCAGTGCTCGGGGTCTAGTTTGTCTGCTCACCCTGTAGCTGAGAAGCTAGACAGCCTCATGGTGGTGATGCTGGCCTACATTAGGGATGTCTGCCTGCCTAAGGGTGAGCATGAGTGAGGGGTGTTTGACAACGCTCCTACAGCAAACAAAAGAAAAACCGGGTCAGGATATCTGTTCTGGTTGACTGTACCTGTCAACCCAACATTGAACCCTCTCTCCAGTAGGCATAGACAGTGATACAGATACAGTGAAACCTCCGTACTCGAACACTTCTGAAGTCGAACAATTCGTTTTTCTAGCAAAATATTTGACCAACTTCTGTCCCAATTTGCTTTGACGACGTGGGGATGCCAAGATGCGCATCAGTGCACTGGAATCTGTACGGAGGAGACTCGCGCTCCAACCGTCTTTGTTCTGTGCATCTTTATTTGCTACTTGCTTGATATTGCTTCTCTTTATAGAATAAAGAAGTGATGAAGATATGTTATTTTATTACTGTTAATCTGGGTTAGATGTAAGATGTTAAACCTGAAATACCAAGTGTAAAGGTCTAAATGTGCAATTTTCTGGGACTCTGAACAGATTAATCCATTTTACATTCTTATGGGGAAAATAGTTTCAGTTTTCGAACAATTCACAACTTTAACAGCCTTTTAGAACTAATTACATTTTAGTACCAAGCTTTCATCGTATAGAAAATTTGTTTAAAAAAAAGAAGTATTTTGTACTGTAGTATTTGGTTTCTTACTGTATTATTTCAAAAGACAGCAACTGTTAAAAACCAGGCAATAAAGAAATTTTGTAAAATACAATAAAGCCTCGAATTAAAAAATGTTCATTTGATTTTGAACATCCATTTTGTCGTGAATTATGCATAATAATCGCTGTTTTTCTATAATTGTACCATCAAAATCTATGATCGTTGCATCCCTACTCCCTAAGCTTACGATTTGCTTTTCTTGTCATTTTATCCGTAGGTGGTCTGGATGTGGACAGGACAAAAGAGCTGTTTAGAGACCTTTTATGCATCTTTGACAAGCTTATTCTGCCGACACATGACTCCTGCCATGTCCAGTACATCCTCTTCTACCTCTGCAGTTTCAGAGTGGTTAGTGTTTCAAGCCAACCCGGCAACACACTTTTTCGTTCTTGTCACAAAATGTATCTATTGAATCGTGTTCCATATGAATCAGTAGCCTGGGAATTCCCATGCTGCTTTGTGCGCGATTTCATTCTCACTGCAAAGACAGTCTGGAAACCACCGCCCTTATTTTCCCCTGAGTTAGGGAACCAATCACAGAACGGGGGGGGCAGCAATACGATGACGACGTCTATGCACGACACCGAAGCTTGTAGCGTGTTAATCCAACATGGTAGCGGACACAACGTTACCGTTCGATGCAGCTTTAGAAAGTGTATTAAGTAGCTTTTGTAGCAATTAATTTAATTTTAGTAGCTAATTTTTAGTAGCAATTGGCTATGAATTGCGCGCAAAGCAGCATGTGAAGAACCAGACGCCATTTGATAGACATTCGTAGCGCCCAATAAACGGCTCTAGGCATTCGTAAACCACGCCTCAAATACGAGAAAATGCACACCTAGTTCCCAGACCACCATCTCATCGAGATGTGGACGCGTCAGCCAGGCTAATGAATCAGCATAATTGTCCAGCTTTTTTTTTGTTTTACACAGAACAAAATGTTATACATTTTGAATGTGAGCCTTAACTTGCTTAACATTTATACCAATGCATTTCAACCGGAAGACAATTTTGCTCATCGTTTGCTCAACAAACTATCTATTCATCTATTGAATGGTCTATTAAATTCAAAGTGGGCTGGGCGGACAGTTTCATCCTCAGTATGAATTTCATTTATAGATACGATTTCAGAAGTCAAACATTTTATTATATTAACGATAATTGATATCTATTTCAAGAAAGGATGTCCTTATAACAACAAGAAAATCAAAGCTGCATGATGCAAGTTGTGGGCTGGCAACAAAGACTGCTGAGAATTCATGCAAAGAGCCATGTGCAAAATCAAACCCACTTCCATGATTTGATCCTAATACAGCTGGTACCTTATACATACATCTAGGCTAACAGTATACATGATTGTCCACACTCATTTATTTTCAACTAAATTTTGACCTCATGTACACAATTCTGAACATCTCCAAAATATTTAATTATCGGTTCCTGTGATAGGAACAAGAAACTGATGAGGTACATGATCTATAAAAATGTGTTGGTGCGAACTGCCAGACGCTTGTTACATTGTTTTTCTCCTTTATTATTTCTCCTTATCTGTAATTGGGGTATCCCTCCATGGATCTGGAACACTTTCTCCAGATTGATCACTTTCTTGCCCTTGTGTTGTCTGACCTCACAAACACTGGTCCAGTCCCAAATCAGTCGCATATCACTTTTCTTTTTCTTTTCCAACTCTTGACAACCTCTCCTCTAACTCGTTTAACTTTTTCAAACAAAAGCCTTCCTAGTTCAGGAAACCCGATTTTATACCAATGTTGTAAACCCTGTGCTTTTTCAGTGTTTCTCCATCATTTCCTTAGAAGGCCTTGTCCCTTCTATTTTTCCGATATATTTTTTATAGGTATATGATAGGTATACACTATTACTATTTGATATTCTATTGCTAATTTGTGGATTTTTGCGCCTTTTCTTTCTCTCTCTCGCTCACTGTCTCTCACTATTGCTTTCAGGCTCTTGCAGAGGCCTTCCTAGAGCACCTGTGGAAGATCCTCCAGAACCCGTCTCATGCTCCAGTTCTCAGGCAGGCTGCAGCCGGCTACATTGGCAGTCTCCTGGCAAGGGCCCGCTTCCTGCCTGTGGTGTAAGTCTTTATGCTGCTGTTCACCTTTTTATGCATGCATTAGGAAAGAAATGATACATCCCGATTTTGTTTTTTATTTTCTATGTCTTAATTGGTTCACTTGGTTGAACACATGTTCAATTTAAATATCCCTTCCCAAAAAAACAGCTGCAACATCACAAGTAATATGTTATGTGGAGGAAGTCGGCGGCTTTCGGATCCACTCTTGGTTCTAGTCGGACTTGGTTACAGCAGAGCTTCAATGGAAAATGGATCGCCCTCCACCCGGGCCATTAGTTGGGTGTAGTTGAAAGGAAAACACACACATTAGATGATTCAATTTCAGGTGTTTAATATACAGTGCTGTGCAAAAGTATTTGCCCCCTTCCTGATTTATTTTTTTGCATATTTGTCATACTTTCAATCAGACAAAGATAACCCGAGTAAAGACAAAATGCTGTTTTTAAATGATGATTTTTGTTGAGTAAAAAAAACAAATCGAAACCTATCTGCACTTATGTGAAAATGTAATTGCCCCCTGAACCTAATTACCAGTTGTGCTACCCCACAACCGGCAATTGATGGCAATGACTGCAATCAAGCATTTGCGGTAACTGGCAATGAGTCTTGCACATCGCTGTGGGCACATTGGAGTGTTTTCGAGCATGAACTGCCCGTTTAAGGTCACAACATAGCATCTCAATCAGATTTAAGTCCGGACTTTGACTAGGCCACTCCAAAACCTTTATTAAGGTTTTGATTCCAAAACCTTAACAAGAAGCCATTCAGAGGTGGACTTGCTGGTGTGTTTTGGGTTGTTGTGCTGCATAACCCATGTACTTGTGCTTGAGCTTGAGGTCACAAACTGATGGCCGGACGTTGTCCTTCAGAATTTTCTGATACAGAGCAGAATTCATGGTTCCATCACTGACAGCAAGTAGTCTAGATCCTGAAGCAGCAAAGCAGCTCCAAACCATGACACCACCCATGCCTGACTGTTGGTATGACGTTCTTTTTGTCAAGTGTAATGTTATTTTTACGCCAGCTGTAAAAACTGTCCACATAATGTTTTTCCAAAAGTCTTAGGGATCATCAGGACGTTTCTCAGATGAGCATTTGTGTTCTTTTTGGTCAGCAGTGGTTTTTGCCTTGGAACTCCCCCATTGATTGCCTAGTCTCTTTCTTATGGTTGAGTCATGAACACTGACCTTAACTGATGCAAGTGAGGCCTGCAGTTTAAATGTTATTCTGGGTTCTTTTATAACACAAGGTGTGCTGCAGCGTTCTGGATCTGCTGCATGTTTTATCGCAGTTGCAGGGAGTCCAGCTAAGAGCGAGTTGCAGTAGTCGAGGTTGCAGTAGTCGAGGTGGGAGAAGACGAGTGCTTGGGTCAGCAGCTGTGTCACTTCCCTCGTGAGGAATGGCCACATCCTGCGGATGTTGTTGAGGGCAAATCTACAAGATCTGGTCACTGCAGTGATGTTTGCAGTGCGAGACAGTTGGTTGTCGAGTATTACGCCAAGGTTCCTCACGGTCGGTAAGGCACATACTGTATATGCCCTCGACCGAGACCAGTTGGTCCCTGTGAGGGCAGTCTTTCCACGGTATGAAGAGAAGCTCAGTATTTGGGAGATTGAGCTTCAGTTGATGCACAGTTGGCCAAGAGCTTATGCCGCTTGGGGAAGCAGTAGCTCAGTGAATAGAGCGGGTGGACAGAGTGCATCTTCCACTAACCTTAGGGTTGGTGGTTCGATCCCTTTGATCCCCCTCCTCCAACTGTCCACATGTCGAACCCCACAAATGTAGCGATTGTAAGTCGCTTTGAACAAAAGCTAAATGTCCCTTTACCCTTATGTCTGCCAAACATTCTGAGATGCGTGTTGCAATCAGAGTGTCTGAGGGGGGGGGGAGGAGAGGAACAGTTGAGTGTGGTCTGCACGGTGAAAAACCGCATGATGTGATTACAGAGCCTAAAGGTCTGGTTTATAGGGAGAACAGAAGCGGTCCTAGTACTGAGCGGGGTTTGGACAGGGAGCCATTCCATGTGACCTCATGAGTGTGATTCATAAGGTAAGATGTGAAGCAGGCTAGCGCAGTGTCAGTAATGCCAAGATCAGCATGAGTGGTGAGGAGGGTCTGGTGGTTCACAGTGTCAAACGCCATAGACAGGTCGATGCGAGCAAGCACCGATAAGAGGGAAGAGGCCTTGGTGGCATGAAGGGACTCGGTCACCGTCAGGAGGGCCGTCTCTGTAGAGTGTGCAGTCTTGAAGCCTGACTGATGGGGATCAAGCAAGTCGATTTCTAGAGATAGGAGGACAGTTGGTTAGAGGCTGCACGTTCCAGGGTTTTAGAAAGGAATGATAGCAAAGATACCGATCTGTAGTTCTGAATGTCAGCAGTGTTGACTCAGGCAGTTTTGAAGGGTGAGGATGAGATGAGACCTGAGGTGTGGGAAGAGTTAATGAGGTCGGTTGTGAATGGTAGGATGTCGGTAGAGAAGCTCGCGCAGGTCTGGATGTGAGGGGACAGAGGGAGTCCAAAGAGGAGGAAAGGGAAGATAGCAGGGTAGAGGAGGCTTCCTCAGTGGAAAGTAGTGAGAATTGTTCTGGGGAGGGGGTAGTGATGAGAGGTCAGTAGAGGGAGCAAGGGTTTTCAGGTTGTGGTGGGTGGTGATAGTGTGGGGGGGGTAGGATGAACAGGAGGAGAGAGAACGCAACAAAGTGATGGTCAGACACAGGGAGCGTGGTAACTGAGAGTGCACGGGGTACTGCAGGACCTTGTAAAGACGATGTCAAGTTGGTTCCCGGCTATGTGGGTGGGAGAAGAAAGAGAGTGTTGGGTCAAATGTGGTAAAAAAAGGTTGTAAAGTCAGATGATCGCAACTTCTCTGGGTGGATGTTGAAGTCACCCAGGACAACCAGCGGAGTGCCGACTTTAGGAAAGCAGCTGAGGAGGGCATCCATCTCGCCGAAGAAGTCATGGAAGGGACCCGGAGGAAGGTAGATGACTGCAATGTAGAGCTTGATAGGAATGGTGACAGCAACAGCATGGAGTTCAAATGCTGATCTGGTCAGGTGTGCCAAGGGAAGCACCCGGTAGGACCACTTGGCTGAGACGAGGAGTCCAGTCCCCCCTCCTCGCCCTGAGGGTCTTGGGGTGTGTGAGGAGGAGTAGGTGGTAGAGAGGACAGCTGGAGTGGCGTGTTGTCTGGGGTGGTCCAAGTTTCTGTTAGGGCCAGGAAGTGGAGGGTCCCGAGGCAGGCATAGGCATAAATGGAGTCTGTCTTCTTGACCGCCAATTGGCAGTTCCAGAGTCCGCACATCACTACGAGGTCAGACAGTGATATTTACTGTAACCATGATCATTTAAATTTATACTGTGATATCATTTTCTGGTCATACTACCCAGCACATGGTGGGAGTACTTGCCTTGACAAAGTTTTTCAGCCAATCAGTCAAACAAAACATGTGACGCCATCACAGTGCGCAGTTCAGTGGCTACTCGGGATAAAGAAGAACAGCAAAAACATATTTATTGCTGTGAAACTCCGCTAATGCACACTCATTCTCACTCACTCACACATTCTTTATTAATAGGTGTAGTAGTAGTTGTTATTGTGTAGTTCTGCATAAGCCTTTTCTTTTCCCCCCAGCACTGTTAGAGCGTGCACTGACCTTCTAGTGCAGTGGATTCACGGCTATATAGACAGCCAGGACAGCAGTGGAAGACAGGCCTGCTGTGATGTTACCCTGCATGGGCCCTTCTACACAGCATGCCAGGCCGTGTTCTACACCCTCATTTTCAGGCACAGGACCATCCTGGAAGTCAATATGAAGAAAGGTATTGTAATAAGTTTAAAGAAATGTATTTGATACATACAAACATTGATTCAATAGGGATGCTAACATGCAAATTGCTCATATGTCGATAATCTGAATACTGGTTAATCCACCAGAACTATTACCATAATGATTTCGTCAGACTACATTTGTTAAATAAAAGATTTGATAAAAAATTTCTATTCGGTACAAAACATCTCGTACATCTTACCTGCTAGGTCTAATTTTTTTTTAACTCTTTTGAAAACCCTTGTAGCAAGGGAACTACTGTTTCAGCAGGTTAATAAAGTTAAAAATATAACTATTAACATCTAAGATGAATGTAATGTTTCAGTGTATGTGAATGTATTGCTCGAAAGGGGGCCTTTTTTATTTGCTTCTAATAGATATGTTGTACACACAAATGCATGAAGTGTTATTGATTTCCTATTCTTTGTATTTCTGTTTGAGGTCTGGCCTATCTACAGGGTCTGAATCTTGATCGTGTGGTGATGTGTCAGCTTAACCCCCTTAATGTCTGCTTGCCTGCAGTCATCAACCTTTTTGCTGCCTTCACCAGGTAATACACTTTTTCTGACCATGTCATATGTTGATAAGGATGTCTGTCTAATATTCTATCTATAATATGATACATTCATATTTTCAAAATATCCAGCAAAATGTCTAGCCTCCATCCAAAGGCACTTCCCCAAACCACATGACTAGTTGTCTAGTTTTAGCAATAAGCCTGCTTAGCCTTGTGGAGGACTCCAGTCATATGCAATGAGTGTTCAGGCAGAGTGCATGCAGGTAGCCGGGTAGGTTATCCAATCATTTAAGGATGGATAGGATGAGGAAGAGACACGGCAGCAGGACGGCGCCTGTAACAGCGGTACCCAGAGAAATATGTTGTTTTATTCAAGGTAATGGTGAATTTAGCAATTTGCAATTTGGTTGCCTGTCAATGGCATCCAGGGAAACAAAGAAAGCTACTTATTAACTGATATATATATAAATCGATCTAGCATGCTGCCATGTGCTACTAGGATGTCCACCTTAAATGCTATGAATACAACATACAGTACTATGAAGTGGCTCATGCCAGCCACATAACTAATGTTCACGGTAACATTAGAATGTGAAAAAAACATTAATCACGCTCATAAACTTATTTTTAATATGATTCTTTTGACCACGGAACAATGCTAGACTACCCCACGTTTTAATTTTCTGTGAGGGTAGTTGATTCTTCTAATGGTATGTTATCAAGTTAAAGTTACATTAGCTAAGGTTATCATTAGAATTGAATTTTATAACGTGATTAAATGTATCGTGAATAAAACTTAAATACATTACCAGGTCCCTGAACATGATTTCAGTCAGATAGATTTTTACTGGCAATAGTGATGAAGACGGCAACTCCAAGAGACAACAGATCCCATGCTACTTCACGATGTCATCAAACTACAGCTTTTGTTGTTCTTTTAATTGAGATGCCCCTAGGGGCAGAAATTACATTATGTACCTTGCCATATCAAATATATTTAATAAATTCAAATTGTAATGCCCATATTCATTAAAACATGTGCAGAATAAATCAAATACAATAGATTAAGTTGAAGTAATTGATATACATGTTACAATTTAAAAAAACAACAACAACAACCATGTAACACTTAATGTGGCAATCGCAAAGATCTTCCTGTAAATAGAAAAAAGTCTGAGTCACTAATGCACTTGGCAGTGACAGTTAGGATGGTGGCCATGTTTTAGACAGTGTGATAATTCTGAATTCTGAATGCAGACCAACATTTTAATGTTGTAGTCACAAGGCTAAGTGTAGGAGTTTTTTTTTTTCATTTTATTGGAACGTATCCTAAACATTCACTTTGAATGAATATGAGGTGCCAAGTTCCAAGTTGAATGAATGTAGATAGAACAAGACTGAACCAAAATGTTTATTTTTCTCCACTGAGCCAGGCCATCGCAACAGGTGAATCAAAGCAATAAAAAAATGATTTAAAAGTCAATTAACTGTGCTCAAGTCCAGTAGATTTAATTTTCAAGAATTCTAACTGCATGCCTCTCTTTTCTTAACATGCACAGTAGTGTGTACACAAAATGCTTATGCTGCATTTCAATCAGTTAGTGGGATTCAGTTTCCATCAGATTCCAAGTATAGAAATCTGGGTAGCATAACAATTTTGATGCCAGTAATGGAGCCGACGAGAGATTGGTAACATATTCCAGAATTCAATATTATGACCTAATTGTAGGGTCCTATTTTCCCTTTTTTTCCCGTGTATTTTCTTGTAGCAATAATACTGAATTCAATTTTATTTATATAGCACCACTTCATAACACAAGTTATCTCAAGACACTTTACATATAGAGCTGGTCTAGACCAAACCTTTTGATGTATTTTTTGACAGAGACCCAACAGATGAACAGATATATGGGACAGACCAGGCTCAAGGTGCGCAGCCTCCTGCCTGCGTGGTTGTGTGGGTTGAGGGAGAGAGAGAGAGAGAGGAAGGGAGGGAGAGGGGGGAGGAAACAGCATTGTGCAGGCCTAATGAAGGGATGCAGAGCAGTAACAGCAGCGGCAGTGATAACATCAATAGCGATAGCAAATAATAAAAATGATATATGAAGCTAACAATGATAAATAGACAGAATAGATTTACATTTAGGGCATTTAGCAAACGCTTTTATCCAAAGCAACTACAAGAGTACAGAATAATAACATTAATTATAACAACAAAATGTAATTCCATGCAAGGAATTGTGGAACTATGTGACTAACTTTGGTGTGCAAGGAGAATTCATCATTAACGTGTGCAAACAAATCTATCCAATAGATAAGACTTGAACCAGCTCAGTTCTATCTAAAGTTTCTGAGATTGAAGAGTGGTCTGTACTGGTGGATGGTCGGAGATGCTGCATTTTGTCTCTCATAATTAGTACTTTTTCATTAAAGAAGCGCATGAAGTCTCTGCTACTGAGAGCTAAAGGAATACATGGCTCAATAGAGCTATGACTTTGTGTCAGCCTGGCTACAGTGCTGAAGAGAAACCTGGGGTTGCTCTTATTTTCCTCTATTAATGATGAGTAATAGTCCACTCTGGCATTTCAGAGAGCCTTTCTGTATGTTTT
Organism: Urophycis tenuis; assembly: GCA_036785325.1. Taxonomy (NCBI): domain Eukaryota; kingdom Metazoa; phylum Chordata; class Actinopteri; order Gadiformes; family Phycidae; genus Urophycis; species Urophycis tenuis. The sequence continues at coordinate 1,366,632 of JAXIVH010000036.1, read as the reverse complement.
AAGACCATCTAGCCAGACTAAACGAGCTTCTTCCAATTTGGCGGAGCACCATTTCCTTTCAGATATTCGTGATGTTTGCTTTAATTCGTGGGCTTTGGAGGTATACTATGTTATAGTTACTGTAGCTGTCTGTTGAACATGTTTTAGTTACTGGAGCTGTCCTCTAACCATTTTATCATTACAGTAGCTGTCCGCTGACATTGTTATCATCACAGGAAGTATCAGGTGGCATTCTGCTACACGGTCATAGAAAAGAACAACCGCCAAATGCTGCCGGTGGTCCGCAGCTCTAATGGTGGGGATTCCGTTGCCACCAACACAAACCCTCTGGACAGTTTCTTCCCCTTCGATCCGTACCTGCTCAAGAGGTACGTGTTCCGTGCGTGTCTTGTGGTGTTTGTGCAATAACTTTTATTGCCATATCAACTTTTTAGTTTTTTTTTATTATTTAATGGCAATGACGTGTATTGCTACTTCTATTACCTATTAAAAACTCTTGGATCTGGATCTGGGTCTGCCTTCAACCCACACAAATATTTTTCATTCTTTAGTGAATTGCTTTTCTTGCTCTGTCTCAATGCAGGTCCAGCAATGTAATCCTGCCTCTCTACCAGGTGTGGCAGGATGCGGACGACTCTGAGGCAGGTGTCACCCAAAGGGGACAAGTGGTGAGGAATTTAAGGTTGATAGTCAATTATCTAATTGCAAATTCATACTTGCATGCTGACTTTTTTGTAGCCTTTAGCCATTCACACTGCAGGCTTGTTCACAAGTACCAGTGGGGACATTTATTTCAAATGCACACACACATGTACAGTATGTATGTATATGTATATGTATGTATATATATATATATATATATATATATATATATATTATGGCATGCCGTTCAGGAAATTAATCTCTGAAAATATTGAATGAAACTTTGAATATATGGATTGAAACTTTGAAGTGTTTTTCAGTGTTATAGAGTGTAGATATATATCAGAATCAGAAACTAGAAAGTGTTATTGCCAGAAAAAAGAAAAAGATAAATACAAATCGATAAGTTATACAACATGTAAAAATTCTGCATTATTGTAATGCCTACAGTATAATTCAAGGGTGGTGGAGGGATTGAGTGCAAAGAGAGAGTGACATTGTCAGTGGGGGGATCACGGGACTTGTTCATGATCCCAACTGCAGCAGGGAAGAAGCTGTTTATGTGGCGGAGGGTTTTGGTCCTGATGGACCACAGCCTCCTGCCAGAGGGGAGAGGGTCAAAGAGTCTGTGTCCGGGATCCTACCTGCACGCCTCAGAGCCCTAGAGGTGTGCAGGTCCTGAAGGGATTGAAGGTTGCAGCCGATCACCTTCTCAGCAAAGTGAATGATATGTTGCAGTCTGCTTTTGTCAGTGGCTGCAGTGTAACAGACGGTGATGGAGGAAGTGAGGATGGACTCGATGATGGCAGTGTAGAAGTGCACCATCATCGTCTTTGGCAGGTTGAACTTCTTCAGCTGCCGCAGGAAGTACATCCTCTGTTGTGCTTTCTTGGTAAGGGATCTGAGGCTCAAATCCCATTTTAGGCGATGATGGTGCCCAGGAAGCGGCAGGACTCCACAAAGTCAAATGGGGAGCCACACAGGAGTCTTTTGAGCGTAAAGCTGCAGGTTGTTCTGGCTGCACCAGGTCACCAGTTGGTCTCCCACCTGTAGATGGACTCATCCCCGCAAGAGATGAGTCCAATGAGCGTGGTGTCGTCCGCCGAATTCAGGAGCTTGACGGACTGGTGACTGAAGGTGTAACCGTTTGTGTACAGGAAATCAGTGTGGAATGTGGCCAAAGGACGTCCACTTCTATGCCTTTCTGTGACTTCCAGTTTCTCTGTATCTCTGTTGCAACCTGCTGATGACACTCTGTGACACTCTAAGCTCAGTGGCCACTCCCCTCTGAGAACATCCTGTTTGAAGCCTCACAATGGCAAGGTACTGTTGATCAATTGTTAGGTGTCATCTTGGTCTCATGTGTCATGATGTCAAAATGTGAACAGCATGATGAAGAGGACTGTTTAAATACCAATTCCAATTGAACCAAGAAAGGCGTTGGTCGATTCATGGATCAAACACCTGTTGTGAATTTTGCCATTCAGCTCCTTGTTAGAGAACAGCAAGTTGTGCAAAAAGTACTGAAACATTGAACAGTTGTACATGTGCATTCAAACGTTTAGAGAAGGTCAAATTAAGGTAACCTGTAAATGTTATAGTGCATTTTAGGTTCATCCTGAAATTTCACCCAAATGCCGAATATCCCTAACTTTTTATGAGTAGTGTATATGTGTGTATATGTGTATATATATATATATATATATATATATATATATATATATATATATGTTTGTATGTATGAATACATAAATGCTTTACAAAAGGAGTAATGATGCACACACACAGACAACGTAATTAATTAACAAATAACAATTTGAGCTACTTGAATATTAAATATGGAAAATGCTCATTTATTAACTGCCATCTTGGCATTAGTACGTATGAATTATAAATATCTACTTCTCTCCAAAACCGTGCATTATTTACATTTATTATCCCTATAACACGGCGGCACGGTGGTGCAGTGGTTAGCACTGTCGCCTCACAGCAAGAGGGTTCTGGGTTTGAATCCACCTGGGACCCGGGACCTTTCTGTGTGGAGTTTGCATGTTCTCCCCGTGCTTACGTGGGTTCTCTCCGGGTACTCCGGCTTCCTCCCACAGACCAAAAACATGCAGGTTGGGGATTAGGTTAATTGGTGTCTCTAAATTGACCATAGGTGTGTATGTGAGTGTGAATGGTTGTTCGTCTATATATGTTAGCCCTGTGATAGGCTGGCGACCTGTCCAGGGTGTACCCCGCCTCTCGCCTGTTGCAGCTGGGATTGGTTCCAGCCCCCCCGCGACGCTCGTAGAGGATAAGCGGTTTCGATAATGGATCCCTATAACACCTAAATCTCACTTTTCTCACTGCCCTCATCACATACGTAATAATAATAATAACTACAAAAATGTAATTCCACACAAGGAATTACTTGTGCATAGGAATGCCCGTAATCATTGAGATAAATTTAGTTCAGGTGGAGATTGAACCACCAACCCTCTCTTTGTGGAACACACGCTCTACCCACTGAGTTATGCCGTCCAGTTGAGTTGACAGTTGGAAAGCAATTCACAGAGTCAAACTTAACAATTGGAAAGCTAGGCTCAATGTTATGTTTTTTGCATTTTTAATCGCAAAAATCTCAAAAAGTATAAAGTTTACAAAAATGAAAAATGCATAGCCGTACGGAAGTAGACCCTTGTAATACAGTTTGAATGAAATCTCAAGGTTCAGTCTTTTAGCTTCCATTAATTGCACAAATTTGGTGTGAAGAAGAATCCTATGATTCACTCAACTCAACTTCCAGACAAACACTGATACCATCCACTCCAAGTGCCAGCAGCATCGCTTTTTCCTTTGCAAACTCCACAAACAAACAGGTCCACCAATCCGCTCTGACTGCATTCTACAGATGTTTCATTGAATCCATCTACAGTATAATCACCTTCAACATCACTTCCTGGTTTGGAGCACTGTCCAACATCCATAGGAACCCACTAAACAGAATCATCAAACTGAGCAGCAAAATAATTGGACAACAGCAGGAATCACTCATCAGCATATACAACAAAAGGACTAAGCAAAAAGCAACACAAATCACTTTGGACATCAAAGATACAGAGCACCTAGACTAAGGACAAATAGAGCCCTGTCAAGCTTTGTCCCGGCATCCATAAGACTTTTGAATGGTTGAACCCCCTTCTTGAACTGTCTCCTCTCTCTTTCAACACCTGGACTCTTTTTTTTTTTTTAACTATTATTTATTGCCCCTCCAATATGGAGGTATTAATAACTTATTTTATCACCAGGCTCAGCAAAGATTTTATTATCTGCCATATGTCTAGTGCGGCTGATGGTGTATGTGTGTGTGTGTGTGCGTGCGTGCGTGCGTGTGTGTTTGTTTATTGTATGTATTGTTGGGTATGGACACATCCTGCTGCTCCTCCACATGTGAAGTTCCTAACGGAAAAATAAAGTTCTTTGAATTTAATTGAATTGATGAAAAGCCATATCTAGATTGTGCATTCCTATGCACTATAACAAAACTGATTGTACAGCGTTTTGAGTCTCAAGAAAAACGCTCTATAAATCCAATGTACAATTATAATAATAGAACAGTGTAGGAATGAAAACCGGTGGAGGTTAAACCAAATTTATAGTTGATGTGCTTGCACTCTGCGCAGCATCGTAAACCCCTGCATTGAGAAGCAGCAGCTGTGCATCAGCCATGTTTGATAGTAACAAACAGAGTAACTGCCGTTTTTTTATGGGTTTCTGTGTCCATGTCGGCCAAATGGCCGCTACAAAAGGCTGTGCATGGCTGTGAGTTGACTGTCACTTTGATGGTCCATGCATGAAGTGCACACACAGAGCTTTTTGATCATCTTTGCTGTACCTGAATGCATCTCCACTTCCTCTGTTCCAGCGATCAGTTGACGACGAAGATGATTTCCTGCATGGTGAGACACCCCATGCAGACCATAAGATATTGGGCATGACCCCTGGCTCTTTTGACCCGGCCTTCCCCTGCAGCCCTAGCAGTGTGGGCACTTCTCCTGTGGGCTTTCCCTGAACCTGTTCTTCACCCACCACTCTCTCTTAATGACTCTGCCAACTGCTGTGTACAGTTGTGCTGCTGCGTTTCAGATCAGGGAACTCTCCAGTAAAGCTGTGAGCCTACATTTGTGCTTTGTTTTATTTATTTTTGTAAGAGATGGAAAATCCAGATGTGGGTGTCCTTGGTGAACTTGTGAGTGTCAGAAGACACTATCGAGAGCCATCATCTGCTACAGTATAAGTGTTCATAAGTTGGAAGTATACAATTACAAAAACATGGTGTTTAATAAATCACTTTATTCAATTACCTTTCTGCTAATTTTGTTTTTGTCACATTAGTATTTGTCAAGACTTGGCATTGGCATAGACATTAATCAACCTTTGATGTACCAAATTCTGTTATGAGTTAAATTGTTTTGGTAATGACCTTCAGTTGTGTTTTGCAGATGTAAATACCCTGTGTACATTCTTCCATGTCTTACTAAACTTGCAATATGCAGTTTTTTGCAGTAGTTGATTGCATTGCCTAATACTTGGAAAAGGAAGAGGAGGTCAGACACTTGAAATTTGGTTTGTTTCTTTTTGAAAGGAACTTTTATAATCAAACTTTTACAAACACATTAATTGTTCCTTGTCAATTATTTTATAGTTTTGTAGACAACCAATGCCTATATATTTTTGTCATTCTGCAAAGAGATTAAGTGCATAATGGTTGTACCTCAATTATGCTGTAATTATTTAGATTATGATATTGGTCATATTGAAAATCTAGGTCAATTTTTGATCTTTAATTTAAATGGTAAATTGCATAATAATGAAATTGAGGCCACAAAGTAGATGAAATTAAGGAGTACATCAAGTCTTTGCAGCATTTTCAGAGTGCAAGTCAGTTACATCTTGACGTCATGGATGTTTGACTTGTTGCATTTCATAGTGATCGTGACAGATTCAAGCATTCTTAAGCCAACTTTTAGAATCCTGTTCTTCATAAATTTTAACCATGCAGTCAAAACTATTAAATATGCCTTTTTCCTTTAAGTGTGAACAAGTATGAAGAGGTTGCAAAAAAAAAACATTAAATTAGGATAACAGCATGGATTAAGAGGCATGGATTTTCTAATTTGTGCTTGCCATATGTACATTTCCAAGCAAATGATTATATTAGTAGAACCCAATACATAATAATGAGAACTTTGCTAATCACATGACTCCTATTCATCGTAAAGATGTGGAAAGATCACGCTATCAACAATAATCACCTATAGCCTACTCCCCCAAATACTCTGGTCTCTGAACTGTGGCTGGCCTCTATGTTGGATGAAATGGAAGACACCAAGATGACATTTACAAACACACTTTGGCATTAAACAGTGGCCATTCTTTTTTTTTCTTTTCTTTTTTTAAACCATTGCAAAGAAAGAATTGTTAGTAAGTTATTGGAAGACTGCTTGGATTTGAACGCAACAAAGTCCAACATACCCTATTATTTTGAGACTATACACAATAAGTAGTTCATTTCTGCAAGCCATTGCGCTTGATAAATGCCATCCTCTTGGATCAATGCAACTTAAAAGAAATTGCCTAATACATGTTGAGTACACAAAAGATTGCTTTTATGATGCAGTTGCAAACTAAGAAAGGTCAATTGTTGTGGTTTTGTTAGCAAAGTTATTGGTTTGATATCAAGTGGCAAGGAGGGTTCATTGCACATGTTGTATTGACACATCTAATTTGGAAAACTTACAAAAGCAATGAGCTTTTGGAGTAAATTATGAAAAACTGCACTGTTAAAATGGACATAACAGTGTGGCGTCAACCTGGCATGTGGTTAAACTGCAGATGGTGTAAAAAAAAAGTAAAAAATGTACTTTTGACTTTCTTTTCATTTAAGATTTGAGAAAGCTGTCTTTGCAAATCAGCAAAGAACAGGCCTCCATGATGATATGCATTTTCACTTAACATGTTGCAACTTCCAAAGAGCACAGAGGGTGACATCACAGTTTTGGTTTTCCTCTTGTGAGGAATTTACTTTGTGAGTGCAGCCAACTGTTCAGTCAGTCAGTGCAAATGGCGACCACGAACGTCTGCTGCCTCCATTCTTCACAGATTACAGTTGGGGCACACTCCTATCCATGCTTTCCACAATGTCTGCATCACTGTACAATGCTGTGGGACACAATGTAAAAAATAATAAACATGTTAACAAGTGTGAACCAAGTCAAGTGCTTTGTTCAAACAATTCCATATACTGTATATATACACACTAATATCACTATAGATTGTATATAGTATGTGTAACCCATATTACTTAATTAGCTTGTTTTATTGTATTTATCCATTGATGAATAAATTAATAAATGGAAATGGTGTGGGAAGTAATTTACCTTTTGTTGGTTTGTTAAAATACTGTGATGTTCCTTTCTGAACTACGATCAACCAATTTAATTAATTTACCAACAATTTAATTGACCAACTATCATACCTTTGTTTTCGGTATTGAGGGTGCAGACTCCCTCCACAAGCTGCTTTGCTTCCACAGCCAGCTGGAAAGCTGGGTCGGGGAGTGGCGATGGGGTGTCTGGGCTGTCCGGGGATGACCTGTTGCTCCTAAGGCAAATGGAAATCAAGCCAATATGTTGCCTAGATGTGTCCAATGCACATGTGAAATAAGGTTTGGCTTGAAGTCTTCCTTACCCATTTTCTCCACTGAACAGGCTAGGAGTTGTTAGCACTTTGTGGACGTTCTATGAAGACCAAGGACAAAACATGAATTTGTTGGAGACTAACCAGTTGTGATTTAACATCCTTACCCTATTCCATTCCATGTTAAAAAGGCACACACTTTGTGTGTGTGTAAAAGACTACCTTCCCATATGAAAGTAAGAAACAATTCCATCCCAGAGACACGCATACAAACACATTTTGCGCTTGTATTAAATGTATTAATGAATGTAATCATTTCTGACAGTTTGGTTGATCACTAGAGGGCGAAGCAGCATGCGGTGGAAAATGCTGCAAGGACAGATGGACTGCATAACTGGATTAAATTCCAACCAGGTCGCATTAGACGTTTCTCTGGTTGGTTGTTTTGAATCATCTTGTGGCTTAACAGTGGCTTATGTAGGCATATCTGCTGATCAGCCATGTACAATGTTACATGCATTAAGATGACAATGTTACTAGATATAATTACTGAAATATGTTGTGTCCAGCTGCCATGAAAATGACTACACAACTGAATATTTTAGCAGTTTCATTACTAAGTAATAAGAGCCGATCGCCTCGGTAGTATGCTTCTCTGATCTCTCTGATCTGGTCTCGTTATGACGTGTGTCTCAGTGTACCGCCTAGTGGTAGGCTTTTAAAAAAATATGGAGTAGTACAGCTTTAAATGCCAAGTCTCAATTGATTTGCATTCAGTGAAATGATTTCAAGTGTTTTAAGCCACCTGTGCAAAGCCAAGCAGCTTGTTGTGTGAGGTCTCCAGCTGCCTCCTGGTGGTCTCTGACCGTCTCAACTGCCAGTCCACAGCCCTCAGCCTCCTGTTCAGATCACCAACATCTTCCTGTTACATGAAAAGGGCATCAGGCATTACCTTCAAATGTCACCGGCTCTGCACACAGTGTAGACATGTCATGTTTTCTCCTGGGTTAAGATGAGTGCCATAGATGTCGGTTATCATGTTATCATACCAGGTTTACAAACATGCCCAAATGTTGTTTTTTTTCTCCTTTAACCATCAAACAGATGCAAGCAAAACTATGCTTGATACATTTTTCAATAACTGACATGAATAGGTGATAGTTACAGTGTTAAATGTAAAAAAAAAAAAAAAAAAAAAAACTCAACTGCAGTCTGTGGGATGTCCTACCCACTCCCCAATCATAAGTACGGTATATTGTACTTGCCTTGTCCTTATATTTCAGACACAGACACATTTAAGGCATTTAAGGCTCCTTTTTTTCTTTTTCTTTTTCTTTTTACATTAATTTACTTTTCCACTAACTGATCACACTAACACTTTTTAATAATGAAAAGGTCACGTATACACAAACAGAGTTAGATGTTCCATAGCCAGTAATCACTTTGTCAGGTGCAATTTCGCTTTAAGTTCCCTGGGACATTGAAATTACGGGCAAATGTTGGTTGGGTGAAAGCAATGCATGTGTAATGGAGTCACGGGCCAAAAATGTTGGGAATGGACTACACATGGCTGTCTGACCTTGGTGGCCTCCAGGCCCCGTGGCCGTGGCCTCTTGTCGGCCAGCTGGTTCTTCAGGTCCCCAATCTCGGCCTCCAGAAGCTGGATGACCTCCTCGTAGTCTTGCTGGGCGCTGCTGGCCGGCTGCACTGTGCCAGCCTCAGCAGCCTGCAGACGGTCCCTCAGCCGGGCGTTCTCCTCCACGGTTAGACACGCCTTCTGGGGAACGGGGGATGGGTCAGGGTTAACTTTAGGTTTTGGTTTAGGTAGAGTTTGGGGAGGACTGGATTTAATCTTATATCCAGCTGTTGTACTATGCTATAGCAGAACTTCTGGGTGGAGACTGCACAGAGCCTTGGCAGGATATCAAACACTAAAAGGGGCAGTTTTCTTATACAGTATTCGACAGTGGCCAGTCCACGCAGTGTTGGTTTCAAACCTTTGCAGAAGGGGTAGCCAATAGGGTGCCCGCAAGCACCTGGGCGCCCACACGGACCACGCATGTTGCCCACAGGGCATGTTCTAAAAAATAGCACCAGTCACCATGGAGAAAAATGTTGACAATTTTGATTTCATTGTGTTGATCTTTTTTAATCAATAACACTTGCATTGATGTAGATTTAAAGGCAATGGCAATAATGAATTTAACATTTCAAAAACAAAAAGGTTTTATGATCTCTGAACTTGTGTGGGAAGTTCAATATCGTGTGCACTCTTTGCTGAGACAAACTAGCGAATGCAAATAAAATGGGGAGCTAGATGCAGGTTATACCCACAAAATAAAGAAAAACATGGTGGAAAAGCGAAAGAAAACTTTTTATGACAGTAAAATACAAGTGTGTACGTCTCATTTGCGGACTTGGGGACGGCAAAGTGGCACAATGTGGAGAGACATTACCTATCGTACTAGATTCCATGCTAACTACCCAACTGGCAGTGCCCTACAGGCAGAAAAGGCCAGGGAGTTAAAAGCAGCTTTGGGCAAACGGCCAGTCATTTTTCACAAGGCCGGTGAAAAATCACAAAATGCAACTGAAACTTAATTTGGGAGGCACATTTTATGATAAAGAAAAAAAAAAACGACTTTGGACAGGGAGGTCTTAAAAGGAGCAATGATGACAATTGCAAACGCTATGTTCAAAGACAAGAAGAATGTGAAGAATTGGTAGGCTATCAAACAAGTAGCCCTTCACATTACACAGTAACCTTGAAGTAGCTCTCAGGTTCAAAAAGGTTAGTGATCCCTTTCCTCCGAACATCATTGTCTGGACAGATGATTTAGCTTGTCTTCCCACTAGGAAAGGTTTTCTATTGCTGACCAAGTTTGTGTGTTAGCCAATTACATGGTTACACATTCCCTACCAACAGCAACATGATTGGTTAAAACAACTATGAAGGGAAACAAAGTGAAATATGAGCTAACAGAATTGTCTGGTTCTGGTTCTTGGATTCCTTACCCGGGCTGTCTTCTGTAACTCCTCCTCCAGTGTCTTTTTGCTATGTTCCGTCTCTGTCAGCATCACCTGGAATGTTAGAACTTCACTGTCAAAGAAAGACTGATTATGCTGGCAAGAAACTGCACTGACAGCTGTAGCAAAAATATTTTCTAGCGTTACAAATTTTAACAAATTGTACCAATTATATTATATTTCGGTTATGTTTAATTTTCTGTTCTATTTGCTTTAACAGGTAGTACTAATAAGAAATATAAAACGTTCTTTGTTACAAAACACTGCATCAAAATAACAGCAAATGGCAATAAATAAAAAAGTAGTCCAAATGGGTTTTGTTAAACGGTATGAAAAAAGAATACAATGAAACATATGTGCATCCTGCTCAGTATATGTATTTTACTTTATGTGCATAATGTAAATGTATGCAGCTTGTGGGATTTTCTGATTTCCTGCCTAATAAAATCCATCAGAACCTCTGTGGTACAATGTTTATTATCCCAGTACAACTTTTAAAGCAAGTCCTTATGTCCAAATAACTAACGACTTACAACTATACATTTATTCTTGCCTGTGTTTTCACATTTTTAGACAATGCATTATGTCTGTTTATAGAAACTTTGGTTACAGATTGTGGATGTAACGTTTGAGATATATTCAAGTAGTTGTTCAGTCATTATGTCATTGCTTGTTAAGTGAAATTTGTTATGAGATTGCTGTGAACATCACTAGATCATTGAATATAGTGGCTGCTAGGGATGGGCATGATTAATCGACTATCGACTAATTGATCATTAAGAATTTCGTCGATGACGTTAATTTATCATCGACTAAACTAATTCAGTTTTTGTTCCGTAGTGTCAGTCTTGGAATGCAATGATAAGCCTTTTAAATTGACAGGAGAAAGTCAGCAAAAACTCTCTCTCTCTCTCTCTCTCTCTCTCTCTCTCTCTCTCTGCCCCGCGTTTACGCACCTGAACGAACGCACACCCACTCATGCACGCACGCACGCACGCACAAGCCTGCCCGCACATTATGAACATTTGTTACCTGCGAGTTTCCGTGTATTTCAAAAGTAATCCTGAAGAGGACACGGCGAAGTGTGGTGTGGGACCATTTTTATTTAAAAACGAATGACTTAGTTCACTGCCAACACTGCGAAGCTGTGTATAAGTAGGCTACAACACGGCCACGACTCAAATGATGTACTACTTGAACAACGCGCATCCAAGAGGTTAGCCTGTTAGCAGTGTTTTGCTAGCCCATACACGGAGAGCTAGACCATCTCCGCTGGAGATTCGTGCATGCAGTCGCGATTGTGGACCTCATTTATGTGTTTATGGGCTCTAGTTGCTTTAGAGCACAGTAGCGCATATCAAGTGTAACCATTGAAAACACGCTGTGTTTTCGTATTCTCATTGCATTTTGAATATATATATATATAGTTAATTTTATGTAATTAACTATATATAGTTAATTTTAATATAAAAATATTAACGATTAATCGATTATTGATTGTTAATTCTCCCGACGATCGACTAAAACAATTCAGTCGAATGCCCATCCCTAGTGGCTGCATCATTCTTTAATATCTTTAATATTTAATCTTTAATATTTAATTTTATTGCATTTTGTGCCAATTCATAACCAGCATGGGTATATTTTGAAAAGTAAATTCTCCCTAACAATAATAACTAGAAAATGTAATTCCACATGAGGAATTACGTGTGCATAGGAATGACCGTAATCACTGATGTTTAGTTGACGAGGGGATTAAACCACCAACCTTCTGGTTGTGGAACACACGCTCTGCCCACGGGGCTATGCCACCCAGTTGACAGCTAAAAAGCAATTGCCAATTAGGAGTCAAACGTAACAATTGGAAAGCTAGGCTCAATGTTATCTCTATGAGAGTGTTTTGTTTCGCAAAAATCTCAAAAAGTATCAAGTTTACAAAAATGAAAAATGCATAGCACAGCCAAACGGAAGTAGGCCTTTGTAATACAGTTTGAATGAAGTCTCGAGGTTCAGTCGTTTAGCCTCCATTAATTGCACATTTCGGTGTGAAGAAGATGATGATGATTTCTAGATTGTGCATTTCTATGCACAGTAGTAACTAGGACTACACGCAGTCCCGAATGGTGTTCACAGCGCACATGCCGCTGACCCCAATGACCGCCTTTTTCAAGCGATTCACGGGGGCACCTCATCACTCCTGGACACAACTATGCGTCCAATGGGCGAATACCTCTTTAGCAATGTGTCTTTTTTAGTCTTAAAAATAAAAATGCACACATACACACATATCCACAGACAGACACTGGTTTAATTGCAGCTGGTGCAAATTTGTGCTTTATGCTTAAGGAAATTACTGTAAATGACACTGAGGTCATGGAATTAGATATCAATACCAAACCTTATACACATGGTAAGGGAGGGGTCCTCTATGTGCCTGTCAAATTTCATGTTCCTGCCACCATCTGAAGAAGACTTGTGATTGATTTTGTGCATTAGCGCTTAGCTTGGCATTAATTCAAATTAAGACAATTAAAAAAAAAAAAAAAAAATTCTTAGGTTTTCCCAAAACAGGAAAAAAAACTACCCAGATGGATATCATGGGTCCAAGAGACAAACATTTTCAGCATGCAAAATAAGACATGTACACCAAGTTTCTGAAATGTTCATGCATCAGGGTGGTGGGGCTGATTGTTTGACTGTGAATAATTTTTGGAGACCTGTTTACCGGGGATATGAATATACTGTACATGGAACAGTACAAGTCAACTGCTAAGCTGATGTATGGATGTTACCAAGCCAATATAATAACAATACATAAACCCCACAATAACAATAGGTGAATACCTAATAGTCATTAGTATGTGGCCACTGACCTTAAGCTGCTTCATTTGGTTTTGCAGTTGTTTGAGTTCCATCTGAAACTGCTCCACCTCCTCACTGCTGTAGCTGCACTCTGACTCGTATGTCTGCTCAGACAGATAAAACAAAAAAACAGTGGTAATTTTGATGGTGTGTGCGTTGGATCTTGCTTCATCCACCAGACATTTAGAGAGCATCCAACAAGCTGTTCCACAACTGGTATGCAAACCAAACCCCCATGGCATACCCAAGATCCTCTGGGATTTTAGCAACTTTAATGTTTACAGTATATGTTAATGCGAAGGTTATCTTTTGCAGGCAGATACTCACAGGCGAGTGGAAGGCTGAAGTGTCCATCAAACTTGCTGCTTCATGGTAGGAGAACATAAAGGGACCCTGGGCTAGACCCGCCTCCTCCAAATTGTCCTGGAATATGTCACGGGTGGCCTCCACAAAGTCTGTTTTTGAGGATTTATTGAAACAAATTGTCTTATAGATTAAATCCATTTTCTTTCAAAAACATTCTACAAAAGATGCAGCAAAATAAAGGGTCATATGCAATCATTTAATTTAGGGGTACTACTATCGGTTTAAAGGCTTTAGTGGTAAAAATACACATTATTCTCCCAATGTTCATTGCGAGTTTGTATTACAGAACTGCAGTCACGTGATTCAATGGCTTCCGATCAGCTGTACCTTTTCAACCTAAGTTAGATACCGAAACATAAATTCAGGCATAACAATTGGTTCGACCCGAAACACTCATCAAAGACTATTGACGTTTTTATTGGACCTTATTAATTGTAACCAACAGAAGATGATACACATTGCGTGCACCATGATCCACAAATATTTGGTTGCATATGCATACACCTGTAAATGGCGATATGCATATCAAACAAAGTGTGCTTTAACCCACAAAAATGCATGTTGACTAGTTTGTATAGTAGAGTGTAGATGTCATTTTACAATTATATATATATATATATATATATATATATATATATATATATATATATAATTGTATAGTATATATATAGGGTTACAATGTGAATAGTCTTCAGAGGGTTACACTATCCAAGTCCAGTATACACATTGCACATCCACATTTTACAGATCATCAGTGGAACAAATTGGACAAAAATCTACAAACAAAATTAAGCAACTCAACAATAAGAATGATGCGATCCACAAATGTGTAAAAGTGAGTGGATGTCATTTTACAAAGCACCAAATGGTGAGTGGATTGAGATAAACACAATGCTAATTGTCTTCTGCGGGTTTTTTACAAAAAGTCCAATAAAAACAAGCTAAAGATCAGTTTGTCCACATAATCTGTAAAATATGGATGGCATAAATAAATATAATATGGAAAAATGCATTCAAATAGCCGCTTAGTGTTTCCATTCTTGTTCATATGTAAAGTTTGCCCACAATTAGTATTATGTATTCAGTCAGTCAGTCATTTTCTATACCGCTTATCCTCTAGAGGGTCGCGAGGGGGCTGGAGCCAATCCCAGCTGCAACGGGCGAGAGGCGGGGTACACCCTGGACAGGTCGCCAGCCAATCACAGGGCTAACATATAGAGACATACAACCATTCACACTCACGGTCAATTTAGGGACACCAATTAACCTAATCCCCAACCTGCATGTTTTTGGTCTGTGAGAGGAAGCCGGAGTACCCGGAGAGAACCCACACAAGCACGAGGAGAACATGCAAACTCCACACAGAAAGGTCCCAGGTGGATTCGAACCCAGAACCCTCTTGCTGTGAGGCGACAGTGCTAACCAATGCACCACCGTGCCGCCCGTATTATGTATTATTATCTATTATTTAGTGTCTGTTATTTGAAAAAAAAACACCTAATTTTTTAATTGGCTTTTCAGTGCATTCACCATTCTTGGACTTAGACACCCTAGAAGACACCCTAGAAGAAAGCTTGACCACACATACACATGTATGCACAAGTACGCACACCAAAATAATATTCTTGTATTAGATACAGCCCTGGCGCTGTGGAACTTGGGAGAAACTACGCTGTTTGATATGGAGAGAAAAAGGAACAAATGAATAGGATCAGTGGCTCAGCATGATAAACAATGATAAATAACGGTTTTGCGGCCATGACAATTGAACAATGTTTAACATCTTGTGAGCTGTTAGATCCATAGCTATATTTCACCACATTTTTAGGTAAATGTGGGCCTAAATGTGATTAGCAATTTGAACACTAACGGTAGGCAGCAAGTTAGCCAAGACCTGTAGTATGATTAACCAAAACATTTGAACACAACAATGTGACCTAGCAAGTTAACTAAGGCCTACAGCTGACAAACCAAAATATTTGAACACAACAATGTGAGCTAGCAAGTTAGCCAAGGCCTACAGCTGACTAACCAAAACATTGGTACACAACAATGTGAGCTAGCAAGTTAGCCAAGGCCTTCAGCTGACTAACCAAAATATTTGAACACAACAATGTGAGCTAGCAAGTTAGCCAAGGGCTACAGCTGCCTAACCAAAACCTTTGAATATAATAACATTCAAAAGTTTTTAACACAATAACAACCATCCAAAACATTGTTCAGGGTGTGAGGCTCCAGCAGGGGACTGTTACCAGTTCAGGAAGCAGTCCTTCCCACTTCAGACCACTACATTCATTTTGTCTTCCTTCAGAAGTATATACAAAGGGGATTTCCCTTTGCAATGTCAAAGAGACTACATCGTCTCTTTGACATGGGGCAATCTGAACCAAACTCCACCAGTCACCACTGTAACTCGTTTTGTTTGACGGTGTGCCAAATTAGCCACAAGGTGGGCTTTACAAATAAATGATGCTGCTTTAAGAGAGTGATGCTACAGGAGGGCAGTCCATGATGTGTGAACGCAGGGAGACATGATGCGGTTTGGAGGGAAGGCGAAAAATCATGTGGATAGGAGTGAAGCATTCACGGTTTACAGAGTTTACGGTGCCTAATCGGGTCCCTCTGCACCAACCAGTCATCAGCGACATGATGCTAAGCCCCACACAGGGGTTCATAGAAAAACACCAATTACTGGTGGCCCATGTTGTAGTGAGCATGCAACCTACCAATAACATTTCTCTCCGTGTCTACAACGGCAGGTGCCCTAGCCGTTACCCTGCCAAAAGGGGTAATTGTTGGACTGCTCTGCTCCGACACTGAGGTCAAGGTGGAGGCGTTAGCAACTGTTTTCCTGCAAACCAACAACCCCACCTCGATACCCGAACATTGTCTGTCTGTCTGTCTGTCTGTCTGTCTGTCTGTCCTGTACACAGACAGTGCTGTTGACATACCAAGGATTGTCAAGGATTGGCTCAGTTGCTCCAATCCAATAGGAACGTTTTCTCCAATGGGTCCACTGACCTCGGACGCACTAGCCTGGTGCAACACAACATCCTGCTCCACCCGGGGTCTCCTTGAAGCAGCCACCATGCCAGATGGCCCAGGACAAACAGGTGGCAGCAGATCAGCATGTGCAGCAGAGCCTGGAGCCTGGAATTGCATGGCCCAGCAACAGTAGCTAGGCCTCGCCAATTGTGATGGCTAGGAAAAAGGACCTGATTTACAGACTCTGTGGGGATTATAGGCCTTTGAATGAATGGATTGCTAAAGATGCCTATCCACTGGTACGCATCCAGGATACTCTGGACGCGCTGTCCTCAGCAAAGTACTTTAGCACATTGGTTGTAGCTTCGGGATACTGGCATGTTAGAGCTGACCCCCAGGGCACACAAGGTTCTGCATTCTGCACCTCGATGGGTTCATTCGAGTGAACATGATGCAGGTTTCTGGTTGGGTAATGTGCTTGCTATGTTCCAACGGCTGACCATGTCTTGCTGGTTATGCAGTGGGTTGGGGGTGGGCCAGTACATTTGTTTGGACTCTTTGATTTTTGCAGGACTTAGTAACCGTGGCCAAGCCACTCCACGCACTCACCGAGAAGTAAGCCCAGTTCCAGTCCTTCCCCTGTTTACTACCAGAATTGGACTGCCAGGATGTCGTGCGCTTTTAGGACCGGGGGTATGGTATGGTAGAAAATGGTGTGGTAGAAACAAAACTTGAGGGGGGGGGGCTGTCTCTAGTGGCGGTAATAAATGCTCAAAAAAATGTCAGTCCAGTTAGAGCTTACTCCATTGGAGGTAGAGAATGTGATGGTCCCCCCTAAGAACTAACTCCAGTGTGGGTGGAAGTGGTGTGTGACACTGTAGAGCTTGGTCTAGTTCAACTAGCTCAACATCAACTAGGCTATCCAAACATTGTTAGTCACAAGTAAATTAATTAATGCCATTCCAGGATTGGACAAATAGCTCAGATGATGGTGGTTCAAATGGTTCGAAGAGGCAAAGGAGTGCTCCAGGTGGGCAGAGGTAGCCCCTTGCAGCCCTGCAACCAAGGCCTGAAGGGCAAAGTGGACAAGACTGTACCTGAAAGATGGGGTCTTAATGTGATGGTTTTACATAGATGAGAAGGAATCCTACCCACAGATCATATTACCCTGTTCCTACCCCACTGCTGCAATAGAACATATGCACAATGACACTGACGGGGTTGAGCAAACTCTTCATAGATCAACAGCCAGATACTACTGGTACAACATGCAGGAGGATGTGCCTCTTGACATCCAAAGTAAACCCCCAAGGCCCAAATGGCCTTGGGGGAGCTCCATTGGAGAGGGTTGCACTGGATCCGATTGGCCCCCTGAAAAAGAAGTGTAGGGTTGTAAACTTCCTAGCCAGGACCTTGTGGTTAATCTTTGATGTGGGGATGTGGGGGTCTGTCTTTTGTTGACAAACTGCAGAGGAACTTAGGATAATTAACTGCATTTCCTCTCCATTGCTTTTCTGACCCACTCCCAACCATCGGGGGGTCAAAGAGTCACACCTCTCACACTGAAGACACAGAGGTGGGGGTAAAAGGGGTAAAGTATGTGGAAATTATTGTGTTACTTTACTATGTAATTATCATATCATGTTTGGTATCATTTTGATTAACTTTGCAAGTGTGGTAAAATGGTCTCAGTCCCATAAGGGAATTAGGTGGGTATCATACGAAACTTGGAGGTTAGGATTCCCAATACACAGGAAATTCAGCATGGCCGAGTCAGCTCTGCTGAGAATCAACCACCCGTGTGAACCTTGGGAACCAACAGCAAATGGTCTTAGAAAACAGAACACTCAGACAGACAGACATACTTTATTGACCCCTGAGGGAAATTGCATTCGTCACAATACTCCAGGGGAAAAAAAAGAAAGAAGAGACAGACACTCTACATATAGTAGAGTGTTGTAAGACCAGTTGTGCAGAGAGATAACCAGTTATGTAGTCAAATGAAATTACAGTGAAATGAAATTACAGTTATGCAATATGAATGGATAACCTGTTATGCAGATGAAAGTGACAAATTGTAAAGTTTGATAACCACAGGCAGGAATGATTTCCTATGTCGCTCTGTGGTGTATCTCGGTGAGAGGAGTCTTCTGCTGAAGGTACTCCTCCGCTGAGCCAGGGTGGACAAGAGAGGGTGAGAGGCATTGTCCTTGATAGTCCGTAGCCTGGACAGCATCCTCCTATCTGCCACGGTCGTCAGCGTGTCCAATTCCTCATCCACTACATCACCAGCCCTCTTAATGAGTCTATTAAGTCTGTTAGTGTCTGCAACCCTCATCCCACTGCCCCAGCATGTGACAGCAAAGAAGATCGCACTGGCAACAACAGACTCATAGAACATCCTCAGCATTGTCCTGCAGATGTTGAAGGACCTTAGCCTCCTCAGAAAAAATAGTCGGCTTTGGCCCTTCTTATAGACAGCCTCTGTGTTCCTGGTCCAGTCCAACTTGTTGTTGCTCCTCAACAGTGTCGACAGAAACCCCCTGGATGAACACAGGGCCCAACGGTGTTTTGACCCTCCTTATGTCCACATTGAGCTCCTTTGTCTTTGGAGCATTGAGCTGTAGATGGTTAAGCTCACACCAAGGGACAAAGTTGCCCACAACAGTCCTATACTCACCCTCGTCACCCCCCTCAATACAGCCAACTATTGCAGAGCCATCAGAAAACTTCTGAAGGTTGCAGGACTCAATAGCTGCAATAACTAAAGTCTGAGGTGTAGAGGGTGAAGAGGAAGGGAGAAAGGACCATCCCTTGTGGGGCCCCAGTGTTGCTAACCACCCTGTCAGATACACAGTTCTGTAGGCGTACAAACTGTGGTCTGCCTATCAGGTAGTCAATAATCCAAGAAAAGGTTAAATTCATTGGCCCGAGCCACCCCACCCTCCAGCCCCATGCTACCAGTCTTCTGGAAGCCAGTGAGGGTTCTCATACCACTCCACACATCCCTTGTGTTGTTTTGCTGGAGCTTCTTCTCCAGCTTCCTCCTATATCTTCTTCCTCCTTAATTCTGACCTTGAGTACCCCCTGTACTGTACTCTCCTCAGCGCAGCCTGGTTGCCCTCACTGAACGCCCTCTTCTTATCGTTCAGGATGGCCTTGATGTCCTTGGTGATCCAAGGTTTGTTGTTTGCGTAACAGGTTACTGTCGACGCAGGGATATAGCAGTCCACACAGAAGTTGATGTAGTCCGTGATGCACTCTGTGAGCCCATCAATGTCCTCTCTGTGAGGCTCACAGAGTGCAGGCCAGTCAGTCACCTCAAAACAGTACTGCAGTGCCTCGTAAGATTCCTCTGACCACTTCCCCACAGTCCTTGTGGTCACAGGCTTCCTCTTCACCAGAGGCACATAGCAGGGTTTGAGGCGAACCAGTTTGTGATCCGACCTGCCCAGAGGGGGGAGAGAAGATGAGATGTATGCCTCCTTAATGTTGGCATACATCAGGTCCAGGGTCCTCACCCCTCTGGTAGGACAGCTCACATATTGCTTAAATGTCGATAGAACTCTATCCATGTGACGTGGTTAAAGTCTCCCGACATGATGATGAGGGCACTGGGGTGTTTAGTCTGTGGTTTGGAGACGGTGGTGTGTATAGTGCCGCAGGCAGCTGATGGGTTACCAGTGGGAGGGATGTACACAATGATGTTGATGACGTGCGGGATCTCCCTAGGGAGGTGGTATGGACGTAATCCAACGGCCAACACTTCGGCATCTGGGCTACAGAGCTGTTCCTTAATACAGATGTGTCCCTTCCGCTTACCGCTCTTGGTACAGTCCCGGTCCGCCCGGACAGTGTGGAAGCCATCGACAGATACAATCGGGTCCGTAATATCCATGTGCAGCCATGTCTCAGTGAAACACATTAGACTACATTCCCGGTAAACTGCCTGGCTCCGCGTTAGCGCCGTTAGCTCATCCATTTTGTTATAAAGGGATTGAACATTCCCCATAACAATAGAAGGGAGACACGGCTTGAATTTCCATCCGCACATCCCGTGTCAACCCTCTCCCCCAACGTTGTTTCCCTCAAAGACGTTGTTTCCCTCAGTAGATGATCTCCTAAATAATGCCGTTGTAAACAGTATATAGGGACACGATGGACACTGCTCTGGGAAGCTATCTATATCCAGAACTTCCCACGCTCCCTGCGTGTAGCCACATTCCTGCAACCCAGGTAATTCATTCCCTGATTATTGTCTTGTATTCTTTGTATGTTTTCCGTAGTTTTTTTTATTGTGTTTTCAATATTCATTCCTTACTACTTTTATTTTTTGTTTTGTAAGTAACTTCTACCTGTCTAGTAAATTGTTATTCTAAAATGAATATTCTAGTCCAACCGAATTTGAGTTCAAATAGATAGAACCGTGAGATTTTCCACCATGGACATAGTTATCTAGCGAGTAGTATTTTCTTTGACGACAGTCGAAATAGCTTGTCGAACAGAGTCACAGTAGAATGAGTGAACCCATAGGCTCAATCGTGGTCACTCGTGTCTATCCAGCCTCATTGATGTTGCTAAATAATTATGATGTAGCCCACCAAGGTCTCAGTATAGAGGAATGAGAGTACTCTGCCTAAGATCCGGTAGGGAGTGAAGAGACATTGTATTCGTCTAAGCGGGGGGAGTCAAAGGATCGGGAAAGACATTTCAATTACATCCAATCATCCGGGGTTAGCTTGCCTCGTGAGGAAACCTGTCATAGTTAGTCCTTTAACCGCACATGGTGTTAGTGTGTCAATTAGGGGTGGCACGGTTTTTGAAAACTGCTCCGAACCGTGCGGATGGCATGTCACGGTTCGGAATGTGTGTTCGTCGTACGGTCCTACGGTTCAGGCTAGTTATGACATGCGCAATTGATTCCCATATGTGACAATGTGTTTCCCTTTCGCGCGAGAGAAGGAGAGTGGAGTTTTGAGTGCTGCGCGCGGGTCTTTAGAGATGGCAACTGCGAGAGACTGCCCGGAGTTGCAGGATGCGCCAGCCTCTTACAGGTCTGGTGTGTGGGAACATTTTGGATTTGAGGTTACCTATGATGACAGAGGAGTTAAAACGACAGAAAAGACTGCGACTGTGTGCAAACATTGTGCAACACGTGTTCAATATGCTCTTGGCAACACTTCGAACATGCTAGGTCATCTGAAAAGACGTCAACCCAATGTGTCGGTAGACAGTTTAAGGAAGAGAGAGCCGCAGGCTACGCAACAACTTCTCTCCTCAGCATTTAAGCAGCCTCTCACTGATAACTCGGCCAGGGCAATGGCCATAACGAAAGCAATCGGGATGTTTATTGCTAAAGATATGATGCCATATAGTGTGATTGAGGGAGAAGGATTTCGTCAGTTGATGAGAATACTCGAGCCCCGTTACAACATTCCCTCCCGCCGACACTTCGGCACCTCTGTAGTTCCAAAACAATACGACGAGACACGAGAAAAACTGGTCAAAGAATTGTCCGACACAGCCCACGTAGCTCTCACCACCGATGGATGGACCTCCAGGGCCACTGAAAGTTACCTCGCAGTGACTGCTCATTATATTACTCCGGAGTGGGAAATGAGAAGCTGCGTTCTGCAAACCCGCTCCGTTTATGAAAGTCATACGGGTGAGCATCTCTCTGAAATACTGACAGACGCTGTGGCGGAATGGAAACTGGAGAGGGCCAACAGCACAATTCCTGTCACAACAGATAATGCTAAAAAAAAAAAAACAGATAATGCGGGACTTGGGCCACAGATTGGGTGCTTCGCCCACACAGTAAATCTTGCAGCCAAGAGCGCAATCTCGCTCAACCGAATATCCCGACTCCTAGGGAAGGTTAGGAAGGTGGTTAGCTTCTTTCACCGAAGCACGACAGCTGCCCATGTCCTAAAAACCAAGCAGGATATGCTGGAATTGCCTGTTCACAATTTAATACATGACGTAGCAACTCGTTGGAACTCCACATATGACATGTTAGAGCGTTATGTGGAGCAACAGGTTGCAATCTATTCTACCCTGATGGACAAAGACGTGAAGAAAAAAGTTACGGACACGCCCGTGTTAGACACGGTGTTGACACGTGTCTCACTGTGTTGACAGTGAGACAAGACTGGCAGAGGGTCTCATTAACATTCTTAAACCCCTGAAGAATGTAACCACCCTCATGAGCACAGAGACAACCCCCTCAATTTCGATGATTATCCCAATGCAGAAGATGATCCTGAAATCCACGACACCAAGTGCAGAGGACCATGACAGTACCACAATCAAAGAAGCCAAGGCAGCAATCACTAAAGACCTTAAAGGCAGATACAATGACCCTAGTCTTCAGGATTATCTGCATAGAGCCACTGCACTGGATCCAAGATTCAAGTCAATGCCTTACCTGGAAGAAGCCTGTGTTAAGAAAATCTATGATGAACTCACCACGGACATTCTGGACATTGAAAAGCAGGTATTGTGTTTTTATTTTGTATATCTAAAGTAAATGTAATATATCATCAATTATCCTAGTGACAGTGGCTGTTTTTTTAGACTTAGGCCCAATCTCAATTCTCTATCTTACCCCTTCCCCTTGGCCCTTCCCCTTCCCCTACGTCTTGGCCCTTGAAACAGAGGGGTAAGGGCTACATGCCCCTATGAATTGAGACAACACTCCTTACGGTTACGTCATCATACATTGACGACAAAATATTGACAATTTGTTATACACACTGCATGGTGTTTTGTATCTTTTTCAGTTAATACGGTTTTGAATTTCATTGATGTTCAGAAACAATGTCTTTGTTAACCAACATGTCTTTATTTACAATTATGAATGGCTACAACATTGACCGCATATCACTCCCACATTTGCTTTGAAGCGTATTTTGTTATTTTATATATATATTTTGTTTTCGTGCCGAAAACGTATCAGCTGCCGGGTTTCCTCCGGCGTTCCTGTGTGAAAAAGGACGATATATGTAAAGCACGTATCGATTTGTCTCTAGTTGTCTACACTGATATCAAACGGAATTCGCTGCTAATTGTGTTTAGTAAACTAGACATGCATGGAGTTCATTGCTAGTCAGAGAAATGTGTAGTTGTGCACTCAGCAATGTAACGTTCGCATATCGATTTTCAAAAAAGTTTCGATTAAGAATATGGTTGCAAATATATAGGTACAGGACTGTTTAGAGCACAAAACAATACTGTCGTAGATTTTAAATCAATTATTTAAGCCAAAAATACTTATTAATTACTTACTTACTTACATTTATGTGACTCTCGTTGAGATCTGGCCGCGATTGTTGCCGGTTGCGCATTGTAATGGGTACCCCTTGGTTTCAAGTAAGCTCCCGATCTTACTTGGTTTCAAGGGGTGTATACCCCTTCCCCTTGGCCCTACCCCTCGGTCGAAATGAGAATTGAGATAGCCCTTGGTCTCACGTGAACGCGCAAAACCAAGGGGAAGGGGTAAGATAGAGAATTGAGATTGGGCCTTAGCCAATCATATATGTATGTGCCTTTGTAATATTTTTCTATTCCCCACTGCCCGGTAATAAGTGTTGCCATTAGCTATTTATTGTCATTAACATTTCCTAAATGGCTTTTTTGTCATAAATTCTTCAGGGTCAACTCAGTGAAGCTCAATTGGCCAGTTCATCCATGGGAGCAGAGCCAGGGCCATCATCAGAGACATCTCCTCCCAAGAAAAAATATGCCATGGCAATGGTATTTTCAGATTTGTTTGCAACAGAGGACAGAAGCACAAAGCATTTGTCAGACATCATTTCTGAAGAGGTCACCTCATACAAGGCCACAGGCTGCATCTCCGTGGATGAAGATCCACTTGCATGGTGGAAGAACAATGAGCATAAGTATCCTCACATTGCTAAGTTGGCACAGCGTAACCTCGCTGTCCCAGGTACATCTGTTCCAAGTGAACTCGTTTTCTCAACGGCAGGGGACATAGTCACTGCAAGTAGGTCTCGCCTCCTGGCAGACAATGTTGACAAATTGATTTCCTTGCAGAAGAATATGAAAATATAATGAACAGTAGTTTCTAAATGCAGTTCTTAGTGCAGTGTTTGTTTGATCAATGTTTGTTTATGCAACATTTATTGATAGCCACTAGCCAGCATGTTTTTAAATATTTAAAATATTACAGTGGCACTTTTACTTTAGATAAGAACTTTATGTTTCAAAATACTGCACTTTAATTTAAGAATTTAATTTAAGCTTCAAGAGTTACACTTTCTTTTATACAGTTTATTGTAAGACTAATCTGAAGATGGCAGTTATTTCAATTGATATTCCATACTATTTCAATCTTTGTGTGCCAATACGTTCCTGCAGATGGCAATACACGTTCTCCCTTTTTTTGCCAAATAAATGAAAAGATTGTTGAAATCATCAATGTCTTCCCTCTTGCTGTATCAAAATCTCAACTGTAGCTTAAAGTTTCCTCAGACAATAATATGCTTTACAGTATGTGAAGTAAAATTCAGTTTGTGCATTATTACATGATAACTATTCTTTAAATACTCTAGCCTAATTGTGGATGATTAAGCTATACTTGCTGAAATATGTTTCTGGAGTGTTAAAGATTAAAAGAAAAAAATAACAACAAGAACCGTACCGAACCGAAAACCGTGACCCTAAACCGTGATACGAACCGAACCGTAGATTTTGTGAACCGTGCCACCCCTAGTGTCAATATACATGTATGGTGTCAGATCAAGCTTTGTTTAATTGAGTGTGCTTGTAACAGCACACTATATACTATCCACCATACTTAATATTCTTATTATTCTTCCATACGTTTTTTTGGTCGACTACTCCTCCCACAATTTTGGTCGCACATACACAAAAAAGGTATCAAAACGTGCGGCTTGGCCGGAATCAGTGCGCTATGACTTTCGGCAAACAGTTTTCAAATAATTTGGCAAAAACATGCCAAAAAATCCCCCCAATGTTACCTTATGGAGAGGCTAGAGTGGATGACATCATAGCTAGAGTGGAGAGGGAGAGATTCATCAAATTCATCAAAAAATAAATTTGGAAACTGCACTCAAGGCCGCAAATGCCACTCTACAGAAATAATTTCGACATAGAAACATAGGAAAATTCGTCTTTTCACTCACATTCCTCTGCTGAAGCTGTCAGAGTTATAGTTTGGGCGTAGGATGCACAGATGCATCACAAACATGCACCCACAGCCTCATAGACTGCCATGTTAAAAAGGCGGGGACATTTCTGGAGGGAAGCAAAGGTAACATTTCTTCTGATTGCTCTAAAAGTCTGATTCCTTCCTTCAAAACACATTTGTAGACGTTCAGAAAGAGCTCAAGATGCTCAAAGTGAAGCCGGTTCAATGAACGGAACTACGGTTTGGCCAGAAATCCTTTTTGTTCAAGGGTACTTTCAGCCGTTTTTCTCTCTCACTACCGTCAAATGTCACAGCAGCAGCTGCGGTTGACTGACTCTGAATGGTGGCTGCCACCTGGCCCTGGTAGCTTGGCTACCAAAGCCTGCCCCCCACAAGCCTGACTGTGATTAACTTTATTGAACTCTCTGTATAATAACAATGACTCTCAAATATATAGTTTGAAGGTCGGCCATTTTATGCTTCTCTCTCACAGACACAAACACAGACAGATAGATAGAGACAGACACACACACACACACACACACACACACACACAAACGACAAAAGTATTTCAAAATAAGAGTCCCTTCAAAACTACTCAGCAATGTCAATAATGTATGGGCGAGAGTCACGGGCCAGAGTCAAGCAACACTCAACATTTCTTTAGAATTTTTCTAGTTGTTTTATTATACTTCCAGTCATCGCCAGAATCCTCATGCCAGACCTTCCGCCAACTCCCTTTCCATCATTGGTTGGGAAATTGACGAATTCTACAGAAGGAACCTAACAACCACTACATTTAAGTCATACGTGACTATTTCAGGCAGATTTACTGTGTATTGATGTACTTTGTTCAGATTGGGGTTGTAATTATGGCATAGCCTACACAGCGATCAGGGATCCACTTTTGAGTCTGAGGGGGATTGGAAAAACCTGCACCACCACTTTCTGAACACAATCCGATGGCCAGGTACAGCGCTTCCAGTAGGCCAAGAACATGCAGCAACACAGTGAAAGCACCGGTGAAAGTGGAGGTTGAGAATTGAACTGCCAACCCTCTGGTTAGTGGACGACCTGCTCAATCCACTGAGCTACGCCGCCCCAATAAACAAAGATTGAAAAAAAGGTCATGTTTGAGGACAATCTAAAGCAGTTGGACTGGAATGATGTTCTGCAGTGTGATGACTTAGAAAAGGCATCTGATGATGGCCAGTCAGTGAGACTAAAAATGAATTCTGCAAAAAGGTCTCACATGGTAAATATGATTTACCATGATTAATCATCATCTCTGGAGGTTAATGAAGCAGTGAGATTTAGCATTGAGGGTAGCACTTAAATCTGGATTACCACAGGACAAGAGAACATTTCAGGAATTGCAAAAACAAAGTAAAAGAACTGAGACAGGTGAAAGCTGATTATTTTGTCAAACTAATAAATGAGGAAATAGTCAATTAATCTGGGAAAATATAAAATTACGAAGGAAGGAAAATCTTGGGTAATGAATGCCATTCCAGGATGTCTTGGGTAATGAAGGATCAATCAAAAGTGACAGAAGATGCAGAACAAATAGCCACAATATTTACTTCACTCTTTGTGGACTTTGTGTACTGGCCAAGTTGCTGAGAATTTTGGTGTAAGATCACAAGTTCTTGAACCTGCAAATAATGATTTTCCTGTTTTCTCAATTGAAAATGTCTTAGAATCTACAGCAATGAAGACAATTGATTGCGTAAAAGGGTCTAAGTCTGAGGATGTCTTTGATATTGATGCAAGATTTTCTATAAATCTGATACAGCAGCTGCACTGCCTTTGACCACAAAGCTCTGCAGCGGGTGATCGGGCAGCCCAGTGCATCACCAGGACTGAGCTGCCAACCAGTCAGGACCTCTACAGCCAGCGCTGCAGGAGGAAGGCCCAGCGGATCCTCTCGGACCCCAGCCATCCCAGCCATAGACTCTTCACACTCCTCCCATCTGGCAAATGGTATAGGATCAGCACCAGCAGGTTCAGAGAGTTTTTACCCACAAGCCATCAAGCTACTGAACTGCTGACAATAACGAAAACCATACACACATACACTCACCCTCAACCCCACCCACCCCACCCTCCAACACACACACACACACAAACACTTGACCACTTTCAGGTTACATACCTGTTGTGTCTAAGAAGAGACTCAAGACTCACTTGTTCAGAGTTGACCATAACCCTGCATAACATCCATCCTTTAACCTACCCCCCCCCCCCATATGCTCTTGTATGTTGTACATCTTGCTCTTTGTAACTTAGCACTTAACACCTTAAGCCAGAGATGCTGTATACTAGCAATGGTTTATGTAAGCCTTTAACTCATCTCATAACAAACTCTTATTTGCCTTCTTATTGGAAGGCTGCAGTAGTGATTCCTGTCTTTAAATCAGGCAAAAGAATTATCCCATTAAATTCTACACCAATTAGTATTCTTCCAATAGCTTCTAAAATTGCAGAATAGGTTGTTTGTGATCATCATAATCTCTCATTTGAATGAAGGTAAATTACATTTTTTGTCGAACAAATCAAAGGCAACCTTCAGTACGTTTACATGCAGCAAGAAATTCAAATTTCTAATCGTATAAGACATCGTTCGGACTTTTTAAGTGCATGTAAACACCTTAATCCGACCTACTTCGGACCTACTTCGGACCTATTTCGGACATCTAAAATCGGATAACTACAACTGGATAATTCGATCATAGTCGGACTTTTAACGGCATGTATACTCAGCAATCGGATCTGAATCGGATTTTGCATTCTGCGCATACGCATCGCCATTCTGCACATGCGCAGAGCGCCACACAGCGTACGCGGCACTCATTGAGCTCAGCCAATCAGGCGTAGGCATAGGGCGGGACTTGGCGTGGCCATAGTAGGATTCGTAAATACGCGTCCGGAGTCAGCCACGCTCCGGCTGTTAATCCGATTCCCTGAACGGCATGTATACTCGGACAAGTGATCCGGTCTTACGCATGTCATTATCTGATCCGATCAGAAATTCGAATTTCTTGCTGCATGTAAACGTACTGCTTGACAAAGGTGGTGTCAGAGCCATGTTTTTAGATTTTAAGAAGGCTTTAGTAAAAGACAGTAAATCGTAATGTTTTACTCTCAAAACTTTATATATTTAATTTATCTGTCAATTACATGGATAGAATCCAACTTAAATAAGAGGAAACTATGTATAAGAGTGGTTGATGAATGTTCCTCATTTGCTAACTGTACAATAGGGGTCCCTCCATGGTCTATTTTAGGACCAATTTAGTATATTTATTAATGATCTTCCTCAAGTATGTCCAGATGCTGAACACGTTAATGATGAATCCTCCTTGGACGCCAAAGTTAATCACAGAGGTCTGGGCTTGGACTGATTTTATTCACTTTATATATGAGATTAGATTAGATTCAACTTTAGTGTTATTGTGCAGAGTACAGGCTAGTACGGCCAATGAAATGCAGATGACATCCAACCAGAAGTGCAAAGTATTAAGTGCAGATATAAGGTAGAACTTATGTATAAATGTGACAAGTACAAATTTACAGATGAGATGACTACAGATTAGATGACTACAGTGCAGACAACAAAACTATATATATATATATATTTTATATTTATATTGCACAGATTTGGATATTACAAGTTAGAATATGAATATAAAGTTAAGTGCATGTGCTAGACAGGAGGCTCTGTTCAGCAGTGTAACAGCCTCAGGGTAGAAGCTATACCTGAGCCTGCTGGTGCGGGAGCGCAGGCTCCTTTATTGCCTGACAGATGAGTGGAGGTTAGAGTTATTTACATTTAGAGTGATTTGCTGATGCCAAGTTGGCTGAGTTTGGAGATCAGCTTGGAGGGGATAACGGTGTTGAATTCTGAACTGAGCCTGCACCTCCAGAAAGTCCCTCTGATGTGGAAGACGTCCTGCCTCGTTCCTGTCCCAAAGATGCTGCGTCCCAGCAGCCCCAAGCACTACAGACCGGTGGCTCTGACGTCACAAGACCCTGGAGAGGCTTGTCCTGGAGCAGCTTAGGCCTATGGTCAGACCCTTCTCGGACCAGCTGCATTTTGCCTACCAGCCCCGCCTGGGAGTCGAGGACTGCATCATCTACCTGCTGAATAAAGTCTACTCTCATCTGGACAAGCCAGCGAGCACTGTGAGAGTCATGTTCTTTGACTTCTCCAGTTCTTTCAACACCTTACGACGGGTTCTCCTAGGTGAGAAGATGGAGGCGATGCAGGTGGAAGCCCCCTTGGTGTCCTGGATTGTTGACTACCTGATGGGTAGACCACAGTTATCTGACAGGGTGGTTAACAACACTGGGGCCCCAAAAGGGATGGTCCTTTCTCCCTTTCTCTTCACCCTCTACACCTCAGACTTCAACTATTGCACTGAGTCCTGCCACCTTCAGAAGTTTTCTGATGACTCTGCAATAATTGGTTGTATTGAAGGGGGTGACGAGAGTGAGTTTAGGACTGTTGTGGGCAACTTTGTCTCTTGGTGTGAGCTGAACCATCTACAGCTCAATGCAACAAAGACAAAGGAGCTCATTGTGGACCTAAGGAGGGCCAAAACACCGGTGGGCACTGTGCACTGTTGAAGAGGGTGGGTGGGGGGTGGGGGTGTACTTCAACAACAAGTTGGACTGGACCAGGAACGCAGAGGCCGTCTACAAGAAGGGCCAAAGCCGACTATTTTTTCTGAGGAGGCTAAGGTCCTTCAACATCTGCAGGACGATGCTGAGGATGTTCCATGAGTCTGTTGTTGCCAGTGCGATCTTCTTCGCTGTCACATGCTGGGCCAGTGGGATGAGGGTCACGGACACCAATAGACTTATTAGACTCATCAAGAGGGCTGGTGATGTAGTGGGTGAGGAATTGGACACTCTGACGACCGTGGCAGATAGGAGGATGCTGTCCAGGCTACGGGCTATCATGGACAATGCCTCTCACCCTCTCTTTTCCATCCTGGCTCAGCGGAGGAGTACCTTCAGCAGAATCCTCTCACCGAGATACACCACAGAGCGACATAGGAAATCATTCCTGCCTGTGGTTATCAAACTATACAAGTGGTCACTTTAATCTTAGTTTCCGCTGCATAACAAGTTATTCATATTGCATAACTGGTCATTTTTACCATGACAAAATCCGACATGCTACATCTTTGTGTATGCTATTACCTCTTTAGTGTATGCCTGGATGTATGTACATTTATGTATATTTTTATATTTCTTTATATATATTTTTTGTATATTGTTTACATAGGGTTATATTATATATGTATATATTCTAACACTCTACTATACATAGAGTGTCTGTCTCTTCTTTTTTTTCCCTGGAGTATTGTTACGAATGCAATTTCCATCAGAAATCATTAAAGTATGTCTGTCTGTCTGTCTGTCTGTCTGAATGGGTGCTCCAAATCTAAGTTCTTGCTGTGAATATCCAACGGAATGTGTTTGTTGTAGGTCTGATTCGCTCAAGTGTTTCGAATGAATGTGACTAAAATTATTTGGTAAATCAACACAAAATTGCAAAAAATGGAGAGACGTCGAGCCTCGCGTTGTGCATGTGCTGCCATCGTGGTCACGAGATGGTGGCCCGTTTCCTAATAATATTACTTTCCTTTAGGTCATATTATTAGGAAACACGCAATACATATTCATTGTTATGCTGATGACACCCAATAATATCTATCAATGAAGCCTGGTGAAACAAATCATTAATTAATCTTCAAGCATGTCTCAAGGACATGCTTGAAGATTAATTAAAAACCTGAATGACCTGCAATTTTCTACAATTAAACTCAGAGAAAACTGAAGTTATTTTGCTTGGACCTGAACACCTCCAATGCACATTAACTCGCACAGACTAATAGCCTCTCTAGGTGGCATTGCCTTGGCCTCCAGCACCACCGTAAGGAATCTGGGAATCACCTTTGATCAGGATATGTGCTTCAGCTCTTATGTTAAACACATTTCCAGGACTGCCTTATTTCACCTACGTAACACTGCAAAAATCTGGCACATCCTGTCTGAAAAGCATGTTGAGAATTTTGTCCATGGGTTTGTTAGATCTCGGCTGGATTACTGCATTATACTTCCCCACATCCCAGTGGTATGAACGATTATATCACTCTCAGGTGGCAGACCCTTCAGACATGAATAGCCTCGAAAAGGCATCAAGAGTCGGGGGCATAGAAGAAGAAAAGAAGAGACATGATGCGTCAATGGCAGGTAAGACAATGTTTTACTGTAAATAAAAATGGCTAATTCTGTAACATTTAGTCCTTGTATGAATGTCTATGCTCATGCCAGGTAATGTTAACGTTACCGTTAACATCAACAAACTAACATTAGCTCCTATAGCCGTGTTCTAAGTGTTCTGTAAGTATTCGTTTACTTATATAGGTCTACTGCATTTCAGGACGTTTATTTGGCGTTTGTTATGTAGCCTACGTTATGCATGTGTACTGTAAACCAACGAGTATGCAATTGTGTATTGTAGTGGAAAAAGTAATGCTACAGAATATGATACTTTAAAGTAATGAGTTGATGAATGGAGAACGGTTCCTGGTAACATGAATTCTGACCTAGAAACCTTGCAACTGAACGAGATGTGTTAAGCCAAATTAGACGGGTGTTCATCAACTTTAGTAGTTGTTTTATGCCGACATTTTCGAGAGGTTCAAGGCCAAGGGGCCTTGAAACTTGAAACTACAACTTGAAAAGAAAGAAATCTTAGTTATATAGATCCCTCCCTTCACATTTATAGTTTTCAAATTGTGTAGTTTTTTTTTTATTTTGTGAGCCATTAATCATTGTTTTAAAGATAAAATAGTTTTAAATGCTGTCATGTGTCACCAGTGATTTACACTTAGGCTTACATAAACCTGTAATTAATATGTAATATTGTTTTTTAATCAAGGTGCAAAACTGTATTTCAGCATACAATCCCTGAGTATTTTACTTGTATTTCTGAATGCAGGGTCAATGCTTAGATGTGTGCAAGGAGTTCCTCAAGACCAGGAGGAAGATTTAGATGATCAACCATCCACCAGCAGTTCAAGCACACATCATCAACCACCAAGCTCTGCAGACTCAACAGTACTCAGCCCTGACCAACAACCATCAACTACTAGTTCATGTACAGATACAACCCAGCCCACAACCATCACTTCTGGCAGAGTGAGTCCTGTCACTGAGAGGCCATCAGCAAGTGACATTGTGGAGTTATTTTGGAAATAAAGAGAAACATACTGACAATTACTGAGTTGATGTCCATTTTTGGGGGGCACCACGATGCATTTGTGCTTAGGGCACCCAAATGGCAGCTAGTGGGTTTTTGAATGTCTAAATGTTAATCGCTGCAAGCTGTACCTCCATAGGACACCGTGCCCTGTGGGTCAGTGGTCAGACTTTGTCTTAACTGCCTCCTCTTCTCATCTGGGATGTCTAGACCAAGGAAGGACAAAGCCTGAAACAGAGATATGGAGGAAAATATACAGATTATTTTATAGGACATTTGGCTGCTGCAAGTGGACAGGATTTGCATGACTGAAGCTTCTGCCGATTAATATTGACCTGCTGCCACATATAACAGTGTACACACTATTTACTGTATTTCTCTATCTCTACTCACAGATCTTTTGTCTCTTATCATCAAGAAAATGCTTACAATTAATAGACCATTTGTTTCTAACCCCCAGGTCAGGCTGGGGGTTGAAAGGGTTTTTTCATTCCTACTTTGTAAATCATCGCCATGTAAACTGTATAAGCAATGCTTGCTTTTGTCAGCGTTGGACTTCCCCCTCTGAAGCCAATAGAGAGACGCAAAGCGAACTCCCATCTTGGATTATTGTGTGTTTTTTTGTAATTGTTTTAATTAGACAAATTAGTATATATTATTAATTTGGATGACTCTTTATTCCTAAACAATTTAGACAGGAACTATTGGCGTGGTGAGTTCCCACCACAAGATCTTTCAAAATTATAGATTTAAATAGCTTGGGCATGTAATATGCATGAATAGTAGCTCATGATATAGTCATACAGCTCTATATTTTCAAAGCACACTTAAATGTTCACAAAACACTGCTTATTTGTGTCATTGAATATCCAGCACTACAAGGATAAAGGGGGTTAAAAAAAAAACAGTAGCAAGCCACTACATAGTATATAGTTTTTACATATTCATATGTCTATGTTTCACATTTATATATTATTATTTTATTGACATAGACATACATCTATATGCAAGAGAGCACAACTAACCAGGTCCAACTTGTCAAATTTAAGACGTATGTGAGGGTCCAGGGTGATCTTGGGCTTGGTCAACGCTGTGTTGCTCTGGCTGGCAGCTGAACCTGAAACAAACATGGGAGAGACCAAGGGAGAGAAGAGGTGGAGCAGGTGAAAAAAGATTGAAGGAAAGTTGAAAGATGTATTGTTGTTAGTTTGACATAAATAAGTGCCAGGACAAACTAAATAATATACAAGAAAAGAGTATATCTGTTTCAAATAATAATACGATTGGATTATTGATATCCACAGTTACAAACAATAATGATGCACCAAGGAAACTACGAGATATATTCCAATCTGTATCATAATCTACTTGATGTTTACTATGATTTTAGTGTTATTGCCTGCACAGATCAGCCAATACTACACATACTCCGAAATGTTAAATACATACATTTAAATAAACATATTTGTCAGAGAATACATTTAAACAAAACATTTTTAAGATGGGTTGCAAATTAATAGCAAACTCAATTAGAATAAACTGTTGTTATTGTTGATTATTTTGGGGTAATGCATTATTTTGATATGACAGATTGAGAACAGTGGGAGTCCCTACATCTACCACAAGATTTATTTTTTTAGGGGAAAAAGGCATTGGCCCATGAGCAAGAAACAGATTATTAAATAGGTAGAATGTGATTATGAGAAGAGGCTCAATGTGCAAAGAGTGAGTTAGCTTGCATGTGGGAGGCAGTGAGAGATGCTAAGAGCCAATGCACAATATTAATTTGATGAGTTTGCCTGTCCTAGATTTGTGTGTTTGCTAGCTCCCAGCATTGCAGCATGTGTGTGTCTGTGTGTCTGTGTGGAGGGGGGGGGGGGGGGGGGGGGGGGGGGGGCATTCGTGTGCATGTGAGAGAGTGCACATTGTTGCTAAGAGTATGAGCCTATTGCTCTGATAAGGTCCCCATCCCCCCAACCAACCATCCAGCCCAGAAGGAGGATTTAAGCCTGCCTCTCTCCACAGGGCTCTGCTGTCACACACATCTGACAGGCTTCCTGCTGTGACACAACAGCTTAGGAATTATGTTTTGACGCATTTCATTTAATGGTTTTCATGGTCATGCAAGCCACCCACCGCCTCGCACAATAGATACAGTACAGTTAGGTCAAACTGTAAAAGAAATACTGTATTAGAGTGATGATAGATACTGTGCTGTATTACATCTAAATACAGTACAGTTTGATCATATAGTACAGTATTTGGTTTAAATGGTAGACACAGTTTTAGGCCACATCCACACGAAGCCAGATTTCGAAAACGATCTTTACCCCCCCACCCCCCCCCCCATTTTTCTCAGCAGGGAGGCAAGACATTTCTCCATAACAATGGAGTCATTGCTGAAATGCATCTAGCTCTAGAAAAGCTGTAGTACATATTCCAGGTCTGTGTGTGGCGCTGTTTCAGCTACAGAAATCCACCGAAAAACGAAGAAGAAGAGGCGGAGCATGCGCATAAAGCCTGCGCGCTGAATACAAACAAAAGCTGTGGGGGCGGGTTGAGGGGGGATGACATCTTCCTTTGCGTTTTCGGTGTTCTCACGAATCCAAAACCTGAAACATTTTTGACTTTTCCACCCTGGGACCTGGTTT
Organism: Urophycis tenuis; assembly: GCA_036785325.1. Lineage (NCBI taxonomy): Eukaryota > Metazoa > Chordata > Actinopteri > Gadiformes > Phycidae > Urophycis > Urophycis tenuis. The sequence continues at coordinate 1,330,967 of JAXIVH010000036.1, read as the reverse complement.
AAAAAAAGTGCGTTTTCAGGCACCGAAAACACCGGATCCATCATTACGGTCAGCCTAAACGCACAAGACCTTTGCAGTTTCACTCAAAAATAATCTCCATGTGGATGGGCCCTTAAAGGTCTGATTCTGCGAAAACCCGTTAAGTACTTGTCCTTTTGACATACGAGAGGTTACTCCGAGTTGCATATGCATGCATGTTTGACTGCAGTTGACAGCCATTACACGTTGAACTTTAGTTAGCGATAGTGATAACAATGAAGGAGTACAAACATAAAAGTGGCTTTCTGGATTTTTACAAAGATGACATAACTGCTGAAGATGCTCATCATTGAGATTAGATACATCACTGCGAGTTTCGGGGAAGTTTGCACTGTTCTCATGCTGTTCCTGACAATACCAGTGACAGTGTCATCTGCAGAGCGCTCATTTTCCAAACTTAAACTTAGAAAAAGCTACCTGAGGAGCTCAATGGGACAGTCTCGTCTCTCTGGAATTGCCATAATGTTGATTGAGAATGCCCGTGCACGTCACCTGGACATTCAGGAGTTAATTGACAACTGCGCAGAGGAAAGCCCGGAAAATGCAGCTATGATGTAAGTCATAGTCGTATGTAAGTCGTATGATGTAAGCAGTTTGGAGTTTGTTCCTTATGGTGCACCGTCACTGTTTCTTTTATTTGTTGTGGTGCGCTTAGTTTTGCGAGTAGTCTCATTTCTACTATGCTATAGGCCTATATGACCTAATGGCCTATGGCAGGCTATTGGTGGACGTTGCCTCATTATGCGTTGTAGCATATAGGGGAGCGGCCCGTCTTGATCATCCTGCTTACAGGCCTGTCATTGGCTTGTTACGCCACAGCGTAGGTGCATTTGTTTAGAACATTTAAATCTTTATATTTAGCGGGCTATGACTAAATTGACTTTTCCAACTGTTTATTAGAAGTCTACAACTTGAAAGCATGATGACGATCGCCACAAACCTTCACCTCGGAGGGGAAAATTTAAGACACACTTCTGAAACGTTCATCGACAAACGATCAGGAAGTGGTTCTTGTGCTATTTGTTCTCCCTCCTCGGATTCAGGATCAAACACATAAGGCTGTATCTGCGAAAACATTTTGTACATCACTTTCTTTGCACGGTAAAGTTAACTGTGACAGGTAGAATTCTTGATAACGCACTAGAGGGTCTCATCATAACATGCAAATCACTCACCTCTGATTGGAACAGCACCTAAGGAAGATATATATTTTTAAAAACATCAATCAAGTTTTTCTATGTACGTGTGTGTGTTGTGAAGTCAAGGGCGTAGGGTCTGAGCTTTGGTGGGGACACTACCCAGACCCCCCCAGCCCCTCAAAAAAAGAAAGAAATAACGTATGATGCACGCCTGTCTTTAACTTTGTTTGATGCATTATCTGCTGATGTGATGCATATGCAGTAAAACATTTAGTATAGCACCATTCCAATTTTACTTTGTTTCATGAAATAGCCTCTGATGCCGTCCACCTTTCTTTTCTTGCTCGACATCTTCATATATCATATGAGGCCACAATATGTGCTCCCCACAGGGTCGTCATTGCCACAAAAGATAAGATTAAGGTGGAGCTGGACCGAATGACTGCCCTAGGTATCATAAGACCAGAAAATGACGCAACAGAATGGGTGTCTGCCAAGGTTGCAGCGAAGAAAAAAGAAAATAAAAAAATCATTGCGGACATGCTGGGTGCAAAAATCTTCAGCATACTAGATGCCAAATGTTGCTTTTGGCAAATTCCCCTTGACAGCGCCTCCTCAAAGCTCACAACTCATGGCCGCTATTGGTTCCTGAGAATGCCGTACGGCATATGCACAGGCAGCGAGGAATTTCAGATCGTGTGGAACAGCTATTTGCAGGACAACCATGCAAGATCATGGTCGATGATATCCTAATCTGGGGACGTACTTTACAAAATAAAAGAAGATGAAGAACACCTAACACAGGTTTTGAACAGGATCTGTGCCATCAATCTGAAGCTCAATCCTGACAAGTGTAAATTCACCAATTCAACCAAATTCAATTTTGTCAACTGCGTACACTATGTAGGCCACCTGTTTATTGCTGATGGTGTCAACCGGATCCTGGAAAGATCAAAGTGGTCTGTGAGATGGAGAAGCCACAAGACAAAGATGCCCCACAGCAGTTCCTGGGCATGACAAACTATCTATCCAAATTCAGCCCTCAGTACAATGACATGACTGGCCCCCTGAGTCAGTTGATACACCACAACGTGGAGTGGCACATGCATGATGCCCATGATGCGGCATTCAACAGACTGAAGCAGGCAGTGACTAATCCTCCTGTGCTGCAGTTTTTTGACACAAAATTACACCATTACAACTTGAATGTGATTTATAAGCGAGGCAAGGAACTGTTTGTTGCTGACGTGTTATAGCAGAGCTCGAGAGACTGATGTACTAGACCTCAATGTACACAGATATCAAAAGAGAGGTGCACCTCCATGACATCCCTGAACTACCATGGTCTTTTACTGCGGCTGATATATTTGAGTGGCATGCTAAAATGCATCTTGTCCTGGAGGACTCCTACTCAGGGTGGTTCGAACTGGACTACCTCCCCAATATGACCAGCACGATGGTCATTGCGAAGCTGAAGCAACACTTTGCAACACATTATGTGCCCCACACCCTCATGACCGACAAAGGTCACAAAATTCACAGGAAAAGACTTTGCAGACTTTTCACAAGCATGGGACTTTAAACACATCTGCAGCAGTCCCTATTACCCACAAACTAATGGTCTTTCTGAGCGTGCAGTGAGATCCGCTAGACACCTACTGGAGAAGTGCCACCGCAAAAGCACAGACATCCAAGTGGCCGTTCTCAAGACTCGCAACATTTCCTGTGATGGACTCCCTTCCTCTGCCCAGTGCCTCATGTCCAGACAGACCAGGACCTTCCTGCCAGCAACCACAGACATACTCCGGCCTTCTGTCCGAGTCAATGTGACAGCTGCTATCACCAATCGAGAATGAGGGGGAAAGTGTATCATCGCTGCCTCTCTGCACTAAGACCAGGTCAAACAGTCAGAGTACAGACTGCTCGTGGTTTTAACCAAGTGGCAAGAGTGGAGGGCCCAGCTCAGCAGCCAAATAGCCTCCTCCGGGTTGATGAAACCCCATCGGCAAGCTCTGCAGAGGACATGCCACAGATGTCCACCTCACCAGTACCCGATAGAGAGACTGTCCAAAACGTCACCCCACCACCTACACCTCCCAGTATCACACCACTGGTCTCATCGGACCAGTGGTGACTCATTGGACGGATAGTTGGTGGTGAGTTGAGCAGGCAGAGTTAGCCAACCCAATCAGCGTTGTCAGTATCCAGGCTGAATGACAAAACAATGGAACATTGATGGAAATGATGAGTCTGTGTTCATCTGTTATGTGAACAAAGCTTAATATACTGCACTTTGCTATTAATGTTGTGTGTCATCTAATGTTCCCCTGGTAGGTGACCTGGACAGTTCCATTTATATTATTTACTTATGTTCCCATTATGTTAAGCAATACTTATACCGTATACCTTGTACCGTGTTAAGTATAATAGTACGCATCTCATTTATCATGTCGGGAGACTTTAACCACGTCACTATGGATAGAGTTCTACCGACTTTTAAGCAATACGTGAGCAGCCCTACTAAGGGAGAGGATCAGAGTGGTCAGAGGAATCTTACGAGGCACTGCAGTACTGCTTTGAGGTGACTGACTGGTCTACACTCTGTGTGCCTCACAAGGAAGACATTGATGGGCTCACAGACTACATTAACTTCTGTGTGGATTGCTATGTCCGAGTGTTGACAGTCACCTGTTAAGCAAATAACAAACCTTGGATCACCAAGGACATCAAGGCCATCCTGAACTATAAGAAGAGGGCGTTCAGAGAGGGCAACCATACTGAGCTGAGGAGAGTACAGGGGGTACTCAAAGTCAAAATGAAGGAGGCAAAAGACAGATACAGGAGAAAGCTGGAGCAGCAGAACAACACGAGGGATGTGTGAAGTGGTATGAGAACCATCACTGGCTTCCAGAAGACTGGTAGTATGGGTGGCTCGCTCGGGCCAATGAACTGAACCTTTTCTTCAATAGGTTTGACACTGCGGCCCCTGCCCATCCCCCACATGACTCTGCTGCTACTGCTGCTGGCAGCCAAACAACCAGTGCCACTCCGCCTCCCCCTCCTTCTACCCCTCCTTATAGACCACCTCTCTTCACTCCCAGCTACTTCACACCTTCTCCCTGCCCCACCCCTCCCCCCTGCTCTGCATCCTGTCCTCCACTACCTGAGGACCTTATCCCTCCCCCCACAACACTTCTACAGTGTCCTTCACGCCTGACCTAGTCAGTACGTTTACATGCAGCAAGAAATTCGAATTTCTGTTTGGATCAGATAATGACATGCGTAAGACCGGATCACTTGTCCGAGTATACATGCCGTTCAGCGAATCGGATTAACAGCCGGAGCATGGCTGACTCTGGACGCTATGTGGCGCTGCGCACGTGCAGAATGGCACTGCGCATGCGCAGAATGCAAAATCCGATTCAGATCCTATTGCTGAGTATACATGCCGTTAAAAGTCCGACTATGAACGAATTATCTAGGTGTTGTTATCCGATTTTGAGATGTCCGAAGTAGGTTGGATTAAGGTGTTTACATGCACTTTAAAAGTCCGAACGATGTCTTATACGATTAGAAATTCAAATTTCTTGCTGCATGTAAACGTACTGACTGAGAAGACAACTGATTAGACTCCACTCCAGCAAGGCGGCAGGCCCTGATGGTGTGTTTCCCAGGGTACTTAAAGCCTGTGCCATCCATCTGTGTGGAGTACTTAATCATGTCTTCAACCTGAGCCTTCACCTCCAGAGGGTCCCTCTGATGTGGAAGATGTCCTGCCTCATTCCTGTGCCAAAGACGCCGCATACGAGCAGCCCTAAGGACTACAGACTGGTGGCTCTGACGTCCTATATCATGAAGACCCTTGAGAGGCTCGTCCTGGAACAGCTAAGGCCTATGGTCAGACCTTTCTCTGACCAGCTACAGTTTGCTTACCAGCCCCATCTGGGGGTCAAGGACGGCATCATCTACCTGCTGAATAAAGTCTATTCTCATCTGGACAAGCCAGCGAGCACTGTGAGAGTCATGTTCTTTGACTTCTACTAGGTGAGAAGATGGCTGCGATGCAGGTGGAGGCCGCTTTGGTGTCCTGAATTGTAGACTACCTGATGGGCAGGCCACAGATCGAACGCCTACAGAACTGTGTATCTGACAGGGTGGTCAGCAACATTGGGGCCCCTCAGGGGACGGTCCTCTCTCCCTTCCTCTTCACCCTCTACACCTCGGACTTTAATTATTGCACTGAGTCCTGCCATCTTCAGAAGTTTTCTGATGACTCTGCAATAGTTGGTTCTATTGAATATGGTGATGATGGTGAATATAGAACTGTTGTTGGCAACTTTGTCTCTTGGTGTGAGCTGAACCATCTGTAGCTCAATGGAACAAAGACTAAGGAGCTCATAGTAGAACTAAGGAGGGCAAAAACATCCAAGGGGTTCCTGTCGACAGTGTTGAGGACTACAAGTACCTAGGGATGTACTTCAACAACAAATTGGACTGGACCAGGAACACAGAGGCTATCTACAAGAAGGGCCAAAGCAGACTCTTTTTCATGAGGAGGCTAAGGTCCTTCAACATCTGCAGGACAATGGGGAGGATGTTCCATGAGTCTGTTGTTGCCAGTGCGATCTTCTTCACTGTCACATGCTGGGGCAGTGGGATGAAGGTTGCAGACACCAACAGATTCATCAAGAGGGCCAGTGATGTAGTGGTGGAGGAACTGGACACTCTAACGACTGTGGCAGATAGGAGGAGTACTCTTTTCCAAACTGGCCCAGAGGAGGAGTACCTTCAGCAGAAGACTCCTCTCACTGTGATGCACCACAGAGCGACACAGGAAATCATTCCTGCCTGTGGTCATCAAACTATACAACACCTCCCTCTGAGTGACAGCCATTCCCTCTCTTTGTGTGGTCACTAACACCTTGTGGTCACTTCATAACTGGTCACCCATTACTCAGCTTACCGTACATGTTATTTCTTTGTGTATGCTATTTTCTTCTATGGTGTATGCCTAGACGTTGATGCATTTAAATTGAGAAATAGGTCTATATTGATAGTGAGGAGATTGTTGTTGATGCCTAAGAACAAGAAGTGCCAGGAACCCTATATAGTTTAAGCTGAAGTTGTTTATTGGTCTCGTAGGCCTACAAGGAGAAGCAGAGGATTTCATAGAGCAAGAGATTTGTGCGTGAATCTTCCTCAGTTGCTTCCTCCTAGTCACGGAGACACAGTGTATTATGTACAAGTCCCAAATCGGAACAGCATGACAGGAGTGTCCCATTCTGATTGGCTTATAATGTATAAAGATTACATGTTACTAAGATTCAAGATTCAAGATTCAAGTATCTTTATTGTCAAATGTGCTACATGGCAGGCATATAGCACAGATGAAATTGCAGTCCTCTCAGACCTGGTGCAAAATAAACAATGGACAGACAAACGGACACCGTACAGACAAAAACACAGAAACACAGAAAAGTACGAAAAAGTGAGGTAGTGCGTTGATAAATGGAAAATTTAATAGTGCAAAAAATAGTGCAAATATATTTAAAACAGTCAAAGGACAAATTTTAAAGTGTCAGTCAGGATGAGAGTTTGTGAGTGGTGGCGGGAGGGCAATGGTCCGAGGTGGGTGCAGGGTTAAGAGTCAAGAGTCTGTGGCAGGGGGGCAGAGGAGGGGGGGGGGGCAGGGGCAGAACAGGGAGGGAGTTGAGCCTCCGGACAGCCTGGTGAAAGAAGCTGTCCTTGAGCCTGCTGGTTCTGGCCCGCAGACTCCGCAGTCTCCTCCCCGATGGCAGAAAACTGAAGATACTGTGGGATGGGTGGGTGGGGTTACCAGCAATCCTGATGGCTTTGCCGGTGAGGCGGGTGTTGTAAATGTCCAAAATGGGGGGGAGAGAGACACCGATGATCCTCTCAGCTGCTCTCACTATGCGCTGCAGTGTCTTGTTGCAGGACACGGTGCAGGCACCGTACCACACAGTGATGCAGCTGGTCAGGAGACTCTCGATGGTGCCTCTGTAGAATGTGTGCATGATGGTGGATGAGGCCCCAGCTCTTTTTAGTTTGCGGAGGAAGTACAGGCGTTGGTTGGCTTTTTTGGCCAGTGATGCGGTGTTATGGTTCCATGACAGGTCTTCGGAGATGTGCACACCCAGGAACTTGGTGCTGCTCACCCTCTCCACTGTAGCATCGTTGATGATCAGTGGAGCATGCTGTGTGTGCATTCTCCTGAAGTCCACAACAATCTCCTTCGTCTTCTCCACATTCAGACGGAGATTGTTGTCCTTGCACCACGTAGCCAGCCTGTTCACCTCACTCCTGTAGATCATCTCATCGCCGTTGTTGATGAGACCCACCACAGTCGTGTCATCCGCAAACTTGATGAAGATGTTGGAGCTGGATGTTGGTGTGCAGTCGTGGGTCAGCAGGGTGAATGGGAGGGGGCTCAGCACACATCCTTGGGGGGCCCCCGTGTTCAGTGTGATGGTGCTGGAGGTGCTGCTGCCAACCCGAACAGTCTGTGGTCTTCCCGTCAGGAAGTCCAACAGCCAGTTGCACAGGGAGGTGTTGAGTCCTAGCTGGTCCAGTTTGTGAATGAGCTGCTGGGGGATGATTGTGTTGAATGCTGAGCTGAAGTCAATGAACAGCATTCTGACATAGGAGTCCTTTGTATGCAGACTTGATGTGTTGCATGACTAGCCGCTCGAAGCACTTCATGAGGATGGGAGTGAGTGCGACTGGGCGGTAGTCATTGTGGCAGGAGGGAGACGACTTTTTCGGCACCGGGATGATGGTGGTGGCTTTGAGGCATGTGGGGACAACAGCCTGGCTCAGCGAGGTGTTGAAGATGTCCGTGAAGACATCTGTGAGCTCCTCAGCACAGTCCCTCAGTACACGACCGGGAATGTTGTCGGGACCAGAGGCTTTCCGTGGGTGTGTCCCTTTGAGGGATCGCCTCACGCTATCTGGGGATAGCGTCAACACCTGGTCACCGGGAGAGGGTGGGGTCTTCTGTGCCGGGGTGCTGTTGTCTGCCTCAAAGCGGGCGAAGAAGTCGTTCAGCTCGTTCAGCAGAGGGGTGGAGCTGTCGCAGGTCTGCGGAGAGGGCTTGTAGTCCGTTAAGGATTGGATCCCTCGCCACAGGTTCCTGGAGTCTCTGCTGTTGCTGAAGCGGTCGGCGATCCTCCTGGAGTACCGTCTCTTGGCCTTCCTGATGCCGCGTGCCAGGCCCTGGCTGCCTTCAGGTCCACCTCGTCTCCAGCTCTGAAGGCGGTGTTCCGAGCCCTCAGGAGTCTGTAGACTTCCCCTGTCAGCCATGGCTTCTGGTTGGCCCGAATGCGGATGCTCTTGGTGACCGTGACGTCATCAATGCATTTCCGCATGTAGGAAGTGACGGTGTCTGTGTATTCCTGGAGGTCTGTGGTGTTGTTGTAGGTGGCTGCCCGTCTGAACATGCTCCAGTCAGTGGTGAGGAAGCAGTCCTGGAGTGTCTCTGAAGACCCCTCAGGCCACACGCGTACCTGCTTTGTTGTTGGTCTGATGACTTTGACCAGGGGTCTGTAAGCAGGCATTAACATCGTGGTGGTGTGGTCTGAGGCGCCTAGGTGGGGCAGGGGGAGGGCTTTGTAGGCCCCCTTGTGCGTGGTGTAAACATTGTCCAGGATATTATTGCCACGTGTGGGAAAGTGGATGTGTCCATGGAGTTGTGGAAACACGCTCTTGGGGTTTGCATGATTGAAATCCCCAGCCAGGATGAGGAAAGCATCAGGGTGGGCTGTCTGCTGCTCACTGATGTGCTGGTAGAGTTCATACAGCGCCTCGCTCCTGTTGTTGTTGGAGCCAGGGGGGATGTATATTGCTACCAGGAGTATGGCACTAAATTCCCTCGGCAGGTAGAATGGCCGGCATTTAATGACCAAAAACTCCACCAGTGTTGAGCAGTGTGTGCAAACCACAGCAGCGTCGCGGCACCAGGCATCACTGATGTAAACACAGAGTCCCCCGCCGCGAGTCTTCCCCCCCTCGACGAGCACTCTGTCCGCCCGGTAGCATGTTAGCCTGGCCAGTTGAATGGCACAGTCCGGGACGCTGTCAGTAAGCCATGTTTCCAGAAAAACAAAGGCACAACAGTCACTCACAGTTTTGGTGGATGTCCGGAGTAGACGGATATAATCCATTTTATTGTCCAGCGATCGTACGTTGGCCAGTACGATCGTAGGGATAGCCGGCCGATGAGGGCTAGCCGCTAGCCTAGCTCGGATACCTCCGCGCTTGCCCCTCTTCTGCTTCCTCATATTCCGCTTGTGGCGCCTCCACTGGCGGCTGGTTGCAGGAGTGGGGGTCGGTGATTGAGGCCGCTGGAGCAGATCGCAGTCGCGTAGTATTTCCACGACTGCTGGATTTATATCCATGTTTGTAGTTCTGCCGATGGCAAGCAGAAACTCACGGGAGTATGTGCGTTTCGGGACAGATAGACACGACGATGACGGACATGTGCACGTATGTACACCACACAAAAAACATAACAACACTGATTCGACGGGAGAGAGAGGAGCCGCTGCGTGTGTACGCGCCGCCATGTTGTAGTATATATCATATCAGTGGGGAACCCTCAGGGCCTTCTACGCCTTCAGAGAAGGCCTAACAAAATTCTGGACCAAAACATATTAAATAAGAAATAATTATTATTATTGAATTATTTTTTTTATTATTTTTATTATTATTTTTAATTTATATCTTATTTAATTTAATACAATACATTTAATAAATTTTCTCTCATCTCTCACATCTGCAATGAAATGGTTACGGTCCCTAAAACATGTTATCGAATCAGAATCGTCCGTCTCTATCAAGGCCCGTTTAGCTGGCTCATTAATTGGTTAGGACTTCACAATTCCAGCAGAAGGCCTAGCTATGTGTTTTGGTCTGGAGAGTGAGGGGCAGATTGACCAATCACGGTTCGATTTCAAGTGGGCGGGACAAAAAAAAAAGACCTTAGGCCTTCACGAAGTCCTAACCTATCACATAGTGGCTGAGTCTCAACCGTTCTCACCACTCTGTCACATAGGTAAAACTTGGCAGAGTGGTGAAAGTGGTTGAGAGATTGAAATCGAAAGTTAAATGGCGTCAGAGGAGAATTACGTTGTGGCTAGCTTGATCGGATGGCCTTTTTCAAGGCGTCCTTTCACAGAAAAACTATAAATAATAAAAAAACGGAAGACCAATTTAAAAAAAAGGTTAAGAAAGTGGAAAGGCATTTCAAGACCGAAAATGATCAGCGATATCCATGGATGTCGGGCTGTTATAAAACAAACAGGCTGTACTGGTGGAGTTGTTTGCTTTTTACAACTGAAAAAGCGCTGAATTTGTCAGCCTTACAAATATGACAAAGTCAGCCCACCGACATCAAGGTTCTGCGGCACACCTGCAAGTGACGGTCAGTTTGAAAACCTTTGGGGTGATGAGCCTCGGTGTCCGTGTCAGCAGCGTCATGGGGTGACACTCTGGGTGACTTCATTTTATATTTCCAGATTTTGGCTTTAGAATATGTTTATGTATGTTTATTTCATTTTGAGATGTTTCTTGTTGCGGAGAATGTTATCGATGTTATGGTCTATTTGTTTACATCCTCGTCATCGTTAATTAAAGTCGGATTGCATTTGTTTAATCCTTTCAATTCATCGTACTGTTACTTTTTTCCGTGAAGATTTATTTTCTCAGCGGTGATGACTGAGGTGAAGGCCCAGCTGTAGTGCTCACGGTTCGCCACTGTATCATATATATATATTACTAAGCAGATTTGACATGACATAGGTGTATCCTTCAATCACTTTATGTTATGTCTCCAAGTTCCAGAGAGCCAGACTTAAAGTCGCCAAGAGGAATACAATCTTCACTATGTCCTTCTTCAGAACGTCAGATCAACCTAACCGTACCATTGCTAAATAATATTTTTCCGAAACATATATGATTGACATAAGTTGTATTCAGTAGTTGTAAGCAAGACGGGAGGACCTACTTATCTTGATGATGATGCTGCGTAAAGGTAAGGGCAGTTTTATGTAGCTTATTTGCACTGTGACTGATTACTTAATCATAGCTGATTACTTCTAAGCCATTTACTGATCAATTTAAATACTCTTGTAAATTTTTGTGTAGTCGATTTATGGTGTTTCACATTTCATGGCAGTATTTCTTTCACTTTATAGTATTTGCTCTACTACGCCAGAGTTGCTTTTTGCTATCTGCGTATGTGGTTGTCTGACTGCATTCTTTGTGGATTTGAAATAGCTTGTTTATCAAAAATGTTATCTCTTGGCAGTTAATGCAGATATGAAGCTTATGCTTATGATGCATTTCTATTGCACATGTAGCCTTATAATTTACTGTTTTACACAGGTCTCTTGCAAGGTTATGATTTGGTCTAGTTTTTATTGAGTTGGGCAGGTTTTCATTTGTGATTGGGCTGGAAACTTTCAGTCTGACCTGGCAACACTTACTGCAAATCAATAAACTGCAAAACCATTCCATTTAAAAAAGAGTGGCGTTCTACCTGAAATGTGAATATCTGGTGGGAAGATATCAGGTGAAGAGGACAAGACAGTGGCCTGTTCCTCTGGATGACTCTAGATGGAAGGACAGAGGGAATGGAAATTACTTAGTATGGTTAATTTGTATACGGACAAATACAAACATATCATACTATATCAGATGCATTGCATTATAGTACTTTAGCTTAGGCTAATAACCATCCTTGGATGTGTTTTCTAACTACAATCACAATCCTAACATAAAATACAACAGTTTTATATACAAAAATAGACGATAAAAAGAAAGGAGAAAAAAAGAAGAAAGAAACTAAATTTATATTTAATTTTGAATGGGCCAACAAGGATAGATCGGATTAAATGCATGTTTACAAAGTTGTTATTTTATAAACATTTTGTTCTGTATTCTGTTTGGAAAAAAGTCATTGTGGCAGTTCCCAGGTTTGCAGAACGAATTGGGAAAATTTGCATTGAATTACAATTAAACAATAGACAAGATTACACTATAATGAATGAGTATAAGCTAATGTATCTTTGTTTACATTTGTGCCACTCAAAAACAATCATACCAATGATGTTGACAAACAGACTGATCAAAGTGTCTTATTTGCAACTTATCCATTACATCTGATTATTGTATGTTGGACATAGAATGTATACATAAATTGCTTATGTAACAAATACATCTACATTAGTACAGAAATTTCTGTAAACAGATCTATTGTAACATACAACTTTTAAAATAATTTTATACCTCAGGAGATCGGTGGTGAAGTTTATAACGTGAAGAACCTGAGCTACTGCTTGCAGCCCGCTGGACCCCGTTGTGAAGAGAAGTGCTGCTGGGGAAAGACCCCTTACCAGGAATAAAGGCTATCTCCACCACACTGTCCTGGCTGGAGCACCATAGACAACAAGGCACATAAGTCACAGACACTTGTACACAATGCTCATACTATTTACGCTTAAATATCAAGTTAAAGAGCAATGTTGTAGATTGTAGATAACTGCAGCAAGACTAACTCTCATGTGGGCAGTGAAAGTCACTTTTGCCTTTCCCTGTTTTTACCAAGATACCAAGATTACCTTTACAATACTAAATTCCTTAATGAACGTATCTGAACTGATAGCTAGTATAACTGTAACTAGCTCTAACTAGTTTTTAAGGAGATCATTGATACATATTAGGTGGGTTCCTCACCTGAACTTGACTTTGTTCAGCATGCTTTTGGCTTCATCGTGTGTCACGCCTATCAAGGACTCCTTGTTGATGGCAATGAGCTGATCCCCAGGCCTCAAACGCCCATCCTAGAGGTAAATTCACCATTCACATGATGGCTTTTGTTTTCCTTCTTCACGTTGCTTTTTAGGATATGCAATGTATTTTTGTTGTTTCTTTGTTTGTTTAGTAGCACATTCTGTACTGTTGATGCCGCCAAGTTGCCAATCTTCAACAACAACCATGTTTTCAAACTGGGTGAGTCTTTGCTCGAGAATAAGGATTTAGTATACAGCAAGTTAGAAGAGATGACAACAAACGCCAAAGATACAGCTTTTAGTGTGCTGGTCTCTAATGTAGGTTAGGCTTAGTGCAGATTAAATGCTCCATATCAGTCACATGTCTAATAAGTGAGTGAGGTACACTTCCCTTGTGAAAGAATAGGCATGAAGAGCATTGTGATGTTCTGACCCTCTACAATGGGACTCAAATTACCAGGGTTTACATTTTCTGCAGCAGTCATACAGCTCCACGAGTGCTATCAAGCCTCTCATTTGGTTAACTCTAAATTGGTGTCATTAGATTGTTACTTGAAGGTAAATTGATCCAATGCAAATAGAAAGTAAAATATTGATGTTATTACTATTATGTAAGTAACTCACTGGGAATCCAGGAATACAAAGAAGGTCACATTGACGATTGTGTTATAAACAACTGAACCATATTCTGCATAAGTCCAAATCTTTTTTTGGACCTGCCAATCTATTACTTAATGGTATAGAGACACCACACCCCCTCCTTACCCGATGGCAATCTCCCCCAGAGAGCACCTCCTGGATGAAGACTGCAGGCCCATCAGGGCGGTTGGACCCCCCTCCCATTGTGATTCCAAGGCTGGAGGAGTGTGCCAGTGTAATTAACTGGATGACCCCCTCACCTGGATGGCTGTAAAATGCAACACATGCGGGCAGCATTTGGTTTGGTAACACTGTGTTGATGTGCCAGCATAAGGTGTAAACAAAAACATTTCTACCTAAGGGAGCGCATCAGAGGCCCACTGTTGTATGCATTCTGGGATCCTGCAGGACTCAAAAGCAACGGACTCTGGGAACGGGATGAAGAACCGGATGATGTGCTCTCCAGGTATCGGCTTCCTTTTGAGTTAGCAGATAAGTAGGAGATCATGTAGAAATAGAGGTGGAAAAGCATGTTTTTAACACATTTTACAAAAGGTTGGTTTCAAACTTTGTCAATCATGTCATAATTATGAACATATGATGTAAAGACTTCCAAAGGAATTATCCATTAAATGTAAGCTTAAAGTCACAATGTGTAACATTTCAACTAGCTTGTAGAAAAAAATACCTTACACATTTTTGTCGTCAATGCTGATATCAATAACTTGATCAATGAAGGCACATTCTTTTACTTGACATATCTTACATTTAAAAATGCAGGCCACCCCATACCTCATACCATACCATTTACAAGCGTCTTACTATCAGCATTCCCAAAAACCCTCCCACTCATGCCACTCAGCCAACCGAGCAACGCTAGTTCAAACTGTTGTACATCATCTTAGAGTGAACAGAACACTGTTGTTGAGCTAGTGATGGGAACGAGACTGCATATGTCGAGTCCGAGTTGAGACCGAGTCTTTAGAGGGTCAAGACCGATTCGAGACCGAGACCGTTCGTTTTTAAATTCAGCCGAGACCGAGTCAAGACCGATTTGTAATGATTCATATTTTAGAATATACCATGAAATGGGGGGGGGGGGGGGGGGCTGGTCTCGTTGTCTTGGTCTAAAATTACGAGTTCGCCTCCTTCCAATGAAGGTCAAGGCCGAGTGTTTTTGCTTTCGAGACCGAGACAAGACCGAGTAAGCAAAAAATGGTCTCGAGACCGGTCTCGAGACCAAGACCGGACTCGAGTACTACCACACTATATTGAGCAATTACATTCTGAAAGTCTGCTGCCTACAAATTAGGAAAGGGCTCAATCTTAAACTTTCCTACCCAATAATCATTACTTTGAATGATAATTGGGTAGGAAAGCAGTTGAAGTACAGGTGTAAGACTGCAGTCATCGGCTGCAGCCAACTCAAAAGTTCTCACATCTTTGGGAATTTATAAAATAATATGTAATATGGAACATTTGGTGTTATATTAGGGCGCAGCAAGTGATACAGATAGGGCATATGTACAGCCAGACAGCCAGTTAAATGACTCAATATTATTTTGACATGACATCATTGGAGCACCATGCACAGGAAGACAGGATGTTGGAACCTCCCATTTCCAACAGTGGAGGAAGGCAGGAGCCAGAGACAGAAGAGTCATGATTCAAGAGGTGGTACGGAACCTGGAGGAGGGACGAAGGTCAAGGGCAGTGGAGCTAGCTTCCCAAGGAGCCTAGAGCAAATGGGACCTCCCCAAGAGAAATATCAGTCGGGCGGACTTATGGAGACTGGAGACATTCTGCATCTCTTTCCTGCTGAGATCAGTGTATGACACACTCCTAACCCCAACAAACTTGCAGAAGTGGGGCATAAGAGAGGACCCATTGTGCAAGCTTTGTGGGGAGAGGGGTACCATGGCACACATCCTGTCTGGGTGTAAAACAGCACTCACCCAAGGAAGATACAGGTGGCACCACAACAAGGTGCTCATGACACTTGCTAACACATTAGAGCAGGAGAGGAAGAAGAAATGCCAACTGCTGCGGAAAACAAAATCAATCCATTTTGTATGGGAGGGGGAAGAGCCACCAACCACAGCAATAAGAAGAACCAGTCTGCTACAGATGGCCCAATCATGGGAAATGAAGGTCGACCTGGGGGGAAGGCTGCAGTTCCCCCAGATTGTTCAGACAACCCTGAGGCCAGATGTGGTACTGTGGTCGGAAGAGGCAAGAAAGATCATCCTGATAGAGCTCACAGTCCCATGGGAAGAGGGGTGTGAACAGGCCTTTGAAAGGAAGAGCGTCAAATACCAAGACCTTCAGCAGGACTGTAGGGGGAAAAGATGGCAGGCATGGCTGTTCCCGGTCGATGTCAGCTGTAGAGGATTCACTGCCCAGTCAGTCTGGAGAACGCTCACAGCCATTGGAGTAACAGGAAAGGAGAAAAAGGCAGCAGCTTGCAGGATGGAGGAGGCAGCAGAAAGAGCATCTTGCTGGTTATGGAGCAGGAGAGAGAAATTAAGCTGGAAGCCAGGAGGAGGAGATGGGCAGTGACTTGGCCACCACTGCCGACCCACCACCGGGATGGTGTCATGGTTAAGGGTCGAAACACCCGATGAACAGTGGGTACCGCCTGACGAAATCAACTCCTCATGGCCAAGGCTACATTCACTTAAGGTGAATGATGGAGAAGCATCTTAGGATGTATTTGAAATCTAAATTTAATGTGCCACAAGCTCTTTGAACAGTAAGTGAAAAACTGCAAAAAAAAAAAAACATTCATATTATTACGTTAATAATAAATAACTAAATTAAATAGATTATCAAACTCATTCAAAACAACTTCTTCAAATAATTTCAGTTACAGTAAATTATACACACAAATACAATATCAAATATCTGTCATATTTTATGAATTTGTGGTTGCTGTTAACATGTAAATGTAAGCATTTTTGACACCAACATAGCTGGATTGTCCCACCTGGTTGTAGACGTAATTTAGAAATAACACCATACAAGAATGGAAAAAGACCTTACGTGCTCAGGTCAAGTGCCCAGTGAAAGGAGGAATTAGATTTGGATTTGATTGTGCAATTGCGTTAAACAAAGACTTCCACACAAGACAATGTCATCATATTTTGATATATGTTGATTTAGAGCAGCTCAAAATGTTTTTCATGTCTATTTTGTAGAATAGCTGTAGAATGCGACTGAACATCAGCTAATGATGTGAAAACATGTAAATATCTGTGGCTTTTTGTTCATGAGGAATTAATTAGGGATACTGGGAATGCAAAAACCGGAGCTACAAACCTTGCTGAATGGGAGAGTTTCGTGTTGATCCTGTGCTACTGTTGGATCCATACTTTTCAAGAAGCTCAGCAAATTCTCTCCTATTGTGGGAATGCAACAGAAACATGTGATCACTTCATATCCATCAGTGATTCAAGCTATCACAAAGGACTCCATAGAAAAATAGAAATATGTGCGGACCACAGTACTACGCAAGTTCTCAGTGTTTCTGTAACATAGACTGTGCAGTCAAGTTAATAGTAGAGTGGTAAGTGTATATATAATAGTATGTTTTTTAAATGAGACTTTTTTTTAAGGTTACACTAACACCATTATTTTTGTTGTCACAACTCTAAATGCCTTTTGCTGGGGTTGTTTCAGTGTACACAGATCAATTATGCTTTACTGGTATCATCAGGTTAGGTATTGTCAGTTGTGATAATGATCCATTGAGTACTCTGGATTAATTTGGATATATTTGTGTTTATTTTCTTACTTTGTTCTCCACTAGAACTGAATTTGCTCCCTGGTAATATGTTTTTAGTGTTTCTGCAGTACCCTGTGTGTCCTGTGTATGTATGCAATGCCCAAGAGGACTTTCAGACGGCTGGTAGGCTCTCATGTGGGTCCAACAAGTACATTTCATCCTGACCACTTGAAGAGGATACTCTCAAGCCAACCCCACACTTGGAAAAAATATTTTAAAAGCAAACAGCACAGTGTTCATAATGACTTTCAAGGGTCAATAAACATTTTACAATATTGACTAAGTAATCTGTCCTGTGTTGTCCATGCAAGAGAATATGTGCACATTGAAACAAAACGCATGTCCTTCAACTTAACATTTTCCCTACAGTAATCCTCCTTCCTGCTCTGGCTGAAAGTTAATACACAGAGATCAGATTAACCCCCTGAGACAAAGATTTGTCTTGTTTGGATGTTAGACACTATGACTAATCCTGCCCCCACCACGACAAACAAGCTGCCTTCATTGCTCTACCTGCAGAGGAGATCCAGAATATGTTGGTATCTTATCCCAAACTTTGTGTTAAATCCATAAAAGGATCACCTCAAAACAAGACTTCAGTCTTCCACCATGTACCACCTCTGTAATACCATACCTGTGAAATCCATGGTGGGATGAACATGCTTGTCCCTGAAACTGCACAAATAGGCATGCAACTTTTTTGCCTGTAGTATTGTAGGCCTAAATGTATTACCTTTGTCATGTGACATGTCAAAACCTTGTCACCTAGGGGCAGTACGACTATCCTAATCAGGTCTCTGACATCTGATGAGGGGGTTGACTTCCTTTCTGTGTTCTACAGGTACAAAATATAGACAGGCAATGTGTGATTGAAGCATCTATTTTAGTGTTGGATGACTCTTGGATGGTTCTCTTACATGCAAGAGCACTTACTTGGCTTCCTCATCTCTGGCTATCAGAAGGCGCATGTGATTTGTTGCAGAAGCTCCCCTCAAGACATCCACAGCTCTTTAAATGCACACACACACACACACACACAGACACACACACACAGACACACACACACAGACACCATCATATTATAACTACAAATGCCAAACCTTTGTGACCTCTTTATTTGTTTTGTTCATCCTTCTATGGGTAACTTTTGATTCTTTTGAGTGTTTGATTCTTTCGACTTATGACTGCCTAATTACAAATGTGCATATAGTGTTCTTGGCGATTAAGTGAGAATAAATGATTACCTCTCACTTGTGATGCCTATCAGGCTGTCCCCGTTAACCTCCAAGATCTGGTCCCCGGGTTGGAGATTTCCTGCAAAATGTTAATGATTTTAGATGATAAATTGTGTGTATTAAGTAAAAAGCTATCAGATTCATGTACTTTTGTCTGTATTGAAACCATTACAACCATTCAGCCATTTGGCATGTGACCAATTCCTGTAAATGCATGGCTTTTAGAACTACAGTCAAGTGTGGCTGGTAATACGGTCAAAATTCCCCTTTTATCCTACCCTGGTTGCCTAATTGTAAGACTCTTTTCACTGACTAATTGTTAAAAAGATGTGCGTCTACATACAGTCATTAAATGCAAATCCATTGCATTTAGGCATTCATCACCAAAGACTAAATAAACTATCTGCCAGACCTGCCAGAATGGAAAAATCCACTGGCCATACAAATGTTTTAATATATAAAGCTGTATGAATATTTACATTTTGGAACCTAAACCAGTTGTTGCTGGGAAAGGAATTTATGTTTATTTAACTAACGCTAACTTCCTGGAAACCCTCCAACAGTGTAGAATAGAATGCATAGCACAGAATTTGCCCAACCAAATGTGCTAAATGGCCTTTTATTGTTTGTGGACGTGACTGTGCCATACTGCTGCTCATAGAACTTACTGATAATTTTTACATGATTGATCATGCCATGCTGATCGAGCACATTTGTTAGATGGTGAAAGAAACAGCTTTTGACTGGTTCATGTCAAATCTTACAGGCAAAACCATTTCAGTTAATCTGGGCTCTTCATCTTCCTTCTCAGCCAGCATTTCCTGTAAAGCTTCATCCACAAATACAATATCTCCTTTCATTGTTCCGCCAATGCTACATAGACTCATCGCCCTCTAAATCCAAAACATCAAGGTTTTTTGGCTAACAACTTCCTCCTACTTACTCCTATGAGAATAAGTCAGAATAGGTCATATTTTACCCCCAATCAGCTGTTTGCCTATGCTAATCCTTTCTCTAAAAATCTTGGGATATTGTATGATCCAAACAACTATAATACACAATTGAATTCTGTGGTGAGATCAACTTTTTACCATCTTAGAAAAATTGCAGTCAGTCAATCAGTCCTCCCTAAATCATTTGCAGCTGGTGCAGAAAACTGCTGCTATGTTACTTATGTAGCCCTGTTGGCTATTGTTTTCATTCATGTGTAGCCCTGTTGGCTATTATTATATTAATTTCATATGCAAAGATTAAAATGTTTGTGTGGTAATAAATAATAGTTCATTCAGATAAATACATTTAAAAACTTGTTGGATTATAAAATGTAAAAAGGAAAAAGTAATTTCATTTACAGGTATAAGTCAGAGATAAACAGGTGGTGTTTGTTTAAAATCCATTCATTTCTTATTTTATTATTTTGGCATAAGAGTGGAAACCATCTTTATAGTGGCATAGTGAATCGTCCTTTTATTTTTCACATTTCTGTACTTAATGTTGGCCAATCCTGTCCTCACCTTGATTAAGTAGGAGGTGCTTAGCATACCCGACACCGGCAGCACGTTCAGAACGGCAGAGGCTGTTTGATAGGCGTCCCAGCCGGACTGCCGCAAGCTATAAGGGATCGGACATTGGCCATTCGAGAGGGACATAGAGAGGACCGGGAGAGCCCTGTGCCTTGGGAGAGACGCTAGCTGCTGTACTTTTGCGGGACTGGTTCCACGTGGTACTACCCTCTCCATCCCCCCTGCTACTGCCACTCCACCTTGCCACTTGCCCCTTTCCCCCCATCTCCATTTCTGACTGAGGATACGTGAGTACACTAACCGTGCACGTGCTTTTTTGTTACTGCTGGTTACCACCAGTGAAGCGGCCATTTGTTTTCGGCCTCTCCGCACACAAGCATCGACAGGGCCTGCCACGTTTTTTATTTTAGCCCGGTGTGACTGTGTGCGTGAGTGTGGGCTGTGGACAATTCAGCTCTATGTTAAAATTGCCTTTGTTATACATTCAGTATTGAGGTTATTCATTTGTGGATCACTTACACCAGAGTATTTCCTGAGTTGGGATATATTGTCCTGTGTACATTTAAGTCACAGTGATAAAGTCAAATAATTAAGAGGATTATTTGAGGTTGAAACCCTTCTATTTGCATACATTTGCAGTGAGATATTACAATTCTGGGTCAAATATACTAGGTAAAGTATTACAGTATTTGAGGTTGAATCCACTTTGCCTTGTATACATTTTCTGTGAAATATTTCTTTGTGGGTCAAAACTAAGAGATTATTATTTGAGCTGGATACTTGTTGCATGTGCATATTTAACGGTCACAGTGAACAAGCTAACTAAATTGTAAATTGAAACTAATTGTGTAATAAATGGTTCACTAAAGTTCCTTTGTTGTATTGACCAAGGTAATAATATTTTGGGCTAATATATTTAAGAGAACTTTACAGGGAAGTACATATATTTGTGTTTACTTCTCATTGTTATTGGAGGCACCGCCAGATTATTTTCTTTATTCAAATTATCTTTATTACAGGTAGCGCTAAATCAGACGAACTCAGGCCCCGTCCCATTGTACTACAACACCCCCCCTTTATTTTATATTCAATTTCTATAGCTACATGGGACTGGGGTTACACTTACATATTCCAGAAATGGAGAACATACAGCAGCTTCTCAACATTTTAATCAAGGCCCTCAGTTGGCTATCTTATATTTCTGATATTCTGATCATTCCACGGTGAAAGCTAAAGGGCAAGGGTGATAGTGTTTTTGCCACGGCATTCCCTAGGCTCCCTCTAACTATCATTGATGCTTGCACTTTCTCTACATTCAAAACTAGTCCCCGATTATGTGCTTTCTTTCACTTACTGTTGCTGTTGTTTTTAGGAGTGCTATATATATATATATATATATATATATATATATATATATATATATATATATATATATATATATATATATATATATACATACAAATTCTATAAACAGAACTTGAAGTTATATGTTGTGTGTACATATAAAAAAGACGCAAAAGACGCATATCCATGTAACTACTACTAACTACTACTAAACTTTGTTTTCAGAAAATGTTCCTGATTACTTAAAGTTAGGTTTCAACTGGTCAGGGTCCGAGGCTGCACCTCTGCCGCAGTGTGTGGTCTGCAAAGAGGTGCTAGCAAATGACAGTATGAGACCTTGCAAACTTCGGTGTCACATTGAAACTAAGCACACAAATTTAGTGAACAAGCCAGTTGAATTTTTTGAGAGGAAGCGTGATAATTTGCAGTCACAAAAAAGCATTATACAGTCATTTGGCACTATTAACATGAAGGCGACAGAAGCATCTTATCGTGTCGCGCTACGTATAGCGAAGGTAGGAAAACCCCATAACATTGGCAAAAACCTTGCTACTCCTTGCAGCTAGAGATATGTGTTCAGTGATGCTGGGAGAAGCAGCTGCTGCTAAACTAGACGCGATCCCTATCTCTGACAATACCATCCAGCGATCAGACATGGCTTGTGATGTCAAAGAGCAGGTCCTGGACAGTGTTTGTGAAAGCCCCTTTCACGCCATTCAGCTGGATGAGTCCACTGACGTCGCATACTGTGCTCAATTGATGGTGTATATTTGGTTTATAAAAGAGCTCAGTGTGCAGGAAGATTTTTTGTTTTGCTTTCCTCTACCAGCCCGTACAACAGCTGACAAACTTTTCAAGGCCTTGAATAACTTTTATCAGGCTAATTGGCTTGACTGGGGCCGGTGTTGTGGGATATGCACTGATGGGGCAAGAGCAATGACTGGCCGTCACAGTGGTCTTGTGAAACAGGTGCAGGCAGCTGCCCCCGTGGCTGTCTGGAAGCACATCCATCGCCAGGCTTTAGCAACAAAAAAGATGCCCAAAGAATTGCGTGCCGTTCTTGATGAGGCTGTCAAAATTGTGAACTTCGCGGGCCTTAAACGCCCATCTGTTCTCAATCCTCTGCAATGAGATGGGCGCTCACTTCCATCAGCTGCTCCTGCACTCCGAGGTCAGGTGGCTCTCTCGGGGCAAAGTCCTCACCAGGCTGTGCGATTTGCGCAAAGAAGTCCTCCACTTCCTCAACGAGATTAAATCCCCACTGGCAAAACATCTGGCAGACATGAACTGGCTTGCTATGTTGGCCTATCTCTCCGCCATCTTCCATAGGATCAACTCCCTCAACACCTCTCTCCAGGGCAAAGAATGCCACGTCTTTTCGGCACACGACCAAGTGGACTTGTGTTCGTGTTAAACAAGGTTCGGTGGAAATGTTTCCAACCCTGGAGGATGTTGTGGAGAAGACAGGTCTGCCTCTTAACTCTGTCCAACTGGTCATCACTGCGCATTTGAATGGGTTGCGCGACCAGTTTGGCGAGTATTTTGGAGAGGACGCAATGGGAAATCAGTGGGTGAGAAATCCGTTCTGTTTCCCCGCCATACCCCGTGATGGACTGAGCCTGCAGGAGGAGGAGGCCCTGGTCGAGCTCAGCTCGAATATGGACTTGAAGCAGAGACTGGGAGAAGTGCCGATCACCCGTTTCTGGTTGTCTGTGGAGAGCGAGTTCCCCCAGATCTCCACTAAGGCTACGCAAGTCCTAATCCACCTACTTGTGCGAGTGTGGGTTTTCCACACTGACCCTGATTAAAAATAAATACAGATCAAGGCTGCAGGTGGAGGACGACTTGCGTTTATTTCTCTCAGCAGTGCAGCCCCACATTGAACACCTCTGCGCATCAAAAGCGAGGCCTCATTGTTCCCACTGATAAAAACGATTAAATTGAAAGTCTAAGTTGTTTGTTGTTTAAATCTGAGGTTTTATGTGGCTGAAATCGTAAAAAAAAATGTCATGAAAATATGTGAATCTGTTCGATCTGATAACATGCCGTTGTCGCTCGTTGATCAGAGAGCTGTCCATTATGCTGATTGTTTTTGAGACGTATGCATCTCCTTCAAATGTGCGCTTTTAAGGCCGAGACACGCCGCGCCGATTTCAGCCGTCTTGTGTCGTCGGTTTGGCGCCGATTACTGTTAACTTGTGGATAAGCCTACTGATGTTCAGTGATTTTAAAAGAAGCCTCAATTAGGCCTGCATGAAGAAATTATTTGCTGTTGCAAAGACTCGTTTATGAATGCACTTTTTAAAAAGTTGTGAAAATAAAATATCTTCAAATACAATATTAAAAAATATTTACATTTGATCAGTTATTGAAAGTCATCATTGCCATCATTACTGCAGTGGGGTAGGTCAGGAGGGGGGCGGGGGGGTGGCTCGGCTGTCCTTACCTACTCTAAGGGGAGGCTCAGATTCACCCAATTTGAAAACCCCCGGTCTAACCTAAACCAGGTTGTGCAAAAAGCAAAAGCTTTACAAGAACATTTTGATGAAACACAGCAAAGTGCCACTACCACTGCAATTGTCACACGATCTTGACGACAATTTCTTCTTTATTTATTTATTATTCTTTATTTACTTTATTTTTTTTAATTTATTATTACTTTTATGACAGTGAAGGACCATTAAAGAAAGAGAAACCCAGGGGGGATTCTGCAGCCAAACCATCTAGCTGATCTGTGATGATCTGATCTGTGATAGTGCCATTAATAATTTACTGCTACACTAGTCTCAAACATCCAACCATAGATTAATGTCTAAAGTCTGATGGCAGACAAACTCAAATCCCACAGAGGTTCTACCATAACATCGTAGGCCTACAAATGTTGGAACTGAGATTACTGCTATGCCAGCCTGTATTGGCCACATGCATAGGATTAATGGCAATGAATGGCTGGATATGTAAGCCATCCCGTTTGTCATAGTTCTTCAAAAAGTCAACAATTTGGGGTCCTTCAATGTTAGATGTTAATGGATAGCATGACACATTATCTTAAATGAACTAAAATTGCTGTTTAATGTTGGTACTGTACATCACTCTAAGGTCAATAGCCGAATAAAATAAGTCACTGCCTTGTTGAGTCTGGGAATCTGAGTCTGGGTACCAACCTGGTCATTCCACAACAATAATAGAGATCTAAAGAGCAGTTTGGGGACATTGGTAAATAATCACATTTCCCCATAAGGAAAATGCCCTGATTACATGAGAGGCATATTCTTCAATCTAGATTGTATTTAAGTAAAAAAAAAAAAACTGTTTACACGACGGGCACAACTTTGTGCAAAGAGAATGTGTATGCATATCAAGCATCTCTGCTTGACATCGAAACCATGGTGTACCAATTTTACATTGATTTGGATAATTATACAGTGCTAGGAGGTGTAGAAACCCAAAAAACTAGCTTGAGCATGACCCATTTGCATATATATGAAACATATTAATGTGTCAGATACAATACACAGGTTGTCAACAATACCCTACATTGGTTGAAGAACCAGTGAAATGATCTAAGCACATTACTTTACAACACTTACACAATAAATTCTGTCTAGGCGAGAACCTATTGCCAATCTAGATTGGATATAAAATACACTACCTTGGGGGGGTCATTTTGACCTGGGTTGTCTACATCTCTCGTGCAACCATTCTCACTTGTTTAGATGTAGAAAACATCTCTCTTTGCGACGCTAAGTAATTTTCAGTTGTGTTTTGAATAGGGATTCAAAACACTTTTGGAAACAGAGCAACTGTGTCACAAAGGAAGAAGGTAGATTTGGAATCTAATTTTGTCATTCAATGTTTTATTTAGTATATCCAAAACAAGCCTTGGTCCAATTCAAGGCTGATGATTAATCTATTCCGAGGGTTCAGTTAGTCTGACTAACAAGCAAGTATTACAAGATTACCCAAATTCAGATTGACGAAAGAACCTACCATCACTTGAAGCAAGGCCACCAGGTAAAACCCGTTTGACATAGACTCCAAACTCCTCTCCTGTTGCCTCCTTCACTCCTCCTATCACTTTGATTCCTGTCATGGTTACGAGAAAAGTTAATGATTTCATGATTTGTTTTATTTCACTGAACAACTTTACAAAGTCAAAACCCCTGTTCCATCGAAAAGGATCAAGCTCAAATGCTTGCTGTAAATATAGATCAAATTTATATCAATTCACAACCTTTCTGCATTTTGTCTCATGCTGCAAATGCTGTTTTACTGGTAAATATAGAATATACAGATGCCATCAGGGTGTAATTTTCCCATGTTCGGTCTGTAACATCTAGATTAAATGGATGGCGAAAGTAAAGAAAGGTTTACTTTCTTCCTAATGATGTGGTTTATGATATTTGTCACTCAATATCTTAACAATATCTTACCTTTTTCTTACATGAAGTATGCATATTTACTACTCGGACTCACTTATGAAAACTCGGCTGTTATGTACCATGGTGGATAATGTACTTGGATGGAAGACATACCAATATGTACTTAAAGGTGTGGTCAATATGAGAAAAAAACTGCTGAGGAAAATGTAATATTCATGAAAAATTCCTAATAGAGTAAGTGCAAACTACTCAAACAACATCCTGAGTATTTCCAAGACAGGGTCTATTTGCTGACTTTGAGATGAGTATACTTCTGACATTTTCCTGAGAAGATATTTGAGATAGATAGATAGATGTAATTGGATAGATGTGTAGTGGATATATCCCTCTGACATTGTCCAATGTCATTTATCCATCACATATTACATTATTTTGTAACATGTATTTTTTGCTGTATCATGTTTTCAAACTTCATGTGAATGTAAAATCACAGTAACGTTTGTTATTGTCATCTAATGATGAATGATATAATGAATGCTTCTTCTTCTTCTTCTTCTTATTCTTCATCCTCTTCTTCTATAATAAGACATTTGGGGACTGCTCTAAAACCCATCTAGCTTCAATATTGACCAAATTTCACTTTGAACACTTTTATAACTTTGTTGAGTACTGCTGCTGGGAATATACATATATGAGCATACACTGTTAAGAAAAGTAAAGAAAAGTAAGTAATTAGCTAGCTAGTCGTTTCACATCCATAAAAAAATAGAAAGGGACAGCTTACCAAGGCCATTTTCACATTCATTAAATTCCAGGGCATGGACAGCACGGTCGACTCCATATGGCCCCATGAGTGTCCTGGGTAGAAGAATAGGTTGAGCAAGAACAAATATGTCAGTCACAATTTTGTATTAAGTTTCATCAAGTATTGGGGCATAAAAACTAATATTAAAGCTGCAGTATAGGTAAATCAATTTGGGCTGTTTTATTCGAATTTAATAAATATCTCTTTGCACACTCAGCAGCAGTCCAATGTAAAAAGACAAAATACACAATGGTATGCACAATGATGAATTCCGTTTGATGGTTTCCCCTTTATTTGCTTCCTAATCTTCCAACCCCAACCTGCTTCCCAATCTTCCAACCTCTTCGTCAAGTTTGCGGACGACACGACTGTGGTGGGGCTCATCAACCACAATGATGAGTCTAACTACAGGGAAGAGGTGAGCCAACTGGCCAAGTGGTGCAGAGACAACAATCTCGCTCTCAACCAAGCGGCAACATTCCATGCTGAAAAATGAAGCCCATGCGGAAGTGCAAAAACTTGCAGTTCCTCGACTGGCCGCTTGAGGCTGGCTGCAGAAAGGAGTCAACTCCCATAGACACCCATGTTAAAATGTCTAACTTTACAGCCAAAATAAACATGTTTACAGCCTGGTTCAAAAAATGGTTTTGGTGTCTTTCAGTAGTGTTCGAGTCCATGACAACTGTGAGGGGGTGAATTTTTTTAGAATCCATTATTTTAATGCACAGAGAAGGATTTATTTTATGAATAATTAAGGGCGTGGTCAACTTGATTGGCAGCTGTCATCTGTCATCACGGCATGACCTTCGCGGATTCGAGGCTTTGATTGGTCTGGCCGGAGGTAGGCGGGCTTAGAACACAGACTGAAATGTCCAAGATGGTGGCGCCCAGAAGCTCAATTTTAGGCTTCATCTCCGCTGTTAAGAATGTCTATGGGTGACGTCACGGAGGGTTTGTCCATATTTATATACAGTCTATGCTCTCAACGTGCAGAAGACGAAGGAGATTGTTGTTGACTTCGGGAGAGCCTCCACCCAGCACACCCCACTGACCATCAACGGTGCTGCTGTGGAGAGAGTGAGCAGCACCAAGGTCCTGGGGGTGCATCTCACTGAGGACCTCTCCTGGAGCTGCAAGACCGCATCACTGGCCGGCAAAGCTCAGCAGCACCTCTACTTTCTCCGCAAACTTTGGAGAGCGAGAGCACCTGCCCCCATCATGTGCTCCTTCTACTGGGGAACCACCGAGAGCATCCTGACCAACTGCATCACTGTGTGGTACGGCGGCTGCACTGCATCCTGTAGGAAGAGGAAGAGCCTGCAGCGCATAGTGAGAGCAGCTGAGAAGATCATCGGTGCCCCCCTCCCCTCCCTCCAGGACATATACAGTACACGCCTGTGTACTGTATATGCACAAAGCACTCAGCATTGCGGGTGACTCCACTCACCCCTTCCACTGCCTCTTCAACCTCCTGCCCCCTGGGAGGAGGATGAGGAGTCTCAAGGCAAGGACAAGCAGACTGAAGGACAGCTTCGTCCACCAGGCGGTCAGGATGCTGAACTCCCATCGAGCACTGACCCCCTTCTTTCTCTGCCCTCTGCCCGCACAAACATTGGGCATTGACATCGACCCCCACCCATTGCCAGCCCCACCCACCCCCCCACCCATTCAACCCCGGACACCTGCACACAACCCTTCTCCCCAAGAGCCTGGACTTTAACCCCCACACATCCACCACCACACACCTGCTCACCACCATGCACAGCCCCACCACCCCCCACCACCATGCACAGCCACTTTATAAGAACACTGTCCATACTGCTTATAACTGTTATATAAATATTCATACTGTTTATACTTTTTATACACTGTTTATGCAAATGTTTATACACTGTTTATCTATGTCCATACTGTTTATTTATTACTGTTTATTACCGTCCATACTGCACCTCATACTGTTCACACTGTTTATATCATTTGTACATATTCGCGACCCCCCTTTTTAGTTAGATTTTTGTATTCATATTTTTATATATTTATATTTATATTTGCATGCGTGTCTAGCACCGGGGATCGAGGGAAACAGCATTTCAGCTTTTGTGTATGTCCTGTACATCCATGAAAACTGACAATAAAGTTTACTTTACTTGACTTGACTTGACTTGACTTTGACTTGACTAATCTCAACAGCTCATTAGGAGTCTAGTTATTGCAGATTGGTCTTGTTAACACATTGGACAATGTTTTTACACATATTTCCAGTGCCACATGATGTCCTTGATATTAGGGGGAAAAAAGAGGAAAATCAATTTCAGTGATTTTGTTTTGCAAGCATAGATCATCAAAGAAATCACCATGGTGTACTTCATTACCCTATAATAACGTTAATATAGTTATAGGAACTAGAGCCCTGCACTGGAGTCCTAGGCCCGAGGGGCCCAACGGCCCTCGGGCTGACAACCGTAAAATTACCTCGGACACGGGCCGGGCTCGGGCACTATTTTTTATTTATTTATTATTATTATTTTCTTTTAATTATTATTATTATTTTTTTTTCAATTGAATTCATTTCTTTTTTAAAAACCTGCTAATTAAAGAACTGTGTTGTGTTTAAATGAAAACACTTGAACGCAGCAGCAGCTGCTCTGCCCCGCCTCCCTTCTGTAGTCCTACCTCACTTAAACACATATATGTACATACACATCCGATTCGCGCAACTTCCCGACTCCCACCACAAACATAGAGAACGACATAAACAAAAAGACTGAAAATGGCAAATTGAAGAGAGTGAACAACACCAAGGGAAAAGCTCCGTTCTGGACTAAGTTTATCTTATTACAACCCTTCAAGGTGGGCCAACCGGGTTTGTTCAGTGCGTTGTATGCAAGGTCTGTGGTCTATAACTGCGCCTATATGACAAGTTCTCAAGCTGCTGATCGAAACATGAGCCCCTATTTGAACCTGCTCTTTTATGTCCACTTTGATCGGTCAGAAACCGTTCGTTTATTCACAGAATAATAGAATTCTGTTTTTTTCTAACTGCAGAGCGTTATCCCATTTTCAGAGCGGCAGATAAAATTTACGAACGCACCCAATGAATATAGCGTTCTATCACGCTAAAACATTACGTTACGGACGCGACGGGAGGTAAAAAAAAAAAAGAAAAAAAAGTTGGGGTTGATTCGGGTTCGGGCCTGAGAATTCTGAAAACCTGTCGGACCTGGCCGGGCTGGGGCTCCACCCCCTCGGGCCCAGATAATAGACCCGTGCAGGGCACTAATAGGAACAAACAAATAATAACCAATTAAGGTGTTAAGAGCTCTAGCCAAACTCTGTGTGCATGGTGATGCATCTCAGACACAAGATGCTCAGGCAGTTTATTATTTTTTTAATACATCTACATTCTGTACTGTAAACTGGGAACTGTACTGTCTCCTTTCCTCTTCACCACCTACACTGCAGACTTTAAATACTGCACTGAGTCGACATCTTCAGAAATTCTCTGATGACATGGCTATCGTTGGGTGTGTTGAGGGTGGGAGGGAGGCTGAGTACGCTTTGTGAAGTGGTGTTGGGAGAACCACCTGCAGCTGAACATGGCAAAGACGAGGCAGATGGTGGTGGGGTGGCAGTAGCGGGTCGTCCACTAACTGTAGGGTCGGCGGTTCGATCCCCTTGATCGCCCTCCTCCAACTGTCCACATGGCAAACCCCACAAATGTACTGATTGTAAATCGCTTTGGACAAAAGTGTCTGATAAATGCCCCTTTACCCTTTATTTCAGGAGGAATAAGCCCCTGCCCTCCCCTGTCAGCATCGGTGGGTTAGATGTGGATATGGTGGAAACATACAAGTACCTGGGTGTCACACTGGACAATAAACTGGACTGGTCCACAAATTCTGAGGCAGTTTAGAAGAAGGGCCTGAGCCAGCTTTACTTCCTGAGGAGGCTTAGGTCCTTCAATGTCTTCAATGATGTTTAATCAGTCTGTTGTGGTGTCCTGGGGTGCGGGCATCAAGACTGAACAAACTTATTAAGAAGGCAGATTCTGTTGTTGGCTTTAAGTTTGCACCATGGAGGAGGTGGTGGAGGAGAGGATGCTCGCAAAACTGTTGGCAATCACTACAATCCTTCTCTACCCGTAAAGCTAGCCTGTGATGCTTCACCGTATGGCATTGGGGCAGTGATTTGTCAAATTATGGATGATGGCAGTCAACAGTGAACGGCCTAAAGCTTTCCCATCTCGATCCCAAACTAAAGCAGAGAAAAACTATTCGCAGATTGATAAAGAGGCAGGCAAAGAGCTTTGTGTGTTTGTGTGTGTGTGTGTGTGTGTGTGTGTGTGGGTGGGAGAGGGATGAAAAGATTGAATCAATACTTATTTGGCAAAGAATTTACATTCATTGGCTGAACATCAGCCCCTCATGTCAATTTTCAGTCCTCAAAAAGGCGTTCCGGTGACCACTGCTGCTCATATGCAGCACTGGGCATTGTCTATTGGGGGATATCAGTACAAGATAAGAGTTCCGGAGGACTGGGGACCCTGCACATGCAGATGGACTGTCATGTTTGCCTCTGAATGATATCAATAGCAAACAGGAAGATGGGTGTCTATTAGACATGTTCCCCCTAAACCAGATTGAAAGCCCCCCGTCACCGCTGAACAGTACAGGCTGAGACAGCAGTCCACAAAACCACCTTAGCTCCGTTCTACCAGCGTAGGAAGGAACTTACCTTGAATGTTGGCTGTCTCATGTGGGGAATGAGTTATCATACCTCAGAACCTCAGAACTAAGGTTTTAGATGTACTACATTCTGGCCATCTAGGAGTGGTTAAAATAAAGGCGCTGGCAAGGAGCTTTGTCTGGTGGCCCCCACTTCACCAGTGGGAATGGCCTGCATCTCCATGGTAACACATTCATGTGGATTTTGCAGGACCTTTAATGGGCACAAACTTCCTAGTGGTAGCGAATGCATGTTCCAAATGGCCAGAGGTTTTCACCATGAACTCCACTACACCAAGTCAAACAATCACAGTGCTCAGAAATCTCTTTGTCAGAACTGGAGTTCCAGAGCAACTAGTCAATGATAATTGTCCCCAATTCACAAGTGAGGACTTCCAGACGTTTCTGAGGAACAATGGGATCCGTGATATCACCTCAGCCCCCCCGGCATCCGGCAACCAATGACCAGGCAGAAAGGTTTGTTCAGACTTTGAAACAAGGCCCTTGAGAAATAAATAAATACCGTATCACACTACATCAAAAGCTGAGTCATTTTTTGTTCACCTACAGAAATACTACACATGCCACCACCAACCAGACACCAGCGATGCTTTTCCTGGGACCACATCTTCGCTCCCAATTGGACCTTCTCCAGCCAAACAAATGACATGCTGTCCAAAACAGGCAAATCCGACAGGGCCAGAGAGGGCCAGTTAAAGGAGACTGAAGGTACTGCGACACTTTGCCATTGGACAGAGTGTATCAGCAAGGAGTTACAGAGGAGACCACAAATGGGTTTTGGCATTGCCATGTGGATCAGCAGAGGAACTCTGGACTGAGCGTGGATGAAGACTTGTCTATGGTACATTTACATTTAGCAGACGCTTTTATCCAAAGTGACTTACAAATAGTACATTTGTCATAAGAAGGTGAAACATTTCATTGCTGCTAATACAGTAAGAAAGTCACCAGAACAAGTTTCAAGCATTTCAATTGCTAGATTAACCATTGCTAGCATACAACATCTCTGACTAAGTGCCAAGTTACAAAGAGCGATCAAAGTGCCAAATTACAAAGAGCGATTAAAGTGCCAAGACGTACAACAAATAAGAGCATGAGGGTAGGGTTAAGGGGTAAGGGGTAGGGTTGAGTCTCTTCCAGAAGATGGGGAGTGACTCTGCAGTCCTGACATTGGCAGGGAGCTCGTTCCACCACTGCGGTGCCAAAATGGAGAAGATTGAGTTGAGATTTCGCCATCCGACCTTTTCCTCCTTTTAGTGATGGCGGTACCAGTCGACCAGCTGAGGTAGTAGAACGGAGTGCTCGAGCAGGGGCGTGGTGTTTCACTAATGTTTGGAGTAGGGATGTCCGATATTGACTTTTTGCCGATATCCGATAGCCGATATTGTCCAAATTCTTAATTTCCGATTCCGATATCAACCGATATGGTATACCGATATATACAGGCGTTTTTATTTTCGCCCAGACTAGTTTTAGGTCCCATATCTCCTGTTGTGGAATTAACACATCATCTACTTTTAATGTGATGCCTCACTAGATTGCATTTCACAAATTAACACTGTCTATAAAAAATTAGGACACTATTTCAACTTATGGAAAAGTGCCATATTTATGCACAAGCACATTATCGGTGGTAAAACCGATAACGATATGAACCGATATTACAAAAATAGGCTAATATCGGCCGATATTATCGGTTGGCCGATATTATCGGACATCCCTAGTTTGGAGGTAGGAAGGGGCAGTTCCATTGACGGCTTTGTAGGCCAGTAGCATCGTCTTGAATTTGATGCGAGCCACTACAGGAAGCCAGTGGAGGTCTTGGA
The DNA here is from genome assembly GCA_036785325.1 of Urophycis tenuis. Lineage (NCBI taxonomy): Eukaryota > Metazoa > Chordata > Actinopteri > Gadiformes > Phycidae > Urophycis > Urophycis tenuis. Next base: position 1,297,699 of record JAXIVH010000036.1, on the reverse strand, counting down.
AGAGGGGGGTCATGTGGGATGGGGTCTGTCACTGCTGAAAAAGGATGGCAGACAGCACCACCTGAACCCTCTTCAATGGACTGTCAACCTGTCCCTATCATATCTCCACATCCTTCACTGACACCAGTGGTCCTGTGGGAAATCAGGCGGACATGCCCGGGGAAGAGAAACACTACCCCACATCTATCCGCAAACCCCCTGAAAGACTGATAGAGGAATAAATTCTTAGCTACATAGCTAATTTCAAATGTTTAATATTGAACAATGTGTATTATTGTATGTAGGAGGGAGGAATTGTAGTGTTTTGAGCAACAGACTGGTGTTGCTTAGATTATTGGGTTCTTACAATGTGATCCTATGGTTATATGCCTGTTCATTACCACTGATCTACGTCCAGTGAACGTGGCTGCTGGCCTTAAGCAGACTGTGCCTCAATGCGTCTTCTTGATACTTAAGGACAAATATAACAAAACCTTAGAGCGTTTCCGCTGATAGTACCAGTTATAGTTATTAGGGGTGGTGTGGATGCTCATTCAAGATCTGTTGTAGACAAAAAAAAGCAAACTTTAGTCTGCTACAAAACACAAAATTGTTGTTGCTCGATTAACAGCGTGACATTGTTTGGTTCACTTGATAAGTCTGAATGCTGACCAAGCCAAATAAAAATTCAACAATGTATCAACACCCTTGAATTAGCATTGAACTAGGTGTACCTAAGTGCACCCTTTAATTAAACAGCTTACAACTCTAGACCACAAATGTACAATACAAATGGATACAAATGGAGACAGTTCTAAAGTGCATTTAGTTGAAGGATAGCATAATGTATCATAGCATTTATTTTATAACATAACACACATTTCAAAGACCATATATAGTGGACAAAACATTCCTTGGGTTTTTTTTTGCAAGGGTTGCATGTGGAGTAACTACAACCAACAGAAACTGCTCTAGTAACTGTCTCCACATCTGCTTTAAGAAAATTGCTAAATGTATGTATCTCTTAACAAATGGGAATATTTTTGGCTAAGCTCGAAATGCTCATTTTCTTTTCTCTCTAGCCTCAAGTTATCCAGGGTTGGCTTTACATAACTATCCAAAACCCTTAGTTTTCTGACAACGTTCAATCAGCATATTACCACATGGGTAAATCAGTGAGTCAGGACAAAAGCCAGATTAAAATGATTATGTTTCGACAGCGCAAAATACACTCTTGGGTCTATACCTCTATATTTATTTATTTTTATTTATTGGGACCTTTCGGTCTTTATTTCTCATTCCCATGTTTTTTTTAGATATGGGAACTAAATTTGTTCTCTGCATTTGACCCATCCTATTGTACATAGGAGCAGTGGGCTGCTATGATCAGCGCCTGGGGAGCAAGTTGGGGTTCAGGGTTCAGTGTCTTGCTCAAGGACACTTCGACATGCAGACATGTCGTGGGGAAGTGGGGATCAAGGGGATCAAACCGCCGACCCTATGGTTAGTGGACAACCCGCTCTGTCCACCCACTCTACCCACTGAGCTACTGCCGCCCTATATTATGTCATAGTGTATTTCAGGAATTTTGCTGGGCCAGAAATATACTGTTTATTAAACAGCATGACGCCAGAGGTTAATCCCTGCTTATCTTCTAACAAGATTCTTAATTGCACTGAAAACTACTATTTTCATTTACAAAACTGCTAGTTTAAAATGGTTAGTTCTTATGAACCACAATAGAGTATACATAGTGTTATTTGAACCTGTTGTAGCCTATCTTGTTAAGCCATATGGGTTATTCTGTTGTTAGAAACTTAGTTAATGCTTCCTGCCCTCCTACTTTATGTAGGAGGACTTCCTGGTGATGGCTAACAGCAATGACTAGATTTAATAAAAATATTATATATGTTAAAAAACACCTGAACTATGTTCAGAACCCCAAACAATCATTATGATGGTACATCACTAATTCTTATTAAATTGCCACAGCAGGTGAAATAAGATAAGTTTCATCTCATATATGCCAGCGAACCAGAAGTACATAAGTACAAGGTATTGTTCCTTCACTCTTGTTTGTGATATGGTACTGATATGCAAATAATTAGTTGAATAGTGACCCATCCTTGAAAATATATGTGTGTGTGTGTGTGTGTGTGTGTGTGTGTGTGTGTGTGTGTGTGTGTGTGTGTGTGTGTGCGTGCATGTGTACTTTGGTGGCATTTTATGCATTGCGCCACAGCCCTTGTGGCATAATCCTACCAGATAAAGCCACTGCATACATTTACTATTGACTAGTATGTCATTATTCAAAGTCCAACCGTGTAAACCAGAATCTTCATAGAACTGAGAGTAAATTCACAACCCTGGTGTCAATAGATAAGCTTGTTACTTGAAGTGTCTTGAAAATGCATCTAAATGTCTGTGTGAGGCCTGTCTTAGAGAGGCCAAATCTCAGCAAAGAAAGCTTACAACCACAATGATTTCAAATGTTTTAGTTTCACCCAAACTATAACTATGCGGGGAAAGATATACTGTTTAGTTATTGACTAACTAGTTGACCCTTCTCAAAATATTTCCAAGAAAATAATGTAATGATTGGTTCATAACAACATTAGGCCTATAGTGCAAAATGCCTACTTTTAAGTGGAAAAACACCATCATTCATTTAGAAGTGAATTACGTAAATAATCCACGTAAATAAAAAACAGTTAAATCTGTATCTATCACCAAATGAGGTGACACAATTGAGATTGATACTAGGCCACAGATAGAAATGCATTATAGAGATGCATTATAATGAATATGAACTGTTGTCGATTGCGACGCTGATTCTATCTCTAAGACTGCTTGTTGTCAAAGGGAAATACTTCAATTACTGAATTATTATGAATAGCGTGTCAACATCATTCTCCAATAAAAAAATAAAATAAAAAACATCTACTGACTTTACTTCACTTAATGCCAACGCAAATAGCTCCATTACAATGATATGCGTAAAAATGCAACAATTCCATGAAACGTCTGGCGGAGGGGATCCCTTACCTCGCGGAGCAGATGGACAGAGTCTACTTCGGAGCCCCATACGGGCTACGAGCCTACAATGGAGCGAAACGATTGACGATAAAAAATGTTCTCGTCATATGTCGAGACCCCCACTCCTTCGAGACAATGACAACATAATATCAACGTAAGAGCGTTGCCGGCAGTTCAGTGAACTACGCATGGATTTGGCCTATAGCCGAATCACAACGCTTTCCTTTCAGCACCAACTCCGCTGATGTGCAACTTAAGCGTATTTTGAGACAGCAGCCGAGGTTATAAGAGGTTATAATCTTTCCAAAGAGAGTAAAGGGTGATCCATTCAACAAATCCATTCATGAAATAGTGGGCTACTCCCTACAATAAAAAAAATGTTATTTAATTTGGCATCTAAAGACAAGCACTCCTACCTCCTCCGATCTGGACGTTACCTGCTTATCAAGACGGCTCCTTTATACATCACGGAGAACGTCGGCATGTTGACACGGCGCGCGCTCCTCCGGACACAGCTCAGCTTTTCCCGCCCCTTTCCCTTATCGCGCCGTCCGTCGCGCGCTGCGGTCTCACCAGAGACAAGGCGCGTGACTGTTTGCCTGTCGTCTTAACGCTGAGCGTGTCAGTTCATTCAAAAGCATCGGTACCTTTAACCACATACAACACCGTTACATAAGAACATAAAGATCGCAAAAAACAAAGCTCACTCCTTGCGCATTGAATTTATGGTGAAGTCACCGCGCGGAATTCGTTACCCAAACCTGGCATCCCTAGGAGCATGAACGAATCATATGACTGCTGATTAGAGGTAGAAGTGTTAATTCCCTGAACCCGGAGTTCTTCAATGTGGCAGATAGTGTGGTCCACTAGGGTTACTTCTCTGTCTCGGAACTGCAGCTCAATTTCTTTCTCTCATACACACTGAACTGTACTCACATACTGGACAGACTTGCGTCACTGTTTTCATGAATCTGGGTCTCTGGGTCATCTGGGTCTCCATCCAAAATATTTTCTGAAAAGCTCAGCTCATGCAGCACAAGCAGATAATATTGCATTTGTGCAGGGCCGGTGCTAGCCATTTGGGTGCCCTAAGCATATGGTGCCCTAAAAAAAAAGACATCAACTCAGTAATTGTCAGTACGTTTCTCTTTATTTCCAAAATAACTCCACAATGTCACTTGCTGATGGCCTCTCAGTGACAGGAATCACTCTGCCAGAAGTGGTGGTTGTGGGCTGGGTTGTATCTGTACCAGAACTAGTAGTTGATGGGTGTTGGTCAGGGCTGGGTGCTGTTGCAGAGCCTGCAGAGCTTGATGGTTGATGATCTAAATCTTCCTCCTGGTCTTGAGGAACTCCTTGCACACATCTAAGCATTGACCCTGCATTCAGAAATACAAGTAAAATACTCAGGGATTGTATGCTGAAATACAGTTTTGCACTTTGATTCAAAAACAACATTACATATTAATTACAGGTTTATGTAAGCCTATGTGTAAATCACTGGTACATGACAACATTTAAAACTATTTTATCTTTAAAATAATGATTGATGGCTCACAATATATTAAAAAAAACCTACATAATTTGAAAACAATAAATGTGAACGGAGTGGGATCTACATAACTAAGATTTCTTTATTTTCTTTCAAATTGTAGTTTCACCTGCAAATGTTGCCCGTGGCCTATGAACCTCTCTAAAATGTCGGCATAGAACAACTACTAAAGTTGATGAACGCTCATCTAATTTGGCTTAACACGTCTCGTTCAGTTCCAAGTTTTCTCAGAGTTCATGTTACCAGGAGCCGTTCTCCATTCATCAACTCATTACTTTAAAGTGTCATATTCTGTAGCATTACAGTAGGCCTATACAAGTAAACTTGGCTAATACTTACAGAACATTTCGAACATGGCTATAAAGCTAACGTTAGTTTGTTGACGTTAACGGTAACGTTAACATTACCTGGCATGAGCATAGACATTCATACAAGGACTAAATGTTACAGAATTAGCCATTTTTATTTAAAACATTTTCTTACCTGCCATCGACACGCGTGCATCATCTCACTGTCTCTTCTTTTTTCGCTTATCCGCCCCCGACTCTCGATGCCTTTAGAGGCCGTGTGTTAGGCTGAATCTCAATTCTCTATCTTAGCCCTTCCCCTTACCCCTTCCCCTTGGTTTTGCGCGTTTTCGACACGAAAACGAGCAGAAATGTCCGAAATCAAAATACGCTAAATCAAAATACGCTTCAAAGCAAATTTGGGAGTGAGTCATGCGTTCAATGTTGTAGCCATTCATAATTGTAAATAAAGACATGTTGGTTAACAAAGACATTGTTTCTGAACATCAATGAAATTCAAAACCGTATTAACTGAAAAAGATACAAAACACCATGCAGTGTGTAGGCCTATAACAAATTGTCAATATTTTGTCGTCAATGTATGATGACGTAACCGTAACGAGTGTTGTCTCAATTCATAGGGGCATGTAGCCCTTACCCCTCTGTTTCAAGGGCCAAGGGGAAGGGGAAGGGCCAAGGGGAAGGGGAAGGGGTAAGATAGAGAATTGAGATTGGGCCTAAACACAGGGGTCTATCTGCCACCTGAGAATGATCTAATCGATCATACCACTGGGATGTGGGGGAGGGGGGCACCAAGGGGAGAGAGAGAAGGCCGCATGGGAGACGCATCTTTTTCTCGAGCAAATGTTACTTTTGTATTGCTTATCTATTAACATGATTTACACATGTTCATTTTAAATATATCGCATTATCATGATTATTATTATGATGATTTTTTACGAGACAGATTTTTTGGTGCCCCCCCCCCAGGCACTTGGTGCCCTATGCGCAGTGCGTGATCTGCGTGTGCGGAGCTCCGGCACTGCATTTGTGTGTGACACAATTTACCTAATGTTTTTGTGGAAGAACATTTACAAAAAACACACTGACATTTGACATTTAGTTTATTCAACAATTGAACAATTTAACTCGTAAGTGCATTTTTAGATTTAAAACTGCATAATTCTGCCAATTCTGTTGCGAACTGGCTAAATGTTTAACAAACTCATTTTGACTCAACACTGAGAATTCCAAAGGTTACATAACCTGTCATCAGCTATTGTTGTCCTTGGTTGTGGAGAAGCTTCTCTTGCTCTTCTAAAGCTTCTGCAGGAGAGCCAAATGGTTAACAGCCTCAGGCACTGATTTTACCACTTTGCTCATTTATGACATGAGTTACTGTCATGGCTCTTATGCCCCCCTTGTGCAGATTCCAGGCATACATAGCATTCATATTATGCTCTGCTATCCAACCCATAATCATTAAAGATCGACTTTTTCCAGTTACAAAAGCTGGCCACAGTCAGTTGGTCCTGTGGCTTGTGGGCTGTGGAAAATATTCTCTCTTCCTCAGCGATTTGAAAAAGCCCTATGATGTCAAAATTAACACATTTTTCAACAAGAGGTAAAATGAAATGTCAATAAGCCTCAAACTGCCAGTAGCAAATTACATTCTAGGGTGGCAATCAGATAAAAGAGGTGTCCAGTGCCATCCTGGACACCCCTCTGGATCCACCCCTGGCAAGTTTTGTTCAGTCAGTTGCTCCTCTGTTTAATGTTGCTTAAAACTTGTAAGCAATCTAAGAACAATGGGAGTTGAATATCTGACCTCACATTCATGCAGTGGATTAAATGTTTTGTTTCAGTAAAAACATTGTTTGTAACAAAATTAAGTAAATAAATACATTTAAAAAATATTTTTTACATGTTTTTATGAATATCATCCAAATTGCACAATTTATCTTCCCACCTTTTATGTCATTATAATATCCTCTCATTATTAGACATGACATATGGACCCGAGTTCATTCATTCATGGCGTCCACGTTAGTGCTCCCTCATAAAAGGTTTACAATAGAGAGGCGCCGATGGGCTGTAATGTCATCCACACCCGATATCAATAATCCACCCGAAGCAATGTTTTTTTCAACAATTATAGATTAGACATCCACACCCGGCCGCCACCTGATCACCATTCATTATAGTATATGCATGCGCTATAAACGTCGCTTTTTAATCAGAAAACAGCGCATCTGAAAAGTCGTCCAAGGTACCAGTCTTGTGACTCTCATACACATAAAGTGCTTCGCAGCTGTTACACATCACATATCCAGCACTCGTTTCATCCTGTTTAACAACCTTTTTGAATCTTTCTCACACATCACTTTTCTGCCCTTCGTTTGGTTTAGTTTTTAGTTCTCCCTTTTGAATGTTATCGCGTATGTGTGCTCGTTGCCACCGCTGCTAAACATATAGAACACACAACCCAGTCTCACGGCAGTTCGTGAAATTGTCACAAAATAGTCCTAATCTATTGATTCGTGTACATGGACACGAATTTCCCTTTTTTTTCGTGACACTCAGCATGACTTTCATTATAACCCAAACCCTAACTTAACCCCTAAACCCTAACCCTAACACAGCAGCTGCGCAGATCATCTGGGTGAACTAATTTCTGCCTGATTTCAACTGCGACCCACCCGCAATTCATCCAAATATTATTTTTTCACACAATCCAGTGCCCCACAGACCCCGCGGTGTGACCGCGGTGTGACTGCCGCGCATCTCTAGTTTACAACCTTTGAAATCCATCAGCAAAGAGATATTGTCATCTACCACTGTATAAAGGGCTTTTATTTTGAATGTGTGTTTAGGGGAAGTGCGCAATCACCCCCAGTGGAGCAGTGAGTTCTACAGCCGACAGCCAAACTTTTCCTCCTTTCTGCCTTTTTTACACCTTGGGGAATTTTATATAGTATATTTCACCTTTAAAGAACTGTGACAACAGTTCAATAAATCACCGCAGTCCTCAGATCTGCCGGCAAAAAAATCCGTCCTTATTCCTGTGTCCTGACCGACACCGTATCTTGTCTGCTGTATAACCCCAAACAAGCTAGCATTAATCCTTATGTCACAGACATTGAGATGAAGAGCTTCTCGCTGATGTGAGACCCAAGTGTCAGCCATGTCGACCTGCCAGGCTCCAGGATTATGACGTGGACTACGTGGGAAATCATCCTCAAGACTCATCACATTGGAGAACACCACCCTCTCTTCCTCCCCCAAGCAGGCAGCCTTCCTCCCCCAGTTTGGTCCAGTTAATCTCAGTCACTGTCACTCACCTCAGCCTCCTTTTGGTGGCTTCCCTAGGGATGCTGCTTACTATGAGACACCTCAGCCAGCCCCAGGCTACCTCCAGAGGAGAAACCTAGCCATTGAGATCCTACCTGGAGTTCCCATCTCACCGGTTTGGAGTTCTTATAGAGACCCCTCCTTTTATCCAGATATCCGAGGCATCCAGGAAGAGAATGCAAAGCTGCTACAATCCCAGCAGAATTTTGAGGCTACATTAAAGGAACTGTATGAAGCCCGAAAGGAGATGAAAGAGCTAATAGGTGTAGCCTGCTCATTGAGGGAGGATATGGAACGGCTTCCTGGCTCAGCCTCAAATCACAGCAGCTACAGAGCTCTAGGAGCCAGTGCTGCAACATCCCAGCCCAACCCTGTTTCACTACAGCATGTGGAAGAAGCTGAGAAGGATTGGCCTGCTCCTCCACCCTGGCCTGAACCAGAGAGTGACCTGCCTACAGGTATGAGTGGTCTCAACCTGGGGCAATGAGACACACACCAGAACCACCCTCCATACAGCTACCCAGATCAAGCCAAGTCAACCTATAGGCCCCCTACGTTCGTCCCCACCTTATCAGTTCACCCATCCTACCCCTTGTGACCAGGCCCTGCCTCATCCCCTGGTGCAGCCCTCTCAGTCACCCTTTCACCCTTCTCCTGTCTACACAGGCTTAAGACCCCCAGCACTGCCACAAGCAGCACCTCCCCCAACGGCCACCAGGGTGACACCCAGCTCTCTCCCCACTAACCAGCCTGTACGGGCTCCTGTCAGAACTAGTGTATCGAGGTCCCAAATCTACAATCCCCAAGTTAATTCAGCCAGACCCCAGTGAGTTTGCCAGACTTCGCCTTGCCTTGGAGAATCTGCTCCCACCAGACTCTACATAACTCTTCAGGTATCAGATCCTTGTGGATCACTTGAAGTTGGAGGAAGCTAAGCTAATAGCTGAGGCTAATCTAAATTCTCCTAACCCCTATACCGACACAATGAGAGCTCTGTATGGATGATTTGGCCAGCCTCACCAACTAGCTTTAAAGAAGATAGCTAGTGTCCTAGAAGTGCATGAGCATTGACAGCCAAATCAGCATAAGAAGGAGAGACCACCTACCAGGCCTGATCTTCGCTCTGGGAAACACATGGTGACGGTCCTACACTGTCTTGGAGTGCCAGCTGAGGACGTCTCTACCTCCAATCCTGTGAAGAGGATACCAAGGAAAGCCTAATGTGCATACTGTCAGAGTGGTGAACATTACCTCACTCAGTGCAGTGAGGTCACCAAACTCTCTAAAGAGCAGCTTAAGGAGTTGATTCAAGTTAACAAGCGGTGCTGGTGCTGTACGCGGAACCATCAAGCTGCTCAGTGCACGCTGAAGAAGCCTGCAGCATCTATCAAGGGAAACATAGTCAACCATTGTTGTGCCAGACTCGTAGGTGTCTGGCAGGATATCCAGGTGTTCCATGGACTTAAGATATGCTTCCATGTTTCTCCAGCTGCAAACCCTAAGGTCAGGTATAAGATCGATGGTGCCTTCACAGCTAGTCGCCTCAGCTTAGCTCAGCACAGTTACCCCATAGAGCAACTTCGGAAGAAGTATAAACACCTCAGTGGCCTTCCCATACCTGCCTTGACGGATGCCAAGCCATCGATCCTCCTCAGATCTGATTAGTTACATCTCATAACACCTGTAGAACCAGTCAGAACTCAGACCGCCTGGTGGCCCTGCAGCAGTCCTCACCCGGTTGGCATGGACCCTCCAAGGTCCTGTCCGTTCCATGGGGCGGCCAGCTGATTCCATGCAGTGTCTCTTTACATCCCTTCCACCACAGATGGATGAGCTGTATCGCCATGTTGACAAGTTCTGGCTGATGGACACTGTACCTCACCGACCAAAGAGAGAAGCGACTCGGTCAAAACAGGACATACAAGCAGTTGCTGGACACCAAAACGGTCTGCATCAAGGTCGACGGAATGAGGAGGTATGCTACACCACTTCTATGTCATGCAGCCATGCCCCCATTGCAGGCACCTAAGGAGTCAGTCATGGCTCTTCTGCAAAGCACAGAGCGATGACTCCTGAAAGATCCTTAGTGAGCAGCTATCTACTGAGCAGAAATGCAGAAGCTCATTGAAGCAGGTGCTGTTCAGGAGGTCACCTAAGAGAAACCACCTGAAGAGTGTTGGTACATTCCCCATCACCTAGTTGCGCACAACTGGAAGAATCATCTCATCTTTAATTGCTCTCATCAATACCCCCGCCCTTGGAGCTTCCTTGGTGGGTGTCTTCCTGAGGTTCCGGGAGCATCCCATCGCAGTAAGTGGGGACGTCAAGGGGCTGTTCCATCAAGTCTGTCTTCTTCCGGAAGCTCGGCCTCTACTGAGGTTCCTGTGGCATGACCTGAAAGTGGGTGAGCCGCCAAGAGTATTTGAGTGGCAGGTCCTGCCCTTCGATACAACCTGCAGCCCCTGTTGTGCTACGTATGCACTGCAGCACCATGTTACCGATCATTGCCAGCATGAAGACATCATGAGGTTTCGATAACTGCCTACAGAGTGTGCATACTCCAGAGGAAGCCAAGCAGCTGGTGGATCGCCTTAGAGATCTTCTGTCTTCAGCAGGCTTCAACCTCTGACAGTGGGCCTGCAATGAGCAAAGTGTCCTGGATCACCTGCCAGAAGAGGCCCGATCGCAGAGCCTAGACCTATGGTTTGCACAAGAAAAGGCCTTTATTTTGAAGGTGTGTTTAGGGGAAGTGGTGCAATCACCCCCCAGTAGAGTAGTGAGTTGTACAGCCAATAACTGAACTATTCCTCCTTTCTGCCCTTTTTTACACCTTGACGCACCTGTGGGGACTTTCATATAGTATATTTCGCCTTTAAAAGGTTGTTTTTTATTTGTAGTGTTTTTATTGTGCTACTCCGAGTGTTAAGTGGATGCACAAAGTAAGTATCGTTTCTATATTGTGTTTATTACGACGCACCTTGTTAACTCTCAGGTGAGTTTTTTCGCCGATACATAAAACCAAATTAGAAATTAAAAAAGTAATATCAAAGCAAAGTAATATCTTTAACAAATGCAAGTTTTCTGAGGTGTAACACTGTGCATGTTGTGAGTCGGCTCTTGAGCAGACGCTTGGTTTAACGTGAGCTTGCTTGATGTTATCCAAGAAATCATCCAATTATCCCAAGCGGTGCATGGCCTTGTCTAGCAACATGTAATCACATTCATGGATACAATGGCCATAGCTGGCTCCGCCCAATTACTGCAAAAAGAAAACCTTTGCAAATATCAATGCACGAGAGCAAAGACAGCGCATCGGGGCATCAGTTTCGTGCTCCTTCCCTTCATATGCACGCTCGGTTCAATTAATGATGTTCTCCTCACAGCATGTATTATTGCTCTCGCGATAGATGCATTAGGGCAGGGTTTTTCAAACCACGGCACCCCAGGGTGTCGCGACGCATGCTCAGGGGTGCCGCGGAACGGTCCAAGGCTTGATGATTTAATGACAACAACAAAAAAATCATAATATGAATTTCAAAATGAATTTCAATAATATTAAATTGCTTTGAAGTGAAAATAGTATTATTTCAAATGTTCTTTGCAGCACAAACAACAACACAGTTAACTTCTGATTCAGGGCATAACATCAACAACGCTATTCCGTATTGACAGCACACACAGCGGATTGCAAGTCAGTGCAATGGACAAGTTTTTAAAGAGAGTGCATCATCCACCTCCCCAGGAACAGATCTCAGAATCTGACAAGACCAAATTGGCGAAGGGAAAAGTGAGGCGGTATAATGACTCCTACCTCCAGTATGGGTTCACTTGGAGTGGCTAGGTAACGTGCCCCACAACAGTATGCCTGGTCTGCAGGGAGACGTTGGCTAATGCAGCCATGGTGCCAAGCAAGTTGGCAAGGCACCTGGAGACCAAGCACTTGGCACACCAGAACAATGATGTTGAATATTTTAAAAGACTGAAAACACAGAATGCCACACAGAGCCAACGTATGCTTTCTACCGTGCGTGTGTCTGAGAAGGCACAAGAGGCGTTTCCACTGAAAGCTAACAATACTACAGACAAATCTGCAGTGTTTTTTAATTCAATATCTGCACATTTATCTGCCCTGGAGAAAAGGTTTGAGACCTATTTCCCCCACAAAAACGAGGGATTTAATTGGGTCCGAGATCCATTTCACTCTCTTGCCGCTAAATCAGCAGCGAGATGCCTGTCATCAAGAGGACAGGAGTAGCTTGCTGAATTGCGAATGGACCGCACACTCAAGTTGCAAAACAGTGAACTGTCTTTGGACACATTTTGGGTCCGTGTGGGTCAGGAATATCCCTCACTTTCAGAGAGTGCTATAAATGTGCTGATCCAATTCCCCAACTCCTGGCTTTCTCCTCTCTCACATACATAAAGAATAAACTGAGGCAAAGGCTGTCAGTTGAACAGGACCTCTGTGTTGCACTGGCCACAATCCCTCCTCACATTAACAATCTGCAGTCAGAAACAGGCACATGTGTCCAAATAAATTGATAAATTGTCTGTGGAGACGTGTATAACTATATTTTTGTGAATGTTAAAGGTTTGTTTCTGATATTTTTTGTTACTGCCAGCCACTTTCTCAATTATTACCATTGTGGGAGGCCTAAATACGTATTTTGGCTGTGATACAGCCAGAATCAGATTCAGATTCATATTCTGTTGACTATTTTCTCAAAAAGTAAATGAGTTGAATTAAAGAGAGTGGTTCATTTGAATGAAACGAAAATGAGATAAACCTCAGCTTCTCATAGTAGTGCCTATAATAAAAGCAGTTATGGAATGTCCATCATATCACAAAGGTTAAATTAAATGGCATGAAGTACAAATATAGAACAAAGGAGGTTGAGAGTAAAAGATTTAAAAAAAAAAATAGGGGTGCCGGGATGGAGAGAAATATGTTTAGGGGTGCCGTGAGCCAAAAAAGTTTGGGAACCACTGCATTAGGGTGTAGTAAAAGTGCCCGCAATGATGATGTTTGTGCACGGATTTGTTTGTTGTGTGCGCACACAGAATTTTATAAAGCTATTTCACTAAATAGTAACAAACCCATTTTGATTGCTAAAGTGGAGGCTACTTAATGTAAATACTTCAATATATTTTCTTTTTTTAATAGCTCCATGTCACTGACATGGAGCATAACATGGACACAACGAATAACAAATATAATTTGTGAAAATCAACATGTGACTGAAGATAAGTGAGATACACATGTACATTTGAAGTGATTGTAGGCCTAACTGCATTCTGGGCACCACATACAGTACATAATATATATATTATTTTATATTAACTACTAAGGAATCTGACCTGAGGAACTGTATTGACAAACAAACCCTGCTGGATGATTTTGACACACATCGGGTAGAGTGAGATTATGGGATTAATCCATCATTGCTAGGAAAGAATGGGGGACTATTTTGATCCCGTATTTGTCATAGACTGTATATAAATATGGACAAACCCTCCGTGACGTCACCCATAGACATTCTTAACAGCGGAGATGAAAATTGAGCTTCCGGGCGCCGCCATCTTGGACATTTCAGTCTGTGTTCTAAGCCCGCCTACCTCCGGCCAGACCAATCAAAGCCTCGAATCCGTGAAGGTCGTGCCGTGATGACAGATGATAGCTGCCAATCAAGTTGACCACTCCCTTAGTTATTCATAAAATAAATCCTTCTCTGTGCATTAAATAATGGATTAAAAAAAAATTCACCCCCCTCACAGTTGTCATGGACTCGAACACTACTGAAAGACACCAAAACCGTTTTTTGAACCAGGCTGTAAAAATGTTTATTTTGGCTGTAAAGTTGGACATTTTAACATGGGTGTCTATGGGAGTTGACTCCCTTCTGCAGCCAGCCTCAAGCGGCCAGTCGAGGAACTGCAAGTTTTTGCACTTCCGCATGGGCTTCATTTTTCAGCATGGAATGTTGCCGCTTGGTATTTGTATGTACAATGCTGCCCCCTGTAGATATAGTAGTGGAAGAGCATTGTAGCATTCTAAATACAGTATGTCAAAGTGACAGGTGATGAGCATTAGTTTTCTGTTTTAAGACTGGTTCTGTCTATCTGCTTATCCTCTACATTGGAAAGTATCAACCATATAAATAAAAACACATTTCTTTATCAAAATCATCCAGCAGGGTTTGTTTGTCAATACAGTTCCTCAGGTCAGATTCCTTAGTAGTTAATATAAAATAATATATACTATGTACTGTATGTGGTGCCCAGAATGCAGTTAGGCCTACAATCACTTCAAATATACATGTGTGTCTCACTTATCTTCAGTCACATGTTGATTTTCACAAATTATATTTGTTATTCGTTATGGCTTAACAAAACAAACTAGGCTAATGATGAATTGGTTTAAGCTTTTAAATGCTCATGTTAAATGCTCATGTTAAATGCTCACCGGTACAGCTAAATAAAAGACCAACCATGGACCCAACCAACTCAGATATTAGGGAGGGGAGAAGTACATTAGATTGTATAATCCATATTACATATACTGCGATGCTGGGTCTGAAATGTCAGACGAATGAAGAACTAGGAGATGATAAATTAATGGTCAAAGTTATTTTTCCCCACTCAAGCGGCCCAAAAGACATTTGAAAATGGACCGGCCCACCGGGAAACCTCCCGAACTTCCCAATGGCCACCCCGGGCCTGGTCACATCAAAAAAGTAACATTTATTCAGCTTGAATGCATGAATTAGAAACGTGTGATTCAGCACCAACATCTGACTAAATCATAACATTCATTGACTTGAAATGAAATGCCAAATTAAATGGCAAACATTCCAGAATGTTATCAAAATCACATATTCCATGTTTTTTGTGTTTATAGAGAAGACGCTATCATTATTACTTAATTAGAGAATTGGTCAGCTTCTAGTCAGCTAATTAGGGTAGATCAACTACTGTAGTGTATTTACATTTTCTAGCATGGAATGGACTAATGGAGTAGGCCTATACCAAATAATCAACAATGCTAAATAGACACAATTAAAAAGTCAGTTAAGCATTTAGGCATCAATAAATTGGAGAACAAAACAAACACAAGGACAGCTCCTCAACTGTACCAGTCAGCGTTTACATCTCATCAACATCTCCTGGAAAAACTAGGCTGGATCCAAAACCAGTCAGCCAACCACCCCCATTGAATCAATAGGCAGGGTCAGAAATGGACTAAACTGTGATCAATAAAGGCTCAGTTTAAATTGGATCATGTTGGATTGATTTTCTCTCACAGGGGAATTGCAGCTGATTTTCCAAAATATGAGCTTTGATAAGCAAATAAATACTTAAAGCATAAAGTAAGGATAATATGGAGCCATATTCTTCTATGATGCACAACAGATGCCCAGCTAATATATCCTATGAATTTCAATAGATTGATTTTGATTAAACTTTCACTATATTTTCTGAACATTGCTACTGCACCGTATTGTGATTGTGAAACAATAAGAGCATTTACCGAGAACCAAAATATGTTGTAGCAGTTAAAACTATGTTGGATAATGCCTGGGTTTTTTTGATAGTTATGTTATCTATTTAGTTGTATATGTATGTTGGGTTGTGTATTTATGTTGCAAAAATGGCTTACCTGAGATTGACTTGTCAGGAACACTTACTATGTGTGTGTGTGTGTGAGTGTGTGGGCCAAACCTCCAAGTGTCGAGTGAACATTCTGCCATGCTGAATCAAGTTGTCTCTCTAATGCAACACGTCATGACTGCTGCTGTCCCTGATCAACACTGTCAGGGCTTCCACTTTCAGCTCTTTCATCCAACAACTCAAATAAATTAAGCTAAATATGTCAAAAGAGTCAGAATATGATATCAGATATATAATATATATATAATGATACAAGAGTAAAATTAAGGAAGCTGTCTTTTAGTCTTCAGCTTCCTGAAAATCATTGGGTAGGACTAGCCTCTCATCTGTGTTGCCTTTGGCAGGCACAATGGATACATTCTGTGATTCATAGATTCATATTTTCAGCTCCAATGTTGCAGACCATTTCTTTATTTTCATATATATATAAAATTTAAAAATATTCTCTCTCTATATATATCTATATATCTATATATATATATATATATATATATATATATATATATATATATATATATATATATATATATATATATATATATATATGTCATAAACTGGCTGCACACTTTCTAGAATGGGCTGTTGTTGACTATGGACAGGACAGGACAGAACCAACAGAAAGCGTGTTGGAGAAGAGAGGCAGAATGACATGCAGCATAGAAATCAATAATGGCTTCCTTCATGGTTAGCACCCCATCAGGTTGAGCCCCAGGAATGCTTCAATACATCGTACAAAATAAATACATTGGAAATTCAAAGGATACAAGACATCATGGAAAGGCACTTATCATTATTTCCATAACCTACAGAGCTCAGTCCCATTTTCTTATTTAACTGTAGTACAGACTAGAAGCCATTGTTAATTGAATATTGAAACATTAGTATGAACATATAAATTATAATCTTGTTATGCATAACCATCATTAAATATATATAGTTTGTTTTAAATGTTTAAATTTGAAAAACCTAAAAATGATTTGGGTTGAATGGGTGTTTCATAATGCATTAGCATAACCCATAACCCATAATGCATAGCATTTGTTTTGCTAAAATATTTGTTTGTGCTAAAATGTTTGTGAAAAAGCCTAATCCAAAGTGTCACATTAAAGCCTCTAACATCTGAAGATACAGTGGAAGAATGTTCAGTGAAAAAAATACTGTTAATTATTCCTATTGCATTTAGTTTTCTAATATATTTTATTATATTATTTATATTATTTTAACTCAATTTTCAAACCTAGAAATGTTATTGGTGGGTTATAATATGGTAGAAATGGATCTCTGCTGGACCAATGGCACAGCATATCAAAACGAACCACATTTTTTCATTGAGACAATGCTTTGAAAAAGGTTTCTGGCTAGGCTAATTTACTAGATATAAACCGGTTTGGAAAGTGTGTAGATATTATTGTGATTTCCCCAATATTTTTTTTCCACATGCATACATATGTAATATCCCAACCAGTCCGCTCAGGGGTTAGCATACACTCTTAGGGATTAAGCACAACAGAGAATGTTACATATTCTGTTACACCAATCCACATTTCATACCACTGAAAGTGTTTTGTATATCCTGGCCTGCAGCTGATTCTGCAATAATGACCTGTTCAATGCTGCCACCAATCCAAAGAAGAATTGTGGGAAACAATCCTTACTCATTCAGGTGTGTCGTTTGGGATTATTTGGAGGAATGACCTCGGAGCGCTCAACTGAAGTGCATTCAACTGCAGTCACTGCACATTTCAAGCAACATCAGTTCTGAACTGATCTTAAATCATGTTGTACGGAGGATTTATAAATAATACCAGGTGCCAGGTTCAAGGTAACACCTGAGTCCCAGTGAAACACCTACCTGTTCTTAAAAGTGGGGTTCATTCTGAGAGGAAATAGTCCCAGGTCTATAGGCTTGCTATCAGGATTAAACTCTAAAGCTCCTGAAACATAAATCAGAAAGTAGTCCCATAACTCAGGAAGCTTCTTGGAGTTGAGTAACATTGAAGAAACTTTGATACCTCTCTGTGATAGAAAACAGAATTTATATTTTTTCTTTAGAGGCGATCTCAAAATAAATGCCTATCATGTCTCCATAAAGCTGCTTCAATTGACCATTAATGGCTAGCGCAGAACAGAATCTTTGTTGCCAGAGGCTGACTCCTCCCCCTGAGATAAACAAATGAAAATGAAGTATGCCCTGGAGTACATTTTTATCCTGTTACACCAAGAATGCCACCAAGTGCACCGTTGCATGTTCAGTGACTGCATATTATAATAGAAATATGACATTGGTAATATGCAGGCTTATTAAACTCCCAAGTATGGATATAAGCTTAAACATTATGTTGTTTTTGCCAACAAAAACAGCAAAAATAGTAATATAGCCTCCACAGAAGCCTACTCTCTATATATCGTAAAATAATAGCCTATATACTTATATAGCCTATAACAGGTTAACTTTAACTGTAACTTTAATAGTCCTATTATTGTCCATAGATAGGCTTTTGCTGGCAAGATCTGTAAAATAGAAACAATTTAACTTAAAATAAATGATTTTAGTTTAAGGCTGTTTAGATGATATTTACACGTACCAGTATATGAGCGAGAGTCCATCGAAACGTTCAAGCTCTCTGCCCCTTTGTTTCAGAAGAGACATATAGCTTCCAAAATATGGTCAAATTCAGGGTCAATATGAGCTCAAGTACAAAAAAGGCATTCCAGAAATGGGAATAAAGTCATCACTTCCTCCACAGTTGAAGTGAATTGACGTGCTGTGAGCTAGGCCGCGTCCCTCAGCTGACGAGGTGAATGTGTCAGCACTAATTTCCCTTCAAATCAATAACACAGATTGTTCGCAGTTGGAGAAGAGGTCCAGTTTGTTTGCTTGGTTTGTAGCCTGACGTCTACACAACAATGGATTTTACTGCTGACTGACCCTAACCTGTCTGACAAAATATTAATCACACAATCGCAGTATGCGCTGTAAGGGTCACATGTCATGTTACTGAAGAATAACATGGCATAATAACACTGGGTCTGGTGACCCTTATGAAAATCAACAATATTGCAGAATAGAGCCATACTCTTCAGCAACCCTCCTACTTCAAATTGTTTGGACCCACCTTCTCTCACTTGACCTCACTTCCTCCTAATTCATTGGCTACTCGATATATCCCACGCAGTTCTGTCTGTGAGGAATCTCTGTCCCTTGGATACACACCTATGGTTGTAAGTGATGAAGTGAGTTTACTATTTCTTCATATGTTGTTGCACTTTAATTGTTATTTGTATATTGAATGGGATTGAATGCTTTACCAGTTTAGTTTGGTTAATTGCTATAATTGTCACCTTGACTGTTGGTGTTGTGAAAAGAGAATGTCGGTCTATCTTTTAGGATTGTTTTGAAGTAATCGCCACCAAATGGATAGACTATTTTCACCCAAAGTTAAAATTGAAGATGACCTTGACTATATTTTCAATTGGCCAGAAGGGAAAAGTTGAAAGATGTCCAAATTCCCTACTAAAATTGTTTCTTTCAATGGTAAATGAAGTTGGTCAAAAATACATCAATATTGAAATTGAAAATCGTATAATGGTCTTATAACTACATTTTATGATATGTTGATATGTAATGTGGTAGCATTTTGCCTGCCAGGAAGATAACATCAAAACTGAAACTGACATTTATAGCAGCATAGTGCGCCTGTGGTGGTTTATTCAAATAATCACACATATCAATGGCAGCTTATGTAGTTTGAACATCCTTTTGAAAGGATGCTCCAGTGTACGGTTAACTGCTAAAGGAGTTAAGAAAAGAAGCACTGAACTATCTTTCCTTAGCATAAGGAGAATTCTAACAGCTCTTATCATGGCTGCAACTTAGATACGTTTGGGTCATTTCAGTTAGTTAGGAACCTTCCTAAGCAAAAATGACTATCCAGCCGTAGCCTGTTCCTTTAGCCAGCCGGTATATTTAAAATTATAATTTACTTAACAGCAAAAAGACTGCAATAAAAACTTGCAGTGAACAGATGAATTGCTCCTCTAGGTGGAGCAGGTCAAAATTCTATGTGACATGATGCCACACAATGCCTGTTTAGTCTGGTCACACCAAAAGATTCATGAGCAGCCACCAGCAGCCTATGGAGTGGCTGTTCATTGAGTGAGCCGCACGATGATTGCACCCAGAGCAATGAGAATTTTTATTATTTTTACTTTAGGAAACATTGAAGTGGCAACCAATAGCAGAGCTATATTATATTTTCTCCAGTGCCATGGAAGATAAACTATTTGTTGATTTAACTGGTTTCCCAGAGTTAGTTGGTTTGTCTACTGACGAGACAAGCATGGACGTAAACATAGATGTGATTTTCATTTTTGCTTGTTGTATTGTGTACTGACTGCTAAGAATAAGGCAAGATTAAACTTTGATTCAAATTCATTGTTTTTTGGTGTGACAGCAATGCATAAGCAGCGAATAAATACTCATTTATGTTCTGCTCTTCCCAACAGTGAGACTGGGTCCAGACAGAGCCCTACTTTCCAGGCAAGTCGGCCTTAATATGTAGCACAGTGGTGCCCAACCAGTCGATCGCAGGCTGAGTTGCAGTCGAAGTGTGAAACAGCGACAAAATGTTGTAGTAGCCGAGAGCGGTATTGCAGGGACGTGGGATAGATAGATAGATGGATGGATGGATGGATGGATGGATGGATGGAGAGAGAGAGAGAGAGAGAGAGAGAGAGAGAGAGAGAGAGAGAGAGAGAGAGAGAGAGAGAGAGAGAGAGAGAAGGCTATATCAGGAAAAATGGAAAAAGGAAAAAAAAGATATGTTGTTACAGGCCAGTCCTAGGCCTAGCCTACTTGTGCTTATTCTTTGCACCACACACATTTACTTTAATAAATGTATTATTATTGTTAAAACTTTATGTATGTGTCAGAAAACAGTGTCCTATATAGGAGCAAAAGGATTCAAAATTCATTATGAAAGTGAAATCTGACGCAGTGTTAAAACAACACAATAATTGCTGTCTGTGGTACTATATGGGCTGTGGCAATAATTTAGAAAAATGATAGCTCGCAGCAACATATTGAAATGAAAAAGAACTATGAACTAGTTCATTTTTTGGAACTGGAAACTTAGTTAAAAACTTTGAATTATGAACTACGAACTGAACTAATTCATGTAGAAAGTGACCTTTCCCAACACTGTTGGTCAACCACCTTTCCCTCACAAAGTTTGAGTTGACACATATGGTGGAGAATGTGGGCACTCTAGATTAGTTGTTTGGTATTGTTGTTGATTGACAGAAACATGGAGAAACATAGTCAAATTGATAATAGGGCAAGCAGAATGTTGCGTTATGTCAACACTAGTTAGTTAGATTAATATATCAAATCTGATGACAGACAATCTCAAATCTCAACTGATCAAGCTGCTGGATATGCAGTGTTCATTATGGCTGCTGCCATAATTAATATTTTAAGCCTTCCTTTTAAGCCAGGTAAGTACGTGATTGATTATAACATATTATTGTGTAATTACCACGTGCTAAATAAGAGGTTAGTCCTAATTATTAGAGAAACTAAAGCTTAAGCCGGAGTTTCTAAGAATTGGTCAAATTTCTGAGGAAGTATGCAATATATTATACATTGCAATATATATATTGAGGTTTTTCTTAGTATTTCAGCTGTAATTTCTCTGTATGCTCCTATAATTTACCAGTGGTCATTACCCAATAATATTTAGTAATTTAACATAAGTATACCGAGTTAGTACTTAGTTATCAGTTACTACTAAATCGGGGACAGTAAAAGGAAGGGCTACCAATGTTTTTTGGGTAATTGTTTAGTGAATTGTAGGGGGAAATGTGGAATTATTTGTCATTATGGGGTGACATTGTTGTTTGAAACTGCCACAGTGTTTCCCATGGGAGGCATGGCAAAACAAAGTTTGGATTTGCCTAGGGTACGGTATTTGGACATTTATTTTGGATTACACATTACTACAACTCTCTCTCTCTCTCTCTCTCTCTCTCTCTCTCTCTCTCTCTCTCTCTCTCTCTCTCTCTCTCTCTCTCTCTCTCTCTCTCTGAGCACAGAATGGCCGATGGCAACAAACACAAACTTTGCCCTCAGTAGTAAACTATAAAAAAGTCTTCAAATCAATGAAATGTAGATTGGCCAAATCCAGGAATCCATCCACATGTGCAAATTAGTTCTATTTAATTCATTTAAATGAAATAGGTCAATGAAATAGCGAATTAGTGCCACTTACACATACAGGGACTACTGTGCCTGCTATAAATAGGCTTTGTGATTTATCCATCTGCTTAAGCTGCTGTCCACCAAGGTGACAGTGAAGGCTATGTTGTCCCATGTTTTTCATCTCCATGAATTTCCTAAGGTTGTGGTGTCGGATCGGCGACTGCAGTTTATCTCTCAACTCTTGGTGCCACCGTCAGTCTCTCCTCCTTCTCTCCCCGTCCTCTGCTGGGGGGTCCACGTTCTTTGCTGGGCTGGTGCTGGGTGGTGGCTGCCCGTTGCAACTGCTTGTGGCCAGTGTTTTCTCAAACAGTGTCCGTGCTGTTTGGAGAGGCCCCACATTGGGCGCCAGTATAGTAACTACGATGCTACATGCCAACTAGTCAGCTGCCACACTGCACCTAGGAGGCTTTTACTGGACTCCTACAGACGAGGGGGCGAGGGGGTGATGGTCGAGGTGCCGATGGTGAGAGAGACGGGACCAGTTTTATTGAGGGTGGATTTGGTGCCTATGAGAAGGAGTTCTGTTTTGTCACTGTTTAGTTGGAGGAAATTGTGGGTCAACCATGATTTTATAATGGAGATGCAGGTGTCAATGTGGCTAAGGGGAGGGTTTTGGGTGGATTTGATGCATATCTGGGTGTCGTTGGCATAGCAGTGGAAGTCCAGGTTGTGTTTGCAGATGATGTGACCAAGGGGGAAAACGTATGCCAAACGGGTGCCAAGGAATGAAACCCTGTGGGACCCCCTGCGTAACAGGAGAGAGGGTGGAGGAGTGGCCAGAGAGAGAGAAAAACTGTTGCCTGTTTGTGAGGTAGTAAGTGAGCCAATCGAGTGCGGTGCCCTCAACACCCAGCTGGCGCAGCCTTGCCAGGAGGATGGTGTGGTTGACCATGTCGAAGGCTGCGCTGAGGTCGAGTAGTAGCAGGATTTTGAGGGCACCGGAGTCTGCAGAGATGAGGAGGTCATTGATGACTTTGACGAGGGCAGTTTCAATGCTGGGGAGTGGGCGGAAACCAGACTGGAGGGGTTCATAGAGGTTGTTTGACTGGAGGTGAGTATGGAGTTGGGCGGCGACATTGCGCTCGAGTGTTTTGGAGAAAAATGGCAGGTTGTAGTTGGGGCGGTAGTTGGAGAGGTTGGCTGGATCCTGGGAGGGCTTTTTGAGGATGGGGTGATGGAGGCAAGTTTGAAGACAGAGGGAACAAGACCAAGGGATAGAGACTGATTGAAGAGGGTGGTGAGGTGGGGGATGAGGACAGGGAGGCAAGCCTTGGTTAGAGTAGTTGGGAGGGGGTCGAGAGAGCAGGTGGTTGACTTGGATGCAGTGATGATATCCAGAATGTGAGAGGAGTCAACAGGGGAGAAGGCAGTGAGAGAAGGGGGGGATAGGGAGGGTGAGGGAGATGGGGGGGGGGGGGGGGGGGGGGTTAGAGGATGCAGTGCTGATGGCAGCAGTCAGGGAGCAGTTGATTTGGGAGATTTTATTGTTGAAGGCAAGAAGAAAAGAGTTACAGAGAGAGCCATCAATGTTGAATGCAAAGTTATGGGTGTTGCAGGTGAGGGAGATTGGGCTGATTATGATAACTTTAGAATAAATGCAGCTGAGTTTGAGAAAGCTATTTTGCATCAAGGTTTTTAATACCAGTAAGTGTAATGAGTGGCAGTGATGGTCTTGGAGGAGAGGTAGAGTTGAGTGTGTAACATTGAAACCGGAGGCTGGTGGCAGAGAATGTGATTGGGAATATGGGGGAGGTTATACAGAATGAACAGCAGGGGACCAAGTACTAAACCTTTGTGGACACTGTGTATAGATATTTATGGAGATATATTGTCTGTCAGAGAATTAGGAGGTAAACCAGAAGAGGGCAGTGCTGGATATGCCGATGGAGGACTGGTGTCATGTTATGAGGATGGAGTGATTGATGATGCCAGTGGGTGGAAGGGGTAGGGTCCAGGGCGCAGATGGAGAATTTAAATAGATTCATAAATCTATTTACATATTTATGGAATTAAAGATGAACAAAACGCTATTGTGTCAGACAACCAAGCCTCAGACAAAAGAGTGTCAGAGTCACATAGGGCATCTGAACTAAGATACTCTAATGACTTTAAATCACTATAGACTTAACATGTTGGTATTAATATAACAGCTACCGGTCAACAATTACTTGACAATCAATCCAGCAAAATAAAATGAATTAATATGAAATGTATAATTAATATAATAATATACTTAATAAAATATAATGAAACAACTAGTGTCTATTTAATAGGTAGTTACATATTTGTACGTTTCTGCTTCTTCCTATCCAGTCTTCTGTATCAGGTTTCCATGTATTCATTTATTTATTTATATGTTCCTTTTTCTATTGGGAATGAGGGAGGGCTACAAACAAGGTCTGTAAAGGCATTCTTGCCACACCCTGGGAGGTTCTGTGTTGTGGAAAGGTTGACATGATGACTGTGACAATATAAAGGGTGTGTCTAGAGGAGGGATGTCTTAGCCCAATCACACACTTACACATATGCACACACACACAACATAACCATTTGCACAAACACCCACCCATATGTGCGCGCACACATGCAAATACCTGGCCTACTCCATGTAAACAACAACATAAATGAGCGATGGGCTGATGCACACTATTAGAAACATATCATTTATATTTTCAGTTTAATTGTTTCTTTCTCCATCCCGGTCATAAATGGCCACAACAACATTGATGTAACTAAGGACACATTTCAGATGCGTAAATTCCTGTGTTTATCTAAGAACAGGGTTGTTCTGTTTCTAAAACATTTTTGGAAAGCTATAGGGACTCCAACTATGGCAGCAGTAAAACAATTATAATGCTGTAAAAGGTCTTTCACACTTATTCAATGATTCAATGGTGCACATTTTGAATATAAAGATGTTTTATAATAGGATATATTGACTATTCCCTCCCTTTCCACCCCCACCCCCACCCCATGAAACTGCAGGCATGCAATTGATGACAGGCTGGAAAAGTAACTGACAAAGCAATCTAAATAACACATGTTTAGCAACACACACACACACACACACACACACACACACACACACACACACACACACACACACACACACACACACACACACACACATCAGCAGCAGCAGCATTCCTGTGCTGCAGTATCTTTCTGTGTGCATGGGTCATCAGACACTGTCATGAGACAATTATGTGCACCACACCTCGCCATGGTATGACACATGAGGAGTGTTTTCACGAACACACCTGCATGCAGGAACCTGTTCTCCCAGATTGAGAGGATACACTCCCTTCCTTGATTCGTTTTTGTTTGCATATATTTCATAAAAGTAGGAGGAGCTGACACTTTCTCTATCACTCCGACTAACCTGCCTCCAACTAACCTGCCCCTAAAAGTCACACTCAGGGCCCTATGGAGCAGCGATCAGGCATTTCATGAATGACAAAGATGGCTACTGCCCTGATACAGTATGTCACAAATTTCATTGCTGATTGGTTGTAGTTCTATCAACGTCAGAGGAGAGAGGCATTTTGGACTGCGCCTGCTGAAAATGCCCCTTTGAAATAAGGTTCTAGACTCATTTGCTAATTTGTCTAGCAGTCAAACCTGTATGAGCATTGGAGTAAAATTAGGTGAATCCTGAATCATAACATTCTGGAATAGTTTCATTTGCTGTCAGAATAATGATAGAATGCAGTACAGGTCAGGACATTTACAGTTGAAACAGTTATAACAGTATACAGTTATAGTTAGAACTTAAAACTATACAAATAGATCTGATAGTTGAACGGTACTAGCCAGTGCTGAAATGCCTTAGATGATTAAATGTTTTGAAGCTAGATGCTGCATTCCACTCCAGTTGCTAATAAGTCAATGCATTTTTTTCATGTAAATGTCTATATATCTAGTGAAATGCAGATCCCCCCAACCTACATTTGGGGACTTGATTGACAGGTTGCTCTGGTCCAAAGCATTCCTCAGTCTCAGCTCCACCCAGGTTTCACTTATCCCTTTTTACATTAAATGGTGACATACTTATGCTTCTAGAGGAGTGGTTCCCAAACTTTTTGTGCCCAAGGCACACGAGGCACACAAGTAAAAATCTCAAGGCACACCTATTGTGCAAATTAGCCTTTATAACACGTGTTATCACTCATATCATAAAAATAAAGTAAATAAAATGAGTAAAAAAATGAGTTAAAAAAAAGTAAGTAAAATATCTGTAAATGTGCATAATTATTTACTAATGCCAAATCAAATGTGACAAAGACTCATATTACTCATGAAATTTATTAACCAAATATTTCAAATAGTTCCTACCGAGTTCCTTAAGATCCTGGATGCTGTGGGGCTGTCTTGGTTGACACGACTCTGCAGCATCGCGTGGACATCGGGGGCAGTGCCTCTGGATTGGCAGACCGGGGTGGTGGTTCCCCTCTTCAAAAAGGGGGACCGGAGGGTGTGCTCCAACTACAGGGGGATCACACTCCTCAGCCTCCCCGGTAAGGTCTATTCGGGGGTCCTGGAGAGGAGGGTCCGTAGGATAGTCGAACCTCGGATCCAGGAGGAGCAATGTGGTTTTCGTCCCGGCCGTGGAACTGTGGACCAGCTCTATACCCTTAGCGCGGTCCTCGAGGGTGCATGGGAGTTCGCCCAACCAGTCTACATGTGCTTTGTGGAGCCCTGTTGGGGGTGCTCCGGGAGTATGGGATACCGGGCCCGCTGATACGGGCCGTCGGGTCCCTGTACTCCCGGTGCCAGAGCTTGGTCCGCATTGCCGGCAGTAAGTCGAGCCTGTTTCCGGTGAGAGTTGGCCTCCGCCAGGGCTGCCCTTTGTCACCGATTCTGTTCACAACTTTTATGGACAGAATTTCAAGGCGCAGCCAGGGCGTTGAGGGGTTACGGTTCGGTGGCCTCAGGATTGCGTCGCTGTTTTTTGCGGATGATCTGGTCCTGTTGGCTTCATGGGCCGTGACCTTCAGTTCTCACTGGAGCGGTTCGCAGCCGAATGTGAAGCGGCTGGGATGAGGATCAGCACCTCCAAATCCGAGGCCATGGTTCTCAGCCGGAAAAGGGTGGAGTGCACTCTCCGGGTCGGGGAGGAGATCCTGCCTCAAGTGGAGGAGTTCAAGTATCTCGGGGTCTTGTTCACGAGTTAGGGGAGGATGGAGCGGGAGATTGACCGACGGATCGGTGCAGCGTCGGCAGTGATGCAGGCCCTGCACCGGTCCGTCGTAGTGAAGAAGGAGCTGAGCCGAAAGGCGAAGCTCTCGATTTACCGGTCAATCTACGTTCCTACCCTCACCTATGGCCACGAGCTGTGGGTAGTGACCGAAAGAACGAGATCGCGAATACAAGCGGCCAAAATTAGTTTCCTCCGCAGGGTGTCCGGGCTCTCCCTTAGAGATAGGGTGAGAAGCTCGATCATCGGGGAGGGGCTCAGAGTAGAACCGCTGCTCCTCCGCGTCGAGAGGAGCCAGTTGCGGTGGCTCGGGCATCTAGTGAGGATGCCTCCCGGACGCCTCCCTGGGGAGGTGTTCCGGGCACGTCCCTCCGGGAGGAGGCCCCGGGGAAGACCCAGGACACGCTGGAGGGACTATGTCTCTCGGCTGGCCTGGGAACGCCTCGGGATCCCCCCGGAAGAGCTGGACGAAGTGGCTGGGGAGAGGGAAGTCTGGGCTTCTCTCCTCAGGCTGCTGCCCCCGCGACCCGACCCCGGATAAGCAGAGGATAATGGATGGAATGGATGGATATTTCAAATATTAACTTGAAACTTTATCAAATTAGGCTTTATCAAAGCAGCAACACACCCATTTAAACCAGACAGGTAACAAAATAAAAAATGAGGCAAGAATTAAAGAATTGTTTTTAGGTATATAGTTTGCCTCTGTATTATGAAATGAGTGCATACAAAGTACTGATAAACTACATTAATAAATACTTATTTTTGTGTAGTTGTATATTGCAATAATAATGTATGGTTGTCACACAATCCCACGGTACACCCGGAGTTGCCTCACGGCACACTGTTTGCGAACCGTTTTTTTATGCCCACACACTGTGCTCCCACAGGAACATAGTCTGAGCGGATGCTTTTTTTTTCTCTCTTCCCTCTCCTTATGTTACTGTATTTGTCTTTCATCCCTCTCTTCCTGTCCTGTCTACCCCCTTGCCATATTGTATGTTATGTTGTATATGTACAGACAGGTTGACGGTCAATGTGAATTTCTCCTAAAGGGGATTAATAAAGGAATATCTAATCTAATCTAACTAATGTTCTAGACGGTATGTTGTCATTGCAGACAGACAGCTCACTTCAAACACGTGTGTGCTGTACATCATTCATCAATGCTTTACCATTTCAACACTCATTTCAATACTTGAACTGCCTAGCGGTTAAGGTAATCCCCCAGTGTGGGAGAGCCGATGGTTAAACTGGTGCTGTGATTTGTCGTCATTTGGAGTTAACTCTGTTACAATTCTGTGGGTCGTGACGTGGGTCCTCTACAGTAAACCTCACTCCTAAACTCTTAAGAACGCTACATTTCACTGACCCAAACGGCTGCAGTCAATTGGCTTAGCGAGTATTCGCCTTCCAATCCTTTAAGTTTGAGCCCCCCTGTGTATCAGTGTGGCATATAGGAGAACCGCTAATGAAATGTGTAAATTGGATTAAATCCTGCTCAATACAGACAGTATCTTTCCAGTATCTTTCCAGTTTGCTTTTCAACAAAATGGAAAAAAGGAACTGTGAAATAGTCAAGAGTAAGTCTTATGAAGGTACAAACATTTTGGAAAGCTCATCATAAGCTCTGTCAGTGATGGAAAGGAATTTGTTAAACCCCATTCACTTCACCGGGGAATTTACTTTGGCAACATGGGCATGGATCACCTACATGGCCTATTTTTTATTATTTAAAATTTTGTCCCTTGATTTTCACTTTCATTTGTGTCTTATTGTTCATATACAAAACATAAAAAGCTTGACATTCACATATTTTGGATACAACCTGGCAGATATTTCATGGCTTAGGGGGACAAAGGTGTTGGATGTTTTTGTCTGTGTGTGCGTTTGGTTGTTAGTGTGGATATATGTGTGTGTGTGTGTGTGTGGGTGGTTTGACCTTCAACCTGAAAGTAAAGATAACTATGGTATCATTGTCGTGCTACAAGAGAGAAAAAGACATCCATACACCACATTTACACACACAATCATCTACATAAAGAGAGATGCTACATAAGTGGTACATAGTAAAGTTCATCTGTATGCAACCATCTGTGGTAACCAAGTCATATTAGATGCCAGGGCCATCAAGTATCAGGTCAGCATGGCAGGCACACCTTAGTGCTCCACCTCTGCAGGGAATGCATGGCTGTAGCAGTGTCAATGGAGGCTACCTACTCATGGAACTGCATTCTGTAAAGGAAGTAGACACCCATGTCCGCAACACAGCTGTGTCTCCACACACACACACACACACACACACACACACACAATGTGTAATGGATGCTTGTGCCAGACAGTCGTTTCAGTTATGTCAAGTCATTGCTCTTTTGCTTGTGAAGTAATGACACTCAAAGTAAGTGAGTTGAAGAGCAATGAAACCTTGCTAGCATTCAGTGTTGACTGAATCTTAGTGATCATCATCAGAATGTGGTTGTGCCAGTCAAAGCTGTTGAGGCATTCCATTCATGGTACTCAAGGTTTTGCAAGACCACACCCTATGTGTGAATTCTCTGCCTATACTGTATACTCCACTGCAGTTCCCCAACAACTACTATACTTTGTGTAGTAGTGTTACAGGAACTCACAGAAAACACAATAAAACCATAAAGTATGCCCTGACATAACACATAAAAATAAGTGTTAACTCTTATTTTACTACAAGGGTACAATAATTAACCATTACTTAACATTAGTTAATGCAGTAAGAAACCTCAACTAATTAACCAACAGTTAATGAAAGGCTGGTGATGGACTAGCTATGCTACTAATGATGTTCATATTGCCTAAGTTCATTTCATTCATGCATTTTTGTGTTAGGGTTAAATAACCCTAGAGTTTGGGTTAACCCTAAACATATTACATAATATATAAAATATTAGCCTACTTAACATCACCATTCCCTTAGTTAAGATATGAACACCATTGGTAAATGATTACTAGATCATTGGTGAGCAGTTCATTGTTAGTTAGTGCTTATTACTGTATAATTAATGTTAAGTAATGGTTAATTGTTGTACCCTTATTGTAAAGTGTTACCAAATACATTTAAAATAACCACACTGAGCCACAAAACATACATTTAGTGTGGTTTAAATACAGTTTAAATACATCAGCAAAGGTTTACTTTTCTCATCCGCAACGTTTATCAGGAATTGAAACAGTTGTAATTGGGAACTGTTGGTATGTTTGAAGGCAGGATTGGTATGTGGTTAATGATTGAGCAGCTCTATTGATTCAGACAATCACCATCATCAGGTGAATGCAGTGCTGATGGGGTGAAGGGTTGTGACAATACGCAAACAATGTTGTACAAGTTTGTGGAAGAACGACACTGCCTTCCCCATCTCTCTTTTCTACTCCCACATAGCCTCACCTGGTTCAACAGGAATGTGTCCCTCCTCATAATAAATGTGTCCCTGCCAAAAGAATGAGGGGGTAGAGTGAACAGCTACAGAAGATTATTGAAGTTATTGAATTGATTGACCAGTTACTATCTGTTTAAAATTTTTCTTTATTCTTTATTTTTTTAGGTAACTTTTAAAACCTTGACTGAAGGCGTAAGGCTGTTTATACATGTTTTTTCTGTTAGGAATGATTAGGCCTACAGTGTTTGCTTTTTCTTTTTCTTTGAGATGACCCGCAGTCAACTTGAGTTGGGTGGCAAGAGCTCAGCAGGGGACAGAGGGGGTGGTCCCCTAACCATAGGGTCAGCGGTTCCATCCCCTTTATCCCCCTCCTCCACATGTGGAACCCCACAAATATACTGATTGTAAGTCGCTTTGGGCAAAAAGCTTCTGCTAAATGCCCCTTTGCCCTTACCCATTTGATTTGATTTTTTATTTATTTAAGGGATATATTATATTTCATAAATCATATATTTCATATTGATTAATTGTATTTAATCAAATTGATGGTTTGATGTTTATTAATAGATGCATTTATCTAATTTGCTCTGTGTAAAGAAGGTAAGTGATTGGTGATAGTACAATAAATTCAATAATTTTCAAATTTGAAACATGGTGCCTTCACTTCCAAGTTCAGAGCCTTGATATTAATGTTTGTGTGTTGTCTCTATTTGTCTATATTTGCACACATTGTGTCCATCCCTGTCTCCACTATGCAGAAATTATTTTCTGTCGAACCACAAAATATTTGAACCTCACCCATCTCTTCTGATGCCATCTCATGTGTGATCTTTGATCTGTACACTTTTTTTTCACTTGTGTTTTAGCTTGTGTTTTTTTTAAATTGAATTTGTGTTGAATTTCGTGTGTTGTTAATGTGTTGAATTACATTGCACTTTGTTAGGATGTAGTGTAGGCTATATTATACTTTTTTTTTGCAAAGTTGAGTTCACCCAGGCTGCAAGAATGTCACTGCTGGTAATGATGTACGTTGTTATCTGGTATGTGATAATAAACTTGAAACCTTGTCTTAGCTTATCTTATTAAAAATGATCACCATATTTCTGACATGCAACTTTAATACTGCGTATGATATGATACTGTTTATATTATTATGCCTAATTTATTAGAGGTTAAATTATGGGAAGATAAAATTAATTCCAGGGACATTTGTGAAAGTCAGACAGACTCAACTTTTCTGATTGCTGTTTTATTCATCAAGATGAAGCTCGATCTTAGCCTGGCTGACGCGTCCACATCTCGATGAGATGGTGGTCTCGGAACTAGGTGTGCATTTTCTCGTATTTGAGGCGTGGTTTACGAATGCCTAGAGCCGTTTATTGGGCGCTACGAATGTCTATCAAATGGCGTCTGGTTCTTCACATGCTGCTTTGCGCGCGATTCATAGCCAATTGCTACTAAAAATTAGCTACTAAAATTACATTAATTGCTACAAAAGCTACTTAATACACTTTCTAAGGCTGCATCGAACGGTAACGTTGTGTCCGCTGCCATGTTGGATTAACACGCTACAAGCTTCGGTGTCGCGCATAGAAGTCTTCATCGTCTTGCTGCCCCCCGTTCTGTGATTGGTTCCCTAACTCAGGGCAAAATAAGGGCGGTGGTTTCCAGGCTGTCTTTGCAGTGAGAATGAAATCGCGCGCAAAGCAGCATGGGAATTCCCAGGCTAGCTCGATCTGTAAATTAAGAAATATCAGTACCAAATCATAAAAATGTTGTCTTAATGGAATTAGTTTGGAAGTATTATACTACTATTTTATGTATTGTGTATGTATATGTAAGTGTGCTGGTCAAACATTGACACACACACACACACACACACACACACACACACACACACACACACACACACACACACACACACACACACACACACACACACTTAACTGACACGTCTGACTGGCTCCACCAGTATTGTCCATTTAAACAGTCACACCTCTCAAGTCATTGTGGGTGTCCTTGTTTTATTGTAAGATACATTTACTTTATATGTTCACTTACCAACCCATTGGCTCACCTTAAATGTGTTGGAAATTTTAAAAAAAATATACTCATACCTACTTTTCTGTAGCTAAGTTACTAATCAGTGTATGTTTGACTATCTTGTTATCTTCTTTCATGTTGTGCTCTATTTTAGCTCGCTGTAGAACAACTCAGGCTGCCCTTACCTCACTGTTTTAATCTCGTATTTTAACACAATCCCTTCTGGGACGGTGTTTCCAACTAGCATTCGATATAATGTACTGTACACTGTATCTACCCCTATCAAATCAAACAAACTATTGATAAAAACTTAATAAAAAGTTGCCTAATAAACTTAAGGACAGTTTTGCAGGGGGTTATGCTGTCATTCACACCCATACGTCATCGACTGGTGACAGGCGAGGCTGTCTTGGTCCCGCCTCCAGTTGAACAGCAGGTATCAAAAGTTCATAAAGCAGGTAAACGCCTCGGCAGCGCGGTGTTGTGCTTCAGCTCACTCGTCAGTATCGTGTGGCTGAGAGGGGAGGTAGGCTACTGTCACACTTCGTCACTTCATTTCGGTATTGGACCGCCTACATAGGCACACAACAGGTACAAGAATACACACGAAGCTTACTTTTTCTCACTGGACTGACCTGCCCTCTCGAAGCCGCCGACAGGTGAATTCGGAAGGAACGACCTGTCACGATGTTCAAGAAAAGGACAACCGCGAAAAGCAGCCTGGAGATCACGCAGCCGAAAGCATCGTGAGTGCCCGTTTTAAAATGTTTTCCAATTCGGCTATAGTATCTTTTTTTGAAAATATATCAAATGTACTATTGTTGTTTGAAACAGACGATATTCAATGACATTGCTATTAATAGTGTACGGAGTTGTGTCGTTTAATAGCATTAGACCACTGCACGTAATTACACGGATTAATGAAATGACAGCATTTTAAAAGAGTATGCAAAGCGAATCCTTCACGCGCACAGTGGGTGCGGCCCCGAGCGCCGCCCCCACTGTGCGCGTGAAGGATTCTCTTGACTGGCTTGAAGTTCCGCAAGGAATTGACACGGTTGCTCAGTTCAACTTAACTTTGGTTTTGCTTTAGTTTCCTTGTTAAGTAAAAAAAAAAAAAATGGAGATGATGTACTTGGAGGTCACTCAGTTGTCACTCTTCTCAACTGGCTAATGGCGGATTGAACAGTACCTGAACATTACCTAAAACAGTATCTAAACATCACCTATGTAGATAAGAAGACGCCTTTATCTTAGGGTTTGGGCCTATTGACAAGCTCGAGTAAACTTTAGTCATTTTACAACATTGTATACATTGTATTGTGTAGAGCGGACACTTGACCAGTAGAAACGAGAAACGTTTTTGGAGTGTATTGTAATAGTTTCAAATGGGTGGGAGCCACCTTTTAGACTCATCAAGGCCATGGAATTTTAATTATGCTGCTCCACCTTTTACATTCAACAAATGTGTTCTAAGCTTCTACTTTGTGTTAGGTGGAAGTTAAAAAGATAGTATTAGTATATTCAAATTTAATTGTATTATTATTATTATTATTATTATTATTATTATTATTATTATTATTGGTTGAGCTGTCCTTTGACGAACTATCAACAACCATCTCAATTACCATTTTACACGTAACATTGAGCATAGGCCTACATAGGGACATATTTTGGAACATATGCCTATAGACTATATGGAACGGCATACGTACATTCAAGGTGGTCTTTAATTTCATTTTTAAGACTCACTTATTACAACTTATTTGTTACATGTCTGCTACTTAAAATTGATGTTGTATTAGAGTAGATGTGGTTAAATGTAACTTACAGTAGTGATCTCGACAACCAGCATTTCCCTCTCTTCCGCCTTACTCTCTCTGGCAGAACTACCACTGCTGGGTGACGGAAAACATGGTAGTAATTGCGCAGCTTGTGATTTGCATGAATGTGGCCAAGACACCCAGTTCATAACATTCACAATACTGCAAATGCATGGGCCGAAAGCTCAATCCCCGTTAATGATACCTCATTCGGTGATAGATAGTGACATAGCATCTATTTAAATGAAACTCTTTAGAGATCTTCAATATTGCCACTTTATTAAATGTGGTTCAGGATTAAAGTTGATGTTGTATTGTCTTTGGTTCAAGATTATGTAATGTAGGCCTAATTCAACTGCAAGCCCTTTTATACAGCCTTGTTGAAGGCGGGAATTTTGCACCGTTATTCCACTTCGCTTTCTTTATAAAACATACAAATTCTGAATTGCGGGGTTCTGCCTTTTATGATGGTGGTGGTACTAACTCAGCTAAATCGACATCTGTGTGAAAAGGCTGAACTGGCATGGCAGGACAGGGGTGTGGTGCTTTTGATGACATGCTATGAATGTAACCTGCCTTTGGAGGATTTACACATCTGAGGCTGAAACAGACTATTGTAACATCTCCCTTCAGGAGTCCAAAGTCCACACACCTTTCTGCCTCAAACTGGTCCTGGCTTCTCTTCAATTTCTAAACACTGAAGCTTGTGGTGTTACATAGCAAGCCTCTGATTCTGTCAGAGATCCAGTGCAGATATCTAGGACCAGCTGTTCAGTCATTGACTTTATCTGTATTCTTATAGTCTTTGGTTACTCTACACTGCTCTACTCTTACCGGTACCTCTCCTCTGTTTAGTTGTCATTGCTGTTTCTGCTATGACACCTACATTTCCCTATGTGGATTAATATAGGTTTATCTTATTTATCTTATTGGTTTCTTCCAGAATTTGTAAAAGCACACACAGGGGCAGCATTACACTGTATTTGTTTGGTTCTTCTGTGTAAAAAGAAAAGCCAGCGTAATGACGTATGTTCTTTATGGAAATATTGAAGGATCTCTGTATAGAAGGAGCCATTGACTGAGGGTCATTACTGGTTCCAATTTATCAATTTCTGTGAAGACAGCTGTCTCTGATGTGGCATCAACTCTAGTTTATTTGTGATTTATTTTATGTTTTAGTGTTCATGTGGGCATGAACAGCCCTTTTTTTTCTTTATCACCACATGGAGGACATTACTTAATATGTTATCTTATTACACTATTAATATTTCCCCTTTAATATTTTTTTCATTGTCTTGTCATAGCCCTTCCTTTGTCATGTTTGAAAGGTGTGGTGTTTGAAATATTGGTATTTGGAGTCCTAATGTACACATATTCTGTTGGAACTGGTGGGATGAGCACCAATGGGCTGTCGCTGAGCACAATATAATCTGCAGTCTTTCAATGCAGTTCTGTTTTTATATTGGCAGCAATCATTAAATCACCTATATATGAAAATGTTAAACATAAAAATGCTCAATCAAATCAATTATTTGTGTCACTAAACAATAACGTTTAAGAAAGCTGTGCCAACTGTGACTGGCCATGGCTATGGCCACATACTGAGTCATGATCTATTTATTTATCTATGTACACATTTTATTTTATCTATCTAATTTGCTGTAATTTCAACAATATGGGTACAACTGTTTTATTGAAAGTATTATACAATTAAATATTTCAATTTTGAAATATGCAGAGGGATA
Source organism: Urophycis tenuis (assembly GCA_036785325.1). NCBI lineage: Eukaryota > Metazoa > Chordata > Actinopteri > Gadiformes > Phycidae > Urophycis > Urophycis tenuis. The sequence goes on along the minus strand of JAXIVH010000036.1, from coordinate 1,261,349 downwards.
GAGAGAAATGCCAAACCCTCAGGGGATTTTGGTTTGGATGAGTGAGCACATGTATTGTGCTAGCTAACATTTTGTCCATACACCAGAACATGGTTTGATCTCACCCCTCAAGGTTGCATTACATTAGACTGCAAAGAAAGTTTTTACTTGCAAGTGAAGTAGGCATACATGTAGCTACTTATTTAGCTTTGAATTTGCCTGTACATGCATACATGCTTAATGGAGTAACCTGAATGATCCTGACCTGCCATAGGAGAGGTGGAGGAACCTGCTCCACCTGTTTCATCTCTTACTTAGGTCTGCCCATATCTAAGCTGTATCAAATATTATTTTCTTTAATACAAGGTTAAGGTTAGTTATTCATGACTGGATAATTACTATTAATTACTATTAATTTTTAGAAGTTGAAATTGTAATGAATGTGTATTTGAAGTGTATCAGCTTATATAGCTCTATATAAATAAATGCAATGAAATCAAGTTGCTCCAGCAACTTGTTCCTGCATAATAAAATTACATTTAATAATATATTTTTTTAAATGATAAAAAAGATAATATACATATTAAGTAATATCAAATAAAATCAAACCAAATAAGTGGCAGAATAAATTAATTTGCTGGTGACACACTTAAGGCTTACCTACAGACTTTAATATTTGTTGGTAAGAATAGGTTATTATGTGGTCTTGAATCATCAAAATGTTTTAATAAATGCCATTTCTTTCTTTATTTCTTTATTAATTTTCCGTACAGGACTGCCCCCTCTTCAGAACTTGCAGCTCTGATAGAGAAGCTTCAGAAGAATGCTGATAAAGTGGAGAAGAACATCTATGAGACAGAGCAAAACCTCAATAAGGTACACTAATAATAATATTCATATACATTTTATACAAATATGAAACAAAACACATAAAGCTTCGAAGCCTTTATGTGTGTATTCTTTGATTATTTACGTAGAATAATCAAATACAGTTTTTTTCAGGTACAAAATTAAATAAATCCTAAAGGGATTTGTTTAAAATGTTTTTTTTTCTTGTTCTCTCTGACAGGATGTGAGTAAGATAAATGAGGGAAAGCAGACTCTTTATCAAGATGATACCAACAAGCGAATCCTGAATTCCCTGGAATTGCTCAATGGCCTTGATGAAGATGCTGTCAACACCAAACGTCTTCAACATCCACAGGCAGAAATGATTGTCAAGGAGTAAGTTAAAAAGCAATTTTTCAGCCGTGTCATGTCATATATAGTGTTGAACTGCAAAAAAAACAAATGTCTTTAATTCTAGTGTTGTGGTATTAGATCTTTATATCAGACATGCTCACTGGTACTGATAATCTTATACATATATATATACATACAGAATCAAACTGTCTAAAGTATTTGTACATCAATGTCTGTCCCAGTATGAAACAGCTCCGTCAGAGGGTGATGAAGCTTAAAGAGGACCATGACCACATTTACCATCTAACACGCTCAGATGCCAGGCCAAGCATCAACTGGGGAAAGATCATAGATGAGAAAATGGTAATCATGCAACCTAAATATTTTTGAGACAATCAAAGGCTGGCCAAATTCTTTCAACTGATTTGTAGCAGGAACATTTTCACAATGATTTCTGGGGATTCTGGGGATCCCAAGGGAAGCTATTTCAATAAATTCACCAAATGAGCATGCTACTGCCCCAAGCACCACAATCATCATTTATTTCAATACACTGATTTGATTGGCTGTCGAAATGTTTATTTCACTACAACTTCTAGCTTCCGGCAAACTCATCTGTCAAATTTTCCAAGTTGAATGATGGCCCATTGATATGTACTTTTTAAAATCATTGTTGCAAAGAAAAGTAAATCCATGATCTATCCATTTGTCATTGTTTTTAATCTAATAACCTGATCCAACATCAGTGGTTACTGTGATAAATATTTTTTTGAATAGCTGCTTCATTGAGGAATATACTGAATGCATCATCTGATCAAATCAATATGGCTAGATTTATAATAGATTAGATTATAATTAGATTATAATTAGATTAGATTATAATAGACAGGTTAAAGTAATTAAGTAAGTTGATACTTTTTTATTTTGTTTGGTTAGCATTGACTCTAAATGTTGTTGGGCAAACCCAAACATTGTAAACAAACACTTTGCGAGTGGGTTGCTCATAAAGTAATAACCTACAGCTGGTATCATGTACATTCCCGCCTTCAACGAACCAAACTGTAGTTTACTTGGAAGCGGACCAAGATGTTTTCAAGCTGTTTATTTCAAGCACTACATTTACATGCACAGCTTGTTCATATGTTGTTAAAAACAAATTTTTGCAGCACTTACCGCCTTCGTTGTGTGGTTAGAGCTCTCTCATCGAGCATGTCTCTGTCCAAAAGTGCATTGAGAGGTTAGGGTTTTTCCTTTTTTGCATTTTCTTGGAAGTATATTTGGTAGGAGTATAGTGTATATACTGTATCCCTCTGTGATATGTTGTCATTATTTTACCTTTTTAGGTCTTCTTGCCCATTGCTTTAAATGCCACAATGCACAATTAAGGCATTTCCAACCAAATAGGATCGTTTTTTTCTTACTCATTGTAACTCGTACAAAATATTCAAGATGATTACTGCTGATTAAAAAGGGGAAATTAAGTACTTCATTATAACAAGATCAAACATATGTTCTGTTTTTTTGCCATAGGACAACCTGAACAACAAAGGCTTTGGCCAGGACTTGCCAACAGTAGAGAATGAGGTGGAGGAGCACAACATCCTCCACAGTGAGGTGGAGGCCTTGGCCCCACACATCTCTGACAGCGAGGACAAGGTCAAGATCTCACCAGTACACAATGCATAATGTGATGGATTGGATATTTCACAAAATTTGTAACATGATTTCAAGTAACATAACATATATATTTTCATACTTTTCTGTGTTCTTCTTTTTAGGACTATGTCAGTGGTCTGCAGGCCAAATACAACAATCTCCTGGTAATTATTTGTCGCATGTTATCACATGCAGGACTGTGGTTGGGTGGGAGGTGCAGGGCCCTGCTCATTGTATTGCATGCATATGAATCATGGTAACACGCATGGCTATTCTGCTATATGCAGCTATTCTAGTTTTGCTGTATGTGGTCTTGGTTCAATACAGTTTTAACACACTACAGTACTTTTTTCCTTTATAGATAAGTTTATAAATATATCGGAGATGCTCAGAGCAGCATTCAGTCTTGATGGAGCATGCTCTGTGTAATGACACAAGTGAAACTAGAAAATTTATTTCCCCGCAAGGAATTACTTGTGCATAGGAATGCCCGTAATCATTCAAATAAATTTAGTTGAAGTGGGGATTGAACCACCAACCCTCCGGTTGTGGAACACACGCTCTACCCACTGATCTATGCTGCCCAGTTAGCATCAGAATAACAATTAGCGGCGTGAAACGTGACAATTTGAAAGCTAGGCTCAATGTTATCTCTGAGAGTTTTTTGCATTTTTATTTGCAAATATCTCAAAAAGTATAAAGCTTACAAAAATGAAAAGTACACAGCACAGCTATTCAGAGGTAGACCTTTTTAATACAATAGAATAATTTGACGAAAAGCGATATCTAGATTGTGCATTCTTATGCACAATAAAAACCTGAATTGTTGGTTAGATTTTTTCATGTGACCTTGACAATGCCATGCATAATGCTGGGTCATAAATTCATTACATATAAAATAAGGATATAATTGCAGACCAAGCATGAGGCTCTGTGCACTTGCACACTTTGAACAGCCCTTGAAACTGTTCTGATCACATTGCTAAACCTGCACAGCACTCAATAAACTGGCCTGCAGCGCTTTTTTGGATGTTTTTCTCTTTGTCACCAGCATTGCTCGAGGGACTCTCTCTGAGGAATTCTCTGCATGCTTACACAACATTTTGTAAACATTTACTCTTAATGAGCACACTTATTTACTCGTAATACCGCTTTAGTTAAATTCTGATTAAAGACTGCACAAGGATTGTGATGGTGCAGCTGATAATATATTGCATGCTTTTTCTGTAATCTCTTTTTGGGGATAGGCCAACTCTGGTGCTCGCCAGCGCCACCTGCTGAGCCTGCGAGACTACATGCAGCGCTGCACCAACGAGCTCTACTGGATGGATCAGCAAGCTGAGGAGAGAATCAACTATGACTGGAGCGACACCAACCTGGACTACCCCGCTCGCCAGAGGCAGTACGAGGTGCAGACCCTCTTTTGTCCACAGTATAGTGTAGTGGGTTGGATGTTGTAGTGTAAACTCAAAATTCTGTGTTCAATCCTTTATATTTGCAAATGCCTGTACCTGCTCCTTAGTGACCTATCTCTCGATTCACTGTAGGTCAAATTACAGCTGATCCAATGGCTATTACTTTTTGACAGTGAAATATAGGCTGGAATTGCTCCGTTTTTTCACCACTTCCTTTTAAACTGAGGTAGCTAGGTCTGTAAACCCAGTGCTGCCCCACAGGGCGCCAGCTTTATCACGATCATTTTACAATAATATAATAATTATTAGGGCGGCACGGTGGTGCAGTGGTTAGCACTGTCGCCTCACAGCAAGAGGGTTCTGGGTTCGAATCCACCTGGGACCCGGGACCTTTCTGTGTGGAGTTTGCATGTTCTCCCCCGTGCTTGCGTGGGTTCTCTCCGGGCTTTTTTTTGCCTTTTAATCGCAAATATCTCAGTATAAACTTTGCAAGGTCCTCTAACAACGTAGCCATTGTTAATACCATTTTCTTCATCACATTGCACATGCTTTTATACCCACCAATATAATTGCAAACACGTTGGTGTGTTAATTGTTCATAAGTGTGTCTCTGACACACTGTCTGACACACTCAACTGTTTTTGACATTATTAACAGTTTCCCAACATCACCTCTAAGTGTCGCCAAAGGAACAATAGCTGTAGAAACGTGCATACGCCAGCCATGAAGGTGGCATCGGCACCGCGCATTTCCACGGTCATTTCACATTTTATACATCTGAACGTGAGCGTGGAAAAGGACGTACGCCACGTTTTGGTGCATATGCAAGCTTTGAACATGAGCCCCCTGCTCTTTCCACATACATCCAGTATATGGTGGAGGAATGTCAAAACCTTTTACCAGTCCACCACTGAGATATGGGTGCTCCAATTTAAAAATAAGAATAAGAATCTGGGCAATAACAATAGGTGTTCAGCGTTACACTGTGAATACCAAATAATAAGAATGCTCCCCGGCCTGTACCTCTCTCTTTGTTTACGTCCTGCACGGGGCATACATGACGAGACACTCTGCGTACAAACATGTATGTGGTACCTGTTTGAGAAAACCATAAACAATTATAAAAACATTTCAATCGAAAATCGTTTTGGAAGAATTTTTCCAACATCATATAAATGATTTATTTATTTTTTTTATTTTTTTATTTATTTATTTATTTATTTATATTTCCCCCCCGTGCGACAACTTTTACAGTAAGAACCACCCTTCACGAACGTGCCGACATCAAAGCTGAAAGTGAAATTTATAGTAGTTTTGTTTATTGTGTATTGGCCAGTGTATTCATTGCAAAATGCGCTAGGTGTATTGGTTCATTGGTTACTTGGTTCAAGCTTCTTCTTCACATGGCTAACTCCAAACATTTGACAGAACTTCATCAGTAAGTGCCTGGAGTCCAAGGAAGCCACGATTACCAAGCTCAATGATGATGGGGAGAATTTGATCTCCTCCGGGCACCCTGGCAAGAATGTCATTGAGGTATAATGTATACTTTTTTCCCTCCTTCAAAACTATAAACTACTATTTTATTTAGTGGTAACACACAGGGGCAGTGCTGCGCCTGGTATACAGTTGAATTTAATGTTGTTCCCTCAGGCCCATATGGAAGCTGTACATGCGGACTGGAAGGAGTACCTCAACCTTCTCATCTGTGAGGAAAACCACCTCAAACATATGGATGAGTACCACAGGGTATGTTGATACCTCAAAATAATACTATGTTATGGGAAAAACAGAGGGGTTATTTGTGTAACTATAGGCTAATATACACATATTTGATTTTGAGATTCCTGATTTTCTAGAAAGTACATCTCAGAGTCAGTTGGCCTGGGGGGGTTGATAGTAAGTAGTAGTAGCAGTAGTTCAAACTACTGTAGTAAAGAAACTGCTGTAGGAAATTAAGAAAAATTAAGGATTTCAAGGTTTCAAGTTTATTGTCACATACCAGATAACAACGGACATCATTACCAGCAGTGAAATTCTTGCAGCCCGGGTGATCTCAACTTTGATAATAAAATAAAATAGACTGAAATACGATAGAATACAAGAAAATAGAAAAAAATAAGTATATGTCTAATATAAATAATAACAAATCAAATCAAATCCGTGGCAGCAGCTAAATAAGTGGCAGAGTAAAATTGGTGAGGTAGATAAGTGAGATGGTGAATAATGAATATTGGACAATGGTAGTACAAGAGCATAGGAAGCTGCTCACAGAGGTAGACAAGGTGTTATTTAGTTGGTGTTGTAGTATTGATACACTAATAACTCTTTGTTTACAATGTTTACAGTATAACAAGGAGGCCCGGGACACTCAGGACCTGCTGAAAAGAATGGAGACCGAAGTCAACCAAAAATACAGCCCTGAGTTCAAAGACATGTACCAGATGGATGGACTCATCAGGGAACTGGATGTGAGTTTAATGGTTTGAAATGTAAAATTAGTATTTTTCTGTCTTTGACATTATTTTGATGTTGTTTTTTTCTCCAGACTTGTCTTGAGGCTGGTTCACATAGTTCCCGCTAAATTACTGGGATAATCTTTCAGGCCCTGCTACTTGTTTTAGCTATTCACACATGCAGCTATGTTCTGGAACTTTTTGTCTAATGCCCTTTCGGATATGGCATAGCAATGCCGGAATAGGTGGGCCAAGGGCCAGTCCAGCAGATGGCTGTAATGCAACACATATGGACTGGATAGTGCGGACTGAGAGGATCTCCCTTATTTTCGATATTGTCCATCGTACGGCCATCCGAGCACACTAGCCAGTTTCTTGTCAATCTGGAAAAAATGTGCTAGTTTGCAAACAAAAGAAACTGTATTGACATGTTATCAGATCACCCATAAAGCATTGGTGCGATAAGATAAACAGTCTCAGATTTAAATTGTCATCAGCAGTCTTGTGATTGGCTCACTCTCTCATTGTGAAAGCATCTATGTCAGATGGACTTATCCCCTCCACGTATCTCATCCAGCATGTTACTGTTTTCATTCACAGCACAGCTTCACAGCATTCAGTCTTTAGCAGGCAAAATATGTGGGTCAGATTTCCCTGAATATAGACCCCTGCTCCTGTTCACACATGACCAAATGCAGGACATGTTCCTGAACATTTCAGGGAAAGTCTGCATGTGTGAAAGGGGCTTAGGTCACATAACTGGGAGATTTCCATCACACAACACCATTCATATTGAGATAATAGGCAAATATGATTTATAAAAACAAAACTCTTATCCCCTATGTTGTGTAGGATCAGACAAAGGCAATGGACCACTTTGATGAGCGGGTTAAAGCTCTACAAAAGCACAGTGTACAGGTGCTGCCCCTGAAGTACCGCCGGGAAACCCCCCAGAAACTACTTCCAGTCGAAGCCCTGTGCGAGTTTGAAGGTGATGAGGTATGTTGTGAAATAAAAACACTTTTCTTTAATCCAATGTTTATATGATATGATATGATCAAGATGAATGAACTCATGCATAAATACCTTATAAAATACCATATAATGCCTTAAACTAGCCTTTATGGGTTTCACTGGGTGTCGAACATTCCTCAAATTACCTCATAAATGTCACATTACCCGTTTGGCTAGTCATTGCGGCTAAGGATGGGCCATTGTCCATTTGTTGACTCTCTTCCCCTTGAAGTGCACCGCAACATATTATTGTTAGCCAGTGTTTGGAAAGAAAGATGAGGTTATGAGACTAAAACCACGAGTCACATCACAAAAGCTATGCACCTGAACATTTCTGGTCCCATCTTAAACAACATACACAAATATATGTTATACATTCAGCAATTATCAAATATGAAATATTATTTTGTATGGAGCATTAAATTTAAGGTCCAGTGTGTAAAAATTAGGTGGCCACTAGCGGTGAGGTTGCAGATTGCAGCCAACTGAATCTCCCCCCTCACATCTCTCCAATGACCCGTACTGCCCTGAATTGTGTAAGGTGCCAGTAGGTACTCAAAATTATGTAATCCTCTACGACAGCATCGAGTAGCCAAGTGTCAAGTGATTCTTCAAGTTCTTCTGATAGATTTAAGAATTGCATTTAGTTATTTACTCTGTAAATGTAAAACGATAGGTCATAGTTTACAAGTAAAGGTCCTTTCACTTTGAACATGATTGTTTGTTGAATTGTTTTCCCACATCTATAAAATAATACCAAATCGTGGACATACGCCGCCATTACCATTTTGCGAACATTGCAGACATTCATTTTAATTGCAGCAAGGTCAAGTTTGAATGTCTTTTTTTACCTGCAAATAAATCAGTTTAACAAATTACACTAGGGTATCTTTGTCATAGTCACCACGGAGAGACGTACACTCACACACAGTTCTCTCCACTCGTTTTCCATTGGAGATAGAGAGGAGCACCAATAACCATTAGCCTATTTGCGGTCCCTTAGAATGTTCAAACACATGGGCTAATTATACACACATGGCATGGGAAACAACCGGTAATAAACACTGCCAGTGCCTTTCACTTATTGGCCACAGGAAATGAAAACGTCATCTTCTGCGATAATATTTGAATTATTGTGGCCTTTTCGCCGTGTTTCAACCAAACATCGACAAAGCTTTAGTTTCAAACATACTAGTTTCAACGTATCAGAGGCCGATAGGAGGCAATATGAATTGTGTGAATTGTATTCCAAAACCTGTTGTCACAGGTGTCATAACACAAATTATGGATCCGCTACGTTCATGCCCCATGACCAGGTAAAATATTTATTTTCACTTGTTTAGTCTTAGTACTACCCATGCCCTGGTACAAAAAAGCAGATCCATGATTTCTGTTATAAGTGACACCTTTGTCAATCCTATGAGGATTCCTCTGTGAAAAGCTGTGAGACTGAGACAGGCAAATAGGCCAATATTTGTGATTGGTCAGGCCGTTGGTCAATTGCGGGTGAGGTCACTCCCAATTGTTAACTTATCAACATCCAGTTACGGATAAAGATGTTTTGTAGCTGTTTCCTGGCCAACTTGAATAATTGTGATATAAATCCTTCAAGCAATATCAAAATGTATTAAAATGGGGGTTTTAGGCAACAAAACAAACATTTTTTTCATACACTTTGGCCACAGTGTGCCAAATATGCACCTGGATGGATTCATTCAATTCATAAAGGCGGAACTATAACGCTGTTTTACTTTCCGAGTATAAATGTTTGGTGTTGGGTTTGACCCTCCACAGGGCCAGATTGTGCGTGGGGAGCGGTACAACCTCCTCCGAAACAATGGGGCCAAGTGGGATGTAAAGGATGCGGCAGGTCGTAAAATCACTGCCCCAGGGGTCTGCTTCATAATACCCCCCACTGACCCAGAGGCCGTCACCATCTCTGACTGGTAGGTGTTATATATGTGCTGGTTAGACACAGACAACTAGCTTTTTACATTTCTCTAAACCTGTCCAGTGTCAATCTCACAAAGAGTTATTTTGATTATAATCTTTTATGCAACTGAAATCTCATGTCACTGTTGAAGAAAATGTAACTGCGTCAATTTAGATGAAATACTAAACACTCTAATGTTCCCTGGCTAAGCGCACATACATTTGACAATATCTGACCTTTTCTTGCGACAATCCTTTTTACCCCTCTTCCAAATGTTGACATACCATGTTTTATGTATTTTTATGTATGTATGTATGTATTTTACATTCCACTTGTTACGCTCCACTTTGCTCCACTTTGCTCCTTTGCTCCATGTGAACGCATGCAGCGTTCTTTCCAATGAAAGGCTGCATTTGCACATAGAGTGGAATGGACTTGCTGGAAATGTATGTTCTTGCAAGCCATGCTTTATTTAAATCTAGTGCTTTGCTTTCAGCCTGAACAACCAACAGAAATCAATCAAGCAGAGGATGGCCACCAGCAGAGGAACTCTGCTCAAACGACTTGAAGAGTTGAAGAAGGAGAGTGGTAGTGGTACAGGTAAGGTGTGTGTGTGTGTGTGTGTGTGTGTGTGTGTGTGTGTGTGTGTGTGTGTGTGTGTGTGTGTGTGTGTGTGTGTGTGTGTGTGTGTGTGTGTGTGTGTGTGTGTGTGTGTGTGTGTGAAGGGTGGGTGTGTGTGTGTGAAGGGTGGGTGTGTGAAGGGTGGGTGGTGGGTGTGTGAAGGGTGGGTGTGTTAAGGGTGGGTCAGAATATTTGATTAATCAGTTATTTGAATAAAATTGTAATACACTGCACCTACTCACTTAACATATATTTGGAACTCATTGTGTGTGTGTGTGTGTGTGTGTGTGTGTGTGTGTGTGCACAGACACACAAGAACAGCAGTGCCGTCAGCTCATGGCTGGTCTTGATAAGGTTATAAGTGACTTGGACAAGCAGGAGAAGGCCATTTATACTCGTGTACGCCCCCCATTGGAGCAGACCAGACCCCTTCAAGACAGTGCTGATAGACTGCAGGATATGAGGGTATGTCATTATTATTATTATTATTATTATTATTATTTGAATGACCTGTCAATGTCCAAAACAGATATTTAATTGTGTATGTGTATAATGTTTCCTAACAGGACATTACTGCTGCTGTACGTATAATGGAACCAGAGAAGTCTTCTAAGGTGCAACAGGCAGAGGGCTTTCTGGCCTCTAACCCTAAATGCAGTAGCGCAGCACAGCTCCACACTAAGGTCAACGACGCCAACAAAAAATTCAGCAAGGTCGACCTGCTCCTGAAGTGCTCTCAAGACAAGTATGGAACCAACCTGCATAACTCATGCAGATCATGTTTTCATTTGGTCTCTTATAAAAGCTGTTGAAGACTGTTTAAAGCTGTCCTTTTTATATTTCTATCTGACTTTTCCTAAATCACTTTCTTTCAGATTAAAGTATTCAAACCAACTAGAGAGCTCTCTTCAAAATGGGAAAACTTTGTTGTCCACCTATGAGAACCAACTGGCCAGGGAAGCAGTAGCCCCATCTGACATCACCTCACTTGAGAAAACCCAGCGTGAACTTGGAGTAAGAGCAATTCTGCACATCCAAAAAGTTAACATTTAGAAATGTTGTTTTTATCCAAACAGACCTATAAGTTAGGCTTTGAAAAATCAAAGCATACAATTAATTGGAGTATCCACAAAACATTTTAGTGCTACTGCAGAATAATAAAAGTTAAAACTAAACTAATGAAACTACTAAACTGTCCTACTATACTACTATAATATATTGATTACAGAAACCCAGATGTTGTTTTTATTTTAGTAAATTGATTTCCTTTTCTTTCCATCCAGGATATTGCATCAGAACTCAGAGCCAAGAGGTCAGCACTGCCTGAGATGGACCAGAACCTACGTGCAGCCAAAAACAGCTGCAACACCATGGCAACCAAGCTGCAGGAACATTGTCCAGACATTGAGAGGCAGGAAATGGAGGTCCAGAGGCTCAACAAGCGCTTTGACAATCTCCAAAGACAGACTGACACCAGGTCAGAAGACCATACCTCACTAACATTTAAACATTCACATTATAAATCATAAAATCATCATAAATCATAAAATAAAATCATAAAAAGTACATGTTGTGACAATGCCATTTTCCCAAAATGTTAAAATTTCTACAGTATGTATGCAATCTAAAGATTTTATCTGAATATGTTTTACAGGTCTCAAAGTTTGCAGAGAGCCAAGATGGCATACAATAACTACCGCAATGACTATGACAACCTCAACATGTGGCTCTCCCGTGTTCCAAACTATGAGCCTCGCGACACTGATGACGTGAGACAAGTGGAGACTAAGCTGAAAAACCAGAGGGTAGGAACATAGGCACTAAGCAGTCACACATTTGTTTCTCGAGCTATGTACGTAATTTGTAATATGTAGGACAAGAGCCACTCTAACAAGTTTTATTACATGTTTTTCTATTGACAGAATCTGCTGTCTGATATTGCGAGGAAGGAGTCTGACTTGAATAATGTCTCCAAAAATGCCCGTCTTTACCAGCAAGCTGTCATAGTGAGTAAAAATAACACCGCTATGCAACTTACATAAATTACAATTAAGCCAGGGTTGAGACCCAATGGATTAATAATGTTCCTTCTTCCTTCTAAGGATTATGAGAATGAAACTGAGAAGTTCAAGTCCATTCTTGACCTAGAGGATGGACTTGTCCCCCAAACATACAAGAGGAGCAGACTTGATTCACCGGCAAAAAGAGTCAAGGGGGAGGTGAGACATTACTTCCCAAGCTTTATGACTTGACATTTGTAGGCATTTATTGTAATGTGATAAAGACATTGGCCCTCATTTATCAAACGAGCGTACGACAGAAAACGAGCGTTTATCAATTTGAATGTGAGTGCAGGCTGCGATGAAATCTCACGTCAGGTCTGAGCTCGTGTACGCAACTTTTTCGAGTGCGAACAGTGGCGAGACTGGTATATCCGCAAGAGTCGGACAACTTTTTCTTCACCTTATTCGGAATAAAATAACTTAAACGCAATGCAAATAATAGCTTATAGGTCTAATGGGGGCGCATCAACAAGTGACACAAGTTTCTCCATTTCTGTTTCTGAAAAAATCCGCTTCTTCTTTGCCATTGGATGTTTCTCCATGTCGTAAAAGTTAGGGGCGAGACTTCTTTTATAGGGGCGTGTTACGTTAATTACGATCGATCTCAGCCGCCATATTTATCAACACCAAGCTCCTTCGTACGCTGGGATTGGTGTGATACGATACGTTTCGTAAATCTCACGTGGGTCCTATCGTAAGACGAATCATGCGTTCAGATTTGCGCTCATTTCTACGTTCGTTTGATAAATGAGGGCCAATGTGCTCATATCTCCAATAAACGTAAAATGAAGAAATATTGCATTGTTATTTACAGGAGGCTGCTATTGAAGCCAAGTTTACTGAGGTCAATGCTGTAAATAAGCAAAGGCAACAGAATCTGGAGTTCATCCAAGGCCTACTCAACCAGGTACACTGTGCTTTGGATATGTTTGTGTGAGATCATTTAAAACGGATGAAATGGTTGAATTTTATGTTATTATTTCATAATGGATTGGACGTATAAACAGTTTTTTCTTTTATTCTTATCAAGCAACCTGATATCACCATGATTCAGGCAACAAATGTCCAGTCTGTTCAGTCTGCCACACCAGGCGAAGAGCCCTGGAGAATCAGGAAACTCCTGAATGATGAAGTGCAGCGGAGGGAACAGCTGGAGAAAGAGATAGAGACTATCCAGACTGACATATATGTTCTGGAGGGCCAGAAACCTCAAGACACTATTGTCAAAAAGGAGCTCATTAAGAAGGTTCCTGATCCCCAGTTGGATGAAGAAGTCCACAAGGTCCAACAGAAACTGTCAGAGGAGCGTCGGACCACCAGAGTGCTGGAAAATGATCTAGAGGTGTTTAAGCTTAAGTTGCGGGGGCTTGAAACTGAAGTAAAGGAGGGAGCACAGCAGTACACCGTTAAAGAAGTCCTACGCATTGAACGCGACCGTGGTCAGGAAGAGGAGGTGCGAAATCTGCGCGAAGAGCTTGAGGAGCTTAGAAGGCAGAAGATGATCAAAGACAATGAGCTTGTTGAAATCCAGAAGAGGGTAACAATCCTGGCGGAGGAGAAGAACAAGGAACAGGAGATCATCACTGAGGAAGAAGTGATCAAGGTGCAAAATGACCCCCAATTGGAAAGTGAGTACCGAGTGCTCCTTGACAGAAAACAAAAAGAAACCGATAGCAGGACACAGCTGGAAGATGAGCTTCGATTTCTTCAGGATAAGCTCAGGAGGCTGGAAAAGGAGAAGGCAATGGCAGAAGAGAAAATTTCCATTAAGGAAGTACTAAAAGTGGAGAAAGATGCTGCCTTTGAGAGGGAGGTAGATAACCTAAGGAGGCAGTATGAGGATGAGAAGGCCAGACGAAGGTCTTCCCTGCGAGAAAAGACAGACCTCCAGAGGAAAGTTACAAGCCTAGAGGAGGAAAAATCCAAAGTTATTGTTCAAGAAAAAGTGCGTGAGATCGTCCGCCCTGATCCCAAAGCTGAGAATGAGGTAGCCAACCTTCGCCTTGACCTGGTGGAGCAGCAGAGACGCTACAAAGATTCAGAAATCCATCTCCGATCTCTACAAGATGAGCTCACCATGCTAAGAAGTAGAGGTCCTCAAGTAGAAGTCAAAGAGATCATTAAAGAAGTGATTAAGTACAAAACAGATCCACAGACAGAGCTGGAGTTGGAGAAACTCCGTAATGAAATTGTGGATAAGACACACCAGACTGAGAAGTCAGAGATGGAGATTCGGCAGCTAAATGAGGAGATTCAAAGGTGGAAAGATACCAAGCCCCAGGTGCAAACTAAAGAGGTGGTCAATGAAGTACTGCAGTATAGAGAGGATCCTAAGACCAAGGAGGAGATTGAGGCACTGAAAAGAAAACTTTCAGATGAACAGAAGAAACGGCTTGATCTTGAAAGAGAACGTTCTACTCAAGAGGAAAAGATCCGTGTGAGGAAGATTGACCTGTCTCAGGTCAGAGAGAAAATTGTGCAGCAGGAAGTGGTCAAAATGGAGGAGGACCCTCTTCTGAAGGCTGAATGTAACACCTTTATGCAAAACATCAACAGTGAACAAAGGCAGAAGGAGACCCTTAAAGATGAATTGTTGAAGCTACAAAGACAAAGGGCTGACCTAGACCTTCAACTGGAAGAGTTGGAGCGTGAACGGAGATCACGTCGTGATGCTGAACTAGAGATACAGAGACTAAGAGTCAAACTCAGTGAGCTTGAAATCCGTGATAAAGAAAACCGTGAGAAAGTGACAGTAAAACAGAAGGTTGTTCTGCAACAGGATCCCCAACAGGAGAAGGAGCACTCCATCCTCAAACTACAGGTGGAAGAAGAGAGACACAAGCGCACTTTACTAGAAAAGGAGCTAAATATCCTCATCCAAAAGCAGCTTACCTTAGAAAAAATGGATGTGAAAGAAAGAGTTGTGCGCACAGAAAAGGTCCAAGTTGAAAAAGACCCAGAAGCTGAACATGAGATTGAGAACCTGAGGAGGGCCTTAGAGGATGAAAAACGAAGAAAGCGTGAATTGGATCTGGAGTTGGCCAGCCTTACCTCAAAGCTTTCAGATATTGAGTTCTCTAACACCAAGTCTTCCAAGGACCTTGATTACATTCGTAATGAGAGCAGTCATCTACAGCAGGAAAACCTTCGGCTTCAGAATGAAATTCGCAAACTTCGCTCCGAAATCCAGATCACCAGCAAAGAGACTCGACTAATCACAGAGTCTGCACCTACAGAGAATGGCAAGAACCTGGAACTGAGGGTTGATTCACTACAGAGGGAGCTGTCCGACCTCAAGAATATCACCGCCCAAAAGGAGGATGAGATACAAAAGCTTCAAAAGAGCCTTTCTGCTGTGAGAGTCAAGAAGGAGCAGAGAGAGAGCCACCTACGTAGGTCTATTGTTGTCATTGACCCCGAGTCTGGGAAAGAGATGCGACCCGAGGAGGCCTACAGGCTTGGTCTTATCGACTGGAAGATGTTTGTCAACTTGCAAGGCCAGGAGTGCGACTGGGAGGAGATCACAGTCAAGGGCCCTCAAGGAGAATCATCTGTCCTTCACGACAGGAAATCAGGGAAAAAGTTTTCCATTGATGATGCGCTGCGCATGGGACACATCACAAACCGGCAACTTCAGCAGTACCTTGACAAAGAGATCACCATCCAAGAGTTTGGTGTCATGGTGTCAGGCAAAAGCAAGTGATTGCATATATAGTAAAAATGCACATTTATTTTTGTATCCCATATAATCTTAACAAGCTTATTTGAAAGATTTGTGCTCGTACTAAAATGTATTTGGAATATCATTATTATCTGATATATACCATTTTTCTGTATGCAAGATAATAAAAGTTGATTAACTGGTCATTATGGAATTAAAATGGGTTTACCTGGCATTTCTAACAAGAAACTAGCATTTATTTATGTGGGTAGGAAAAAAGGGATCCTTTTCCTAAGTGACTATATAGCTGTCACATTTGGCTTGTCTTTGCTTTTAAAATATATAAGATGTGGGTGTTTTTAAACATAATTTGTGCTCTATATACTCAATAAAAACTGAAAGGAAATGGCAAAACTTGCATGATTTTTTTTGTTAGTAATGAATTCATAATAGTTGTAATAGTTACTCAAGTGACAAAATAATTTGGCTTAACATTTGAATCAAGAAACAGCATCTGTCATGCACCACATATCAATCATGGCCATTAGGTGTAACATAAAAAAAAATATATTTTTTTTAATAGTATTTACATGTGTTATGGCTAATGTTCCTTAAATCAGTATCTCCTCTTCTATTACAATATGCTTTTTAAAAATCCGGAAAAAAAATCAGGCTCTTAAAAATCTGCTTTTTAAGAGTCAGAGATGCCTGTGTAGGCACTGTATCGTCAGTTTCAAGACTTAACTTGGCACTAAATATGAATCACTCTTCTGCTAATGTCATGTAAATTAAATCTTTATCGTAATACAAGCTTTGTTCAATTTTGTCCCATATTGTACTATTTAGGACAGGGCTTTAAGCAGGGCACGAATTTCACCGAAGCCACGGTGGCCATGGCCCCTGTGTCCCTCAAAAAATGATATGCCCTGTGGCCACAGTGGCCTTGATGCCCCGCCCGCACTGCCCCAGCTGATTTCGCCGTTTCGCCTCTTTCCCGTCAATACAGTTTTTAGACACCAGTATCTTTTGTTGAGATTCTGAATTCTTATTGGGCAACATCAAGTGAAATGCTGTGCACATACACACAGTGGTGGGTTTGATTTTGAGCCTGGTATGAACCGCTGGAAACCGGGCTATTTATGATGATAGTTTGACACAAATCTAGCACCAGCCAACCAGGACACGTGTCTCAATCCACGTACTTCCACGAGTACACTTCCGTACGTGTACTGTGTGCACTATGTACTTACTGATGTAGTGCGTGAATTCCGTCTAAGAAGTACCGTCTCAAATGAAGCACTCCCGTTTTGCACTTACCGGAAATGACGATACAAGCGTTCGTTCCCGTATAAGCATATCAGCACAAACCATTCACAATCGCTTATGACATCTGTCATACATCTGTCTAACAATAAAATGGTGATACATAACGAAAAAATAACCACTTTTCGATTGATGTGTAACGTTATATCTTACATTTAAAAGGAGTGGTCTGGGCCAACGGTCCACAGGTGTCGTCCGCAATCTTTATCAGATTTTTTTGGAAAGTGCTGGCGTTCCCTCCCCTTCCGTTACGTAGACAAAATGGCGACCATTGAGGGTGAAAAGTGTCCAGCGTTGTACACTAGAGCTTTTTGACCGTTATGAGTGCACCATCCGGGTACTAGCAGTGTACTGCATCTTGCCGCAATTACCAGTGTGAACGCACTATGTACTCAAAAAAGGAAGTTTTGCGCAAGTACGTGAATTGAGCACTCATCCTGATGATGTGCCAATGCCGAAAAGCTGACTGGCGTAATGACGGGTCTTCTTCACAGCAGTATGTCTCTGTGTAAAAGAGTAAACTTCTGAGAAGAGAAGGTCGGCTGAGCTGAGGTAAGAAAGTTTAATAAATTAGCGAACAAATAATACAAGAAATATTCAGACACGCTGACTGGGCCATCATTAACCACAGGAAGAAGAAACTGGAATTAATTCCACCTTAAGAGCAGAGCTAAGGTGGTGCTGTCGTGCTCAGACTGAAAAATATGAAGTTTTCTATCATCAAAGAAACACACTGAGTTATATTGTATTGTGAAATAAACAGCTTTTTATTTATTTATTTCACTGATAGTTATTTTATGTATTAAAAATAACCAGTAACCCTTAAAATCATTGTTTTATTTGATGGCCTTGCTGGCCTGGCATTTGGCTTTGGTAACCCTTCCTTTTACAGTCCGGTAATTACCACGTAATTACCTGGTAATTAGATGTATTTACTAAGTAATAACAGGTAATTAAATGTAATTACCAGGTAATTACCCAGTATTTACATTACATATTTATACCAACAAGTTACCTAATATTTACTAGATTTTTCCTGACATCTACCAGGTATTTACCCAATAATTACCTCAAGATTCAAGAAGTATTTATTGTCAACACATCCAAGACATGACGAGATTGTAGTAGCTGCCACAGTAATAGTGCGTTTTTAAAACAAAACAATAAATGGAGAAGGGGAGAAAAGATAAGAGGCCATAAAAATAGTGATATGGCCCACACATACTTAAGAACAATGCAGACACACATTCGGAATGACGGAATGTTGGAATGATGGTAATGCAAATTAGGTTATTAAAATAAATATAAAGTGATAGGTTTAGAAAAATAGAAAAACAATGGGACCTGTAGATAAATATAAAGTGACAATATAAAAGTGACAATGTAAAAGTGACAGTGCGTACTATTGTGAGGGTGAGGTAGGAAGGTGAGGTGCTGAGTTCAGTAACCTCGTGGCCCAGGGATAGAAGCTATTCTTCAATCTTTTTGTTCTGGACCTGAGGGACCTGAGTCTCTGCCCTGATGGCAACAGATTGAACAGATGATGTCCGGGGTGTGAGGGGTCCTTTATTATTTTAATGGCTCTGCTGATGCCGCGGGTGCTGGTAATGTTCTCCAGGGTGGGAAGAGGACAGCCGATGATCTTTTCTGCTGACCCTCTGCAACACGTTCCTGTCTGCAGCAGAGCAGGCAGTGAACCAGACGGTCGTGCAGTACAGCAGCACTGGCTCGATGGTGGCCCGGTAGAAGGACACCTGCAGTTTCTCCTCTAGCTGGTTCCTCCGCAGCACCCGGAGGAAGTGGAGTCTCTGCTGGGCCTTCTTGATGGCAGCCGTAGTATTGACTGACCAGGTCAGGTCCTCGGTGATGTAGGTCCCCAGGAACTTAAAGGAGGCCACTTTCTCCATGCCTACTTCGTTTATCAGCAACGGTGCGTGGTCCCCTCTGCCTCCTGAAGTCAATTACCAGCTCTTTGGTCTTGTCGGTGCATGTTTACCTGGTAGATATCCTGCAATTGCATATTGTAGACGATAAACCCACTGAATGTGTCTATATATGACTTTGTTAGGGTGATAATAACATATGTTTACCTGGTACTTAACAGGTATTCACTCAAAAATGATCGCATATTTACCTGGTAACTACCACTTATATACCTGGTAGTTACCTGATATTTACCTTGTAAATATCAACAAGTTACCCAGTAATTACTAGATATATACTGAAAACTACCAGGTATTTATCCAGGAATTATAGATTATGTATTATCAATCAACCTGTGTAGTTACCTGATATTTACCTTGTAAATATCAACAAGTTACCCAGTAATTACTAGATATATACTGAAAACTACCAGGTATTTATCCAGGAATGATAGATTATGTATTATCAATCAACCTGTGTAGTGACAGTGAGGGTAGTAATGACTCTGATATTTACCTGGTAATTACCCAGTATTTACTTGATAACTTGCAATTTACTAAGTAATTACTTTGTAATTACCCAGTAGTTACAATTTATCCAATAACCCCCATGTATTTATGCAGATATTAACTAGTATTTACCCAGTAATTACAAATGTGTACCATGTACATTCCAAAACATTATCAGGTAAAACCCTGTGCATTACCCTGTAAGGAAGGTGGAACTGTACTGTAAAAGGAAGGAAGCGTGGTTTGTTTCAATGATACATGATACATGTACTTTCCTGGTTATTACTAGTGGTATTACAGGTATGGTATACCGTGTCAGTGTTACCTGGCAATAATTCATACTTCCCCAGGTACTTACCCAGTAATTAGGAACTTGTACCACATACATTCCAAAACATTCTCAAGTAAAACCTTGCAAGTTACCAAATAAGTGTGGTGGCACTAGGGGTGATTTACCAAGTTCTCTCAAATGATCTTTTCTTCTATACTACCGACAACGCAACCTTGGGTTAGGGCCCAAGGACCTGTAGGAAAGGTCAATTATCAACTATTGTAGAAGGACACAGGTTCGTTCAAAACAGGGAGGTTAGAAGACGGAGTTCAAAATGTTATACAAAACTTTATTGTTAAAAATAAGCACAAGGGCTGGGATAATGGAGAAATAAATATGAAGGGAGCCCAACTGTAGAAGGGGGTGTGAGCCGAGGCTTACCGGCTGGAGGAGGGGTCAACAAAAGGGAAGTGACGTCCAAAAAGAAAGAGGGGAACACCCCATTCACACAGCAAAACGTGAGGTGCACACAAAATAATCTGGAGTGGGAATCACACGCACACAGGGGACCACCACCACCACCGTCGGCCTTCAGCTCTAGGGAAAGAGTACAAACAGTGTTAACGGGGCTCACCATCAAAGAAACAAACAATATCCCAAAACCTAAACAGGCAAATCAATTAATAGGCTAAAGAATAACAAGTTGAACTAATCAGAAATCAACCAAACTAACGAAAAAGAAAATTAAAGAGTCTCTGGCCAGAGATAAACTCAACAGTTAATCTTAATCAATTAATCCATTTATAAAGCAAATTTCCCTCCCAAAAGAAAATTAAATAATTTCAACGAACTCCCAGAATAAACAGGTTATTCAAACAAAACAATAAACAACTAAACTAGTAAGAAATTATCAAAATAGGTTAACCAGAAAAATAAACAAAATTACACCACACCTTGGTTAATTACATTAAAACACACACCCAGTCCGAGCAGGTGGCTGAGTCTCCGAACGGGGCTCTTAATGTCCAATACAAGCGGCAGCCACACACACTAAAACACACACCGCGTCGCGTGCAGCGGCAGCAGGAAGCAGGGCCAGCAGAAAGACACAGTTCGGTAGTGATGGGCAGATGATGCTTCCTTAGACTTTGAAGCTTTCCAGCCAAGTGGTTCGCAAATAGGTTCATTTCTCGACGCTTCATGTGCACACAAACCCCCCTGCTGGTCAAAATGTGCTACAGGCGTAATTCATGCTATGAATGAGAATTACATTCACCTTCATATATATTGCATTTATGGTTCATGTATTGATCCAAATAAATAAAATGTATATTTGCATGTGTACTCATGTGTAATATGAAAATAAGTGGAATTCTGTAAACAGTGTTTCAATATGTAATTGTCATCAACACTAAAACTAACTATAACTCACACTGAAACTAACTATAACTCACACTGATACTCACTGACACTCACACTGATACTCACTGACACTCACACTGATACTCACTGACACTCACTCTGAAACTCACCGAAACTCACACCGAGACAACAAATGTGCCGATGAGGCAGGTGGCTCAGTGACGGTTTATGCGTTTGTGAATCCCGCCCAAATTTCGAGCATCCGACGAACGAAGCTTCGTTTGTCATCAATGACGTCACCACCCCCAAATGGTACATAAGGCGATACGCGCTCCACTTAACACTTCCTGGATTACTCGACCCATGCTCCAAAGCATTGGCACCCCACGTCCCAACACTACAGTCCGGCCGGGAACGGCCGCCAGAACCCCACACCAAGCAGGCGAAGTAGCAGTAGCAGCAAAGTAGCGGTAGCAGCAAAGTAGCCGGTAGCCGTGGCTAACTAGCCGAGATTACTCTCTACTGTTCTTACTTGGCCGTGGCGGTCAAGATACCGGTTTCCAGTCTGGTTGGTTTGCGTCCTCACCAAAGAGGGAGAGAGGTGAAGAGGGTCGGCGCAGCGGGGGAGGATTGCCAACACACCATGCGACCAGCAGCTGGGAAAGGAGCGGAGATGGCTTAGCGCCTGGCTAAAAACAATTTGCAACGGTGGCTCACAGCAACTCACCTATGCTCCGGTCAACATAGGAAAACGACCCAAATGTATCGCCACGGCCGCATCGGTAATGCCGATCTACGACAATATTATGTTTTAGTTAAATAATACTTTAACGAGTGAAAAAAACGGCCAGCTAAGGTGTGCCTACCTGTAGTGATGTTACGGATGATACCGAGGCTTTGAAGCGCGTATCTTCTTCTTCCCTATTGTTTTACGGCAGTTTGCATCCGTTCGTTCGTTGCATTACCGCCCCCTTCTCCAACCTCCCTCATAAATCCCAACACAACCTTTCTTCCTTCCTTTATTCCAAAACTCTCTACCACTGCTTTAAACCCATTAACCCTCACTCCAATTCTCCTCAACTTCATAAACATTCTTCTCCTTTATTCCCAAACTCTCTACCACTGCTTTAAACCCATTTACCCTCACTCCAATTCTCCTCAACTTCTCAAACATTCTTCTCCTCTCATTTCCATACCTCACACATTCACACAACACATGCTCAACAGTTTCACTCCGCCCACACTCACTCCTAACCGACACATACCCCTTAATCATAAAATCCCAACTAGGTTTCAACCATGTCACACTAAACTACACACTACACAACATGATACACAACATGCTACACACTACAAAACACGCTACACAACACGCTACACAACACACTACACACTACACAACCCACTACCCAACACACTACACAACACGCTACACACTACACACAACACGCTACACTAGACACTACACACCACGCTACCCAACATGCTACATGCTACACAACACACTACACCCTACACTACACTACACACTACACAACACGCTACAAACTACACACTACACAACACGCTACACACTACACTACACGCTACACAACACGCTACACACTAAACAAAATGCTACACAACACGCTAAACGCTACACACTACACACTACACAACACACTACATGCTAAACTACACACTACACAACACACTACAGACTACACACTACACAACATGCTACACGCTTCAAAACACGCTACATGCTTCAAAACACGCTACACAACACGCTAACTACACACTACACAACACGCTACACACTACACAACACGCTACACGCTACACACTACACAACATGCTACACACTACACAACATGCTACACAACACACTACACGCTACACAACACACTACACAACACGCTACACGCTTCACAGTACACAACACACTACACAACACGCTACACACTACACAACATGCTACATACGTCAAAACACGCTACACAACAAGCTACACACTACACAACACAACACGCTACACACTACACAACACGCTACACACTACACAACACGCAACACACTACACAACATGCTACACGCCACACAACACACTACACAACACGCTACACACTACACAACACGCTACACACTACACTCATCCCCACCCGACCCTTTCTGATGATGATCAGAAAGTTGATTCAACCGAGCTAACGCTCCTGAAGCGCGTATCGAGTACGTCAAGCCCATAGACTGTATATAAATAGGTCTAGCCCTTTTCAGCAAAGCCCCGTATCGAGGCTTGTGTTGTATGGGTGAGATGACGTCACGCATGACGTTCGAAGCCTCGTTTGGCTCCGCCGCTTCGAAATGTGGTTCAGTTTTGCCGGACGTTTCGACTCCATAAAGATGTCCCGTATCTGGATACGAACTCGTGGGTTTTTGTTAGTCGGAGTTGAGCAGTGGTTTTTGCGGTGGTTTGTGTACTTAAAGAATTTATTTGCGATGGAGCCAGCTAGGAACAAGAGAAAGTTTTCACCTGTTTGGGAGCACTTTGATTTGATTTCTCCCAATAATACAATATCCAATGACAAAAATAAGTGTTGTTAAATTTTTGCTCGTAAGATACAGTGGTGTAATGGGTAGGGTGATGTGCAAGTAATCCGGCGACCCGCGTTCAATTCTGACCTAATGCGTCGTTTAATTTTTTTTTATTTTTGACTTTGTGTTAGAAATATCACAGAAAGACGAAGTTGTCTTTTTCCGCTAATTTACATTAACATAAAAGCATTCGCAGACCACATAACACATTCTGATGCTATTGTTTTGGTGCAGGTTTTCAGCATATTGTATTTTTATTGCCCTGTAGGTGTCACTAGCGTGCACACCAAGCCTCGAGAAATGAACCACTTTTCAACACATCTGGCCGAAAGGCTTCAACGGTTCATGAAGCTTCGTCTCGCCATCACTACCTATGCGGTGAACGGCAGAGACAACAACCCGGAAGTGGGCGGGCCGAAGAGGCAGGAAGCGAGAGGTCAGAGGGGGGGACCTGTCCTACTTTTATCCTCTCAGTGTAAACAGTGATTGGCTGATTAGCCAGGTAGGGCAGGGTGAAACCGAAAATATAGCAGTGCCTCATACCACTACATAAGTAAGGTGTAACTGTACTGTAAAAGGAAGCCTTGTTTGTTCCTGTACTATTACCATGTTCTTAAAATATCCTTTGGAATAAATATGCTTTTTGAATATGTTCTGCAATCTTACCAGGTAACACCAGTAAAGTCTACAATTTATAGTTTAAGTAGAAGCTGTACGATAAAAGAAAGCCTTTGAGCCTTTGCACCATAAAGAATATACATTGCCCTGCGGGATCAATAAAGTAAACTTAATGTAATAGGACGTAAGCGAGAGTACGGGCGACAACGCCACCTGGGGACTCTTGCCCCAGGATATAGGAGGAAGCAGTCAATCACACTATACAGGTTCTTATGATACCACGGGCCAGAGACGGTTAGCTACGAAAGAAAATAAGTTTTATTTCACAAAATAATAACAAAGGAGAAGCAACTTAATTTTGACACACACCAAGTAATATAAAATTATTACTGCGGCAGGAGAAGAAGGGGGTGGAGTTAGGGCGAGGGCTTACCAGTCAGCAGCAGAATGACAAACCAAAAAGGGGAGGGGTCCTCAAAATAACCACCCGTGATACCACACACACACACACACAAACACACACACACACACACACACACACACACAGCAAAAGGGGATGTGGAACAAAACACCGCCACCAGGGGTACTGCCGCTTTGGGCCCTCAGCGCCTAAACACAAAGGGAAACTTATTAAAACACGCCACAGCAAAAGAACACTGGTGTGGACAGGCAAAGGAAAAGCAAAAAACTAAACACAGTAGAATGCAAAATACACAAAAGAATACAATTAAACAAGAAAAAAATACAATAGCTAATTAACTAAATAAGAAATTTAACAAAAAAAAGAAACCAACAGTTTAAGATGGGTCTGAGGGTTATTTTAAAGTGCCGGAAGGCTAACGATGCGCAGGCAGCGGTTCCGCCTCACTGACGCGCTGCCTAATAGCTTGCATGCGGGGTGTTCCACCCAGTTGTATTCAGTTTATGGTTCCACCGGGCAGAGCCGAACAGAAAATAGTGAGCCAAGACAGCAGGAAGAATCCTTCAAGGAGGGTGGCCAAGACGGCCCACAATCTGGTGCCTCTGAGGAAAGGCATAAGTTAAATTAGACCAAAAAAAATATTACCAAAACCTAATCAAAGAAATATATACATACCACTTCAGAGTCTGGGAGCGTCGGAGGAAAGCCTCACAGACCACGGCTCAACTGCGCGCTTATCTATGATATGCAAAGGCCTAATGAGCTGAGAGCAGGACAAAAAGCAAAACAACAGAAGCAGACCCTACATACCGGAGTGGCCGCTTCGCCGCGCGCACAGATCCAGTGGAGCCGCCCGCCACCATGACCCCAGCAGCCAGCCACGCTGCACCGGGAAGAGTTGGCACCTCGATGCGGGCACGCCAAACAAACGCTCGACCACGCCGAACCACAGCCACCACGGAAATGGAGGAAGAGGATGCGCCCGGCCAACTGCATCCGCTTTTAACCGGACGCACACTGCCATATAGCGGCCAGGAGAGGAACAGCCTCCGGCCACATCAACTTAACTAGTGTTTTATTCAATTGAAAAACGATGACAACAGAGGTGAACACAACACAGTAGCCTACAGCACTTCATCACTGGTTACACTTTGTAAAATGCTCTTATGTCTTTAAATAAGCGTTCAAGAATGCACTTCCTATGCTCTTTCCCGAGCCAGTGGTTCCACTCAATGAACCTTAAGTTAATCTTCAAGGCCTTCTCTGTCAGGTTCCCCCTGTACCTGTAGATGTCCTCCTTATAAGTCCGCCATGGCTGTTCAATGTGCTGTTTGTGAGCACCCGTCCCAGGGTGGACAAAATACATCTGGTGATTTACCTGATAGTGTATAAAGCCGTCATGGGACAACCGGTTGTAGGAACGCCAGCAATCACTAATGATTTCAGTTCCAGGTCTAACATATTTTCTAATGATTGGGAGCAATCTCCTCCTGGATCGATTTTCAACCAGTTTTAAAACAGGGCATCTACGGGACCGCCTGACTTCCATCATCCCAAAGACCCACGAGCGATGTCGCCAGGTCTTTCCAAACCGTCCAAGTCCATACTGAAAATAAACAAAATGTCATGCTTAAAGGCAGTCCAACTTACATGCAACATTTGAGAATGTCAACCCTAACCCTAACCCTAAGTCGCAATCACTTTGGTGCTTTATAGATTGTAGTTGTTTTTGAGTGGACTATCCCTTTCATTTATTTCAAACCTATTGTCCTTGTTTTAACAGCTACTTAATACTGCACCGTGCAACACAAAACAGAAATTGACATTATATGAACAAAATACAAGCTTGTAGGGAATGTACTTACATAATTCACCCTTGGATTTGGAGTTTGCACTGTTGTTTCATGCAGTTGTGCTTACTGTGTTATGCACAGTGTATTGGGTACTGTTCCGGGATCACGGTCCCTTTAAGTGACTTTGTTTATGTCATGACGTGTATCCATGTGCTGGTTTGACGACCGGATGTCGCTATCTTGTTTTACTACGTTCTGACTTGATGCATTAAACGAGGCACACAGTTTGTGCACTCAACATTCACTCACTCGTTTTTGCTTTTCTAACGAACATTCCACACTGGTGACCCCGACGTTTGTTTGCTGGACGTATCCAGAAACATGACACGACCATGACCGCGAATGCAGTTACTCTCAAACTCCCAGAGTCTGGGATTCATCAGCGTCTGCATGGTTTGCTCAAACCGAAGCACAGTTCGCGTTGTGGGAGATAACCGCGGATACAACACGGTACTACTACATTGTGTCGGCTCTCGGAAATTCAACGGCATCTAGAGTGGTGAGTCTCCTGAAAAATCCTCCAGCGACCGGGAAGTATGACACACTCAAAGCCCACCTGTTGAAAACGTTTGAACTGTCGGACGCTGAAAGAGCCAGCAGGCTTTTCTCCCTTCAGGGGCTGGGTGACAGCAAACCGTCTGAGCTCATGGACCGTATGCTGGATTTACTGGGTGAGCACAGACCCGATTTTCTTTTTGTGCAACTTTTCCTGCGTCAACTGCCTTCTACAGTACGGGCGGCATAAGCCAACACCACGATCACTGACTGTCGACGACTGGCTGAAGAAGCTGACAAATTTTTCCTGGCGAGTCAAGGGCACTGTGCCATGGCCACGTTTCCTGCGCACATCGCTCCTGTGATGGGGGATTCCACGCTCGTCGCTGCAACCTCTTCTCGTCAGCAACGTTCTTCAAGTCAGCAGAACTCTTCCAGCTTGTGTTTCTACCATGCAAAGTTTGGACCGAAGGTGCTTAAATGCCGCTCGCCATGCAGTTTTGGGGGCTCGGGAAACGCCAGGGCCGGCGCTCACTAGTGGCCATGAGTGTCGGCCAGGCAGGCAGGCTGCTTTTTATTCGGGACAGTGTCTCCGGACGACGTTTCCTGTGCGACACGGGAGCACAGAGGAGCGTCCTGCCTGCATCCCGTCTGGACATGGTGACCGACAGCCACGGCCCCCCTATGGAAGCAGCCAATGGGACCCCCATCCGCACGTATGGACAAAGGTACATTGAGCTATGTTTGGGCGGGCAGCGTTTTGGCTGGAACTTTGTTACAGCGAAGGTCGCCGTCCCCCTCTTGGGCGCTGATTTTCTGTGTGCACACGGGCTGTTGGTGGATGTGCAGAACCACCATTTGATTGATGCTGTCACTTTCTGTTCATATCCATGCTCACTTGGGGGGGCTGATGCTATCCGATTGTCTAGCATGCTCTCCTCCTCAGATAATTTTCACCTTCTGCTTGCTGCTTTTCCAACCCTCACTCAGCCCACTTTTTCCGCGTCTGCCGTGAAGCATGGTGTGGAACACCACATCGCCACTACTGGGACACCCGTCTATGCCTGTGCTCGGCGTCTCGACCCGACCAAGCTGGCCGTTGCTAAGGCTGAGTTTTCGAACATGGAGAGCCTAGGAATAGTACGCCAGTCCGACAGCCCGTGGGCGTCACCCCTTCACATTTTTCCCAAACCTGGCGGAGGCTGGCGTCCATGTGGCGACTACTGGCGGCTGAACGAAGCGACGACACCTGACCGATACCCAGTCCCCAACATTCAGGATTTTTTTAGCACACCTGGCCGGTATGATTTTTTCTAAAGGGGCTATCATCAGGTGCCCGTACACTCAGTGGACATTCCAAAAACAGCAGTGATCACACCATTTGGACTTTTTGAGTTTTTGAGGATGCCTTTCGGCCTTAAAAACTCAGCCCAGTCTTTTCAACGTCTCATGGACTCTGTGTTACGTGACCTGCCTTTTCTCTTTGTGTACCTGGATGACATCCTGGTAGCAAGCGTGTCCAAATCCCAGCACCTGGTGCACCTCCGAACGCTTTTCGAGCGGCTCAATCAACATGGGCTAATTGTGAACCCCGCCAAGTGCCAATTTCGTCTCTCTACCATTGATTTCCTGGGACACAGGGTCACCAAAGACGGTGCGTTCCCTCTCCCATCAAAGGTGGAGGCAGTCACACATTTTCCACGCCTGCTCACTGTCAAAGCTCTGCAGGAGTTCCTTGGCATGGTATATTTTTACCACCGTTTCATTCCTCGGGCCGCCCAACTCATGCAACCCTTGTACGAGGCCTTAAAAGGAAGGCCCACACAGGCTGTGGACTGGACTGAGGAGAGAGACAAAGCTTTTGCCAACACCAAAGCCGCCCTGGCAAATGCCAGCATGCTGGCGCATCCATCATCCACAGCCCCCATCGCCATCACTTCTGACGCCTCGGACTACGCTGTCGGTGCCGTCTATGAGCAGTGGGTAGGCGGGGCCTGGCAGCCGCTTGCCTTCTTCAGTCGTCAGCTGCGCGCCAGCGAACGGAAGTATAGCACTTTCGATCGAGAGCTGCTTGGTCTCTACCTCGCCATCAGACACTTTCGCGCCCTGCTGGAAGGTCACAATTTCACTGCTTTTGTCGATCACAAGCCACTGATTTTCGCCATGGCCAAGGTGGCTGAGCCGTGGTCCGCCCGCCAGCAACGTCACCTGTCCTACATTTCAGAGTTCACCACAGACCTGCAACACGTGGCCGGAAAGGACAATCCGGTGGCAGACTGCCTGTTGCGGGCTGTGGCAGGAGTGGTCCATTTTGGTTTGGATTACAGCCTCATGGCAGCAAACCAGACCACAGACCAGGATGTGCAAAGCCTGAGGACCTCGACTACAGGGCTGAAAGTAGAGGACGTGGTTTTTGGTGATGCTGACACCACGCTCCTGTGTGATGTCTCCACGGGCAGTCCTCGTCCAATCGTTCCAGCAAGATGGAAACGGCAGGTTTTTGACGCGATGCATAGTCTTTCTCACCCTGGTTCGAAAGCGTCACAGAGACTAGGGGCAGCGAAATTTGTGTGGCAGGGCCTCAAAAAAGACGTTAGGGACTGGGCTAACACTTGTCTGGAATGCCAGCGGGCCAAAGTACACCGCCACACTAAAGCCCCATTGGAGTTGTTCCCGGTGCCAGAGAGACGCTTTGACCATGTCAACGTGGATCTGGTTGGCCCTCTGCCCTCCTCTCATGGTTTCACTTACCTGTTGACCATGGTAGACAGGACCACCCGTTGGCCTGAGGCTGTACCGCTGTCATCACTGACGTCTGTGGAGGTGACGCGGGCATTTATCAGCACCTGGGTTGCTCGTTTCGGCACCCCTTCGGACATATCCTCTGACCGGGGTGCTCAGTTCACATCTGAGCTGTGGAACACTGTTGCTCAGAACCTTGGAGTGAAACTCCACCGCACAACTGCTTATCACCCGCAGGCTAACGGACTCTGTGAATGATTTCACAGATCAATGAAGGCTGCTCTTCGTGCCAGCCTCAAAGACTGCAACTGGGTCGACAAGCTCCCATGGGTGATGCTGGGCATCAGGACAGCACCGAAGGAAGACCTACAGTCTTCATCTGCCGAGCTAGCCAGCCGCTGCGGGTTCCAGGAGATTATGTTCCTAAAACCACCATTCCTTGGTCTGCAACTCTGCAGCGAGACACGCTGCTAAACAATGCGAGGCTTTTCGCACCGGTCCCTAGCTCACACCACGGCCTCTCTCAGTCACACATCCCCGCTGGACTTCAGACGGCTGATTACATCTTTATTCGCCACGACGCTCACAGGGGATCTCTGCGCCCGCCCTACGAGGGCCTATTCCGTGTTTTGGAGACAGGGGACAAACACTTTGTGGTGGACATGGGCGGAAAACCGGAGCGGCTCTCCATTGACTGCCTCAAGCCAGCTCATTTGGATGTAGCTAGGCCCATTGAGTTGGCTCAGCCCCCGCGATGTGGGCGTCCTCCAGCTTTTCCCCCACCCCCCGCTCCCCTTCCTCCCAAAACCCTGCCCCCGGGTCGTGGCGGGAAGTCAAGTCAAAGCCTTTATTGTCATTATATGACGGTGCATACAACGAAATTGGGAGCGCTGCTCCACTTGGTGTATCAATAAATATAAAATAGAATAATAATAAGACTAATAGTATAACAGACGAAAAGACGGTAAAGCTCAATATAAATAAAAATATAAATAATTGTCCGAAATTTAAGGTATATGCCAATAAATAATATACGACAATATAGACAATATAATATATATATATATATATATATATATATATATATATATATATATATATAATATACGTATATAAATAATATACACATATAAATATATATATATATATATAATATATATGATACAATATAATATAGGACTAGGAATATAAAAGGTATAAACAATCTAAAACAACACAACACACAACAATTTGGAGTTTGCACTGTTGTTTCGTGCAGTTGTGCTTACTGTGTTATGCACAGTGTTTTGGGTACTGTTCCGGGATCACGGTCCCTTTAAGTGACTTTGTTTATGTCATGACATGTATCCATGTGCTGCTTTGGCGACTGGACGTCGCCATCTTGTTTTACTACGTTCTGACTTGATGCATTAAACGAGGCACAGTTTGTGCACTCAACATTCACTCACTCATTCTTGCTTTTCTAACGAACATTCCACAAGCTTACCTTTCTTTTGTGTCTGAACTTGCTCTCATCTATCGCTACGAATTTCCCTTCTTTCCAGTCGTCTGACTGCTGCACAGAAAATTTCACATAGAAGTGTAGTCACCCTAGTCAGTGATTTGCTGTCCCCACATACTCCATCCTCTAGCATATCCACATGTCTGCTCCTCAAACTCTGTGACAAACTGACCCAAAAAAAAAGAGTATAACTACGTATTAGCAACAAGGATGGGAGAGCTTTGGAGTCAGGGAGGGGTAATTATAGTCAGGTTGGTGCCTACGATAGTCATTGTGCATGTTGTACATGTTGGGATGGATGAACATGTGTGATTTCTTGGATTTTTCGGATTGACTATGTAATATGTGTGTATGCATTTGGCTTTTTATATTATGACACACTGTGTACATCATGGTATCTGCATGTACAGTATCAGGTCAGCCTGATTGGAATAGTCTTAAAGATAAAATGAAATTAACTAAGATGCAAGAAAAAGCCAATGTTGATTTAATCAGCTCTCAATGGGCATACCTATGGGGTGCCACAACGCATTCATACAGACCAGGGTCGTCAATTCGAGGGAGAATTGTTTCAGCAGCTGTGTCAATTATATGGCATTCACAAGTCCTGTACAAGTCCATACCACCCTGAGGGCAACGGACAATGCGAGCGATTTAATCGTACGCTTCACGATTTGCTCCGTACTTTGCCCTCAGAAAAGAAGAAAAGGTGGCCAACCCACTTGCCTCACGTGTTGTTTGTGTATAATACTACGGCCCATCAGTCAACTGGGTTTTCACCATATGAGCTAATGTTTGGGTGGAAGCCCATCCTTCCCCTCGACTCGCTCTTGGGGACAGTTGACTCTCCATTTGAAATTACCTCTGAGGAGTGGGCCGGGAACATCGGGAGCACCTCTCTGCTGTTTATCGGCAGGCTTGAACAAATCTTGAGGCAGCAGCCAAGCAGTGAGCAAAACATCAAGCTGTTCCCCTGCCCATTTTACCTTCAGGCACATTAGTGTACTGCCGGAGTCACCCACCTGGTCGTCACAAAATTCAGGATCACTGGGACCATGTAGTGTATGAGGTGGTGAGTTGCTTGGATAAGGTTGGCACCCTTTACAAGATTAGGCCAAGGGGTCCAGAAAAGAACATTCATAGACAGGAGATACGTCCCCTCCATGTTGACCCCTGCCCACCCCTGCCTACACCTGCCAACTCAGAGCCCAATCTCGACCAGTCTGATCTTGTATTGGAAGACTCAAACAGTAGTGTAAATGAAAACGAGGATTTTGCATTAATGGTAGCTCTAGACACCCCTTGCATGGATGGGCAGAACAGTTGCGTCCCCACTGTGGTTGATGTGCCGTCGCCTCCAACTCCTGTCCAACAGGAGCAGATCTTACAGGATTTGGCTGTAGAACACACTCAAGGAGCTGAAGCGTCAATGCCAGCACCTGAGGGTAACCAACTGCCAAGAAGGACCACTAGAACAACAGCCGGCCACCATTCGAACCCCTATAACCTCCCGTGTACATCAACCAAACAATCACTTGCCGACGAACACATGGGAGCTCTTGTTGTGGCAAGATGGAAGAACGACTCAAACGGAGACAGTTGAAGTTCTTTATTCATCAATTGCCAACACAAGAATGAATGACAGAGAAAACGCACCACAAACTCAAAGGGTACAAACCACGCCCCCTACCCGTAAACCTACTGGGTGAGAGACATAAACACGTGACATACAGTAAAGGCATATCAACAGACTGTGCACGCCACACAGGCCCCCCCCGAACACCCAGAGGGAACTTATAAAGAAACATTCAATCCCTCATTGGAGGTTTGATCAGCCTGCCATAACGGTTGCGCCACCCCTCC
Source organism: Urophycis tenuis (assembly GCA_036785325.1). Classification (NCBI taxonomy): domain Eukaryota; kingdom Metazoa; phylum Chordata; class Actinopteri; order Gadiformes; family Phycidae; genus Urophycis; species Urophycis tenuis. The sequence continues at coordinate 1,227,914 of JAXIVH010000036.1, read as the reverse complement.
TTAGAAATGAATGTGAAATCCTGTCTAGGATCCTGGAAGGAGGACGACCTCGGCGGGGGACCTGGGCCGGAAACACAATCTCGTCAGCCATCATGTGTGCCGGTTTTAGCCTATCTAATGTAACGCGCTCCTTACGCCCACCCATATCCAGCACAAAACTCTTAGAGCCCTCCTCCAGTACCCTAAACGGGCCATCGTAAGGGGGCTGGAGGGGCGACCGGTGAGCGTCACGTCGCAGAAAAACAAACTTAGCCGTCATGAGCTCCCCGGGCACGAAAGACCGCGGCAAACAGTGATGCACCGGAGTGGGAGTGAGAGCGCTCCCCAACGAAAAAGGACGCACTGCAGGATGCGAAAGTGGAGCAGAACTCTCTGGCAAATATTCACCCGGGACGCGGAGTGGCTGCCCTAGGACCAACTCGGCAGGAGAGGCATTCAAGTCCTCCTTAGGAGCTGAACGCAGTCCAAGCATCACCCAAGGCAAACGATCTATCCAGTTGCCATCCGAGAGCGCAGCGCGCAACGCCACCTTAAGCGACCGGTGAAAACGCTCACACAAGCCGTTAGCTTGTGGATGGTACGCGGTAGTACGGTGAACCTGTGTGCCTAGGGACCTAGCCAGTGCCGACCAAAGCTCTGAAACAAATTGAGGGCCTCTGTCGGAGGTGATGTCGGACGGGGTACCGAAACGCGCAACCCAAGCCGAAAGGAACGCACGCGCTACGTCCGCAGACGTCGTTGAGGACAGAGGAACCGCCTCTGGCCACCTGGTGGTCTGATCCACTACAGTAAGCAAGTGTGTAAAACCTTGCGAGGGAGGTAAAGGGCCCACCAGGTCCACATGTACATGATCAAAACGCCTGGCCGGAATCGAAAACGCTTCGAGAGGCGCTTTGGTGTGCTGATGAACCTTAGCGCGCTGACACGCTACACATGCGGCCGCCCATTCCTTAACCTCTCTGCGAAGGCCGGGCCAGACGAATTTGGATCCAACCAGCTTCACCGATGCCCGGACCCCCGGATGTGAGAGAGCACGAACGGAATCGAAAACTCGACGGCGCCAGGCCGCTGGTACGACAGGGCGGGGACGGCCCGTGGAGACATCGCAAAGGAGGGTGGGACCGCCTTCCTGCACAACGGCCTCCTCAAGCTTGAGGCCCGTACCGGTGGCCCTAAGGGCCAGGATGTCCGGATCACCAGGCTGGTCAGCTGCCACAGCAGAAAAATCCACCCCGAGCAATACCGGACACGCCAACGTGACCCGCGATAAGCAATCTGCAACGGGGTTGGCTTTCCCAGCCACATGCCGAATGTCTGTCGTGAACTCGGAGATGGCCGCTAGGTGGCGCTGTTGACGAGCAGACCATGGCTCAGCTACCTTAGACATCGCAAAAGTTAGCGGCTTATGGTCAACATAAGCGGTGAAAGAACGGCCCTCCAGCAGGAAACGAAAATGACGTGTAGCTAAGTACAACGCCAGCAACTCTCAGTCAAAAGCGCTGTACTTGCGTTCGTTGTCCCTCAGTTTACGGCTAAAAAACGCCAGGGGCTGCCATACACCAGCCACCCGCTGCTCGACCACTGCCCCCACAGCTACATCGGATGCATCAGTTGTCAGAGCAACTGGTGCCGTGGGCGCGGGATGTGCCAGGAGCGCTGCGTTAGCCAGGGCGGACTTCGCCCCGTCAAAAGCCTGGATCCGTTCGGGGGTCCAATTGACCTGGTCATTGGCCTTCTTCAGCCTCAGGGCCTCATACAATGACCGCAGGAGGTGGGCTGCGCGAGGCAGGAAGCGATTATAAAAATTAACCATGCCCAGAAACTAGGGATGTCCGATAATATCGGCCAACCGATAATATCGGCCGATATTAGCCTATTTTTGTAATATCGGTTCATATCGTTATCGGTTTTACCACCGATAATGTGCTTGCATAAATATGGCACTTTTCCATAAGTTGAAATCGTGTCCTTATTTTTTATAGACAGTGTTAATTTGTGAAATGCAATCTAGTGAGGCATCACAATAAAAGTAGATGATGTGTTAATTCCACAACAGGAGATATGGGACCTAAAATTAGTCTCGGCGAAAATAAAAACGCCTGTATATATCGGTATACCATATCGGTTGATATCGGTATCGGAAATGAAGAATTTGGACAATATCGGCTATCGGATAAAAAGTATCGGCAAAAAGTCAATATCGGACATCCCTACCAGAAACTCCTGCAGGGCTTTAACTGAGACCGGACGGGGGAAATCTGCTACAGCCTGCACCTTGGAAGGCAACGGAACTGCGCCCTGCGACGAAATGCGGTGGCCCAAGAAATCAATATCCGGTAGTCCGAACTGGCACTTCGCCAGGTTGACAATCAGGCCGTGCTCATCCAGGCGCTGGAAAACCTGTTTAAGGTGCGACAGGTGCTCCTCAGCCGACGGGCTGGCCACCAGGATATCGTCCAAATAGACGAACACAAAAGCCAGGTCACGCAATACCGAGTCCATCAATCTCTGGAATGTTTGCGCTGCCCCTTTAAGGCCAAACGGCATGCGCAAAAATTCGAAAAGGCCGAACGGGGTTATCACCGCAGTCTTGGGCACATCCTCCGCGCGCACGGCAACCTGGTGATAACCGCGTACCAGATCCACCTTTGAAAAAACTGTTGTACCCGCAAGGTGAACAGAAAAGTCCTGAATGTGCGGGATGGGATAGCGATCATGCACGGTGATGTTATTTAAACGGCGGAAATCACCGCATGGTCGCCATGACCCATCAGCTTTGGGTACCATGTGGAGGGGAGAAGCCCGTGGGCTTTTTGAGCGCCGCACTATCCCTAACCGCTCCATGGTAGCAAATTCCCCTTGCGCCAGAGCCAACTTTACAGCGTCGAGCCGTCGTGCACGCGCGAAAACCGGCGGGCCCGTGGTGGGAATGAAGTGCTCCACACCGTGCCTCGTTGCCGCGGTAGAAAATGCAGGAGTGGTTAGCGAGGGAAAACCCGCCAGCAATCGCTGATAAACGCAGCCGGACGCTGAGAAGCTAGCGTGCGTTAACGGCCCAGATCCCCCTGTCTGACATGGGAAGGTGGTAAAAGACACGGCATCGATCAAACGGCGATTAGCGACGTCCACCAACAAACAGAAAATCCGCGCCTATGATGGGAACCGTAATGGATGCGATCACGAAGTCCCATTTGAAACTGCGCCCATGGAAACAAACAGCCACCGACCTGATGCCATATGTCCCAATAGAGGAACCGTTAGCTGCACTCAACTGCGGCCCGTTGCCTCGGGCTGACAGGTCCGAGTCAGTCGGAGGAAGAAGGCACTTCTGGGAGCCGGAGTCCACCAGGAAACGCCTGCCGGAGAGGGAGTCTTTCAAAAACAGCAGCTCCTCTCGCTCGCCAACGCTCACAGCTGCTACTGAGCGCCGGCTCTGGCGTTTCCCGACGCCTCAAATGCGCACGGAGGGACGCAACGCCGAGCCTTGGAGCCATAACGCTGGTGGAAAAAACACAAGGCGCCTCTGCGCTGTCTCCACCCGGAAACTCCAGCCACCACTGCTGGGTCCTCGCTGTCGGCTGTTGGGGGTCCGACGACACGCTCTGCACGGAGAACCGTCTGGTAGCCAGCAGGACACGATCCGCTTCTTCAGCCAAACCCCGGTAGTCACTCGCGGTCAGACAAGGAGAGTTGGCTAAAGCTGCGCGCACCGGTGGTGGGAGTTGGCGCAGGAAAATGTGCGGGAACAGGAAACCACCATCATCTGCACCCAGCAGTGACAGCATGCTGTCCATCAGGTCCACCGCCGAACCGTCGCCTAACCCGGGCTGGGACAGCATTTTATCGGCCCTCTCCGCCGCGGACAGGCTGTACCTGCGTAGCAGGAGTTGTTTGAGAGCTGCGAATTTGCCATGTTGTGGTGGGTCTCGCAGAAGTTGCATGACGCGGCGAGTGGAATGCTGATCCAGGGCCGCGACCACCAAGAAGTACCTGGAGTCGTCCTCTGTGATTCTACGCAGGTGGAAAAGCGCTTCAACATGCTGGAACCACGCAGCCGGGTCGCTCTGCCAGAACTCGGGAAGCTTCACAGACGCGGCGAAACCGGCCGGCTGTGAGAGTTGGGGCGACATGGCTGAGGAGGAGACACCGCATTCTGCTTCCTCGAACATGTTCAAATCGGGGTCACCAATGTGGCAAGATGGAAGAACGACTCAAACGGAGACAGTTGAAGTTCCTTCTTCATCAATTGCCAACACAAGAATGAATGACAGAGAAAACGCGCCACAAACTCAAAGGGTACAAACCACGCCCCCTACCCGTAAACCTACTGGGTGAGAGACATAAACACGTGACATACAGTAAAGGCATATCAACAGACTGTGCACGCCACAATGTAACTGTTAGCTCCCAGAGTGTTGGTTTTAGGCCCTGGTTGTAGCATTTCTTTTTCTACTTGTCACCGGGACAGTGACATTCGGGGGGGGGGGGGGGGGGGGGGGGGGTGAATGTAGCATGTAGGACGGTGGTGATAGGCACTGCAGCTTGCCCTTGCCCACTGGCACTAATTATCTATAGCAGGTGGCACAAGTGGCACTTCCCTTTGAATGAGATGCAAACTCTGAACGCGAGAACAATTAGTGCGGCGTGGATTGAAGCAAGAGCCTCGTTATCAGCTGTGCAAACAGGAGAACCTTTGGCCTGGTGTCTGTGCATATGGTGACCAGTAAATGGTGCACGCAAGTACGTGTCAACTGAAACTTGATTGCATAATAGCGACTAGTGAGTCTACGAGGGTTTGCAGCAACGTAAGTTTACTGGCTCCCTTTCGCCTATAAACGTAAGATGTAGTGTTTGTAGCACTGATCATTTCCTGTCTGCTATTGTGTACGAACAGACAGAACGCTCACGTCGGTGTGAGTGTGCACAACTTCGAGTCTTCCACACCACTAGGATTCTAGCAAAAAGTAGCGCCACAGTTCAAATGCATAACCAGCTGACTGCAGCCCTCTGACTGACTTAAGGGGGATTACTTTCGTCTGTTCAACCAGCCACTGTTTTTCCTGGACTTAATTGTATTTACTTTTATCTATTCGGATGTAGCCTATGATTGCCTTAAGAATCTGCCACACTTGTCTTTGGCTAAATTGGGAGATTTAGGCGGGCCTAGGGGTATGGCCTGCTCGTGGTAGCCTGTTAGCTTAATTGTTTGTCTGTCTTTGTCTGTTATTTGGTTCAATATATGTTTCTTGTTTGGCCCATGGGCATTGTGCTATATCCCTTGTAGGCGCAGTATCTTGTTTGCAGTGTTCTCTAGTGTGATGTGTACTACACAACCGTGTCCGTGTGTGTTTACGGCCTATTTGATGTGAAGTCTCTCTTGCAGTGTTGCAGTGTATGTATGAATAGCACCTATTTATTGGATTTTAGTCACTGTCATTGTCCACTGATGAATTTATTCTGAGACTTTATTCACTGTGAATCCGTGTATCATTCGTTCTTTCCATTTTCAATTGGCAATCAAAAACCAAATAATGAAAAATTGACTGGTTATTTTGTTTTTTGTTTTTTTTATTATGACACCAAAAACAAAAAAATGCCCGGTTTTTCATATTTCAATATTAGGCTCAGATCAAAAATACGAAATGGAAAAACAGGCACCAGGACAGAATTTGATTTTAATATTTAATTGGTCGTGTTTAGTATAGATCGAACTATGACGTGTCCGTCATAGTTCTTTTCCTCCTCAGCGTCAGAAGATTCTGTGCTCGGCATGAGCACAGAATCTTCTGACGCTCCTTTCCGAGCATTGCAGGATACCCATCTGCTGCAACGTGCAGGATATTTCGGTGTGTGTCAAACCGCTGTGAAACAAGTCCTTGATCAAAATACCGTGTGGTTGTAGTGCCGCCATAGTAGCCACATTACCCGAACTGCCGCGCACAGTCATTTCTGGGTCACGCAAACCCGACCAATTAAGTATTAAAATCAAATTCTGTCCTGGTGCCCAATTTTCCATTTTGTATTTTTGATCTGAGCCTAAATATTGAAATATGAAAAACCAGGCATTTTTTCATTTTTGGTGTCATAATACAAAAACAAAAAAAAAAATAACCAGTCAATTTTTCATTACATTATTTGGTTTTTGATTGCCAATTGAAAATGGAAAAAAACGAATGATACACGGATTACTGTGATTTGTGTATTGTTGAATTTCTTCTGCTGCTACCTGCATATGACCTTTGCTTGCCCTGGTTGCCAACCAGTATGTATATTGACTACTGTTTAATAAAGGTACACATTGATTACATCAGTCCCATCTCTGTGCCTTCATTGGACATAACCTGCATAGATAGTTTGGAGTGCTGTTTGGTGTACTAGCTAATTTTAGCTTATCCGCACAAATCGTAAACTTGAGCACCCCCTGGGGGTCACATGTATATATATATATATCCTATACTGTATATACTGTGTATGTATATATACACCTGTGTGTGTGTGTGTGTGTGTGTGTGTGTGTGTGTGTGTGTGGTTTCTGAAGATATACACATTTCATGCAAGTCACAAACTGACAAACTGAGGACCTCATTTACTAACAGAATTGCGCCCATTTCTAGCATAATTTGCGGGTAAAATAGGCGCAAAAACATGGAACCGTATTTACTAACGTGGCGCAACGTGGTAAATGCGCAAATAGCCTGCCTCTGAAGAGGCAATAGGCAAGTTGCGCATCCCGCCTCATACATATGCATAAATGGGAGTGTATCAGGGGAAGTGGGAATGAATCGCAAAGAGCTGGGAGGTAACGCATTAAGTGCGCCTTATTATGTATTGTGTGGTATTTACTAAGATTGCCTGAAAGTGCGCGACTCGAATTTGAGCGCAAATCTCCACCTCATAAAAGCAGGTGTAAACCAGGAAGCGGGTTTTGCTTGAGCCTGTAAACAAGGACATGGCAGCTGTTGTAAGAGCAAGAAGAAGACACCGACAAAGGCACCACGCCGATCAGCGACCAGGAAGTGGTCGCTGATCGGCGCATACCTTTTTCGTTCTTTTTCTTGGATCGTCCATGGTTACGCAAACACGAAGACCCATTCTTCCTTCTTTTAACGGTGCGCTAATTGGACTAGGGCGGAGTATGGCGCTGATTGCCTGATGAAGTTCGGGTTTGATAAATACAACGTAAAGTGCGGTGACGAATGATGCGCAAATAACGGCTCGGCGCTGGCGCAGATTACGCTGCGGTCGCAAATGTTAGTAAATGAGGCCCTGAGTATCTAAAAAATGTCTCTATTTGACCTGTTTGCAAAATTCATCACCACTGATACAGTCTGAATTGTTTGATAATCTTGTGTTTTTTTAAGGCGGCTGGAGCAACAACCCCAATGCCAGACAGTTTAAGTATATATTTAGGAAGCTGATTGGCCGGTGTGGAGTTGTGACTCACAATGTTACAGCACAGGACGACACCGAGTCAGCCACCATCGACATCTCTACAAACCTGTCAGCTGTAGATGTGTCCTCTGCAGCAGGAGGAGAAGATCTTCCCTCTCCGTTTGCAGACATTCCGGCCCTAGTCCATGATCACAGCTATCTTCCCGTCCACCTCAATGGTCTTGTGGACAATGCGCTTGTGTACATTTCAGGTAAAGGCTGACTGAAAGTTGATTTAGCCTGTAACCAATAGTGCCAATAGTCAAATCCGTGGGAAAACAATCTGATGATGGTCATAAAGAGAGAAATGTCTCCTTAATTTCTATTATGCTATTGTTATACTAACTCAAATCTTAGGATTTGTTGTGCGACGGACTCTGGAGAAGCTGTCCTGTGATGTCTGCTGTGCCAGCCTGGTGACAGATGCTGCATCTGCCATCAAGGACCAGAGCTATCACCTGCTGTTTCTAAGAAACAATGGAGGCCTGGTGATTCCATCAGAGGGAACAGTAAGGGTCATCAGGACAGCAGAGTGGGTAATTCGCCAGGCCTCAGCCAGTTGCAAACGATCACGGCCCAACCAACTGCTGGAGATCAAGTACATTGTACGGAAGAGATTGGGTCAGAGGATGTGTTTGAGCTTGGGGAACACATCAGGTACACGCAGTATGGCATAGACAACCACCACCATTTACTAATGACATTAGTTGTGTCCCTGTTTTTTAAGCTAAAGCTACACCACATCGCTAAGATGCAGAGCTCTCAAGTCTCATGCATTGGGCGTGAGTCACACGCATTTCAACCCGTTCACACGCCCCACCTTGTATTTCTCACGCAGAGAAATGATCAGGAACGCCCACCAAGTTGCGCCACTATTTTTTTATAATGGTGGAAAAGGTAGGAATCAAGTGGGTTCCCGTAGAGTTCAGAAGGCGGCTGCCACGCATCAGCCAATCAAATAAAAAGAACATAGCTACCGAACAGCCAATCAAAAAATAGCATTGCTGTATCCGGATAGGATTTTGATATTCCCGCTCGCTGAAGTAGCTACATAAGAGGACAGCTGTCACATCGATTTACATCTCGCCAAAGTAGTTAACAGACAGATCGACATCAGAGAAGAGGACCATATCCTATGAGCACATTAAGTCATATCATCATTGGATTTCCGTTGCTGGGGAATATTGTGTCCATGCAGCTGGTAATCAGTAATGTTAGCTAACGTTTGACAGTTTGACCAGAGTGTGTGAACTAAATTTTTAGTTCAAGACCCATTATTCGCAAAGCTTTTCTCTTAGTTAATAGTTAACTAAATGTCTTTTTGGCAGTAATTAACAGTAATTTCTTACATCATTTAAATGTTAAATGTTTATTTACAAACTATATGTAAATATAAAAGTTAATGACATTTTTTAACTAATTGTTATTAAAATGTGCTTCTGCCTATCCCAATATGAACCACTTATCATAGGACCCTTACAATAAAGTTGGTTAAGCTTAATTAATATTGTAGTGACGTTTCTTAAGTTTTCCTGGTTCCAATTAACATCAGTGGTGACTGACTGCAGACTAGATTCTTACAATGCTTGAGTCCCAAAAAATATAATGTCCAGAAGTTTGTTGGATTTGCAAAAAGATTCTTGTGGTTTATTTTGTACAAAATCAAAGAAAACTGACTTAGAATACGTAAACAAACAAAGGAGCAGGACGTGGGCTAAGCCATTGTTGTCATGAGCTCTCTCTGCCTAGTAACACCACTAATTGGTCTGATTACCTCCACCTGTCTCTGCTCTGCTCAACCCTCGTTAACCTACCAGCTGCACTGCATTCACCACTCATCTTGCCCTGTATATAAAGCCCTGTTTTTCAGTCCACTCTTGTCAGATCGTCTGCAAACCAGTACCTGTTACCCTGCCTGTCTTCATACACCTCTGACTCTTACCTGTGATATCGGACCTGCTCAACTACGTCTTTGATCTTCTGCCCCGGTAACCGTGACCTGCCTTCTGCCTTATCACGACGAATATTGCCTAGCCCTTGTCTGTACCACTGCTGAAGTTCCATCTGCCAGTTCTCCTCTCCCCCGGCTGTGTGTGTGTTTACCCAGTGACCCCGGACAATCAACGAGTCTGCCCTGGAACCCACCCCGCCATCTCAGTGAGACGCCACTCAGCTCTGGAAAGACACCCATACACCCCCTTTCCCCAAACCCTTCAATAAACTGTTGAAACGTGACGCAATTGTGGTCCTCGTCTGTCTGGTCCGTGACAGTACGATCTGACCATCATGGACCCAGCGCACTCCCAGACCAGTATGGGGAAAAAGGCCGAGATGTCTGCCCTACAGCGACTGGAGCTCACTGAGGGAGACATCAATCGGATGGCTGGCGACATCGCTTCCCTGCTCCAGCTCGGACAACAACAACAACAGTTTAACCAGCAGCAACAACAGATTCAGCAACAACAGCAACAGCTAGCCCAAGCCCTGCAATTACTCACCAATCCGGCCACTCCACCTACTCCAGCTATGTCCACTCCTGCTTATGCTGCCCCTGATCCCAGCGCCCCAGAACCGAAGATTGGCAATCCGGGACGTTTTGACGGTGACCCGAGGCAGGTACGAGCGTTCCTGTCCAGCTGTCGAATCCAGTTCGCTTTACAACCCAGGACCTTCTCGACGGAGGGAGCCAAGGTGGGGTACGTCATTACCCATCTCACCAGCCGCGCTCGGTTATGGGGAACGGCAGAGTTCGACCGGCAGACCCCAGCCTGCGCCTCTTTCAGGGCCTTCGAAGAGGAGATGTTAAAGGTTTTTGACCTGGGCTCATCAACAACCGAAGCATCACAAGTAGGGATGTCCGATATTGACTTTTTGCCGATATCCGATAGCCGATATTGTCCAAATTCTTAATTTCCGATACCGATATCAACCGATATGGTATACTGATATATATACAGGCCTTTTTATTTTCGCCCAGACTAATTTTAGGTCCCATATCTCCTGTTGTGGAATTAACACATCATCTACTTTTATTGTGATGCCTCACTAGATTGCATTTCACAAATTAACACTGTCTATAAAAAATAAGGACACTATTTCAACTTATGGAAAAGTGCCATATTTATGCACAAGCACATTATCGGTGGTAAAACCGATAACGATATGAACCGATATTACAAAAATAGGCTAATATTGGCCGATATTATCGGTTGGCCGATATTATCGGACATCCCTAATCACAAGCACTGCTGACCATCCGCCAGGGCAATCGGACAGTAGCAGACTTCTCCATTGACTTTCGCACCCTGGCTAGTTGCAGCTCGTGGAACTCCGTGGCACTGGTGCACGCCTTCCTCCACAGCTTGGCGGACTACATTCAAGACGAGCTTGTCTCTCATGAGCAGCCCCCGACACTCGATGACGCCATTGCCCTGGCCGTCCGCATTGCCCGCCGTATCCAGACCCGCAGACGAGAGAGAGGGCGCCTGAGTCAACCTCCCATCCGCACTCGGGGTGAGCCTTCCACAAGTCAGTCCCCGCCTGTCAAGTCCCAAAGCCAAAGCTCACCAGATGTAGGAGGAGTCCGGCTGAGCTCAATGGCGATCCAGTCCTCCAACCGCAAACCGATGCTGCAACTTCATCTTCACCTTTCTGACTCCACACACACCCTGGCTGCCCTGGTGGACTCTGGCGCCGAAGCCAACATAATGGACGCTGAGCTCGCTCGCCAGCTGCGACTGGAGATTCACCATCTGACACCTCCCGTCCCTGCACGGGCGCTGGATGGGCACCTTCTCGGCACAGTCACCCGAGTCACTGCCCCCGTCTCGATGAGGCTGTCTGGTAACCACCAGGAAGCCATTCGGTTCCACCTCCTCCGCTCTCCGGGCCAACCCCTCATCTTGGGCTACCCATGGCTCCGTCGGCACAACCCTCACCTCGATTGGGCAACCGGGGAGATCAAGGAGTGGGGAAAAGACTGCCACCAAACCTGCCTGCTCGCTGCCACGCTTCCCTTCCACTCCGTACCCGTCAACTCAGCTCCCAACATCTTGAACGTCCCGGAATGCTACCATGGTCTCCGTGAGGTGTTCAGCAAGCTCAAGGCCACATCTCTGCCCCCGCATCGACCGTATGACTGTGCCATTGACCGCCTCCCTGGCACTGCCCCTCCCAAGGGTCGTCTCTATTCCCTGTCTGCCCCTGAACGAAGGGCCATGGGGGATTACATCAGTGACTCCCTGGCGGCTGGAATAATCCGTCCATCCTCGTCTCCTGCCGGTGCTGGGTTCTTCTTCGTGGGGAAGAAGGATGGATCCCTTCGTCCCTGCATTGATTACCGGGGCCTCAACGACATCACTGTGAAGAACTGGTATCCCCTGCCTCTGCTCACCTCTGCCTTTGAGTTGCTCCAGGGAGCCACAATCTTCACTAAGCTGGACCTCAGGAACGCCTACCACCTAGTGCGGATCCGGGAGGGCGACGAATGGAAGACAGCATTCAACACTCCAACCGGCCACTACGAGTACCGGGTGATGCCTTTTGGTCTTACCAACGCTCCTGCTGTCTTCCAAGCCCTTGTGAATGATGTTCTATGGGACATGTTAAACAAATTTGTCTTCGTTTACCTGGACGATATTTTAATCTTCTCCAAGACCCTGTCTGAACACACCCGGCATGTTCAGCAAGTCCTTCGTCGTCTCCTGGAGAACTCACTCTACGTGAAGGCAGAGAAGTGTGAGTTTCATGCAAAGACCATGACCTTCCTGGGGTATATTGTGGCAGAGGGAAATATCCAGATGGACCCAGCCAAGGTTTCAGCAGTAACCTCCTGGCCAGTCCCAGAAAACCGAAAGAAGCTGCAGCAATTCCTCGGCTTTGCAAACTTCTACAGAAAGTTCATCCGGGATGTGACGGCCGGCCCTGCGGCCGCACATTGATAAAAGGCAAAACACCACTTCTACTCTCTTCCCTACACCGCATTTCTTTTGTTCCGTTTCATTTTTACACATTTGGCATTCATTAACATTACACGGTACTTTATTTAGTTACCATCACAATCATCCTGCATACACGCTACACAACATACATGCGAGACATTAAACAAACAAACAATTAACACGCAACACCGTTTTCTCAGTTTTACACTTTATTTTGCGGTTCACACTTAAGTTACAGATAGGTGCACAGTTTGTTTAATTTGTGATTCTGTTACTTACATGTTGTCCTTCTGAGTCTATTTAAGTTACTGTGGTGTTGGTGGAGAGAAACCCTGGCGTGGAGCAGCCGCAGCTCCCAACTTCCTCCTGACGTCATCCGGGCAAAGGGCTACCTGTTGGTAGCACTTCACATTAAGAGTCCGGTGGCATGATCCAAGTCCTCGGGAATGTCAGGGGGGAATAGGAAGTTTGTTATTTGAAGGCATTTGTTTAGTTGTTAGAGAAGGAAATTAGAATAATTTTGCTTTAGAAAATATTGGTTACTTACATTTGTCTTTATTTTATTTAGCCTTTGTCCGTGTCTTGTGAAGTGGTTACATAGTAGTTAGTCTTCGTCTGCCCTCTATGTCTTCATGGGCTGGTCAGCAAAGTATATGTAACCCTTCAGTGTTTCATTTGGGAGGTTGGTTCTTTTGAGTTCAGTCATGCTTTGTTCTGCTCCTTAATTTACTGTCAGTTCTGTTATTTTGACCTCTTTTATAGGCCTAGAACTCTTTGGTTGAATGTAGTCTTTATTTTCATTTTATTTCCTGACGTTTGAGTGCAGAAGAAAAAAATAATAAATCTTATCTTGGACTTGGAAACACTGTCTCTCTCTCTGCTTGCCGCTGGTCTCCCACACATGGTGTCAGAAGTGGGACAAAGCAGTAAGAGAGCAGTTTTTTTTTTTTTTTTTTTTTTTTCTCCAGTAACTTCTTGTCTCCCCGTGATGTCTTCAAGAGGAAGAGGAAGAGGCCGGACAAAGATGCAAGAACATGGAGCAACAGCTGACCAAACCGAGGGCAGTGAGGAAGGAGAAAAAAGTGAAGCTGGGGAGAAACCAGAAGATCCTGAGGAGGGCGATGGCAGCCATGAACCAACCCTCTCAGACCTAGTGGGCATCCTGCGTGTGAATATGGACCAGCAGAAGGAACAGCAGGCAAGGCGGGACAGAGAAGCAGACCATCAATGGCAAACCATCAAGGACCTGCAAGACAAGTTCAAAGACCTGTACCAGACCCTCCAGCACCAACCTACTACAGGCCCAGGTGAAGTTCAAGATGGATGCTTAAAAGGCAAGCCAGAAACAATGAAGTCAATGGGAAAGCCAGGGGTCAACTACCAACCGCCCTTGTCAGCTCGTGCGGTACCTTGCATGCAGTCCCACCACCACTCATCGGAAGAGGAGGAGGATAATTACACGACCACTGAACGCTGGTATGTAAGCCATGACAGGTCAGATATTTCCGGTCGTACTCTTCACCCGAAGCTACTCAAGCTAACAGATGAAGACGACATTGAACATTTTCTAATAACATTTGAAAGAATTGCTAGAGCCTGTCGTTGGCCCAGAGCTGACTGGTCATTCCACCTGATCCCTCTCCTGACTGGCAAGGCCCGAGGTGCTTATGTACACATGGATATCTGTGACACTGAAGACTACAGCAAGGTAAAGGCAGCCATTTTGGAAAAGTATGACGTCAATGCAGAATCTTACCGGCTGAAGTTCCGCGACCTGGAGGTCGGCCCTGATGAAAGCCCCAAGGATCAGAATCAGAATCAGAATCAGAATCAGAATCAAGTTTATTGCCAAGTAGGTTTACACCTACAAGGAATTCGACTTGGTGCAATTGGTGCAAGGGAAAAAACAGTATTAAAAATATAAGTAAGTAAAAAAAAAAAGTAAAAAAGTAGAAAAGTAAAATAACCATAATAAAATAAAATAAATATATATATACAATGTACAATGAATATGAGTATGAATATGAATATGGATATGGAATACAGAGCAGTAGTGCATGCAGAGGAAAATGGAAAAATGGTGGACCCGAATGAGTGCACACTGTACACACTGTGCGTTAATGTAACGCAGACGATCTGAAGATGCCACGTTAATGTAGCATGTAGGACTGTGTGGGGGGAGGGAGAGAGTCAGTGTCAGTGGGGGCTCCGGGCCTTGTTGACAAGGCTAGTGGCAGACGGGAAAAAACTGTTCTTATGCCGTGAGGTTTTGGTCCTGATGGACCGCAGCCTCCTGCCAGAGGGGAGTGATGCAAAGAGATGGTGACCGGGGTGGGAGGGGTCGGCCATAATCTTACCTGCACGCCTCAGGGTCCTGGAGGTGTACAGGTCCTGGAGCGACGGCAGATTGCAGCCAATCACCTTCTCTGCAGACCGAATGATGCGCTGCAGTCTGCCCTTGTCCTTGGCGGTGGCAGCAGCGAACCAGATGGTGATGGAGGAGGTGAGGATGGACTCAATGATGGAGGAGTAGAAGTGCACCATCATTGTCCTGGGCAGGTTGAATTTCTTCAGCTGCCTAAGGAAGTACATCCTCTGCTGGGCTTTCTTGATGAGGGAGCTGATGTTCAGCTCCCACTTGAGATCCTGGGAGATGACAGTTCCCAGGAAGCGGAAAGACTCCACAGTGTCAATTGTGTAGTCGCAGAGGGTGATGGGGGCAGGTGAGGCTGAGTACTTCCTGAAGTCCACAACCATCTCCACTGTCTTTAGAGCGTTGAGCTCTAGGTTGTTCCGGCTGCACCATGTCACCAGATGGTCTATCTCCCACCTGTAGTCAGACTCATCACCATCAGAAATGAGTCCAATGAGGGTGGTGTCATCCGCAAACTTCAGAAGCTTGACGGACTGGTGACTGGAGGTGCAGCTGTTTGTGTACAGGGAGAAGAGCAGAGGAGAAAGAACACAGCCCTGGGGGGAACCGGTGCTGATGGTCTGTGAGTCGGAGATGCATTTTCCCAGCTTCACATGCTGCTTCCTGTCAGACAGGAAGTCTGTAATCCACCTGCAGGTGGAGTCAGGCACACTAAGCTGGGAGAGCTTCTCCTGAAGCAGAGCCGGGATGATGGTGTTGAAAGCAGAGCTGAAATCCACAAACAGGATCCTGGCGTAGGTTCCTGCGGAGTCCAGGTGCTGGAGGATGTAGTGGAAGGCCAAGTTGACTGCATCGTCTACAGACCTGTTGGCTCTGTAGGCAAACTGCAGGGGGTCCAGGAGGGGGTCGGTGATGCCTTTCAGGTGTGAGAGCACAAGGCGCTCAAAGGACTTCATAACCACAGAGGTCAGGGCGACGGGTCTGAAGTCATTAAGTCCTGTGGTCCTTGGCTTCTTGGGGACAGGAATGATGGTAGAGGTCTTGAAGCAGGCTGGCACGTGACATGTCTCCAGTGAGGTGTTGAAAATGTCTGTGAACACTGGAGACAGCTGATCAGCACAGTGCTTCAAGGTGGATGGGGAGACAGAATCCGGTCCAGCAGCTTTCCGGGGGTTCTGTCTCCTGAAGAGTTTGTTGACGTCCCTCTCATGGATGGAAAGAGTCGTCACTGAGGTGGGTGGGGGGGTCGAGGGGGGGACCTTTAAGTTTGGCATTGGTGGAGGTGCCCAGGCCCCCACTGAGGTGGGGGAGGTGATAAGCTGGAGCTGTTGGGAGGTGTCATGGGGGATGGTTGCAGGACTGTCCCTTTGTCTTTCAAAGCGGCAGTAGAACTCGTTCAGGTCATTGGCCAGACGATGGTCGTTGATGGAGTGGGGGGCTTTAGGCTTGTAGTTGGTGATTTGCCTAAGCCCTTTCCAGACAGACGCAGAGTCGTTGGCTGAGAAGTGGTGTTGGAGCTTCTCAGAGTACAGTCGTTTAGCCTCTTTCACCGCCTTGCCAAACTTGTACTTCGCCTCTTTATAACTGTCTTTGTCCCCACTCCTGAAGGCAACTTCCTTATCCAACCTTAACCTTCTGAGTTTGGCTGTGAACCAGGGTTTGTCATTGTTGTAACTCACCCTGGTGCGTGTTGGAATGCAGCTGTCCTCACAGAAACTGATGTAGGACGTCACAGCCTCTGTGTACTCATCCAGACTTTTGGTAGCAGTCCTGAACACATCCCAGTCAGTAGAGTCCAAACACGCCTGGAGATCCTCCACGGCCTCACTGGTCCACTTCTTTG
Source organism: Urophycis tenuis (assembly GCA_036785325.1). Lineage (NCBI taxonomy): Eukaryota > Metazoa > Chordata > Actinopteri > Gadiformes > Phycidae > Urophycis > Urophycis tenuis. The sequence goes on along the minus strand of JAXIVH010000036.1, from coordinate 1,211,326 downwards.
ATGTCCTCACTACAGGTTTGCAGAGGAGCTCTATGTCCGACTCAAAGAACTTTATAACAAGTGGATTATGCCTGAGATGAAAAGTGTAGAGGAGGTAGGCGAGAAGATCATCCTTGAACAATACCTGCGTATGGTGGCCCCTGAACTGCAAGTCTGGCTGAAGGAGCATGACCCAAAGTCTGCCTCTGAGGCCGCCACCCTTGCTTCCACGTACGTGTCTGCAAGGAGGAAAGACCAGCCCTGGAGCTTCCTGTCCGGGAAGAACAGTCGGGATGCCCAGAGATCAACTCAACACGCCCCTCCTTCAAGACCACCTGTGCATGCTGGTAAGCCTTATAATAAGTTTTATGGCTCCGGTCCAAGCAGAAGACCACTAATCTGCTACCTGTGTGGCCAGGAGGGCCATGCAAAGCCAGCCTGCCCAATGAATCCAGCAAAGCTGACTCAAATCTGCTGTGTACCCAAGAAGGAACCATCACTGGGAGTGACCAACCAGTCCCGGCAGCTCAGGTCAGTCGCGGTGAATGGGAGGACTGCAGAGGCTCTCCTTGACACGGGCAGTGACCAGACCTTAATCCAGCCACACTATGTCCAGTCAAGCCAGGTGAACAGGTTCGACACAGTGTCCATCCGATGTGTCCATGGGGATGAGAAACCTATACCAACTGCTGATGTCTACATAAAAATACAAGACCAAACTTACCTGATGACCGTTGGAGTAGCAGAGAACCTACCTTTTGACGTCATCCTGGGCCGTGATATTCCTGTGTTGCTGGATCTGCTGCAGCCGAAGGCAACCTGTAATGCTGTCGTCACACGCTCCCAAGCCAAGCTGGTGGAAGATCCATCTCCCACTCTAAGTACCCTCCCCTTCTTTGATGAGGACATCGAGGCGGTGCCTGGGAAACCACGAAAGTCACGCCGACAGAGGAGGAGGGAGAAGCTGGCTGGGACGCCAGAGCAGTCCACTGTGAGGAGTACACCAATGTCTCCACTGGACATGCAGCTACCTGCTGACATCGGGAAGAAACAGAGAGAAGATCCAGGCCTGAGGGAGATGTTCCGGATGGCGGAGTCCAGTGACGATACGGATGTCGGGAAAGAACGGTTTATGCTGAGAAACGGGGTGCTCTATATGCATCAGGGCAATATGGAGCGGCTGGTAGTACCAAAAGAAGCACGTGAGCTGGTGCTGAGCTTGGGACACGCTATTCCCTGGGCAGGCCACCTGGGGAAACACAAGACCAGATCTCGCATCGGCAAGCACTTCTTTTGGCCGGGGATGAGAGCTGATGTGGAGCAGCTGTGTAAAAGCTGTCCTGAATGCCAAAAGACTGCCTTGAGAGCTCCCTGTAAAGTGCCACTGCAGCCACTACCCCTCATCGCAATACCTTTTGAACGTTTGGGAATGGACATTGTGGGCCCTGTGGAGAAGAGCAACTCTGGAAACCGTTTCATGCTTGTGATCACTGATTATGCCACACGATACCCAGAGGTCTTTCCACTGAAGGCAGTGAAGGCGAGACATGTGGCATCCTGCCTAGTACAGTTCTTTTCTCGTGTCGGATTTCCAAAGGAGATTTTAACGGATCAAGGCACAAATTTCATGTCCACATTGCTGAAACAGGTCTACCACTTGCTTGGCATTAGACGCCTCCGAACAACACCATACCATCCCCAAACAGATGGCCTCACTGAACGGTTTAATCAGACGCTGAAGCAGATGTTGAGGAAGTTTGTCAATGAGACTGCTTCAGACTGGGACCAATGGCTCCCCTTCCTTCTCTTTGCTTATAGGGAAGTACCTCAGGCCTCGACTGGCTATTCCCCCTTTGAGCTGTTGTATGGGCATGAGGTTAGGGGGCCTCTATCCCTCCTGAAAGAGATCTGGGAGGGAGAAGAGGGGAGAGGAGAGCCTGTCAATGTTGCTGCTTATGTCTTACAGATGCGTGAGAAGCTGCAGAAGATGTCAACCCTGGCACAGGAGCATATGGCCCAAGCACAGCAAGGACAGAAGGCCTGGTATGACCGAACAGCTCGCCAGCGCAGCTTTGCACCAGGTCAGCAGGTTCTGGTTATGTTACCTAGCCATGAGAGCAAGCTACTCGCTAAATGGCAAGGGCCATATGTGGTCCAAGAAAAGATTGGGCCCACTACTTACCAGGTCTCAGTCACAGGGCAGCGTCGATCCAGTAGAGTCCTGCATGTCAATCTTTTGAAGGAATGGGTGTCTAGACCGGAAAAAGAAGCAAAGTCATTGTTCATCAGACGGGTGGTGGAAGAAGATGACGACGAAGAACAATACTTACCCCAGATGGTGCCATTGGACCTGGACCTTCAGCACCTGGCGGAGGACAAGTAGCAGGAGGTGAAAGCTCTATGTAGTCCTGATATTTTTTCTGAAGTGCCTGGGCTGTCACATGTTGTGTCCCATGACATTGTTCTTAAACAAGATGCTTCAGTGCGGCGCATGAGCTACCGGGTTCCTGAGCGGCTGTTGGGTCCCCTGAAGGGGGAAGTGGACCAGATGCTTTCGCTCGGCATCATCGAGCCGTCCAGGAGTGAGTGGTGCCACCCAGTAGTGTTGGTGCCAAAGAAAGATGGCTCAATTAGGTTTTGCATTGACTTCCGTCATCTTAACTCGGTCTCCAAGTTTGACTCCTACCCAACACCCAGGATCGACGAGCTGATTGACCGCCTTGGGAAAGCCCGTTACATGACCACCGTAGACCTCTGCAAAGGCTATTGGCAGATCGCGCTCACGGAAAGATCCTGCGAGCTGACAGCATTTCGAACACCATGGGGCCTCTTCCAATTCAAAGTCCTCCCGTTTGGCCTGCATGGAGCACCTGCCTCATTCCAAAGACTAATGGACCAGGTATTACATGGCTTGTCAGACTTCGCTGGTGCTTATCTTGATGATATTGTCATTTACAGTACGTCTTGGGAGCAACATCTGGAACATCTGCAGACTGTCTTCACACGGCTCAAGGAAGCAGGTCTGACCATCAACCCTGGCAAATGCTCCTTTGTCAAAGCTGAAATTGAATACCTTGGTCACGTCATAGGGAACGGCCAGATCAAGCCCCAAGTAGCAAAGGTGGAAGCCATCAACAACTGCCCTCTGCCTCGAACCAAAAAACAGCTGAGGTCCTTCCTTGGCATGGCTGGTTTTTATAACCGTTTCATCCCCAACTTCTCCTCTAGAGCTGCAGTGCTGACGGACATGGTGGGCTCCCGGTGCCCCATCCAGGTGCGGTGGACCCCAGAAGCACAGGCTGCTTTCCATGATCTACAACAAGCACTAAGTAACACCCCGGTCCTTTTCAGCCCAGACTTCGAACAGGAGTTTGTGCTGCAGACAGATGCCTCAGAGCGGGGGCTTGGTGCCGTCCTGCTCCAAGGGCCACCTGGCGACCGTCGCCCTATTGCTTTTATAAGTAGGAAGCTTTTCCCCCGTGAGTCACGCTATTCAACAATAGAGAAGGAATGCCTAGCGGTGAAATGGGCTTTGGACTCCCTGAAGTATTACCTCCTCGGACGGCAGTTCGTCCTAGAGACCGACCACAAGGCACTGGCTTGGATACAGAGGATGAAGGACACAAACAGCAGAGTCACCCGCTGGTACCTGGCCATGCAGCCCTTCAGCTTCACCGTCCAACATGTAGCAGGCCCACTCAATGTAACTGCAGACTACCTCTCCCGCTGTCCCAGCGCCGCTTCAGAAGGGGGGGAGGATGTGACGGCCGGCCCTGCGGCCGCACATTGATAAAAGGCAAAACACCACTTCTACTCTCTTCCCTACACCGCATTTCTTTTGTTCCGTTTCATTTTTACACATTTGGCATTCATTAACATTACACGGTACTTTATTTAGTTACCATCACAATCATCCTGCATACACGCTACACAACATACATGCGAGACATTAAACAAACAAACAATTAACACGCAACACTGTTTTCTCAGTTTTACACTTTATTTTGCGGTTCACACTTAAGTTACAGATAGGTGCACAGTTTGTTTAATTTGTGATTCTGTTACTTACATGTTGTCCTTCTGAGTCTATTTAAGTTACTGTGGTGTTGGTGGAGAGAAACCCTGGCGTGGAGCAGCCGCAGCTCCCAACTTCCTCCTGACGTCATCCGGGCAAAGGGCTACCTGTTGGTAGCACTTCACATTAAGAGTCCGGTGGCATGATCCAAGTCCTCGGGAATGTCAGGGGGGAATAGGAAGTTTGTTATTTGAAGGCATTTGTTTAGTTGTTAGAGAAGGAAATTAGAATAATTTTGCTTTAGAAAATATTGGTTACTTATGTAATAGGACGTAAGCGAGAGTACGGGCGACAACGCCACCTGGGGACTCTTGCCCCAGGATATAGATGGAAGCAGTCAATCACACTATACAGGTTCTTATAATACCACGGGCCAGAGACGGTTAGTTACGAAAGATGATAAGTTTTATTTTACAAAATAATAACACAGGAGAAGCAACTTAATTTTGACACACACCAAGTAATATAAAATTATTACTGCGACAGGGGAAAAAGGGGAGGAGTTAAGGCTAGGGCTTACCAGTCAGCAGCAAAATGACAAACCAAAAAGGGGAGAAGACCTCAAAATAACCACCCGTGATACCTCACGCACACACACACACACACACACACACACACAAACACACAGCAAAAGGGGATGTGGAACAAAACACCGCCACCAGGGGTACTGCCGCTTTGGGCCCTCAGCGCCTAAACACAGAAGGAAACTAATTAAAACACGCCACAGTAAAAGAACACTGGTGTGGACAGGTAAAAGAAAAGCAAACAAACTAAACACAGGAGAATGCAAAATACACAAAAGAATACAATTGAACCAGAAAAAAATACAATTGCTAATTAACTACTTAAGAAATTTAACAAAAAAAGAAACCAACAGTTTTACAATGGGTCCGAGGGTTATTTTAAAGTGCCGGACGGCTAACGATGCGCAGGCAGCGGTTCCGCCTCACTGACGCGCTGCCTAATAGCCTGCATGCGGGGTGTTCCACCCAGTTGTATTAGTTTATAGTTCCACCGGGCAGAGCCGAACAGAAAAGTAGTGAGCCAAGACAGCAGGAAGAATCCTTCAAGGAGGGTTGCCAAGACGGCCCACAATCTGGTGCCTCTGAGGAAAGGCATAAGTTAAATTAAACGAAAAAAATATTAACAAAACCTAATCAAAGAAATCTATACATACCACTTCAGAGTCTGGGAGCGTCGGAGGAAAGCCTCACAGACCACGGCTCAACTGCACGCTTATCTATGATATGCAAAAGCCTAATGAGCTGAGAGCAGGACAAAAAGCAAAACAACCGAAGCAGACCCTACATACCGGAGTGGCCGCTTCGCCGCGCGCACAGATTCAGTGGAGCCGCCCGCCACTAAGACCCCAGCAGCCAGCCACGCTGCACCGGGAAGAGTTGGCACCTCGATGCGGGCACGCCAAACAAACGCTCGACCACGCCGAACCACAGCCACCACGGAAATGGAGGAAGAGGATGCGCCCGGCCAACCGCATCCGCTTTTAACCGGACGCACACTGCCATATAGCGGCCAGGAGAGGAACAGCCTCCGGCCACATCTACCCCCCTCTTTTGTATCGTCGGCCCGACGATAAGCAAAACAACCCTGGAACTAACACCAAGGCCTGAAACCGGCAAATTGGGCATTAGATACTGGACTTAAGGCCTCACCAACAGCACCATGTCGATGGCTAATAGACCGAGGAAGATGATGGAAATTAGAATGGTGGCCCGCAGTAGAACGAGCTGTTCTTCGCAATGCCTGCTGACTAGTACTCGGCTGGTCGGTTGGCGACAACGGAGCGGGTGGGAAAGAACAGTCATGTACGGAAGGTTGCTGACCAGTTCTCGGTTGGTGAGCTAGGGACACTGAAGGACATGTAGAGCCTGAGACGCCTGGGACAGCTGCAGGCAGTGGGGCAGACGCTCCGGAAACCAGAAAGCACAACTCTTCATCACTGGAAGACTCACCATCCACTGTTGCCGGGGCAGGTGGAGAAGGCAACCTTGGCAGGGGAGTGACCGCTTCAGGCCGAACTACAGCCTTCAGCATGTTGCGATGCACATTCCTAACCTGGTGCAGGTTGGTCACAGGAGCAACGGCGTAAACCACTCCTTCACCAACTGGGGCCCGCACAACTTGATAGACCACCGAGCTCCAGAGGTCTTGGATTTTCTGGCGCCCTCTTCCACTGTGGTCCCTCAAGTACACTTGCTGGCCCACCGAAAAAGGTGCATCCCGCACTTGCCGGTCGTGCCGCTCCTTTCGTCGGCCGGCTGCGGCCAGCAACCACCCCCGGGCACCCTCAAAAGCAACTCTGAGTCTGGCTTGATGTTCAGCCACCCAGTCTTGTACCTCGCCTGGCACTGGGTCCGGTACTCGGCCAAGGAGAAAGTCAGCGGGGAGCCGGGGTTCCTGTCCAAACATAAGATAGAAGGGGGACTCCCCTGTGCCCTGGTGAGGAGTCGTGTTATAACAGAAAAGAACCTGGGGCAAGCAGGAAGCCCAGTCCCGCTTCCGAGATGATGGAAGTGTACGAAGGAGGTTATGAAGAGTCCGGTTAAACCGCTCACACTGACCATTACCTGCCGGATGGTATGGAGTGGTACGGGATTTTGCAACACCGTAGAGAAGGCAGAGCTGGTGAATCAGCGAACTTTCAAAGCTCCTTCCTTGGTCTGAGTGGAGGCGGCCTGGAACGCCGAACCTGTAAAACCACTCAGTTATCAAGACCTGGGCAACAGTGGAGGCCCGTTGATCTCGGGTAGGAACAGCCACTGTAAATTTGCTAAACACGTCAGTCATGACCAGGACATTTTCATATCCATTCCGGGAGAGTTCTAGCAGCGTGAAATCTATGGCCAGGATCTCATTAGGCCGGGAGGCGAGCAAATGGCCCATGAAGCTATGGGATCCATGTCCGGAATCCTTAGCAACTTGGCAGCGTTCACATCCCAACACCCACTGCTTTATGTCCGAGGACATTCCTGGCCAATAGCAGCGCTGCCGAACTAAGTCTGTTGTCCGCTCAATGCCTTGATGGCCATGTTCTTGGTGAAGCAGGTTCAACATCTCCCGCTTGAGGGCTATAGGCAAGACAAGTTGAAGAGTCTCCTCGCCCCCATCAGGACGGAAGACTTGGCGGAAAAGAACCCCATCTTTATCCACCAGGCGGTCCCATTGACGCAAAAGAACTATGGATGACTTTGAGAGCTTCTGCCTCTCAACAAAAGTGGGCGGGGCCCTCCGTCGCCAAAACGGCAGCACCTCCTTCAGGAGGGGATCAGCCTCCTGTAAAGAACAGAGATCGGCAGCAGAGTGGGTGGGAAGGCTTGAAACCACAGACTGAGTGGCCGACACTATAGGACCTGGCTGTGAGGCTCCCTGAAGGCTGATGGGAAGTGGGGTGCCAGGTAGGGAAGCAGCTACAACCTGAGCACCAGGCATATACTGCCGAGAGAGTGCATCGGCGTTGCGGTTGATGCGGCCTGAACGATACTTAATATCGAAATCAAAGATGGCAAGCTGGGCGGCCCAACGCTGTTCGGTGGCACCCAGCTTGGCTGACTGGAGGTGGCTCAATGGATTGTTGTCAGTGTAAACGGTACACCTATGCCCCAGAAGGTAGTCCCGGAACTTCTCCGTCATGGCCCACTTGAGCGCAAGAAATTCCAACTTCATAGAGCTGTAATTTGACATGTTGCGCTCAGTGGGCCGCAACCCTCTGCTGGCATAGGCCACTGGTCTCACACCATCGTCCGTCTCTTGTGAGAGGACAGCCCCCAGGCCACCATGACTGGCGTCGATCTCTAAAATAAAGGGACGCGAGAAGTCAGCGTAGGTCAGCACCGGGGCCGACACCAATTTAGACTTTAAGGCCTCAAAACTCTCCTCACACTGGGGTGTCCATGCTGCACCCAAAGCCCGACCCGGCCTCGTCTTGGTTTTAGTACCCCCCAGCTGCGCCACCAACTGATGCAGAGGACCTGCTAACTTGGCAAAGCCCTCAACAAAGCGCCGATAATAGCTGGTGAAACCCAAAAAGGAGCGCAGCTCAGAAACATGATGAGGACGCCGCCAGTTAGCCACAGCTTCAATTTTCTTGGGGTCAGTGGCAACTCCCTGACTTGAGATCACATGCCCCAAGTAGCCAACCTCCTGTTGAAAAAACGCACACTTTTCAAGTTTCGCCTTTAAACCCTCTGCTTGGAGCCGACCAAGCACCATTTCCAGGCGCTGCAGATGTTGTTCAACAGAGGATGAGTAGACAACAATGTCATCGAGGTACAGCAAAACAGATTGATGCTGCTGATCTCCAAACATCCTCTGCATCAGCCGCTGGAAGGTGCTTGGGGCATTACACAAGCCAAAAGGCATGCGATTAAACTCAAAAAGGCCAAAGGGGGTACAAAAAGCGGTTTTGGGGCGATCCTGCTCTGATACGGGAACCTGGTTGTAGCCACTGGCCAAGTCAAGCGTTGAAAACCAGCAAGCCCCAGAGAGTGCATCCAAGCTTTCTTCGATACGAGGCAAGGGGAAGGCATCTTTCCTGGTCTTGCTGTTAAGGAGGCGGTAGTCCACACACAAGCGCAAACTCCCATCCCTTTTCCGAACCAAAACGATGGGAGATGCGTAGGGACTACTGCTCTCAGTGATGACCTGAGACTCAAGAAGCTGATTGATGTGGGCCTTCACCGCTTCGTACTCCGATGGAGGGATACGCCGATACCTCTGCCTGATTGGGGCATCATCCATCAAAGGTATATCATGGGAAATAAGTTTGGTGCAGCCTAGATCACCATCATGGGCTGAAAAGACAGTGTGGTACTGGTGTAGCAAAGACCTAACGCCGGCCTGCTCCTGCTCGGTCAAAGCAGACAGGTCAAACGACTCTATCCTGTCTGGCACCGAGGGGGCAGCAGCTTGAGAGGAAACTGTGGCAAATGTGGACCCTACCTCAGTCACGCCTGCAGGCAGGCTGACAACTTCAGCAACCCCTAGGGTGCCAAGACAAACCCTTGGATAAAGAAGGACCTCAGTTGTCCCAACGTTGACCACGGGGACATACACTGTACCCCGAATGACCTGCACCAGACAAGGGGATGCTAGCAGCCCAGCTGGTAGCCCAGTTTCAGGTGGTTCAAACAGTGCACTTTGGCCAGGAAGCCCATCAGGACAAGTACTGGCGACCAGCTTCATCACTCCGCCAGGTATGCGCACTACTTGCTTGCCCCGAACCCTCGCCGTGCCTGTGAGATTCCCCTTAATTTGGGTGGCAGACTGGTGGCACCTCTGCAGGGCCACCAAAACTGGACCAGGTGCCTGTGAAACACAAGGAGAGTCAAAAAGAGAAGGACCGAATGTGCCAAAGAGTTCTCGATAGCAACGGTGAATTACATTCATTCCCAGGATTCCTGGGACAGAAGACAGGTGACCTGGAGGATTTTTAACTACGAGGATCCCACAGCGAGGCATCACCTTTCCACACAGTTCCACGTCCAGCTCCAAATAGCCGATATATGGAATTGCTAATCCATTAGCCGCTCGCAACTGTAGCCAGTGACAAGAATGAAGACGATCATGGCCCCAAGGAGCGAACTGCTCTGTAAAGAAGCTTTCAGTAACAGTGGAGACCATAGAACCAGTGTCCACCAGACAGGAAACAGTAACTCCTCCGATCGAGACATCAAGGGTCGGGCAAGGAGCAATTAATCCGGCCGCTACACCTTCTTGTGAGCCTCGGGACTCCCCAACTGAGCTGTGGCTCGACAGCTCAGCGGGTATCAGTTTTCCGGAAGGTGGGAAGGCAAGGGAAGCCCAACAGGGTTGAAGTTCAAGCCAGCAACAGAATTAGCACGGTGCCGTGGGGGGGGGACACGCTCACCATCACACTCTCGTGCAAAATGGCCAGGCTTCTGGCACCTCCTGCAGATTAAAGGACCATTACAAGAGGTCCCACTTTGGGAACGGGGGGGTTGCAGGGAGGCTACAGTCTGAGTGAGCTGATTGAGCTGCTCCTGCTGTCGCTTCAAGAGATCCATCAACTCACTGAAACCTGGCTCCTGTGCCATAACCTTAGGAGGGGGCTGACGATAACCCTGCCCCTGCATCCCAAACTGAAAGCCATGAGTTGATGGTAAAGAGGAACTACGCCCCCTAGCACCTCCTGGGAGACCCTCCCTCTCCCACCTAATCGCCTCACCACGTAGCTCCAACAGGGTGGCAGTCGGCTTACGGCGAACAAATTGCTTGAGCTCCCGTCGAAGTGAACAGTCAAAGACATGTTCGGTGAATTGATCCCGAAGTAGGACATCTGCATTGGGCACCCCGTCAGGCGCAGACTGCTTCACCTGTGCCATTAAAGCCATAAGGGCTAAGGAAAACTCCTGTAGAGTCTCTCCCTCAAACTGGTGCCGAGAAAAGAAAGCCTGTTGTAAGGTTACGTAAGAATGGATACAGCCATACAGCTCCTTTAAGATAGCGAAAACCTGAGCAGGATCTCCTCGCTCCGCACTGGACCGAAACTTGATCTCTTCCTTCGCTTCTCCCTCCAAATGGTCAAAAATGAAAAGAGCTTCGTCAGCAGTAGAAAGATGCAGAGCACGAACACACGCTTGTATCTCCTCCACCCATTCAGCTATCCCCACACCAGTCTTGCCATTAAACATGGGGCACTTCCGATCTCTTGGTATAACAACCAGTCGCTCAGTGACGACAGAAGCAACACCTGCAAGCGGGGGCTGACTAGCTGGAGCCGAAGAAGCGGAAGCGTCTCCACCAGAGCCATCCATGGAAACAGCCCGCTCCTGCCGAAGGCGCTCGTTATCCGCCTTAAGCTGCAACACCAGCTCCCTAAGCTGCTGCATATCGTCCTCCATGCTGACCAAAGGAAAGCTATAACCAAAGCTTCACAAATTATATGAAATGATATGAAAAAAAAAAAATATATATATTTATATATGTTTATTTATTTTTTTTGGATCCTTGGAATAATTACTGCTGTCTTGGCTCTACAGCTACACACATGCATACGAACCCAGGACTCCTACCGAGGAGAGAGAGGAAAGAAAAAAAAAAAAAAAAAAATTAACCAATACAAGAGGAGAAAAAACAAAAAAACACGTCTCTGACCCCTTTAAAGTGGTATCCTGCCGACGACGCCAAAATGTAATAGGACGTAAGCGAGAGTACGGGCGACAACGCCACCTGGGGACTCTTGCCCCAGGATATAGATGGAAGCAGTCAATCACACTATACAGGTTCTTATAATACCACGGGCCAGAGACGGTTAGTTACGAAAGATGATAAGTTTTATTTTACAAAATAATAACACAGGAGAAGCAACTTAATTTTGACACACACCAAGTAATACAATTGAACCAGAAAAAAATACAATTGCTAATTAACTACTTAAGAAATTTAACAAAAAAAGAAACCAACAGTTTTACAATGGGTCCGAGGGTTATTTTAAAGTGCCGGACGGCTAACGATGCGCAGGCAGCGGTTCCGCCTCACTGACGCGCTGCCTAATAGCCTGCATGCGGGGTGTTCCACCCAGTTGTATTAGTTTATAGTTCCACCGGGCAGAGCCGAACAGAAAAGTAGTGAGCCAAGACAGCAGGAAGAATCCTTCAAGGAGGGTTGCCAAGACGGCCCACAATCTGGTGCCTCTGAGGAAAGGCATAAGTTAAATTAAACGAAAAAAATATTAACAAAACCTAATCAAAGAAATCTATACATACCACTTCAGAGTCTGGGAGCGTCGGAGGAAAGCCTCACAGACCACGGCTCAACTGCACGCTTATCTATGATATGCAAAAGCCTAATGAGCTGAGAGCAGGACAAAAAGCAAAACAACCGAAGCAGACCCTACATACCGGAGTGGCCGCTTCGCCGCGCGCACAGATTCAGTGGAGCCGCCCGCCACTAAGACCCCAGCAGCCAGCCACGCTGCACCGGGAAGAGTTGGCACCTCGATGCGGGCACGCCAAACAAACGCTCGACCACGCCGAACCACAGCCACCACGGAAATGGAGGAAGAGGATGCGCCCGGCCAACCGCATCCGCTTTTAACCGGACGCACACTGCCATATAGCGGCCAGGAGAGGAACAGCCTCCGGCCACACTTACATTTGTCTTTATTTTATTTAGCCTTTGTCCGTGTCTTGTGAAGTGGTTACATAGTAGTTAGTCTTCGTCTGCCCTCTATGTCTTCATGGGCTGGTCAGCAAAGTATATGTAACCCTTCAGTGTTTCATTTGGGAGGTTGGTTCTTTTGAGTTCAGTCATGCTTTGTTCTGCTCCTTAATTTACTTTCAGTTCTGTTATTTTGACCTCTTTTATAGGCCTAGAACTCTTTGGTTGAATGTAGTCTTTATTTTCATTTTATTTCCTGACGTTTGAGTGCAGAAGAAAAAAATAATAAATCTTATCTTGGACTTGGAAACACTGTCTCTCTCTCTGCTTGCCGCCGGTCTCCCACAGGAATTACAGCTCTGTAGCCGCTCCTCTCACTGCTCTGACAAGCACCAAGCAGCCCTTTGCTTGGACCCCAGCAGCCGACAAGGCCTTCAGTGTCCTCAAGACTCTGTTTACCTCTGCCCCCATCCTCCTGATGCCAGATGCAGGCCGGCAATTCGTTGTGGAAGTGGACGCCTCCGATGTGGGAGTTGGTGCCGTGCTCTCTCAGCGGGCTGCAGAAGATGGCAAGCTCCATCCTTGTGCATTCTTCTCCCGTCGCCTGTCCCCGGCTGAATGCAACTATGACATAGGGAACCGTGAGCTGCTGGCGGTTAGGCTGGCCTTGGAGGAGTGGCGTCACTGGCTGGAGGGGTCCTCAGTTCCATTCTTGGTCTGGACTGACCACAAGAATCTAGAGTACATCCGCTCGGCCAAGCGTCTGAACCCGAGACAGTCCCGTTGGGCCCTGTTTTTCACTAGATTCAATATGACCCTGTCTTACCGTCCTGGGTCACGTAACATCAAACCAGACGCACTCTCCCGTCAGTTCCAGAAAGATAACGCCCCCTCCCGGGATCCTGTGTCCATTCTTCCCGGTCCTTGTGTCGTTGGCTCCCTGACCTGGGATGTTGAGGAACAGGTACGGGAGGCTCTCCGTGACCAGCCCGGCCCCAGTGCCTGCCCTGCTGACCGTCTATTTGTCCCTGGACACCTGAGGTCTCGGGTCATACAATGGGGACACAACTCTCGTCTCGCTTGCCACCCTGGATCCACTCGCACCTCCCATCTGCTTGCCCAGCGGTTCTGGTGGCCATCTCTGAGAAGGGATGTACGAGACTTTGTCCGCGCCTGTCCCACATGCAACCAGCAGAAGTCGTCCAACCAGCCCCCTGCTGGATTACTCCACCCCCTGCCTGTGCCAACACGGCCCTGGTCACACATCTCACTGGACTTTGTCACGGGTCTGCCCCAGTCTGATGGAATGACGGTCATTCTCACAGTTGTGGACCGTTTCAGCAAGATGGCACACTTTGTTCCCCTCCCGAAGCTGCCGTCTGCCAAGGAGACTGCCCAGGTTATCTTAGAGCATGTTTTTCGTATACATGGACTGCCCTGTGATGTCGTCTCGGACCGGGGTCAGCAATTTACCTCCACCTTTTGGAAGGAGTTCTGCCGTTTGCTGGGGGCCACGGTTAGTCTAACTTCTGGATTCCATCCCCAGTCCAACGGCCAGTCGGAACGGGCAAACCAAGAGTTGGAGAAGGCACTCCGATGCATGGCATCTCGTAACCCTCACTCCTGGGCTCAGCAACTGACATGGGTGGAATATGCCCATAATTCTCTGACCTGCTCTGCCACTGGCATGTCACCCTTCCAGTGCGTGTATGGCTACCAGCCACCCCTGTTCAACAGCCAAGAAGGTGAGGTCACCTGCCCATCAGCTCTTGCCTATTCTCGCCGGTGCCGCCGCACCTGGGCACAAGCCCGTGCCACGCTCCTCAAGTCCGTCTCCAGCTACACCACTGGTGCCAACCGCCGCAGAACTCCTGCTCCCGCCTACAAGGTGGGACAAAAGGTTTGGCTCTCGGCCAAGGACCTGCCACTGCGGGTGGAGTCAAAGAAGCTGGCTCCTCGGTTCGTCGGCCCATTCCCCATCCGGAGGATTATCAACCCAACCGCTGTTCAGCTCCAACTACCAAGATCCATGAGTGTTCATCCTACATTCCATGTGTCGAAGATCAAACCAGTTCATGAGAGTCCACTGGTTCCGGCTGCACCTCCTCCCCCACCTCCGCGCCTCATTGATGGTGGTCCAGTCTACTCTGCCCGGCGTCTGCTCCGTTCCCGCCGAAGAGGTAGGGGTATCCAATACCTGGTCGATTGGGAGGGTTATGGACCTGAGGAGAGGATTTGGGTTCCTGCCAGACGGATTGTGGACCGGACCCTAATCACCGACTTCCACCGGCAGCATCCAGACCAGCCGGTCATTCGACGGGGTCGTCCGAGGGGGTCCCTTCGTGCCTCCCGTCCGGTAGCTGACTTGGCACTTGACCCTGAACTGGCTCCGGAACCTGACCTTGCCCTTGACGGTACCACTTCTGGGGCGCCTTCTGAAGATCAGGGCATGGAGACTGATCGGTCCGAGGAGTTCTAGCCCTCCACCGGCTCCCCTCCTCCCGCCCGGCTTAGTGGTGTTTCTTGGGGACTTCTGGGGCCGTCCCTTAGGGGGGGGGTTCTGTCATGAGCTCTCTCTGCCTAGTAACACCACTAATTGGTCTGATTACCTCCACCTGTCTCTGCTCTGCTCAACCCTCGTTAACCTACCAGCTGCACTGCATTCACCACTCATCTTGCCCTGTATATAAAGCCCTGTTTTTCAGTCCACTCTTGTCAGATTGTCTGCAAACCAGTACCTGTTACCCTGCCTGTCTTCATACACCTCTGACTCTTACCTGTGATATCGGACCTGCTCAACTACGTCTTTGATCTTCTGCCCCGGTAACCGTGACCTGCCTTCTGCCTTATCACGACGAATATTGCCTAGCCCTTGTCTGTACCACTGCTGAAGTTCCATCTGCCAGTTCTCCTCTCCCCCGGCTGTGTGTGTGTCTTTACCCAGTGACCCCGGACAATCAACGAGTCTGCCCTGGAACCCACCCCGCCATCTCAGTGAGACGCCACTCAGCTCTGGAAAGACACCCATACACCCCCTTTCCCCAAACCCTTCAATAAACTGTTGAAACGTGACGCAATTGTGGTCCTCGTCTGTCTGGTCCGTGACAATTGTAGAAAAACTTTTTTGCTGTATAATCAGCCACACCTGGCACTCTGTCCATGTCCTATTATGTGCAAACAGGCACTCAAGACCTGTAGAGGTCACCAAAAACAAGCATTACACACAAATACTACTGAACAGAATATGGCTCCTACATTTTGATATACACAATTTGTTCTGCACATGTAACCAAAAGATTTACAAAGTGTTCCATAACCTTGAATTCAAGCTAGATGTCGTCATTCACAAGTAACCGCGTCTTTTAGGAGCTGGAGGCGGATGTTTGCACACATGTCAGAGCAGGACACAGGCTGGAGCACAAAGCAATACCACGGGCATAAAAAAAGCGGCATGAAAAGCAGAAGTGATACTTGGTAGCTTCAGTGGTGCAAGAAAAACACCAGGTGCAAAGCTATTATGCCTGCGAGGGAAATATGATTCACATTTTAATATCTCAGTCTGTTTTGTTTAGCATATGTTGTTTGTCTTAGGTTTTCTGGTCTGTTGCTGACGCATGTGTTAGCCTATCCAAGTTCACACCGGGCCATACATTTTCTGAGTTCAGGTGTTGAGCTAATGAAATGAATTGACAGTGGAAATTCATTCTCCATCAAAAAGAAAACATCCTAATTTGACCCAAAGAAATATATTAACCGGTAATCAGTAGGGCAGTGTGTCGACTTGTCTAGGCCCGATAGGGTCATGCTCAAGGTGTTTGACTCCCAGACAAAGCTTGGCTGACATCTGGAACTGTAGTCTGTGAAAAAGACAATCAGCTATTTCTCTGCATAGCAATGGTAGGAAAAGCCATGTCATTGAATGACACACCGATGACTTAAGGTACAGAGAAAAGAGAATGGGACCCAGAAGAGAACCATGAGGGATCCCAGTAATGAGACTACAAGTATCAGAGACAGATTATTACCAGGTTACCATGGACATTGGATCCATGAGGTAGGATGTGGACTTGAAGTGCAGAGCCTAACGCCTAAATTCCACTGGATGCGGAACGGCTGCAGATCCGCTCCGCTACGGAACGGCTGCGAACTCCGACTCCGTCAACACACCGGTTCCGTCCGTGCTCCGCACTGATGCGGGTCCGCCTGTGACAGCGGAGTCTCGAGGGCACACGAGATCTCGCGAATTGACGCATAATCACGCGATATAACCGGAAGAGAACGAGTCTGCTCTGTGCTGAATTGATGCGCCGTGCTCTGGCGTCCGGCAAAAATAGAAGCTCTGCGTATGGTTTGCGAGGGCTGCTGGATGCCGGAGCCGTTCTGGACCCACGACGCAGCGGACCCGGAGTCGGTGGACGCTCACAAATTGATACGTATTGGCTCCACCGCCGTAGCGGAGCGGATCTGCAGCCGTTCCGCATCCAGTGGAATTTAGACGTAAGACTCCCAGTTCTTGTAGAGTGGAGAGGAAGATCTGGTGGTTCACTGTTTTAAAGGCTGCTGAAAGGTACAGCAGAATGACAATGGAGGAGAGGGAGGCTGTTCTGGCATTAGGAGGTTTCACTGACTGCAAAAAGGGCAGTATTTGCTGAGTGGCCTGCCTTGAATACAAACTGGTGAGAATGATTTTCTGATGGAGGTATGCAGAGAGTTGGATAAGGACAGGTCACTCAAGTGTTTCAGAGATAAATAGAAAGGAGACAATGTGTAATTCTTTAGATCAGATTAGTTGAGTGTGGGTTTCTTCAATAGTGAGTGTGGGTTTCTTCAAAATAGTTTTAGTGTTGCTGCTTTAAGAAAGAAAGCAACCAGTGGGCAAAGAGCTGTTGAGATGATCGAGGAAAGCCATGAGGTTGGGAACGATAGACTGGAGAAGGTTAGAGGGGATAAGGTCAAGAGGTCAGTGTGAAGTGAGTGGTGAAAAGCAAGTCAGAGCAGGAGATGTAGATAGTGGCTATAGGACAGGTGGTGTCAGCGGGTGGCTGGGGAAATGAGGAGCATATGTCATCGTCCTTTTTCCAAGTGGTTAACAAAATAGCTTGGTGGTAGGGAATAGGAGTGTGTGGATCAAGGAGAGTAGAGATGACAGAACAACATGTTTTGGGGTTGAAGGAGGAAATGTACATTTTGGTTGGAAGAAAGTGATTTCAGTTGCAGATAAGGAGGCAGAAAAACAGGAGAGAAGAGAACTGTAGACAAGAAGGTTGTCAGCACCATTGTCCTTCCACAGGGTGGAATTGTTGTGTGGTGTGATCCAAAGCCCCACTCACACATGTCCCACTGCAATCCTGAACTTATCAAGACATTAGCCCCGGATGAGCTGTATGTGAGAACGTGAAAGTCAGAGTTGGATGGACATTAAACAGCCTGCCAGATCCTGCCAGCTCCCAAGTATAGAGTCTGTGTAATGTCCCATTGAGCATTAAGTGTGAATGGTCAATGTCCGGAGGAGAAAAAACTCTTGATACTACGTAGGGGCATAGCGCTGCTGTGGTCTGTTTGCTGTGTGCTGTGTTAAAAAAAAAAAAAAACATCTCTATAGCGGCTTTAAAGATATTGGAGATTAACTGTTCCCGCTTTAACTGGAGATGTGACCTGGTGAACGAAAGACGAAATGACCGGTATGAATCCCGCATGATCTGAAATTCTGTGTTGGAGTTGTTCTTACCACATCATATATAATGTTCCTCCAGAACCATCGTTTTAACTGACATATCACATTGTTGTGAGGTTTGCAACCAGGGTCGACATGACCATATCAGATTGTGAGTTGCGTCATTCTACAATCATGAGGAGAAGCATAATTTAGTTCTGAGATGTGACAAAAGAAATGAAATTTTGACAAAATAGAAAAACAGTCCACTGAGTCATGGTACGTAGTTACTTTACTCTTGCTTAAAAATGCAAAGCAAACATGAATGAATAATAATGTCAATAATTATTACATTATTTTATTTGAATATTTATAGTAAATTATATAAACATAGAATAAACTACATGAATAATAATATTACATAAAAATAATAGTAATAATAATTATTATATATTTGTCATATAATGTGTAATTAACTTATTAACTTAATTACTAAAGTAATGCAAATGTGTAATTGATCTGTGATTCCTGTCCCCCATGTCACGCAGCATCTCAACCACAATCTGAGGCCACATTGAATTATGCAAAGAGGACTGGGTCTTTCTCCTCTGGCTCAGCCTTATAAGTTGTCAAGTGGAGAACAGGACATCTTCCTCCAGTCCAGCTTCAACACAAACCATGTTCTCTGTAGCTGTACTGCTGCTGCTCCTGGCTGCTGGCTCTGGTGAGGCTTCATGAGAAAACATCCAACCAAGAAACATATTGATTCATAGTTTAAGTATCTCATTTATGACTCAAAGTTGTTATTCTCTACAGGTGTGAAATGTGAACAGCTTACTCAGCCAGAGTCTCTGACTATCCAACCTGGTCAATCTCTGACCATCCGCTGTCAGGTCTCTTATTCTGTTAGTAGCTACTACACATCTTGGATCAGACAACCTGATGGAAACGGACTGGAATGGATTGGAAGTATTTATACTGCGGATAAAGCAGTAAAAGATTCTCTAAGTAGTAAATTTAGTCTTGCCGTTGATGGCTCCAGTAACACAGTTACTCTGCAAGGACAAAACATGCAGCCTGGAGACTCAGCTGTGTATTACTGTGCCAGAGACCACAGTTGTACAAACTGTTGTAAAGATCGTACAAAAACCCTTCACCCATGAGGTGTTATAACATGTACCCTCAAGAGGGGGAGCTCTAAACCTACTGTATGTCATCATCTAACATGTTATTTCTATCATGAACATCAGTTAACATATTCAGTGATAGCTATAAGATAGCTCAAGAACAATATAAGATCAATCTTCTTTTGCAAATGTATTGATCAGTACAGTCACCAGTTTCTCAGACAGGTACTGACTGATCGGTTATTCATCACTAGCACAATATTATTCATTGGGATTTGGCATTGATTTGTTCTGAAATATGACAATAGAAATTTTGTTTTTGACTCAATAAAATCACAGCCTGGTAACTTTGAGGCAGAATCAATTGATCTTCCAGAATATGTGGAGGGAAAGATTGAGATGCTGTGTGCATGGATACCTGTGGAGAAAAGCAGCACTGAGTCAAAGTGCTAATTAACTTTCCTCTTGGTTAAAACAGCCATCATTCTCATTTAAAATGTTTAAATATACCATTGATATGATAAAATAGAAGCACAAATCAATGAATGATAATGACAATGATAATTAACAAAATAATAACCATACAAATAATTATTATGATTATTCTTAAAAGAATTATGAATATCTGGGAAACTATGAGAATGCAAAAATGTGTAAATGATGGGTGATTCCTGCCCTCCATGTCATGTAGCATCTCAACCACCATCTGACGCATCATTGAATTATGCAAAAAGGACTGTGGGTCTTTCTCCTCTGGCTCAGCCTTATAAGTTGTCAAGTGGAGAACAGGACATCTTCCTCCAGTCCAGCTTCAACACAAACCATGTTCTCTGTACCTGTACTGCTGCTGCTCCTGGCTGCTGGCTCTGGTGAGGCTTCATGAGAAAACATCCAACCAATAAGAAACATAATGATTTATAGTTTAAGTGCCCATTTATTACCCAAAGCTTTTATTCTCTACAGGTGTGAAATGTGAACAGCTTACTCAGCCACAGTCTTTGACTATCCGACCTGGTCAACCTCTGACCATCCACTGTCAGGTCTCTTATTCTGTTAGTAGCTACTGGACATCTTGGATCAGACAACCTGATGGAAGCGGACTGGAATGGATTGGATGGATCGTTCCCAGTACTAAAACAGTTAAAGACTCTCTAAGTAGTAAATTCAGTCTTACCGTTGATGGCTCCAGTAACACGGTTACTTTGCAAGGACAAAACATGCAGCCTGGAGACTCAGCTGTGTATTACTGTGCCAGAGACCACAGTGATGCAAACTGTTGTAAAGAACGTACAAAAACCCTTCACCCATGAGGTGTTATAACACAAACCCTCTAGATGGGGAGCTCTAAACTTACATCATCTAACATGTTCTTTTTATCATGAACATCAGCTAACAAATACATTGGTAGCCATAAGCTAACTGTAGAACAATGTTAAATAAATCTTCTTTTCTATATTTAATTATCAGTGCATTTATCAGTTAGTCAGACATGTACTGGCTGACTGGTTACTGAAAATATGTAAAGCGGGAAAATATGTTACTTTAAAAGTCAGACCACTGTTTGTATTGTGAATATGATCAAGTGGTTTACTATCATACTATCCTTTAATAGCTGCAATGTTATAGTTTCCATTTCCTTTTTCATATCACCAACCATAGTTACTAGGGATGCAGCGATACTACTTTTTTTAAACCGATACGATACCGATACTTTTATTTGTGTACTTGCCGATACCGAGTACCGATACCGATACTTTCTAGATTTGGTCTCAAGAAGTGCAATTCATTTGAACAGACTATTCCAAACCAAAACTAAACAGCTTTCTGGTTATAACAAAAAAAAGCCTTCAAAGACAAAATGCCATCACATTTGACAAAATGTAAATATAACCAGATAAAGCGAATAACAACAAAAATAAATCACAAAAAGTGATCAGAACTATTGCTTAATAAGCACATTATCACATTTCAGTTATCAAAAGTATCCTTCTTTCAAGTACACAAACCATGTGGCACTATTCCCATGTTTCTTCAGAAAGGCTAAACAAATCAACGAACTATGTTGTCAAATGACGTCAACGTGATCTTTCACTTTATCATACACCTTTGGCAACATCACATCGGTGATGTAGAGGCGACTGGGAATCTCATATATGGGCTCTAGCACTTTTAAAAGACGGCAAAATCCGACGTTATCAACAACTGAAAGTGGCTGGTCATTGAGCGCTATGAAGTGAGTAAGTGCCTCTGTTATTTGTATTGCCCGTGAGTTGTCTTTGGACATTTTCTCTCGCTTTTGCAAGACGTCATAAGGTTGGCTGCTTCGGTCTTACGCCGCTAGCATTAGCATTACTCTGTGTACTAAGCACTATGGTGCGTCTTTCCTATGGAAGTACTTTCCTTTCCGCCTCTCGACACCGTAGCATGACAGATCTTACAGTCTGCCGGATGACGCTTTATCTTAAAATATGCCCACATGCCGACATGACTTAGCCTACTGTTACGTCTTTTCGCAGCGAACATTCACACACACAAGCCTTTGGCAGAATCTCCGAGTTTCTGCTCATTCATTATCTCCCCAGAATATGTGAGTTAGTTAGGTAGGACAACTCATCTCTACATACGGCCGGTTTGATGTACGCTACTGGCATCGGTATCGGTGCATCCCTAATAGTTACCATATAGATCTCCTGAGAGGAACCTGGAAAAGACAGCAACAGCCAGACTGTAACATTTCATTACAAGACACAAAAAACACATAATTTTTAAATCACCCAAAACAGGTGTACAACATGTTATTAGAAGACAGAGAGCATTTACCACATTATATAATGACTACAGATGTACAAACGTTTGTAGATGTTGTAGGTTAAACACAAGACAGATGGCATATACACAGCAGTACAAAGTTAAGATCTGTTTTAAAAAGACTCAAACAGATCCAACTCCCAGAGGTGTTTGGTGGCCCAGTGGTTTGTGAGGAATTTGAATTCTCCAAGGGAGAATTGGTAGCTAGCAGTGGTGACTGGACTACTTGGATCAGACAACCAGACGGAAGTGGACTGGAATAGATTGGAATGATTTTTACTGGGGAAAAATGAGTGGAAGACTCTCTAAGTAGTAAATTCAGTCTCTACTTTTGATGGCTCCAATAAAACAGTTACTTTGCAAGGACAAAAGATGCAGCCTGGAGACTCAGCTGTGTAGAAGAAGAATAACTAGAGTTCAAAAATTCCCTCGAGGGAAATTTTGATAGTGCACGGGTGACGCTACCGGAGTGTGAACCTCTATCAGAGTCACAGCCGTTTGAGTAATGGTGCTGATCCCAAAAACAGCAGTCAACAAACTGAACGTCATGAAACAGTGAAACGTAAGGAACCCAACATGTCCTGAACATTCGCCTCCAAACCCTATCTAATAGCAATAACATGTAATGAAACAGAATGCCAGAATGTCGCAATGCATTCTGGGAAACACTCCCCCAACACGTTACAAAACATGCTACTATCCACGATTTCCTCAGGCAAGTACAACAACTTGAACTGATAATACAAGAAAACACAAAGCATTAACCTAATTTACACAAAATAGAAACAACATTTAATTTGATTTGTGTCCGGTGACGAGAGAGACGCTAGATGGTAACCATGGCAACGGAGACTCGATATCTCACAGTTTATTTATCAACGACAAGACAGACAGATCTCACTGCCCATCACTGATCAACTGCTGCGGTCGGGACGTGTGTGTGTGTGTGTGTGTGTGTGTACACAGGTGCTTCGCGCGATCGATACAGAGATCGCGTCACTCAATGTTATGAATTAAAATGACAGTTTTGCAAGCACCCACACACGCGCGGGGTCTACAGAGACGTTGAGGTTAGGGTTAGTGTTAGGTTTACTTTACATTCACATTTAATTTGATTTGTGTCCGATGACGAGAGAGAGACGGAGAGAGATAGAGCACTTTGGTAGAGAGACGTACAATAACAGAGAGCGAGCGCCGGTCTCGATAAAGCCGTTAATCAGCGAAACGAATCGTTATTTCCCGATAGTTTCACAGCGGTTACATTCAGCAGGTAGACACGGCTGAACTGCACCGCCGTTAATCAGCGAAATGAATCGTTATTTCCCGATAGTTTCACAGCGGTTACATTCAGCAGGTAGACACGGCTGAACTGCACCTCTGTGCGTCTGCAAGACATCGCGTCTGTGTGTGTGTGTGTGTGTGTGTGTGTGTGTGTGTGTGTGTGTGTGTGTGTGTGTGTGTGTTTGTGTGCTGCGCGCGATCGATACAGGTCACTCACCCACACACGCAAGTACGCGAGGTAAACACAACACGGCACTTCCCGCTTTTCAGCTGGGCCAAACCATTAGAACACCAGGCCCCCCCTGGAGTTTGCATTGTCATGGTACGGACTACCAGTAACGAACCCATAACAAAGCCATTTCTGCCTCGGCACTGGTCTCACATTTGGGCTTTTTCTGACAAAACGGTAGCTCCTATCAGAAAAAAAGCAAGACCATCATCGCCGTAAGGACTTCCCGAACGATTTCGTGTTTCTACAATGTTTCTAGAGTAAATATTTCGGAGACACTCGCAAGTTTAAAACAGGGGTCCGTTCTGCTTTTCTCAGAAAATATTTGAAATATTTGTATTGGAGTCAATGAGGAGAAGACACCGACTGGCCGCACTTAGAGGCTGCTAATTCGAATTCTGTAAATCTCTCCGATTTTTTAAACACATTGTGAGAGACAGAACACGTATGTCTACAAAGTTGGAAAAAATCATGTGTGTACATTGTAAACTGTGGCCAGGAGCAGCGTGGAAAGAGATTTATTTTTTTATTTTTCTGGAGCTCTCTCCACTCTAGCCACACTCTAACCCTAATAAGGGCATGCAATACACACCCATTGTAATCTCATCATTTCTCCAAAAATGATCATGGTCATTGAACAGTGATTGATCAAAAAGTATATGACCTATTAAAACATGGAAATATACATAAAGTACACAAGACTTGTGTCTACTGTTTAAAGTTGAAATGGAGTCTCTAGGTCAAAGTATGCAGGAGCAGCAGACAGCAGTAAAAGTATGTATTTTTTGACCTCCTCCCATGCATTCTCTATGGGAAAATATTCACAGTTTTTTGCAAATAACTTCATGAAAAATTAATATTTTTAAAATTTGTATTGAAGCACACCGATCCCGATGAAGACGCACATTTTGATATATCATTTGTCCTACAACTCGAAGAGTTGTAGGACTAGATACACATCAAAAAACGCGAGGAAGAGGAATGAATAATAATAATAAAAAGAAAAAATCCACAGAATAACAATAGTGCTCGGGGCTTCGCCCCGAGCACTGGCTCCACAGCTTTGCTGTAGGGCCAGTGCTCGGTGCGTTTGCCCCGTGCACTAATTACTCTTTTAGAAGAAGAAATAATTGTAATTTAATTGTAAAGGCAATCTAATAAATATTAAAATATTAGTTACATAAAGATAAGTAAGCTATAGACTGGTAATGAAATCAACGAATTCTTAGAATTAACAATAGCTAGAAAATAGCTAAAATCTATGGGTAATCTAGCTAGCCATCTTTAATCTATGGAATTAATTGATTTCAAATAACTTAATTGATTTACATAAACACATTAATCAAATAAAAAAATAAGTGTTAGTTACCTTAGATGGATACCAATAAAGTAGTGAAAGCCGTCAGCATGTGTGTTGTCCTCTTGTCTGCAGTAACTCCCTAGTCAGGTTCCAGGCTCACAGTAATCCCCCAGATTGTAACAATATGTTGATGTTATACATTTTCTGAAACTCCATAGGCAAGTCAATATTGCAGTATCTGTTTTTTGTGTCTCTGGTGTTTTTAGGTATCACAAGGCTAAAACAAAGAAAATAACTTAGGCGGAATTTGTGAAGAAAAAAAAAAATTTGGTTTGAGGATCTTTAGTGACCTCCATGTATGTCAGAAAGGTTCATAATTGGATTTGAAAGAAAGCTACAAATGTCCCCTGTAAAATGATACCAAACACAATATTATTGAACATTGGGAAGTGCCCTAACTATGAGTCTAAACCAGGATAGGCAACAGCGTCTAACATCCTATTTACCATGGAAAGGGGTTAACTTGGAGGAGGAAATATAGAAAACCAGGGGCCTTATTTGAAGGGCAACCAGTGGATTCTTGTTTGGGACACCTTGAACTTTCAAAAAATGCTGGTTGCCCACTTCTCCTCAAAAATGCCTACAGGGTCCCATGATTCTGAAATTACAGCCCAGTCTATAAGTTCTCCGTCCCACCACAACTATCGGTTTGGTTAATGGTCTAGTTTTTTCCTTTTGTTTGTTTTGTGTTTGTGTTTTTTTTGGTTTATTTGGTTGGGTTAAATCCTATACATATATTTTTGTGTGTTACGTTTTGGTTTTGTTGACCCGTTTATTTTTTGGGGATATCCAATTTTCCTCATTTCTGGTTTATTTCTGTGGGGTTCAATTGATTATATATTTTCTGTTTTAGTTTGGGGTGATAAATATGCCTGGCCCCCACCCAAAGCTAAATTTCGTTGTTTTGTTTTATTATTACTTGTCTTAAGAATTAGTTGGTTTCCTGTGTATTTGGGTTTAATATTTGGTTATTAGTCAGTGCTGTTCCTGTGTGTGTGGGTGTGAGTGCTGTGTGTGCATGTGTGTGTGTTTTAATAGTCCTCCGTTTTAAATGATTGCCTTAACAACCTGAGTGTCTCACCACAACAACAGTGTAATTTTGGTTTTTTTTGTGTGTTTCCAGGACAGGAGCTGGTGCAGCGGGTGGCAGGCTTTCCCTGGTGGTGGTCCCCTTCTCACTCCCTCAAGTTTGGTGGCACGTGGTGATTTGGTTTGTAGTGATTCTTTTTGTGGTTTGAGTTGATTTAGTCTGACTGCCTCGCTACGGCCTACCTCTGTGCCTGTTGTTTAGTTCTACTGTGATTGTGGCTTTGATTTGACATTTCAGTTGCTGTTGAGATCCCTGAGCTCTTAAATTCTGATACTGTGAATAAATAAATTTGGATATCTTTTGTAAGTCCGTCTCATCCTCCATACAAAACGTGTAACGAATCTGTGTGACCTCATGTTGGCCAAAGTACAGGGCCAAGGGTGTATTTTCTGGGGTGCAATTCCCCAGGTGGCGTTGTCGAGCAACTCGCCCCCCCCCCCCCCCCCCTCTCTCCATTCCGCCACACATGCATGTAAATATGTTGTAGTTATTTTATGTTCTCTTTGATGGTGGTGGATATGAATGCTGATGTTCTAATCTGCGTACTACTTAGTACTGTCTGTTTGCAATAAATATTTTTTATACACACTGCATGGTGTTTTGTATCTTTTTCAGTTATTACGGTTTTGAATTTCATTGATGTTCAGAAACAATGTTAACCAACATTTCTCTTTATTTACAATTATGAATTGCTACAACATTGAACGCATGACTCACTCCCACATTTGCTCTGCAGCGTATTTTGATTTCAGAAATTTCTGCTAGGCAGGTGATACTGCTGGAGTTGACTGTGCCCTGGGAAGACCGGATGGAGGAGGCATTTGAGAGAAAGAGGGCCAAGTATGAGGAGCTGACAGGTGAATGCCGGCGCAACGGATGGACGACTCGGTGCAGTCCCATTGAGGTTGGATGCCGAGGTTTTGCAGGCCAGTCACTCTGCAGGGCCCTCAAGTTGTTGGGAATAAGGGGACTGCACAGCAAGAAAGCCATCAAGAACACCACTGATGCTGCTGAGAAGGCATCAAGATGGCTGTGGATCAGGAGTGGTGATCCGTGGGCCACACAAGCTACCTAGACACAAGCCGGGGTCTGATCACCCCCGGCTGGGTCGCCTGGGCGAGGGTGTCTGATGTTGAGAGACCCGAAACACCCTATGACCTCAGGTTACATAACTGTTGATGTGTCTAGGTTGCACCAGAGGGTGTATATTAAACCAGTTAATTCTTAAGACAGCAAGCTGTCACCACATGGAAGCGGACATGGAGGACGCACAGGCGTGACGTGACCTTGCCCCCGGCAAGCAAGAGGCCGACAGGTGCTCTACGCCGGCCTTTATGTGGCCGTCTTCCACCGTAATTGGTTGGGACTGCAGCACAGCTGGCGGTCACCATGACAACCAACAACATGTTGCCACACTTTGTTATTTCAAACAAACACATAGAAATACAGTTGGGTGTAACAGTAGATAATAAAACAGTAAGGAAATATCATGGTTGCTGGCTTTCTGTCTCACTTGATTATTAAGAAGATTGAGACAACGCACATTTTCAATCTGTCATCTGCCCAACAATGCACCAATATTCAATGACATTTTCAGAGATTTATATTCACTTTGTGATCTGTACCAAACAATCTGCAAGCAAACAATTACTATTTACATGTGTGATCTACACATGAGTGTTCCTTTCCCTGAATTCAAGCTAGATGTCATACTTCACAAGTATCTTTTAGCTAGAGGAGGTTGTGGAGTGCTTTTTGCACACAATGTTAGAGCAGGACACTGCTGAGCAGGCTGGAGCTTAAAGCAATACCACGGGCATCAAGACGCCCCACAAGAGGCAGAAGTGAAACATGGTAGCTTCAGTGGTGCAATAAATACACCAGGTGCAAGACTAAATATGCTCATGAGGGAAATACGCGTCACATTTTAATATCTCAGTTGGTTTTCTTTAGCCTGTGTCATTTGTCTTAGGTTTTCTGGTCTGTTGCCGATGCATGTGTTAGCCTATCTAAGTTCACACCGGGCCATACGTTATCATGTGTTCAGGTGTTGAGCTAATAAAATGAATTGACAGCGGAAATTTGTTCTTCATCAAAAGAACATTGAATTTTTACATGAAACATCCTCATTTGACCAAACGGAAGGAATAACCATGAATTGAATCAGTAGAGCAACGTGTAGACTTATGTATTAGGAATGGGCCTGATAGTGCTTTGGTTTGGTTATTTGACTCCAAGACAAAGTGTCTGGGTTTGAACCCCAATGTTCCAAGTTAACCCACTCAACCCCTACCTTAATGACCATCCTGGTATCACACATGCTCCCGAAATGATTTAATGTTACACCATAGAAGAGTTTGATAACATCTGCCGGCACATGCAGGCAGACCAGCCTGAAGGGAGTAGCGCTGGTCTACACATGAGATGACAAGTTATAGACAATAACACAACATGATGGAACATGACAGCATATCCTAGTTGAAAAATGGATGGATCCACTCTTATTGTTTTGTTCTGAAATATGACAATAGAAAGGCAGCCTTATAAAAAGTCTGGAAACTTGAAAAGCAGATTCAGTTGATACTCCAGAATATGTTCAGGGGAGGTTTTAGATGCTGTAAGCATAAATGTAGAAAAGCAGCACCGAGTCAAAGTGCTTCTTAACTTTCCTCTTGGTTAAAATAGCCTTTATTCTAATGCACAATTTAGAACATGTACAATTGCCAGAATCACAATGAAATTACAACCAAGGAAAATGACAAAAATAGATACAAATTGATAATAATCAGTTTGTAATAATTATGTGTCAATATCCTAGAAGCTAAAAGAATGCAAAATTGTGTAATGTGTGATTCCTTCCCCCCATGTCACATAGCATCTCAACCACCATCTGATACCACAAGAACATTGTCATCATTAAGATTATCATTGTTTTGTTCTGAAACCTCATGAAAGAAAGGCAGTTTTGACAAAAAAAACCCACAGTCTGGTAACTTCAAATGCAGAATCATTTGATCTTCCAGAATATGTGCAGGGGAGGTTTGAAATGTTTTGCCCATGAATACTGTGGAGAAAAGCAGTACTTGATCAAGTTCTTTCCTCTGCCTTAAAAACACTGTTATTCTTACATAACATTTTAAGATGTACTACTTCGATAAAGTAAAACCAAAACAAGTAAATAGTGATAATTTATCTTAAATAAAAACAATAATTAATATTATTTTCATGCTAATCATAATGTATGAAAATAAGGTGTAAACAACATAGACACTTAAATAATGCAAAAAAAGTGTAAATGATATGTGATTCCTGCCCCCCATGTCACATAGCATCTTAACCACCATCTGATGCCTCATTGAATTATGCAAAAAGGACTGTTGGTCTTTCTCCTCTGGCTCAGCCTTATAAGTTGTCAAATAAAGAACAGGACATCTTCCTCCAGTCCAGCTTCAACACAAACCATGTTCTCTGTAGCTGTACTGCTGCTGCTGCTGGCTGCTGGCTCTGGTGAGGCTTCATGAGAAAACATCCAACCAATAAGAAACATATTGATTCATAGTTTAAGTATCTCATTTATGACCCGGAATTGTTATTCTCTACAGGTGTGAAATGTGAACAGCTTACTCAGCCAGAGTCTCTGACTATCCGACCTGGTCAACCTCTGACCATCCGCTGTCAGGTCTCTTATTCTGTTAGTAGCTACTACACACATTGGATCAGACAACCTGATGGAAGTGGACTGGAATTGATTGGTACTGATGATAGTGTGAAAGACTCCCTAAGAAGTAAATTCAGTCTGGCACTTGACAGCTCCAGTAAAACACTTACTTTACAAGGACTAAACATGCAGCCTGGAGACTCAGCTGTGTATTACTGTGCCAGAGACCACAGTGTTACAAACTGTTGTAAAGAACGTACCAAAACCCTTCACCCATGAGGTGTTATAACATGAACCCTCCAAAGGGGGAGCACTAAACCTACTGTATCTCATCATCTAACATGTTATGTCTATCATGAACATCAGCTAGCAAATACAGTGATAGCTATAAGCTCTAGAACAATATTAACAATATTAAATAAATCTTCTTTTACATATTTATTGATCAGTACAGTCATCAGTTTGTCACACAAGTACTGACTTATTGGCTTCAACACAAACCATGTTCTCTGTGGCTGTACTGCTGCTGCTCCTGGCTGCGGGCTCTGGTGAGGCTTCATGAGAAAACATCCAACCAATAAGAAACATGTTGATTGATAGTTTAAGTATCTCATTGATGACCCAAAGCTTTTATTCTCTACAGATGTGAAATGTGAACAGCTTACTCAGCCAGAGTCTCTGAGTCTCCAACCTGGTCAATCTCTGACCATCCGCTGTCAGGTCTCTTATTCTGTTAGTAGCTACTGGACACATTGGATCAGGCAACCTGATGGAAGCGGACTGGAATGGATTGGATACATTCATACTGGGGATAAAGGAGTGAAAGACTCTCTAAGTAGTAAATTCAGTCTTGCCGTTGATGGCTCCAGTAAAACAGTTACTCTGCAAGGACAAAACATGCAGCCTGGAGATCAGCTGTGTATTACTGTGCCAGAGGCCACAGTGTTACAAACTGTTGTAAAGAACGTACAAAAACCCATCACCCGTGAGCTTGGGCGTAGGTTTGGTTTGAAATGTGCTGGGGACAGAGACGCATTCGGAAGTGCGTTTTCAGAAGTGCTGGGTACAATGACGCGCATTCGTTTTTTTCCCCCTTTCGCGCAGGTCATGTTAATTAATAAAAATGTATACAAAAATGTGAAGATGACACACACACACAGACGCGATGTATTGACTATGCTCACGCACAGAGCTCTAATACTTTTCATTGGATAATGTGATTCAGATAGGTGCAGTTCATGGCCGTATCTACCTGCTGAATGTTACCGCTGTGAAACAATCGGGAAATAATGTTTCATTTCTCTGATTAACGGCTTTATGGAGACCGGCGCTCGCTCTCTGTTATTGTTACTCTATGTCTCTCTACCAAAGTGCTCTCTCTCGTCATCGGACACAAATCAAATTAAATGTTGTTTCTATTTTGTGTAAATTAGGTTAATGCTTTTGTGTTTTCTTGTATTATCAGTTGTTGTACTTGCCTGAGGAAATCGTGGATATTGTAACGTGTTGGGGGAGTGTTTCCCAGAATGCATTGCGACATTCTGGCATTCTGTGTCATTACATGTTATTGCTATTAGATAGGGTTTGGAGGCGAATGTTCAGGACATGTCGGGTTGCATTTCTCTGTTTCATTACGTTCACTTTGTTGACTGTTGTTTTTGGGATGAGTCAGGGAGCACCATTACTCAACGCACTATGGCATCTTGGCATACGACTACCACTCCGTTAGTGACGGCGTGTAAAGTCCGCTTGTCACCCTGTCATACTAAAGCGACTTGTAAGAGTAGAGTTCATCTCTCTTTGTTGAGCCTGACGTAGCTCAGACTGCATTTAATGACGCCGTGGTGAACGACACCGGTGCGAGTCCCACACGGGGGACTCTTTCAAAAAAAGTGGTGGGTACAAAATGACTCATGACGAAATCTGGTAGGTACGCATCCCCACCGTCCCCCCCGTATTCTACGCGCCTGCCCGTGAGGTATTATGACAAAAAGCCTCCAAAGGGGGAGCTGTAAACCAATGTCATCATTAAAATAAGTACTTTTATTCATGAACATCATTCACATACTTCCTGAGGCCTTAGACTATGACAGAACATGAAGGAACATGAGAGCGCACCCTACTAGAAAAATAGAAGGATCCACTCATCACAAGAACATTATTACCATTGTTTTGTTCTGAAACATGACAATACAAAATTCAATTTTTGACTCAAAAAAATCAGCATGGTAACTTTGAGGCATAATCAATTGATCTTCCAGAATATGTGGAGGGAATGATTGAGATGCTGTATGAATGAATACCTCTGGAGAAAAGCAGCGCTGAGTCAAAGTGCTTATTAACTTTCCTCTTCGTTAAACAGCCATCATTCTTATTTGAAATGTTTAAATATACCATTGATATGATAAAATAGAAATATAAACCAATACATGAGAATGACAATGATACTTAACAAAATAACAACAATAACATAGTTATTATGATTATTCATTAAGAAATATGAATATCTGGGAAACTATAATACTGCAAAAATGTGTAAATGATGTGTGATTCCTGCCCCCCATGTCACATAGCATCTTAACCACCATCTGATGCCTCATTGAATTATGCAAAAAGGACTGTGGGTCTTTCCCCTCTGGCTCAGCCTTATAAGTTGTCTAGTGGAGAACAGGACATCTTCCTCCAGTCCAGCTTCAACACAAACCATGTTCTCTGTAGCTGCACTGCTACTGCTCCTGGCTGCTGGCTCTGGTGAGGCTTCATGAAAAAACATCAAACCAATAAGAAACATGTTGATTCATAGTATCTCATTTATGACCCAAAACTTTGATTCTCTACAGGTGTGAAATGTGAACAGCTTACTCAGCCAGAGTCTCTGACTATCCGACCTGGTCAACCTCTGACCATCCGCTGTCAGGTCTCTTATTCTGTTGGTAGCAGTGGCTCCTACACATCTTGGATCAGACAACCTGATGGAAGTGGACTGGAATGGTTGGGATGGATTCGTACTGATGGCAAAAAAGTGAAAGACTCTCTCAGCAGTAAATTCAGTCTTACCGTTGATGAGGGCAGTAAAACAGTTACTCTGCAAGGGCAAAACATGCAACCTGGAGACTCAGCTGTGTATTACTGTGCCAGAGACCACAGTCTTGCAAACTGTTGTAAAGGACGTACAAAAACCCTTCACCCATGAGGTGTTATGACATTAACCATCTAGAGAGGGAGCTCTAGACCTATATATTTTTAAAATGTTATTTTTATCATGAACATCAGCTAACAAATACAGTGATTGCTATAAGCAAGCTCGAGAACAATGTTTATCTGTTTATCAGACAGGTACTGACTGATTGGTTACTGGCTTAGTTGTTGAAAATATATTAAGCGGGACAATACGTTAAGTTAAAAGTCATACTGCTGTTTCGATGGTTTACTATCATGCTCTCCATTAATGATTGCAATATAATATATTTTTTATTTTGTTTTTTAAATCACTAAACAGATCTTCTGAGAGGGACCTGGAAAAGAGAGCAACAGACAGACTGTATAACATTTTACTGCAAGACATAAAAAGTGCGTATAATATGTTAATAAATGACAAAAAAAACACATGCATACAACATGTTATTAGAAGACAGAAAGCATATATCACATTATTTAACAACTACAAATGTTCATATGGCATAAACACAAACACACAAAGTTAAGATCTGTTTTAAAAAGACTAAAACAGATCCAACTCCCAGAGGTGTTTGGTGGCCCAGTGGTTTGTGAATATTTGAATTCTCCAAGGGAAAAAATATACCCCCAGGTTCAGGTCTCTGTCCAGGCAGCACCAAGCAGAGGAAGCAGAGGACTGGAAGGCCTTCACCCCTGTTCAGTTTGGACTGTAGAATCACATCATTCACATGCTCCCTATGGTCTTAGACTATGACACAACATGATGGAACGTGACAGCATTACTGCATTTGTAGCAAGCGAGGGCAGAAACAGGGGTATGAGGATCTATTTCCTTGTACTGGAAAGCCAGACAACACCACCCTGGGAATTGCACCCAGGGAAATGTGGTCAATTATATGAATTCCAACCAATATCGGTAGAGAAAGGCACTCAAGTTTGTTGTACTAACGAGCATGAGACGTGGTTCCGTTTAACAAAATATATTCTTTATTACAAACATGAAGAAAATAAAAGTAAAATATTATTCATTTTAAGAAAAGGGGAAAGAAAGTCTATCAAGAGCTGAGGCTTACCGGTGGGGGGAGTTTGGCCAACTAGGGAAAGAGGGATCTCAGGGAGCGTCACCCCAGACACACGTGACCACTCACTCACAGTGAACACTAAACCCAGGGGTGCGCAGCACAGCACACAAAACGGAGACACCACCACCAGGAGACACCAATCCCACCACCTTAGACGCTCAGCTTCTGAAAGGGGGGAAAGAAAAGGAACCAAATTGATTTGGGGTTTCCCTCAGTAAAAACTATAAAGCACAAAAAAACAACATTTTACCCAAAATTAATGCACATCAAAATAAATCCAAAACTGAAAAACATACTTCAGATAACAATCAAAATATGTAAACAAAACAAAACTCAAACTCGGTAAACAAAAAGAACAAAACAATCGAAGAAAGAAAATACCAATCACGTGACAACTTAACAAAAGTAACTAAACGATATTGGCAAAAATAATACTAACAAAAGAACATGATGGCATAAATGGAAAATCAAAAATTACACAAACAAAGGTACTACTAAATTAAGCCACCCTCGAGGAATGGTAAATCAGACCAAAGTAATACACATTCATACAATTAAGACCGCGCCAGAGCGTAGGCCGACCTGCTGGGTCGGAATTCTTAATAAAACCAACTTTAGATAGAGCAAAGCAGCAGCGTTTCCGCAGGTGTTTTAGAACTACAGCGGCTTCCCCATCATGCCGCTAAACAGAGGTCCCGTCAGGCATCATCTTATTGCCCACCAGGAAGAAGAGGAAGCACATATTAAGAGTGCAGATACAGCGGCGCAGGGCTTGCCATTAGCTGACCGCGAGGATGCGGAAGGGCCCACTGCAACCGGCTCAGGAGAGTGAACAGGACGTGGGGCAACCAGGGGGCGTGCCTCCAGTTTCAAAGCAAGAGAGTGCCCCGGTGACAGCCGCCTGCTTTTATAGTCGGCGCCCTCTTCAGGGATTGGCAAATTAGAGCAGGGCAGACCAATCCACCCCCAGCATGCATGCATGCAGGCTCCCATACTGCTACACATTTATTGTGCGTCCCTCTCCCGACACTGCATCCACTGCACACTTAACTGCCTCCCAAGTTCTGATGTCCCAAGCCTCCTGCCTCCACACATGTCTGATGTGTACGTATGCACAAATGTACAACACATACCAACTCACAGTAACAATAAATTGTGTTTGTATATATAATTATAACTTCATATTAATGTTTCCATTGGGCAGAATGACCCGGTTTTGTACTGCACGTTCGACAAACAAATAAAAAATACACTCATAAATATAATAAACGCTTTCAGTTAATCAACATGCACCAAGCCTCTATTTTTCGACAGCATGTCGGAGTATAACTGTTCCACACATCCCCACTAAGTGTCAGTATGTACCAGTCCGCTGTCCTCTAACTTTTAAAGAAAGGTTATAAATGATGATATGGTTTGGTTGTGTCAATTGCCTTTCCTTCAGCCCCGCCTGTAGTCAATTTATGTGCATATTTAGTTCCTGTTTAGTGCCTAAGTGGCCAATCTCAGTTATTGGTGAACTGACCGTCTGGAGTTCACCAAACTCCTTTACAATGACCATGACCTTTGATCCTTTGTTATTTCAAACACACACCTAGAATTACAGTTGGGTGTAACAGTAGATAATAAAACAGTAAGGAAATATCACGGTTGCTGGCTTTCTGTCTCACTTGATTATTAAGAAGATTGAGACAACGCACATTTTCAGTCTGTCATCTGCCCAACAATGCACCAATATTCAATGACATTTTCAGAGATTAATATTCACTTTGTGATCTGTACCAAACAATCTGCAAGCAAACAATAACTATTTACATGTGTGATCTACACATGAGTGTTCCTTTCCCTGAATTCAAGCTAGATGTCATACTTCACAAGTATCAAGTCTTTTAGCTAGAGGAGGTTGTGGAGTGCTTTTTGCACACAATGTTAGAGCAGGACACTGCTGAGCAGGCTGGAGCTAAAAGCAATACCACGGGCATCAAGACGCCCCACAAGAGGCAGAAGTGAAACTTGGTAGCTTCAGTGGTGCAAGAAATACACCAGGTGCAAGACTAAATATGCTCATGAGGGAAATACGCGTCACATTTTAATATCTCAGTTGGTTTTCTTTAGCCTGTGTCATTTGTCTTAGGTTTTCTGGTCTGTTGCCGATGCATGTGTTAGCCTATCTAAGTTCACACCGGGCCATACGTTATCATGTGTTCAGGTGTTGAGCTAATAAAATGAATTGACAGCGGAAATTTGTTCTTCATCAAAAGAACATTGAATTTTTACATGAAACATCCTCATTTGACCAAACGGAAGGAATAACCATGAATTGAATCAGTAGAGCAACGTGTAGACTTATGTATTAGGAATGGGCCTGATAGTGCTTTGGTTTGGTTATTTGACTCCAAGACAAAGTGTCTGGGTTTGAACCCCAATGTTCCAAGTTAACCCACTCAACCCCTACCTTAATGACCATCCCGGTATCACACATGCTCCGGAAATGATGTAATGTTACACCATAGTAGAGTCTGATAACATCTGCCGGCACATGCAGGCAGACCAGCCTGAAGGGAGTTGCGCTGGTCTACACATGAGATGACAAGTTATAGACAATAACACAAAATGAAGGAACACGACAGCATATCCTAGTTGAAAAATGGATGGATCCACTCATCACTCAAACATTATCATCATTGGGATTATTATTGTTTTGTTCTGAAATATGACAATAGAAAGATAGCCTTAAAAGAAGTCTGGTAACTTGAAAAGCAGATTCAGTGGATATTCCAGAATATGTTCAGGGGAGGTTTTAGATGCTGTAAGCATAAATACCGGTGGAGAAAAGCAGCACTGAGTCAAAGTGCTTCTTACCTTTCCTCTTGGTTAAAATAGCCTTTATTCTCATGCACAATTTAGAAATGTACAATTGTTAGAATCACGATAAAATAACAAACAAGGAAAATGACAAAAATAGATACAAATTGATGATAATCAATTTATAAAGTATGTGTCAATATCCTAGAAACTAAAATAATGCAAAAATGTGTAAGAGCTATGTGATTCCTGCCCCCCATGTCACATAGCATCTTAACCACCATCTGATGCCTCATTGAATTATGCAAAAAGGACTGTGGGACTTTCTCCTCTGGCTCAGCCTTATAAGTTGTCAAGTGGAGAACAGGACATCTTACTCCAGTCCAGCTTCAACACAAACCATGTTCTCTGTAGCTGCACTGCTGCTGCTCCTGGCTGCTGGCTCTGGTGAGGCTTCATGAGAAAACATCCAACCAATAAGAAACATATTGTTTCATGGTTTAAGTAGCTCATTGATGACCTAAAGCTTCTATTCTCTACAGGTGTGCAATGTGAACAGCTTACTCAGCCAGAGTCTCTGACTATCCGACCTGGTCAACCTCTGACCATCCGCTGTCAGGTCTCTTATTCTGTTAGTAGCTACGTCACACATTGGATCAGACAACCGGATGGAAGCGGACTGGAATGGATTGGATACATTTATACTGGGGGTAAAAAAGTGAAAGACTCTCTAACTAGTAAATTCAGTCTCGCCGTTGATGGCTCCAGTTACACAGTTACTTTGCAAGGACAAAACATGCAGCCTGGAGACTCAGCCGTGTATTACTGTGCCAGAGACCACAGTGTTACAAACTGTTGTAAAGAACATACAAAAACCCTTCACCCATGAGGTATTATAACATGAACCCTCCAGAGGGGGAGCACTAACCCTACTGTATCTCATCATCTAACATGTTATGTCTATCATGAACATCAGCTAGCAAATACAGTGATAGCTATAAGCTAACTCTAGAACAATATTAAATAACTCTTCTTTTACATATTTATTGATCAGTACAGTCATCAGTTTGTCAGAAAGGTACTGTCTGGTCGGTTACTGACCTAGTTGTTGAAAATGTATAAAGCGGGCCTTCGCCCCAGTACATTGTGGACCATTGGGACTAGTGATGTGCGGGTCGACCAGTGACCCGCGGATATCCGCGGGTTTATCCGCGGGTCGGGCGGGTTCGGGTTCAATTTTTTAAAAATATTGCGGGTGCAGGCGGGGCGGGTCAAAAAGAAAACTTTCATTTGCCTATTTATGATAATCCATTTTTTATGTGAAAGAAGAAGAAGACAAACTTTAAAATAAAACTGTTATTAATAGCGCTATGGGACTACTTTTGAGGGGACTCTGGCTGACTATCTGCTTTGTTTTTAATCTCCATGGCAACGGGAGAGCGCTGAAGCTTGATGGTGCCGTTTTTCCACAATCTCTTCAGATCAAACCTGACTATGTCCTAACACAGTTGGGTGTCACTCCGAATCAACATTATGGTTGTGCTCAATCAATAATAATAAGAACTTACACGGATGTGTTTAATAGCACATCGAGCGAGCGCGCTTTCAGTTCAGCAGGTCGCGTCCTGGAAGCGCGTCGAAACCGGCTCAACCCCGGCACGGTTGTTTGGTATTCAATTAATCTTTCATGAAATTGTATCATAATCTTTACTGCGAATCCAGTGCAAATCCTTGTCTATCTATGGCTTACAGTGTCACAAATGAGTTCTCATCGGTAGGTTCCATGGCAATACGTTCACTGCCTTTATTATTCTTTTTCCTCGGGTCGGGTCGGGTTCGGGTCACGATCAGCGCATTTTTTTTGCGGGTCGGGCGGGGCGGGTTGGATCTCCTGGCGCGGGTCGGCTTTTTTTAACACCCGCCCCAACCCGACCCGCGCATCACTAATAGGGACACATTGTTCACATATTCCCTGTGGCCTTAGACTATGACACAACATGAAGGAACGTGACAGCACACCCTAGTTGAAAAATGAATGGATTCACTCACATTGTTGCCACAGTTACCTTGAAAAAGTAATCTGATTACTGACTACTCCTTTAAAAAGTAACTTAGTTACTTTACTCATTACTTGGTTTTAAAAGTAACTAAGTTAGATTACAAGTTACTTTATTAGTTACATTCAGCAGCTGCTGACAACCCTCCCTGCCACCGCAACATAAAAATTACAACCTGTTTAAAATGGAAGTGCATTTTAAACAGTAACGTCAACCATGTATCTCCTGACATTTAACCCTGTAAGACCCAGTGTTGCAGAATTATAACAATTTTGGTTAAAATGACATTTACATGATCATTTGGTCCTATTGTTTGTTCTCACAATGCAATTGGATCCAACATTTGTATATAACGCCCGCCCTTGGGTCAAGAAGTCACACAACTTCCAATTTTTTGATTGAGCAACATCCCTTCAATTTAGTGGACTGGATTAATCTGATTTAAGTAAGTAAAATGCTTTGAATATTTTTTTTTGTGTTTATTACAGTGTCTAGAACATGAACATAGGTAGTGTTTGTGGAAAATATGCCCTACATTTTATTTAGAGCTTGTTTTATAAGTGTTGCAATATTACAATGTTGGGTCAGAGTGGTAGTCAAAACAGCCCTGTTTCTGAGAGGAATGTCTTGAGAGGAACTTAAATTAAAATTTGTACAATATAACTTTAAACAACACATGATTTACACAATCTAGCCTTAGCCATATATTGGATTACATATTTTATTGTATAAGAAACT
The DNA here is from genome assembly GCA_036785325.1 of Urophycis tenuis. Classification (NCBI taxonomy): domain Eukaryota; kingdom Metazoa; phylum Chordata; class Actinopteri; order Gadiformes; family Phycidae; genus Urophycis; species Urophycis tenuis. Next base: position 1,172,068 of record JAXIVH010000036.1, on the reverse strand, counting down.
AAAGTGCAAATATATATTGCTTTATCTAAACATTTTCATTTACTTTTAATGATTTTTAACCACCTCTTACACTCTCAATATTTTCTCCTTATCACAGAATGCAGGACTTTTTACCAAAAAAATTCTGTTTGTGCATGTGTGCCCTTTGTTTTGCCTTTGTTAGTCTCTATTGATATGAAAATGCTCCTATCAATTCACAGTCAAAGCAGTTGTGGGGGATGCTCCTGGTGCACTTGTGGCATTGTTCTGGAACAGGTGCTAATGTTCAGGAATGTAAGGTGTGGTTGTAAGATGGGGGCTACATGCATTCCTATTAGGATGATAATCACAGTCTACAATAACATGAGAATGTTCCAGGCACAGCTTGCATCCTCTCTCATTCTGGTAATAATCTACTTCTGCTATTTACCTTGTTTGTGATATATTTGACTGATATCTTCATGCATATTTGAGATGTATATGAATTGATATATTTATTCTTTTTTTTCTAATCAGGTGGGCACAGCATCCAAAACTCCAAAGAGAGGATGACCATCTGCAGGCAACAGGAGCCCAAGCAGAGCAAAGAGCCCTTTGGATGTTGGAAAGAGACCATCCTTGTAGATGGGAGTCCAAGCGGTCCCTCCTCCAAAAAAACATGTACATATCCCCCTCTGGATGTGCACAGAGACCTCACTGGACACTTTCCACGCAAGAAAACAAGAGGACGCTGCATACATTGCAGTAAAGGGTATACTAATACCCAATGCAGAAAATGTGATGTCCGCCTCTGCTTTTCAGAGGAAAAGAACTGCTTCTGGGACTATCACTGCAACTGACTGCAACTTATAATGTAAATGATGTAAATAACTGTCAAAGTACTTGTTGTTTGAATAAATCACACTTCATAACAACAAGACTAAGATTATTATTCATGCTATATGCTGGTTTGGGAAAAGCAAAACCCTGCAAATGACTCCTTAGTTCTGTACTGTTGTTCAGACAATGAGTGGAAATAGGAGATTCTGCTCCCCATTAAGCCCAACGTTGCAATATTACAACATTTCCGTAAAAACTTACTAAAACATAATTTTTTTGAAAACACTCAATTTTCCCCCCCAAAGGCCTCCTACAACAACATCTGAATGGCTGAATTTTTTGTTTTTTGCGTTTTTCTATATCTGGGTCTTACAGGGCTAAACCTACATCATCTAAAATTTTATTTACATCATGAACCTCATCTAACATATTCAGTGATATCTATAAGATAGCTCATGAACAATATTAGATCAATCTTCTTTTGCAAATGTATTGATCAGTACAGTCATCAGTTTGTCAGACAGGTTTGACTGATCGGTTGTTGTTGAAAATGTATAAAGTTTTATGCAAAGGGGACTCTCTCCCCATCAGTTTGTCAGACAGGTTTGACTGATCGGTTATTGTTGAAAATGTATAAAGCGGGCCTTCAACCCAGTTCAGTGTGGACCATAGGGACACATCGTTCACATATTCCCTGTGGCCTTAGACTATGACACAACATGGAGGAACGTGACAGCACACCCTAGTTGAAAAATGGATGGATCAACTCATCACTCAAACATTATCATCATTGGGATTATTATTGTGTTGTTCTGAAAGATGACAATAGAAAGGCAGCCTTCACAGAAAAACACAGTCTGGTAACTTGAAAAGCAGTATCAGTTGATATTCCTGAAAATGTTCAGGGGAGGTTTTAGATGCTGTGAGCATAAATACCTCTGGAGAAAAGCAACACTTAATCAAAGTGCTTCTTAACTTTCCTGTGCATATTTGCACATCTATTTTGCACCATGAACAGCTATCAAGGACGTTTACCACGTATGCATACAGGTTCTCACTCTTCACCGACCTGACTTTAAGAGCTCGCATCTAATTTAACGTATTTTTAACCTTATCTTGTCTAGGTAGATCTATTTATTGTTTATTGACTTTAGCCAGGCTCTTATTGCACCAATCTATCCCCTGTACTGCTGGTCACTGTGAATTTCTCCTAAGGGGGATTAATAAAGGAATATCTTATCTTATCTTATCTTATCTCTTGGTTGAAACAACCTTTGTTCTCATGCACAGTTTAAAAATGTACAATTGTTAACAATAAAACAATAAAATAACAAACAAGGAAAACTACAAAAAAAATAGATATAAAGTAATAATAATCACAAGCAATAATTATGTGTCAATATTTGAGTAGCTAAATTAATGCAAATAGTGTGTAAATGATGCACGATTCCTGCCCCCCATGTCACGTAGCATCTCAACCACCATCTGAAGCCTCATTGAATTATGCAAAGGGGACTGTGGGTCTTTCTCCTCTGGCCCAGCCTTATAAGTTGTCAAATAAAGAACAGGACATCTTCCTCCAGTCCAGCTTCAACACAAACCATGTTCTCTGTAGCTGTACTGCTGCTGCTCCTGGCTGCTGGCTCTGGTGAGGCTTCATGAGAAAACATCCAACCAATAAGAAACATATTGATTCATAGTTTAAGTATTTCATTCATGACCCAAAGTTTCTATTCTCTACAGGTGTGAAATGTGAACAGCTTACTCAGCCAGAGTCTCTGACTATCCGACCTGGTCAATCTCTGACCATCCGCTGTCAGGTCTCTTATTCTGTTAGTAGCTACTACACATCTTGGATCAGACAACCTGATGGAAGCGGACTGGAATTGATTGGTACTGATGATAGTGTGAAAGACTCCCTAAGAAGTAAATTCAGTCTGGCACTTGACAGCTCCAGTAACACACTTACTTTACAAGGACTAAACATGCAGCCTGGAGACTCAGCTGTGTATTACTGTGCCAGACACCACAGTGTTACAAACTGTTGTAAAGAACGTACCAAAACCCTTCACCCATGAGGTGTTATAACATGAACCGTCCAAAGGGGGAGCACTAAACCTACTGTATCTCATCATCTAACATGTTATGTCTATCATGAACATCAGCTAGCAAATACATTGATAGCTATAAGCTCTAGAACAATATTAACAATATTAAATAAATCTTCTTTTACATATTTATTGATCAGTACAGTCATCAGTTTGTCACACAAGTACTGACTTATTGGTTACTGACCTAGTTGTTGAAAATGTATAAAGCGGGCCTTCACCCCAGTTCAGTGTGGACCATAAGGACACATCATTCACATATTCCCTGTGGTCTTAGACTATGACACAACATGAAGGAACACAACAGCATACCCTAGTTGAAAAATGGATGGATCCACTCATCACTCAAATATTGTCTTCATTGGGATTATTATTGTTTTGTTCTGAAATATGACAATAGAAAGGCAGCCTGAACAGAAAAACACTGTCTGGTAACTTGAAAAGCAGATTCAGTTGATATTCCAGAATATGTTCAGGGGAGGTTTTAGATGCTGTTAGCATAAATACCGGTGGAGAAAAGCAGCACTGAGTCAAAGTTCTTCTTAACTTTCCTCTTGGTTAAAATAGCTTTTATTCTCATGCATAATTTAGAAATGTACAATTGTTAGGATCACAATAAAATAACAAACATGGAAAACAACAAAAATAGATACAAATTAATGATAATCACAAGTAATAATTATGTGTCAATATCCTAGAAGCTAAAATAATGCAAAAATGTGTAAATTATGTGTGATTCCTGCCCCCCATGTCATGTAGCATCTCAACCACCATCTGATGCCTCATTGAATTAAGCAAAGAGGACTAGGGGTCTTCTCCTCTGGCTCAGCCTTATAAGTTGTCAAGTAACTCAAGAAATACAAAGTGATAACAGAATCTCATATAAAATGATCAGTAAATCTATCAGTCAGAAAGAAAGTCACTTACTTTTTTACTGAGTAGATGTTAAATATTTTAACTGGGCAAATACAATTTTTGTTCACAAATCATACAGCTATTTTGGTTGTGAAGACATTTCAATGGTTTGCATCATCCCATCGAATATTAAATATGTTATTAAATGTTTATATAAATATGTTTATATTAAATATGTTTATATTTCATTATTTTATCAATTGAACTTTTAAACTTCACTTCAAAACAGTTATTGTATGGATCTTCTGAGCAGCACATGTAAAAAAAGGCAAGAGGCAGACATGTAACATGTTACAACAACACTGACAGTATACCCATAACATGCTAAACAGGTTGACAGCTAGCTCGCTGCTACAACCCGGCCCTCCGTCATCTCTCAATGCTAAAACACCGGTATTCCATCGCCGAACTCCTCCAACTACGCTACTCACCATGCACTCCTCCCGGACACATTATATCCAACACCATCAAAGAACTCGGACTCCTACGTCGACCACGATATGTCCACAGAGCCAGCCGGAGGAAGTTTGTTTACTGCTGGTAGTGAGGAGATTGTTGTTGATGCCTGTGACGTTCCCCACCCTGCCTGCTAGTTCCCTGTTTGGCCAACAGGTAGCAGGGCAGGGTGGAGAGCTAATTAGGCACAACAGGTTCCACGTGGCGTGGAGCCTACTTAAATGCAGCTGTGACTCACCTCTCCCTCTTTTCCCTCAGACTCTCCATGGCCCTGGCTGACAGGCAGCTGTTTGTTTGAGTTTTGCACTTCATACACGCACCACACCACTCTTCCATCACATCCAAGCATCACACTCACTATTGACTTTTGACATATCCATTCATTCATCTTCATTACTTTGCATTTGGTTATTTCAACATAGTAATTTGATTTAAATAAATATAATTTTGATTCAGTTACCCCTGTGTGTTCCCCTTTTTTTCATATTCCTTGCCGGGTTGTGACAAAAATGGGGGCTCGTCCTAAAAAGCTAAATTTTATTAAGTCTAAATTGAAAAAAAAAAAAGCCTTTTGATCTAGATTTGTGAAAACTGGCTGTTGGAACTAATTGTTTCTTTTTGCAGTGTGGTGTAGTTTGGCGTGGGCTACTCGACTGGTTGCTGGCACGCAGCGCTACAAGTACCCCTGGTAGGCTTACGGCTGTTTCCCTTTGGGAGCAGCTGCACACGCGGGATAGTGTGGTGGTAGCTGGGGGAGGATCCAGACTTAGTGGTGGGAAGGCAATACATGAGTCCAAGAAACCGGGTACCGCCCACTTTTTTGAGACATTCCGGGCATTTTTAGGTGAAACTACCCGGAAATATTTGAATGGGGGTCTATGAGAATTTCAGTGCATTACATTTCTGAACTTCACCCAAGTATTATATATAGCCATTTATACCGATCTAATGCTATGGCCAGACAGCAGACCAGTTATACCAACTCTCTTCCAAGTCCTGACTGGTGTCGCTCTTTAGAAAAACTTAAATTAATCGGCAATGTCAGATATCCCTTCACGCTGGAATCTGGTCTCGGGGCGAACGAGACGAGTGGCCAGAGGTGGACTACGGGGACATATGGAACTACCTAAGCAATGAATGTATGAATCACGAATGAAGATGAGGGCACCAAAACAATCTATTTTCATTCAAGTCAAGTCACTTTTATTTTTATAGCGCATTTAACATGCAGAGTGCAACCATGATAGCACTAGTGCTAGGTGGTGCAGGCTAACTCGGAGCTGAACTATGACATGTAATTACAGCTCCTAGTAGTTCGCAAAGTTTAATTCATTCCTTCATTATTTTAGATTAGACATATTTAACATCGAACATCAACTGATTTTAGCTACTAATCTGTAACGAAGTGTTTGCCCCAGACTTAAACAAATGTAGACGCCGGGTCCCACAGCCTCCCATCGGGATTCTCTCTTCCGATTGCCTGGAGCCACAAACCCCTTCTTTTCCCTTCCCTTTCTTTTTGTGGCAACATACTAAATCGCAAATCCTCATTTTTTGTTGTTAGCATTGTGAAATACAACACAGCAGCTTTTAGGGATGGTGCCTGCTCATGGAAATAGCCAACTGTTCTATCAACAGTAATAGCCGAGTGCCTACTTCCTTCACCTAAAAGAGGGCGTGGACGTTCTGGGGCTCATTAGCATATCGCTGGTGACGAGACGCTGGACTCATCTATCAGCTTGCTGGGGGCCTGACCTAAACTAAAGCTTGTTACAAGCTAGCGTTTACGGGTTCAGATCTCCTCCTAGACCCACCTGAAGACTAGGGAGGGCTATTGGAGCCCTAGTTAGTTAGTTTCGGGTAGGCTAGAGGGGTCGTCGGGCTAACCAGCCGAGTGGTCCAGGTTGGCTGCATGGGCCACACTGAGTTTGATAAATAATCCATGGTTTTCTAACACACACAAAAGGTAAACAAACAGTAGTATATTACAAATACAGAATACAAAATACAAAATGTTACAACAAAATGTTCGTACTTAACTGATTAACGTTATGGGAGCTTGATCAGCTATTGGTCTTAAACATTTTTAGGATCTGTTTGATTTAATAGCCATCCTTCATGGAAAATGGGGAATTCACAGGTGTAGTAGTCTGGTTATGGCCATAGGGAGGGGAAGAGCATATTTGTTTTGTCCCTTGTTTGGAATTGATTTTGAATTGGTTCATTGGTTGTGATAACTATTTGTTATTGATAATTTGGAACCTGGTTGGTTATCACAGATGATAATAATAGTGTTTGGTTATACTGATTTGGTTGAATTTGGGAAGTCAATAAGGGTAGGGGCATGCTTACTGTTGCTTACTAGAATCAGAATCAGAATCAGAATCAGAATCAAGTTTATTGCCAAGTAGGTTTACACCTACAAGGAATTCGACTTGGTGCAATTGGTGCAAGGGAAAAAACAGTATTAAAAATATAAGTAAGTAAAAAAGTAAAAAAGTAGAAAAGTAAAATAACTATAATAAAATAAATATATATATATATACAATGTACAATGAATATGAGTATGAATGTGAATATGGAATACAGAGCAGTAGTGCATGCAGAGGAAAATGGAAAAATGGTGGACCCGAATGAGTGCACACTGTACACACTGTGCGTTAATGTAACGCAGACGATCTGAAGATGCCACGTTAATGTAGCATGTAGGTCTGTGTGGGGGGAGGGAGAGAGTCAGTGTCAGTGGGGGCTCCGGGCCTTGTTGACAAGGCTAGTGGCAGACGGGAAAAAACTGTTCTTATGCCGTGAGGTTTTGGTCCTGATGGACCGCAGCCTCCTGCCAGAGGGGAGTGATGCAAAGAGATGGTGACCGGGGTGGGAGGGGTCGGCCATAATCTTACCTGCACGCCTCAGGGTCCTGGAGGTGTACAGGTCCTGGAGCGACGGCAGATTGCAGCCAATCACCTTCTCTGCAGACCGAATGATGCGCTGCAGTCTGCCCTTGTCCTTGGCGGTGGCAGCAGCGAACCAGATGGTGATGGAGGAGGTGAGGATGGACTCAATGATGGAAGAGTAGAAGTGCACCATCATTGTCCTGGGCAGGTTGAATTTCTTCAGCTGCCTAAGGAAGTACATCCTCTGCTGGGCTTTCTTGATGAGGGAGCTGATGTTCAGCTCCCACTTGAGATCCTGGGAGATGACAGTTCCCAGGAAGCGGAAAGACTCCACAGTGTCAATTGTGTAGTCGCAGAGGGTGATGGGGGCAGGTGAGGCTGAGTACTTCCTGAAGTCCACAACCATCTCCACTGTCTCTAGAGCGTTGAGCTCTAGGTTATTCCGGCTGCACCATGTCACCAGATGGTCTATCTCCCACCTGTAGTCAGACTCATCACCATCAGAAATGAGTCCAATGAGGGTGGTGTCATCCGCAAACTTCAGAAGCTTGACGGACTGGTGACTGGAGGTGCAGATGTTTGTGTACAGGGAGAAGAGCAGAGGAGAAAGAACACAGCCCTGGGGGGAACCGGTGCTGATGGTCTGTGAGTCGGAGATGCATTTTCCCAGCTTCACATGCTGCTTCCTGTCAGACAGGAAGTCTGTAATCCACCTGCAGGTGGAGTCAGGCACACTAAGCTGGGAGAGCTTCTCCTGAAGCAGAGCCGGGATGATGGTGTTGAAAGCAGAGCTGAAATCCACAAACAGGATCCTGGCGTAGGTTCCTGCGGAGTCCAGGTGCTGGAGGATGTAGTGGAAGGCCAAGTTGACTGCATCGTCTACAGACCTGTTGGCTCTGTAGGCAAACTGCAGGGGGTCCAGGAGGGGGTCGGTGATGCCTTTCAGGTGTGAGAGCACAAGGCGCTCAAAGGACTTCATAACCACAGAGGTCAGGGCGACGGGTCTGAAGTCGTTAAGTCCTGTGGTCCTTGGCTTCTTGGGGACAGGAATGATGGTAGAGGTCTTGAAGCAGGCTGGCACGTGACATGTCTCCAGTGAGGTGTTGAAAATGTCTGTGAACACTGGAGACAGCTGATCAGCACAGTGCTTCAAGGTGGATGGGGAGACAGAATCCGGTCCAGCAGCTTTCCGGGGGTTCTGTCTCCTGAAGAGTTTGTTGACGTCCCTCTCATGGATGGAAAGAGTCGTCACTGAGGTGGGTGGGGGGGTCGAGGGGGGGACCTTTAAGTTTGGCATTGGTGGAGGTGCCCAGGCCCCCACTGAGGTGGGGGAGGTGATAAGCTGGAGCTGTTGGGAGGTGTCATGGGGGATGGTTGCAGGACTGTCCCTTTGTCTTTCAAAGCGGCAGTAGAACTCGTTCAGGTCATTGGCCAGACGATGGTCGTTGATGGAGTGGGGGGCTTTAGGCTTGTAGTTGGTGATTTGCCTAAGCCCTTTCCAGACAGACGCAGAGTCGTTGGCTGAGAAGTGGTGTTGGAACTTCTCAGAGTACAGTCGTTTAGCCTCTTTCACCGCCTTGCCAAACTTGTACTTCGCCTCTTTATAACTGTCTTTGTCCCCACTCCTGAAGGCAACTTCCTTATCCAACCTTAACCTTCTGAGTTTGGCTGTGAACCAGGGTTTGTCATTGTTGTAACTCACCCTGGTGCGTGTTGGAATGCAGCTGTCCTCACAGAAACTGATGTAGGACGTCACAGCCTCTGTGTACTCATCCAGACTGTTGGTAGCAGTCCTGAACACATCCCAGTCAGTAGAGTCCAAACACGCCTGGAGATCCTCCACGGCCTCACTGGTCCACTTCTTTGATGTCCTCACTACAGGTTTGCAGAGCTTTAATTTCTGCCTGTACGCAGGAATCAGGTGGACCATGACGTGGTCAGAGTGTCCCAGTGCAGCACGGGGGACGGCGTGATAGGCATCCCTGACTGTGGTGTAACAGTGATCCAGAATGTTCTCCTCTCTGGTCGGGCATTTAATAAACTGTCTATATTTAGGGAGTTCGTGAGTGAGGTTTCCTTTGTTAAAATCACCAACGACAATAACTAAGGAGTCCGGGTTGGTACGCTCCACACACAGTATCTGGTCGGCGAGCATGCGCTGTGCGTCCTGCAGGTTGGCCGACGGTGGAATGTAAACACCGACCAGAATGAATGAAGCGAACTCACGGGGTGAATAAAAGGGCTTACAGTTTATGAAGTAAGATTCCAGATCAGGAGAACAGTGCTGCTGGATCGCCGTCACGTCGTTGCACCAACCACTGTTGATGTAAAAACAGATTCCTCCACCTTTTGTTTTGCCGGAGAGTTCCGCGTCTCTGTCCGCTCTGTAGAGTTGGAAGCCTGCCAGCTGCAGCGCAGAGTCCGGTATTAAGCCACAAAGCCACGTCTCCGTAAAGCACAAAACAACGGATGAATAAAAGTCTCTGTTTTTTCCCAACAGCAGTTGTAATTCGTCCAGTTTGTTGGGCAGTGAACGCACGTTAGAGAGAAATATACCCGGCAGAGGTGTGCGTAATCCGCGCTGGCGAAGACGCACAAGTGCACCGGCACGTTTTCCTCTCCTCCGACGTTTTACTGCGTGAGCAAAGGTGAGCGCACCTTTGACCAGAATGTCCAAAATTTCCAATGTTGGGAGAGCGAAATAAGGAAATAAATCCTCTGGCGTTGTTACCCTGATGTTCATGAGCTCTTCTCTGGTGAAAGAGCTCCGGGTGCCATCGCAAAAGACGGAGTTTAAACACAAAACAAAACAAAACAACGCGCACCAACACACCGAGGCGACCATCCGCGGCGCCATCTTGGTAAGAAGTGTGAGTGTATATGCGGTTATGGATTTCAATTGTATTTTGTTTGTTAGCATTATGGCTTCGTCTGTTGTCTCTGATTTCATTGATTGTCCTTCGCTGTTAACACTTGAGCACTTGAACACTTGACTCTCCATGGCCCTGGCTGACAGGCAGCTGTTTGTTTGAGTTTTGCACTTCATACACGCACCACACCACTCTTCCATCACATCCAAGCATCACACTCACTATTGACTTTTGGGTAGCACTTTATAATAACTACTCCATATTAAGCATTTATTAAGCCATTGGTTAAGTCCTATCAAAAACTTTGTTAATCATTTGTCCCTTAATTGTTTAGCATCAGTTAATCATCATTAAACACATTTATTAATGGTTTGTGTGTGATGAATATGGCTATCTAACTAATCCTATTACGCATTTATTAAGCATTGGTAAGTCTTAGTTAACTCTTTGTTAATTTTTTTCCCTTAATTATTTTTTCATCAGTTAATCATTAACAAACATATCTGTTAATGTTTTGTGTGTGGTGAATATGGCTATTTAACGACCCTCTAGTAAGCATTTATTTAGCATTGGTTAAGTCTAAGTTATCTTTTCCCCCTTAATTTTTATCATCAGTTAATCATTAATAAACATATTTATTCATGTTTTGTGTGTGTGTGTGAATAAGTCCATCTTGAATGCATTATTTTAACTTAAGAAATGATTTATTAAACATCTGTAAATATCTTTAATTTATTACTATTCATCATTTATTATGCATTTGTTAATATTGCTGGTAAGTCACTTACAAATGAATTATTTAGGTTGTCAGTACTGAAATAAATTATAAGTCTGCATTATTCCTCTAAAAGAAGCTGTACACATCACACAAATTTCTGGAAAATTACAAATTTATTGAAACTTTGCACACTGCTTACTGTACATCAAGCATGCACATAATTAATTGCAATTTATAGTAAAATTTTTAGAAAAGGTGGCAATTTTTAATTATGACCAGGCCTACTTGTATTTCTTGGCAATGTCATGAATCAGACGTCCAAACGGACCATGTTGGTGTTTGAGGGCCAACCATTCATTCCACTCAATCACGGACAGGTGATCTGATAGCAATGTTTCTGTGTGGTTGCCCCTCAGCCGCCATATTTGCTCTTTATATGTTCTCCAGGCCCTCTCAATATGCTGAGTATGTGCACCTGTGCGTGGATCCACATACCACTTGCTATGGTTGACAGTGTAGTGGTCATAGCCCAAAGCTGTGAGGACACGGTAGGCCCGCCATTCATCACTTATGACAGAAGTCCCAGGTCTAACATGGTGGACCACTAGAGGGACAAGGTGTCTCCGGGATCTTCTCTCCACTAACCGAAGTATTGGCTTTCTGGACTTTCCATGTTTGACAGCCAGCATCCCAAATACCCACTTCTTCCTCTTCCATCCTCCAGCCATTCTTCCTCTTCCATACTAATGCAGATATTGCAAAAATAACAGATATAAACAGCATTATATATTAGTATACCTTACTATATATACTGTACCTATACATAACTACTTAATTTTACAATTAGGCAATTCCATGGAAAATGTTTGTCACATCTATAATGCCAAAAAAAATAGAGGATGTGAATCATTCATTATGAAATTTCAGCATTTGCCATTTTTGGCCGTAGAACATACAATTTCAATTGCCCAATGATACTGACTGATACTACTGATACTCATACTAGCCTAATAATAGTAGGCTAATACTGACATATTGCCATTACTACAACTCACCTTTCTTTTATGTCGAAAAAGACTCTCGTCAATTACAACAAATTGCCTTCTCCCTCCAATATTCTGGCTTGTTCGGGCTCTCATCCTCTCTATTGCGGAGACACATGTTTCTCTTATTTTTTTGGCCATTTTGCTTAGAGTGGCAGAGCTGGCTGCTATGCTGTCTTGCATCATATCCACCTGCCTGAGCCTTAGACCCTGAGAAAATCTTCAAAGACAAATACAAAACATATTGTTAATATCATGCATACATACATATACTGTATGATATATAATTTCTGTAGATGACAACTATGTGTTTAAATGCTATAACACCCTATAGACTAACAATAACAAACATTTAATAGCATAAATTAGAATACATTTGTATCAAAATCTGCGAGGGAGTACATTGAAACTGCGCCTATATATATAAACAATAACAATAAAAAAAAATACTAAGAGAATGACGATGGATATTTAGAAAATTATAGTAAAAGAGGGATAAGGCCTGTCATGAGGGAGAATGACATGGCTCAATAAACATAGAGAACTAACCATTTTCAACCAGCTCTGTTGAGGTCTCCAAGTGCAATAGTATTTGGGTCTTGCAGCTGAAGCCAACATATGATACAAGTTAAATTGAAATTGAAATTAAATTAATCAAAATTACCAAATGTTGCACCAAATGTTCTCATTCTTTTCCCTATCAACAGCACTCTGTGATCTTGACAGGGCTCTGGATTGAAAAGGGCCGAATTTCCCTTTGACAGTGAGTTTTTAGCACCCAAATGTTTTGCTTACCAACCTGTATATGAACTGCATCCACTTTAGCAGGGAGACCTTTGAATGGCTGAATATGGACTTCAGCCATATTTTTGTGGTGCTTCTTGTGTACTATTTTCATTCGCAATGCCGCCTACACCGGGACACGCTGCCTTTGTTTACTCCGGAGAACAGCTGATCGCACTAATGCCGGCCGGCATGGTGGCCAGACCAGCGGATTTACCACCCGATCTCTGGAGGAAAACTCACCGGGGATGCAGAGGAGGGAAACAACGTCGGGGGAGAAGGTTGACACGGAACGTATGCATGGAAAGGAGGAAATTCAAGCCGTGTCTCCCTTCTATTGTTATGGGGAATGTTCAATCCCTTAATAACAAAATGGATGAACTAACGGCGCTTACGCGAAGCCACTCAGTTTATCGGGAATGTAGTCTGATGTGTTTCACCGAGACATGGCTGCACATGGATATTACGGACTCGATTGTATCTGTCGATGGCTTCCACACTGTTCGGGCGGACCGGGACTGTACCAAGAGCGGTAAGCGGAAGGGGGGAGGGCTCGCCGTTCTAGTTAATATCAGGTGGTGTAATCCCGGTCACATCTGTATTAAGGAACAGATCTGTAGCCCAGATACTGAAGTGTTGGCCGTTGGTCTACGTCCATACCACCTCCCTAGGGAGATCCCGCACGTTATCATCGTAATGGTGTACATCCCTCCCACTGCTAACCCATCAGCTGCCTGCGGCACCATACACTCCACCGTCTCTAAACTTCAGACTAAACACCCCAGTGCCCTCATCATCATGTCGGGAGACTTTAACCACGTCACCATGGATAAAGTTCTGCCGACTTTTAAGCAATATGTGAGCTGTCCTACCAGAGGGGTGAGGACCCTGGACCTGATGTATGCCAACATTAAGGAGGCATACATCTCTTCTTCTCTCCCCCCTCTGGGCAGGTCGGATCACAATCTAGTTTACCTCAAACCCTGCTATGTGCCTCTGGTGAAGAGGAAGCCTGTGACCACAAGGACTGTGAGGAAGTGGTCAGAGGAATCTTACGAGGCACTGCGGTACTGTTTTGAGGTGACTGACTGGCCTGCACTCTGTGAGCCTCACGGGGAGGACATTGATGGGCTCACTGAGTGCATCACGGACTACATTAACTTCTTTGTGGACTGCTATGTCCCTGCGTCGACAGTCACCTGTTACGCTAACAACAAACCTTGGATCACCAAGGACATCAAGGCCATCCTGAACGAGAAGAAGAGGGCGTTCAGAGAGGGCAACCAAGCCGAGCTGAGGAGAGTACAGGGGGTACTCAAGGTCAAAATTAAGGAGGCAAAAGACAGATACAGGAAGAAGCTGGAGATGAAGCTCCAGAAAAACAACACAAGGGATGTGTGGAGTGGTATGAAAACCATCACAGGCTTCCAGAAGACTGGTAGCGTGGGGCTGGAGGGTGGAGTGGCTCGGGCCAATGAATTTAACCTTTTCTTCAATAGGTTTGATACTGCGGCCCCCGCCCCTCCCCCTCATGACCCTGCTGCTACTGCTGCTGGCAGCCCAACAACCAGTGCCACTCCACCTCCCCCTCCTTCTCCCCCTCCTTATAGACCGCCCTCCTGCCTCTCACCACCTCTATTCACTCCCGGCCACTTCACACCTTCACCCTGCCCCACCCCTCCCCCCTGCTCTGCATACTGTCCTCCACTACTTGTGGACCCTATCCCTCCCCCCACGGACACCTCTACAGTTTCCTTCACACCTGACCTGGTGAGAAGACAACTGATTAGACTCCACTCTGGCAAAGCGGCGGGCCCTGATGGTGTGTTCCCCAGGGTACTTAAAGCCTGTGCCCCCCAGCTGTGTGGAGTACTTAATCATGTCTTCAACCTGAGCCTGCACCTCCAAAAGGTCCCTCTGATGTGGAAGACGTCCTGCCTCGTTCCTGTCCCAAAGACACTGCGCCCCAGCAGCCCCAAGGACTACAGACCGGTGGCCCTGACGTCACATATCATGAAGACCCTGGAGAGGCTCGTTCTGGACCAGCTTAGGCCAATGGTCAGACCCTTCTCGGACCAGCTGCAGTTCGCCTACCAGCCCAGCCTGGGAGTCGAGGACTGCATCATCTACCTGCTGAACAAAGTCTACTCTCATCTGGACAAGCCGGCGAGAACTGTGAGAGTCATGTTCTTTGACTTCTCCAGTGCTTTCAACACCTTACGGCCTGGTCTCCTAGGTGAGAAGATGGCAGCGATGCAGGTTGATGCTCCCTTGGTGTCCTGGATTGTTGACTACCTGATGGGCAGACCACAGTTTGTACGTCCACAGAATTGTGTGTCTGACAGGGTGGTTAGCAACACTGGGGCCCCACAAGGGATGGTCCTTTCTCCCTTTCTCTTCACCCTCTACACCTCAGACTTCAGCTACTGCACTGAGTCCTGCCACCTTCAGAAGTTTTCTGATGACTCTGCAATAGTTGGCTGTATTGAAGGGGGTGATGAGGGTGAGTATAGGACTGTTGTGGGCAACTTTGTCTCTTGGTGTGAGCTGAACCATCTACAGCTCAATGCTACAAAGACAAAGGAGCTCATTGTGGACCTAAGGAGGGTCAAAACACCGGTGGGCCCTGTGTTCATCCAGGGGATTCCAGTCGACACTGTTGAGGAGTACAAGTACCTGGGGGTGTACTTCAACAACAAGTTGGACTGGACCAGGAACACAGAGGCCGTCTACAAGAAGGGCCAAAGCCGACTCTTTTTTCTGAGGAGGCTAAGGTCCTTCAACATCTGCAGGACAATGCTGAGGATGTTCTATGAGTCGGTTGTTGCCAGTGCAATCTTCTTTGCTGTCACATGCTGGGGCAGTGGGATGAGGGTTGCGGACACCAATAGACTTAATAGACTCATCAAGAGGGCTGGAGATGTAGTGGGTGAGGAATTGGACACTCTAACTACCGTGGCAGATAGGAGGATGCTGTCCAGGCTACGGACTATCATGGACAATGCCTCTCACCCTCTCTTTTCCACCCTGGCTCAGCGGAGGAGTTCCTTCAGCAGAAGACTCCTCTCACCGAGATGCACCACAGAGCGACATAGGAAATCATTCCTGCCTGTCGTCATCAAACTATACAATCTGTCACTTTCATCATAGTTTCTGCTGTACAACAGGTTATTCATTCATATTGCATAACTGGTCATTTCTTTTGATTTCACTGCATAACTGGTCATCTCTTTGCACAACTGGTCTTTTTTCCAACATAGAATCTGACATGCTACATCCTTGCGTATGCTATCACCTCTCAGTGTATGCCTGGTTGTATGTACATTTATGTATATTTCTTTATGTTTGTATATTTTGTATATTGCTTACATAGGTTTTATATTTTACATAGGTTTATATTATATATTTATATTCTAACACTTTACTTTACGTAGAGTGTCTGTCTCTTCTTCCTTTTGCACTGGAGTATTGTATGTAATGAATGCAATTTCCCTCAGGGATTATTAAAGTACGTCTGTCTGTCTGTCTGTCAGCCGCACAGATGTTTGCATTGTTCGGTGTGCTGCCCGTTGACATATCCTGTTTTTTTACATAAAACGTAATACATTTAACAGCATCATCAGCATCATATTTTAATTATAAATAAAGCTTATTTCCCATTACTGTGCGGTCTTATTGTTATGTTAAAGATGTGAATTTCCTTGAAAGGATAATAAGAACCGCGCACAAACTACAAACAATAAATTTGGCAACTCGCAACACTTAATCCGAAGACGATACGTAGGCTAACCTTGGTTGGACAACAAATGAATATAAAAAGATCCATGTGCATACTACAATCATTCTGTCTGCGTGCGAAATTTGTGCTGTATGCGGTTGCCTCTCGCTCCGGAAAAGCGCACCTCAGCTATTTATTGATAATAATAATAATAATAATAATAATCTTTATTTGTATAGCACTCTTCATACACGGATGTAGCTCAGAGTGCTTTAACAGTTTAGGATGAAACATAAGACAAGGTGAGAGTTAGATAAATAGCGCCAGAAAAAAGAATGTATTCGGGCGCTTTGCAAAGCTCGACCTATTGGTAGACAGTCAGATGAACGGATTTGTTCTACTACGGTGTATATACCTAATTGTTATGGTTAAGGCTGGCGCGCATTTTACTTTTACGCACGGAATATGTAAGGAATAGGCAAGGCAGGGACCATTAAATCGGTTTAAATAATCCATTCCTGATTAAAAATATATTTCATACCAAGCATATTGGTCCACAGTGTTCCATTTTCTTTTCAGCTCCATGTTATGATGGCAAATTTTGCATTTCATTTTCTTTTTTTAAAGTTTCCTTGATTGTAGCCATTTGATACGTCTAAGAGCTTTCTTACTTGAGGTATTCTCACTAAGAAGTTTTTTCACACGATTGAATTTCATGATACAGTAAGCTACGATGATGGAGCTCTGGTGATTCGGATGATTAGCTAAGATCCCGCGTTTGACAAGGTCCACGTCATCAGCTTGGGACAAAACCAGAGGAAGTGTATCTTTTCGCGCTCTGAATCCCACCAGTAGGCTGAAGCAGTCTTGTAGCCGAAATTATGGAAAACTTAGGTCTACAGAAAAGAGGGAGGATTCAAACCCGATCTAAACAAAATGGAGCATCAGAGGAGGGCAGATGTGCTAGTGGTGAGTATATATTTTGGCTATATTTTTCTGTTTTACAGCTTACATTGTGGATGACAAGGAACTTAAGGCTACTTGCTATCAAGCTACCCAATTAGTTAGCATAAGGCCCATCCACACCAAGGCGGATTTTCTGCGATTTTCCGAGCGAATTTCCGCACGGAATTTCACTGATTAACAAACACATGTGTTTTAATGAAGCTGTGCACACTAAAAGGCGAAATCCGCTGAGCGGAAAAATATATCGGACCAGTCTGTGTTGAAACTGACAGTCACGGGCCAAATCCGCTATAGTACGGCGCGAAAGATGTGCGGAATAGAACGCGGAATATTTTTTAAAAAACGCACCGCACCTGGTGTGGACGCAGGTGCGGAATTTTCGTGCGGAATTTCGCATTCGCTTTTTTTTCCCGCATTTCCGCTCCGCAATCCGAATCCGCCTTGGTGTGGAAGGGCCTTAACTGGGAATTTAGCCTACTCTGGAGCTGTTTTTTGAAGTTAGTTGTCCCTTATGTGCAAGGATTAATACAACCATAGCCGTAGCATGGTTTATTCCATAAAAAAAGAGATCAGTATTGGACAAAATTGGTATCAAACATCTCTAGTTACTTACTAACTTCCTTACTATAGTTAATATTCGATTTTATTCTATTCTCTAGCAGCAACTACAGTGAATGGCTGTGCCTTGTGTTTTGACATATCACTCATTGCCATGAAACAATGTTTATTATTAAGTGATACAAATTGTTATAAGTCATCTGTGCACGTGAATTGTCCTCTGTGCACGTGTGTATGAGTTTGTTTCATTGTGAGTGTAATGGGAAATAATGGAACTTTCAAGATTTTCTTGATAATTAACTATTTTTGTTAGGTGTGTCCACAGCCCCTACAGCTCAGCTGGCTGCCAGAAATACGGCTCATGAATTGGAGATGTGCAAGATGAGGGTGGAGTGGCAAAAAGACAAAATTGAGCAGCTCACCACGGAGAGAGACTTCCTGAAAGAACAACTTGCATCAGGTAAGTATTGCTTTTTTCTTAGATGTACACTTCACTTGGTGGCTGTGAACTAGGCCTAGACTACTGGTTGCTAACTGTGCAGTGTGTCTGAGCAGAGCAGGATGATGCAGGTTACATGAGGAAGTAGTAAGTAAGGCTGCTAAGTAAAGCTGCAGTTTGAGTGGCAGTCTTTGATTTCAGGCTGTAGGTGTCAGACACCAAACAGGAAGAGGACCACAAGAGCGTCACGTTAAACAGTTTATTGAAGGATTTGGGGAAAGGGGGTGTATGGGTGTGTTTCCAGAGCTGAGTGGCGTCTCACTGAGATGGCGGGGTGGGTTCCAGGGCAGGCTCGATGATGGGCTGGAGTCACTGGGTAAAGACACACACAGCCGAGGGAGAGGAAAGCTGGCAGATGGAATGTTAGCAGTGGTACAGGCAAGGGCTAGGCAGTATTCGTAGTCATAAGGCAGAAGGCAGGTCACGGTTACCGGGGCAGAAGATCAAAGACGTAGTTGAGCAGGTCCGATATCACAGGTAAGAGTCAGAGGCGTATGAAGACAGGCAGGGTAACAGGTACTGGTTTGCAGACGGTCTGACAAGGAGGTACTGAAAGACAGGGCTTATATACAGAGGGAGATTAACAGGGAATGCAGTGCAGCTGGCAGGTTAATGATTGCAGGAGTAGATACAGGTGTGGCTGATCAAACAGAGCTGAGAGAGAAAGCTCATGACAGAACCCCCCCCCCTAAGGGACGGCCCCAGAAGTCCCCAAAAAACATCAAACTGGGCGGGCGGAGGGGGAGCCGGCGGAGGGTCAGAACTCCTCTGAGCGGTCAGACTCCATGGCCTCATCCTCCGAGGGGGTCTGAGAGGTGCCATCAGGGGCCAGGGCAGGGTCCAGGTCAGGATCCGGGCCAGACACAGGGTCAGAAACTGGGCAGGAGGAGCGACGGGACCCCTTTGGACGACCCTGACGGATGGCAGGCTGGTCCGGATGCAGACGGTGGAAGTCGGCGATGAGAGTCCGGTCCACAATTCGACTGGTCGGCACCCAGATTCTCTCCTCAGGCCCATAGCCCTCCCAGTCGACGAGATACTGGAGGCCCCTACCCCTCCGTCTGGACTGAAGTAGGCGTCGAACGGTGTACACCAGCCCACCGTCAATGAGGCGAGGAGGAGGAGGAGGAGGTGCCGCTGGAACCAGCGGACTTACATGCACTGGTTTGACTTTCGAAACATGGAAAGTGGGATGCACCTTCATGGAAGCTGGCAACTGGAGCCGGACTGCGGTTGGACTGATGACCCTCTGGATAGGGAATGGGCCGAGGAACCGAGGTGCTAGCTTACGTGATTCCACCCTCAGCGGCAGGTCCTTGGCTGACAGCCACACTTTCTGGCCAACACGGTAAGTGGGTGCTGGCGTCCTCCGACGGTTAGCCCCAGTGGCATAGCTGGTCACTGACTTGAGTAGTGTGGTACGGGCTTGTGACCAGGTGCGGCGGCATCGGCGAGCATGGGCGAAGGCAGATGGGCAGGAAACCTCTCCTTCCTGGCTGGGGAACAGAGGGGGCTGGTAACCATACACACACTGAAAAGGTGACATACCAGTGGCAGAACAGGTGAGGGAGTTGTGGGCGTACTCTACCCATGTCAGTTGTTGCGCCCAGGCCCGGGGCTTACAGGAAGCCATGCATCGGAGCGCCTTCTCCAGTTCCTGGTTCGCCCGCTCTGACTGACCATTGGACTGGGGATGAAATCCAGAGGTGAGACTGACTGTGGCCCCTAGAAGATGGCAGAACTCCTTCCAGAATGAGGAGGTGAATTGTGGGCCTCTGTCTGAGACAACGTCCCTGGGCAGCCCGTGTAGACGGAAGACATGATCCACCACAACCTGGGCAGTCTCTCTAGCAGATGGCAGCTTCGGGAGGGGAATGAAGTGCGCCATCTTGCTGAACCGGTCAACCACAGTGAGAATGACAGTCATTCCATCCGATGGGGGCAGGCCTGTTACAAAGTCCAGGGAGACATGGGCCAGGGTCGTGTGGGCACAGGCAGAGGCTGGAGTAATCCAGCAGGGGGCTGGTTGGAGGATTTGTTCCGGATGCAGGTGAGGCAAGCACGGACGAATTCTCTGACATCCCTTCTCAAGGAAGGCCACCAGAAGCGCTGGGCAAGGAGATGGCAGGTGCGGGCTGAACCCGGGTGGCAGGCAAGGCGGGAGTTGTGTCCCCACTGTATGACCCGGGATCTCAAGTTTTCAGGGACGAAGAGACGGCCATCAGGGCATGCACTGGTGCCGGGATGGTCACGGAGAGCCTCTTGAACCTCTTCCTCAACATCCCAGGTCAGAGCAGCTATGATACAGGGATCAGGCAGGATGGGTGCAGGTTCCTGGGAAGGAGTGTCATCCTTCTGGAACTGGCGGGAGAGAGCATCCGGCTTGGTATTACGTGAACCTGGGCGGTATGACAGGGTGAAGTTGAATCTGGTGAAAAACAAGGCCCAGCGGGATTGTCTGGAGTTGAGGCGCTTGGCAGTGCGGATGTATTCGAGGTTTTTGTGATCTGTCCAGGCCAGGAACGGGACCGTAGACCCCTCCAGCCAGTGACGCCACTCCTCCAGGGCAAGCTTGACGGCCAAAAGCTCACGGTTTCCAACGTCATAATTGCGCTCTGCAGGTGAAAGCCGGCGGGAAAAGAATGCACAGGGGTGCAACTTGTTGTCCTCCACTGCCCGTTGAGAAAGTATGGCCCCGACTCCCATGTCCGAAGCATCCACCTCGACAACGAACTGTCGGTCTGCATCCGGCATCAGAAGGATGGGAGCCGTGGTGAAGCGGGCCTTGAGGGTCTGAAAGGCTTTGTTAGCCTCTGGGGTCCAGACAAAGGGGTGTTTGATACTGGTCAGAACGGTGAGGGGAGCGGCGACGGTGCTGTAGTTCCGGATGAATCTCCTGTAGAAATTGGCAAAGCCAAGAAACTGTTGCAACTTCTTCCTATTCTCCGGAACTGGCCAGGAAGTAACTGCAGAGACCTTTGCGGGGTCCATCTGGATATTTCCCTCAGCCACGATGTATCCCAGGAATGACACAGACTGAACATGGAACTCGCACTTCTCTGCTTTGACATAGAGGGAGTTCTCCAGGAGGCGACGGAGGACCAGTTGGACATGACGAGTGTGTTCAGACAGAGTTCTGGAGAAGATCAAGATGTCGTCCAGGTACACGAAGATGAATTTATTCAGCATGTCCCGCAGCACATCGTTCACCAGAGCCTGGAATACCGCTGGTGCGTTGGTGAGGCCAAATGGCATTACCCGGTACTCATAGTGGCCGGTGTGGGTGTTGAATGCAGTTTTCCACTCGTCGCCTTCTCGTATGCGCACTAGGTGGTACGCATTACGAAGGTCCAGTTTAGTGAAAACTGTGGATCCCTGGAGCAGCTCAAAAGCAGAGGTGAGTAAGGGCAGAGGATACCGGTTCTTCACTGTGACGTCGTTCAGACCTCGGTAATCAATGCAGGGCCGAAGGGAACCGTCCTTCTTTCCCACAAAGAAGAACCCGGCACCAGCAGGAGAAGAAGACGGGCGGATGATTCCAGCTGCTAGGGAGTCCCTTATGTAATCCTCCATGGCCTTTCTTTCTGGAGGAGACAGTGAGTAGAGGTGACCCTTAGGTGGAGCAGATCCAGGGAGAAGGTCAATGGCGCAGTCATACGGACGGTGTGGGGGCAGAGATGTGGCTTTGGTCTTGTTGAACACTTGCCGGAGGCCATGGTAGCATTCAGGAACGTTAGAAATGTCAGGGGCAGTGCTGGGGGGTATTGGGCTGGTGGGCAGCGAGGCAGCACGCAAACAGGTCAAGTGGCAGTCATCTCCCCACTCTTTGACAGTACCGGAGGCCCAGTCGAGGTGAGGATTGTGGAGACGGAGCCATGGGTGGCCCAGGATTAGGGGTTGACCCGGAGAGCAGAGTAGGTGGAAGCGGATGGTCTCTTGGTGGTTGCCTGACACCAACATAGAGATGGGGGCTGTGATGCTGGTAACTGTGCCGAGTACGTGACCGTCCAGGCCCCGGGCTGGAACGGGAGCGGACAAGGGGTGGCTTTCCAAGCCCAGCTGACGAGCAAGTTCTGTGTCCATAATGTTTGCTTCTGCGCCAGAGTCCACCAGGGCTGCCAGAGTGTGGGTTGTATCAGACAGGTAAAGACAGACTTGGATCAGGGTTTTACGATTGATGGAGGACTGAATGTTCATTGAGCTCAGCCGGATTCCTCCTACATCCGGTGAGCTCCGGCTTTTACTGGACAGGCGGCGACTCGATGCCCATCACCGCCACAGTACAGACACAGGTTAGAGGTGATGCGTCGCTGGTGCTCTGTAGGGGTTAGGGAGGCGCGGCCGATTTCCATCAGTTCAGGCTGGTCAGATGATGTGGCAGGAGAAGACGGGAGAGCAGTCGGGCTGCTCCGTGTGCTGGTGGATGGACTGTTGCGCCCTCTCTCTCGACGACGGGCCTGGATCCGGCGGTCGATGCGGACAGCCAGAGCAATGGCTTCGTCGAGGGTGGAGGGTTGATCATGGGAAACCAACTCATCCTTTATGTAGTCCACCAGGCTGTGGAGGAACGCATCCACCAACGCCTCCATGTTCCAGGAGCTCCGACTGGCCACGGTTCGAAAATCGATGGAGTAATCCGCCACGGTCCTTCTGCCTTGGCGAATACTCATCAGGGTCTGTGATGCCTCAGCTGTTGTGGATCCCAAGTCGAAGACCTTGAGCATCCCTTCGGCGAACAGGTCGAAGGTAGCACATGCAGGGGTCTGGCGCTCGAACTCAGCCGTTCCCCACAGTCGAGCCCGTCCCGTCAGGTGAGTGATCACATAACCAACCTTAGCCCCTTCAATGGCAAAGGTTCTGGGTTGCAGGCTAAACTGGACACGGCAGCTCGTAAGGAACGCCCGTACCTGAGTTGGGTCACCATTGAACCGCTCTGGATTGCCAATCTTGGGTTCTGGGGATCCAACAACAGCGGCGGCAGTGACCAGGGCAGATGACTCGGGGGCTGGGCCGGTGGGCAGACTGGCTGAAGCTGATGGAGGAGTAAGGTTGGTGAGAAGTTGAATAGTCATGGCAAGGTGTTGTTGCTGCTGCTGAATCTGTTGCTGTTGCTGCTGGAATTGCTGTTGCTGTTGATGGCCGACCTGGAGCAGGGAGGCAATGTCACCACTCATGCGGTTAACCTCTCTCTCTGTGTGTTCCAGGCGTTGCATGGCGGTGGGTTGTTCAGGTTCGTCGGGTTCCATGCTGGGTGGGATGTGCGCTGGGTCCATGTTTGGTCAGACCGTTCTGTCAGACACCAAACAGGAAGAGGACCACAAGAGCGTCACGTTAAACAGTTTATTGAAGGATTTGGGGAAAGGGGGTGTATGGGTGTGTTTCCAGAGCTGAGTGGCGTCTCACTGAGATGGCGGGGTGGGTTCCAGGGCAGGCTCGATGATGGGCTGGAGTCACTGGGTAAAGACACACACAGCCGAGGGAGAGGAAAGCTGGCAGATGGAATGTTAGCAGTGGTACAGGCAAGGGCTAGGCAGTATTCGTAGTCATAAGGCAGAAGGCAGGTCACGGTTACCGGGGCAGAAGATCAAAGACGTAGTTGAGCAGGTCCGATATCACAGGTAAGAGTCAGAGGCGTATGAAGACAGGCAGGGTAACAGGTACTGGTTTGCAGACGGTCTGACAAGGAGGTACTGAAAGACAGGGCTTATATACAGAGGGAGATTAACAGGGAATGCAGTGCAGCTGGCAGGTTAATGATTGCAGGAGTAGATACAGGTGTGGCTGATCAAACAGAGCTGAGAGAGAAAGCTCATGACAGTAGGCTACATGTACTGTAGTTCAATACTGAGTAGTTCCACATTTTATTAATGCATTTCTATTTATGTTTTTATATTGTTATCAACTATGACCATACACTATTCTAGCTCAGGATTCAGTGCAGCACATATGTGTTTTACATGTGTCATGTGTTCTGTCCCTTATATATTTTTCAACAGCTCTTAGAGGAAGAGAGGAAACCAATGCAGCCAGGAGCACAGGGTCCAGCAGTATCCAGACAACTATATCTTCATCTTCAGAGACCTCAGTGGATAATTGCTCTGACTCTGATTTGTCATCTGCCACATCCTCATCAGAGGACAAGAAAAGGAAGAAGGGGAAAGGAAGAAGAAACAACCAAAGAAGGAAAAAAGAGAATCAAAAACATTGCAAAGAGGTAAAACAATCATTTCAATCTTCTTCACTCACCTGATTTTCAGTTTATTCCTGCTGAGCTCTGCTGTATGTTGTGTTCTCCAGGCTGGCTCTTCCAATACGATGTGACATTGTATGTGTTATTGTTGGTAATAACATGATTTGACATAGTGCACTCTGCTGTCACTTAAGCCCCATGCTATTATTATAATGCAGGCAATGTACTGTTATCCAACCTTCTTATTACAGTGCATGCAGAACAATGCACTGTATTGTCCTTCGTTGGTTTCTTATTACAGTACATGCAGACTAATGCACTGTAATGTTCGTCAATTTTTTTATACCATATTATTCCTCTTCTAACCAAATTTGTGCAATTAATTCAGCTTCAACTGTTTAACGTAGAAACTTCATTCAACCATTGGTGCGTAGGTCTGTAAATGGTGACCTGTGCTATCTATTTGTCATTTTTGTAAGAGTTTTCCAACTTGATGGAGACCTCTGGTGTAGTGTATGTGTGCAAGCTATGTGCGTGACTGTGCATCCATATGTGTGTCTTTGAATGCTGTAATATATCAGCAAAATCTTAATCTTGTTCTCTTAATTGCAGCCCAGAAGCCTGACCAAGTAGTTCAGAGATATAAGAAGGTCCAGAAGCTTTCAAACGCATTGGTATTGACCGCAACACAGTTGTACAAAATGCTCCAATTGCGGAGCTGTTTATTGTGGCTCCATCCACCTACACCGACGTGATGAAAACTAGGGGTGTTAGGAGCAAATTAAGCGACTTTGCTGCACAGTGTTCTGCTGCAGTTGAGGCAGACCAGGAGCTTGCTGACAAGGTTGCCTTGTTTAAAACCAATGGCAAACTTCTCCCACTGAAGAGAAAGTGAAGGGTATTGGAATGCAGCATATTTGAATCCCCTGAAGGTTGGGTGGCTTGACATTATGCCACGTTACACTTTAAAGAATTTTTTTTGTATTGACAGTTTGAATTTTTTGTAATAATTTTATTAGTCTGTAACATTGCTCATGAGTGGTTTATCAGTGGCCACCAGTGGCATATTCTTTTGTGTTGAATGATCAATATTCAAATAAATATTTTATATTTTCTGTCACTATGGTGTGGTTTCATGACTTCTCCTGTCGTTGAATGTCTTTTAAGTAATGCAAGCCTTAATAAGTAATTTGTAAATGTTTTGTAAAGCATAGACAAGTCTCACTTTAGATGAGCTCCCAAAATGTACTTAACTAACCAGTTATTACTCTTGAATTAATCATGAGCAAGCCTTAACAAGTCATTTGTAAATGTTTTGTAAAGCATAGACAAGCCTCACTTTTTAACTATCCAGTTATAACTCGAGTTGATCATGAATCCCATTTTTGGTAAGTATCTGTAAAACATTTATTCATACACAAACTACTTTTAATGATGTTCGGTCAAATATGGCATCCACGAAGGGTAGTCAAGTAAGCCTAAACGTACTTAAACGTAGAATTGAGTAACACATAATTTACTAATTAAGTGGGTTAATTATAAGATACATTTGGGAATAGTTGGTTAATAATTTTTAAGTACAAAAAAATGGTTTGAAGGTATTATTTTGATAGCCATATTCACCACACACAAAACATAAAAAACATATGTTTGTTAATGATTAACTGATGAAAAAATAATTAAGGGAAAAATGATTAACAAAGAGTTAACTAAGACTTACCAATGCTTAATAAATGCGTAATAGGATTAGTTAGATAGCCATATTCATCACACACAAACCATTAATAAATGTGTTTAATAATGATTAACTGATGCTAAACAATTAAGGGACAAATGATTAACAAAGTATTTGATGAGACTTAACCAATGGCTTAATAAATGCTTAATATGGAGTAGTTATTATAAAGTGCTACCTTGTTTTGTACTGAAACATGACAATAGAAATTCTGTTTTTGACTTAATAAAATCACAGCCTGGTAACTTTGACGCAGAATCAATTGATCTTCCAGAATATGTGGAGGGAAAGATTGAGATGCTGTGTGCATGAAAACCTGTGGAGAAAAGCAACACTGAATCAAAGTGCTTATTAACTTTCCTCTTTATTAAAACAGCCATCATTCCCATTTAAAATGTTTAAATATACCATTGATATGATAAAATAGAAGCACAAATCAACAAATGATAATGACAATGAAAATTAACAAAATATTAACAACAAAAAAACGCCTCATCTTCATGTATGTTATACCAAGTGTAGGGATATGAAATCTCCGTCAAGGCAACCTCCCTTGATCCCTCTAAATCAATGTGTTGTGCTAAATCCACACGGTAGCTGGAACTCTTGTTATCTTTGAAAACGTTGAGACTGGCGTTAGAGGGCAGGGTGACGTAAAACCCAGCGTCCTTTGCCCTGTACATGGCGAAATGATATTCTAGGCAAACGCGGCGTCTGTCTTATGCGTTTATCATTTCAGAGGCGTTGATCCAACTGTTGAATTTCTCGGGCCAGTTTTTCCAACGTACAAGCACTTGTTTTTCACCCCTTACTGTACGCCGTTGCAGAATCTCCTCAATATGGTACGCTCTGTCTTTATCATGTTTTACTTTTTGCAACTCTGTCTCTTAAAATGAACCTTGGATGGGCTCGCCATCATAGTCTTTCAGTTTGTACTCAGGCGGGTCGCGAGGAATGCATTCGGAAATTGTAAACGTTTCACCGGTAAAACTCTGTTCATACTTTTTATCAAACACACCTCGCAACTTTGATATGCGTACAAGGTCCCCCTCTTTAAATTTCCCCTTTACTTTTATCCCTGTCTTGGCGAGAGATTTACCGTACAAGTTTTCAAACACCTGATGGGCGTTCTCTGCAGTGACATCCGTAGGTGCCATTTGTATGCTGGTGTGAAAACTCTGATTATAGCTTTTTATCAAGTCTTGTAAGACGTCGAGATATCGCATGGTGTTGTTAGCTGTGAAATATCTCCACATTCTACTTTTTAAAGTGCGATTAAATCTTTCAATCACAGAGGCTTTGAGGTCACTAGCTGTGGAAAAATGTATGATGCCGTGTTTTTTCATCATATCCTCAAAACGTTTGTTAAAAAATTCTTTTCCATCATCCGTTTGTAGTTTTAAGGGCTTCTGGCTCTCCTCGAAAATGGACTCAAAGGCTTCGATTACATCGGAGGCCGTTTTTCTCTTTAGAGCACGTACATAAGCCTTTTTGGAAAACACATCTATAACCGTTAATAAATAATTATGTCTGTCATTATAGTCTGATAGCGCCTGCATGTCGCATAGGTCGGCTTGAAATTGGTTTAAAGGACGTGGGACAAAAACTCTGTTTCTGGTAAAATGTAGTCGTTTATGCAGAGTGTAAGTATCCTCCCCGGATAAAAAGTCTCTAACCTTTTCATAATCAACATTCTTGCCCGTTTCATCACGCATTCCTCTACGGAGGCGTTCTACACCACCGAAGCTCCCGGGGTGCGCTGGATCGTAATACAGCTTTTTCATGATGCGTACCTCAGACATGATGTGACTCGAATGAGAGAGAAAGACAATGTTGCAGGTATTTGATTTTATTAAGACAAAATCGGGATTAAATACAACATTTTGAAAACGAAAAAAAAACTACTGATTACAAATACATCACTAAATACGACAGTGTGAAAAAACTACTTGAGAGAAAATCAGGACTAAATACATTAGTGTGAAAACGAAAAAAAAAAACTACTGATTACGAATACACAAAATACATTAGTGTGAAACGAAATGAACAAAACATTAAAACGAGGACCACTCATGGTACAGCATGGTGAGTTGCTCCCGTTTAGTCTCGTCTTCCCCAATCTCCTGTTCCATCGCCTCGCTTATCACATCTGTGATTTGTCTCCTTGCTCTCAGCTCGTGTAAAAGACCCTGTACCGTATTTTTGATTCTCACCCAACCCGCCTTGATGTTCAGCCCAGATAGAAAGTTTGCAATAGCCGGGATAAGTCTGTCGTTGTAGAGCTTACGAGCCAACCATTCAAAGTGTTCGTCAAAAAAGTCTGGTTCTAGCACATCCAGGCAGCTGTGCTGCCTCTGGCTAGGATGATTAATGGCACACCCCTCGCACAGATCGGTCTGGTAGATCTTTATAGTTTGACCCAGCAAATGGAGCACGGCTATTCTTACGGTTTTAAAGAAAGTGTCAAACATCCAGCCATCCGGCTGGTCTTCATCCTCGGCCGGTGGTGTTGGAGTCGGAGGCCAGGCTGGATTCCCCCACCACAGGGATGTACAGGCGGGGCCCTCGCTGCACGGCTCTTCGTGGATCGTCTTCAGCGTAGCTGAAGCGGGTGAAGGAGGTGGGGCGGTGGGTTCGATCGTCTCCTCCTCGGTCAAAAACACGGGGGTCGGGATGAGGAGTTGGGAAGCAGCCACTGAAGCGGGTGAAGCAGGTGGTGTGTCGGCGTCATTCTGCCCCAGCAACGGAGTCGGGATGAGGAGTTGGGAAGCAGGCGGTGAGGCCGGCGAATCGATCGGAGTGTCGGCGTCATTCTCCCCCATCAAAAGCACCGGAGTCGGCATGAACATCGCTGGTACCAGACGGCGTGCTGCGCTGTTTCTCGGAAAGAGGGACATGACTGCTCTCGCTCGCTCGTTCCCCATGTTGTGTCTAGGAGCCTGTTTTATATCCAGTTTTACAACCTGTGGCTATGACCAGAAACCAACAAAGGGGGTTGCCATTTGCTTCCCGCGCAAAAAGTTATTCTCCCGATCGACCCACTTCAACCGTGGCACAGATTTGCGCAACATGCATTCTCTTCCTTCGATCCACCAGCGGAGCGCACCCTATCAAAGAGGCGCGTGTGTGTGCGTTGTGGCTGGGACTTTGCGTGTGTGGATACAGTCAGCTGACCATTTGGCTCTCTGTCTTAAACATAAAGTGTTAAATGTACTTTCAGGATGCGCTCACGGCTCGCCATTTATTGCCTGGGAGATTCGCAATAAACATAAAGTGTTAAATGTACTTTCAGGATGCGCTCACGACTCGCCATTTATTGCCTGGGAGATTCGCGCGGCCACTTTCTCAGGACCCCCGCCCACTGTCTGCGCTCGGTTGGGACAGAAATCAACATACAACACCTGTGGAAGGCAGAAGAGACATCCTGCCTGCGCTCACAGCAGAAGTGTAGTGTGTGTGTGTGTGTGTGTGTGATTCACATGAGGTGAGGTGTGAATTTAATGGAAATGTATGAATTGATCCAGGCTGCCTTCTCTAGCACCCCGGATTTATTGCAGGGGACTTTCTCAACCACCTGCAGACACCCTCTCTCCACTCGGCCGGCGTGTTGTAACCAGAAATTAACATATTGTGTTTTTGCTGTCTAGCGGGTTGAAACAGAACTGTAGAGTGGGTGACCATTTGGCGTTTGCTGTTCGACCCACCAGCGGAGCGCACGGACCACGCTGTAGTTGTGAAATTAACATACACAGGATGCCCGGCATTTGGGTCCCTCACCACACTTCAACCCATTCCCCCGACTTGCACGAAGCTGCAATCTCTTCCTTCAACCCACCAGCGGAGCGCACACTATCAAAGAGGTGCGACTGTTATAACTACAAAATTAACAAAGGGAGCGGCAAAATGATTCCCACGTATAGCGTATCGCTAGCCTGGGAATTCCCATGCTGCTTTGCGCGTGATTTCATTCTCACTGCAAAGACAGCCTGGAAACCACCGCCCTTATTTTCCCCTGAGTTAGGGAACCAATCACAGAACGGGGGGGGGGGGGGGGGGCAGCAATACGATGACGACGTCTATGCACGACACCGAAGCTTGTAGCGTGTTAATCCAACATGGCAGCGGACACAACGTTACCGTTCGATGCAGCTTTAGAAAGTGTATTAAGTAGCTTTTGTAGCAATTAATTTAATTTTAGTAGCTAATTTTTAGTAGCAATTGGCTATGAATCGTGCGCAAAGCAGCATGTGAAGAACCAGACGCCATTTGATAGACATTCGTAGCGCCCAATAAACGGCTCTAGGCATTCGTAAACCACGCCTCAAATACGAGAAAATGCACACCTAGTTCCCAGACCACCATCTCATCGAGATGTGGACGCGTCAGCCAGGCTAGCGTATCGCATCAAATCGTATCACAATTGAATTAATGATCGCGGGTCAAAAAAAGGACACGCGCGTGAACGGAAGATCCGCGTGCATGTGCGTGCATGTGCGCGTGCACGTGAAAGGGGGCGTGGTTTGGGGTGGTGAAAGGGGGCGGGGCTTAGGGGTAATAAAACTGTCAAGTTGAGTTTGATGAAAGGTGGATACATCCCTCTCTTATGTTCAGGGGAGGTTTTAGATGCTGTGAGCATAAATACCTCTGGAGAAAAGCAACACTTAATTAAAGTGCTTCTTAACTTTCCTCCGCATATTTGCACATCTATTTTGCACTATGAACAGCTATCAAGGACGTTTACCACGTATGCATACAGGTTCTCACTCTTCACCGACCTGACTTTAAGAGCTCGCATCTAATTTAACGTATTTTTAACCTTATCTTGTCTAGGTAGATCTATTTATTGTTTATTGACTTTAGCCAGGCTCTTATTGCACCAATCTATCCCCTGTACTGCTGGTCACTGTGAATTTCTCCTAAGGGGGATTAATAAAGGAATATCTTATCTTATCTTATCTCTTGGTTGAAACAACCTTTGTTCTCATGCACAGTTTAAAAATGTACAATTGTTAACAATAAAACAATAAAATAACAAACAAGGAAAACTACAAAAAAAAAAGATATAAAGTAATAATAATCACAAGCAATAATTATGTGTCAATATTTGAGTAGCTAAATTAATGCAAATAGTGTGTAAATGATGCACGATTCCTGCCCCCCATGTCACGTAGCATCTCAACCACCATCTGAAGCCTCATTGAATTATGCAAAGGGGACTGTGGGTCTTTCTCCTCTGGCTCAGCCTTATAAGTTGTCAAGTGGAGAACAGGACATCTTCCTCCAGTCCAGCTTCAACACAAACCATGTTCTCTGTAGCTGTACTGCTGCTGCTCCTGGCTGCTGGCTCTGGTGAGGCTTCATGAGAAAACATCCAACCAAGAAACATATTGATTAATAGTTTAAGTATTTCATTCATGACCCAAAGTTGTTATTCTCTACAGGTGTGAAATGTGAACAGCTTACTCAGCCAGAGTCTCTGACTATCCGACCTGGTCAATCTCTGACGATCCGCTGTCAGGTCTCTTATTCTGTTAGTAGCGGTGTTTACTTGACAGCTTGGATCAGACAACCTGATGGAAACGGACTGGAATGGATTGGATGGATTTATACTGGGAGTAAAGCAGTAAAAGATTCTCTCAGTAATAAATTCAGTCTTGCCGTTGATGGCTCCAGTAAAACAGTTACTCTGCAAGGACAAAACATGCAGCCTGGAGACTCAGCTGTGTATTACTGTGCCAGAGACCACAGTGTTACAAACTGTTGTACTGAACGTACAAAAACCCTTCACCCATGGACCCTCCAGAGGGGGAGCTCTAGACCTGCATAATCTAACATGTTATTTTCATCATAAACATCAGCTAACAAATACATTGGTAGCCATAAGCTAACTCTAGAACAATTTTAAATATTTCAATGTCTTTATATTTATTGGTCAGTGCATTTGTCAGTTAGTGAGACAGGTGCTGGCTGACTGGTTACTGAAAATATAAAAAGCTGGACAACATGTTCATTCTGTTTTTATTGTGAAGAAGATAAGTGGTTTGCCATCATATTCTCCATTAATGATTGCAATGTTTTTCATTTTCATTCCCTTTTTTATTTCACTTAACAGTTACCATGTAGATCTTCTGAGTGGCACCCGGAAAAGACGGCAACAGACAGACTTACATTTTATTAAAAGACCTAAAAAGTGGATTTACCATACTATCCTTTAATAGCTGCAATGTAATATATTTCCATTTCCTTTTTCATATCACCAAATATTGTGTGTGTGTGTGAATATATATATATATATATATATATATATATATATATATATATATATATATATATATATATATACACATTCTGTACAATGATCAGTAAATCTATCAGTCAGAAAGAAAGTCACTGAATTTCTTACTGGGTAGGTTCTAAATAAATTTTTTGTTCACAAATCATACTGCTAAATCATAGTTGTGTGAACATTTCACTGGTTTGCATTATCCCTCTTTTGAAATTGTTAATATTAAATATGTTTATATTTTATTATTTTATCAATTAAACTTTTATACTTCACTTCAAAACAGTTAGTGTATGGATCTTCTGAGCAGGACATGTTTAAAAAAAAGGCAAGAGGCAGACATGTAACATGTTACAACAACACTGACAGTATACCCATAACATGCTAAACACAAGACCACATGAATACAAACAGTTAAGATCTGTTTTAAAAAAAAAACCTCAAACAGATCCAACTCCCAGTGGTGTTTGGTGGTCCGTTGGTTTGTGAGGAGTTTGAATTCTCCAAGGGAGAACTATTCCTCTAGGTTCAGGTCTTTGTCCAGGCAGCACCAAGCAAAGGGAGCAGAGGACTGGAAGGCCTTCACCACAGTTCAGTGTGGACACATCATTCACATACTCCCTGTGGCCTTATGTTTTTGACTAAATAAAACCATAGCCTGGTAACTATGAGAAGAACAATCAGTTGATCTCTGAGAATATGTGCAGGGAAGGTTTGAGATACTGTGACCACAGCTTATTTAGCCAGGGTCTTTGACTAATTATGTAATTACAAGACAAAAAGTATATCCATCTATAATATGTTTTTAAAATCCTAAACACTTTCATATAATTATATAACTATTATATAACTATTACAAGATAAAAAAAAAAAATATGTTGTTAAAAGACAGTATGTGTATGTTAAATGCAAGACAAAGAACATAGGCTACACATAATTAATTATCCCTGTTTGGTTCTGAAACGTGACAATAGCAAGGCCGTATTTACAAAATATAAACACCATGAAGTCTTATGCAAGTGTGACATAGTCAAGTTATACTTAATAGTCTGAAGAACGGAGGAGAGACGCAAGGTTCAACGGACACAAAACGATAATCTATTTATTTTTGCTTCAATTACACACAGAGTACAGCAATTCGTGGATCCACAAGTGTGCAAGGTGTCTGCCTAATCAGGCTTACCCCGACGAATGCCCTACCTCCGTGGTGATAAATCCCTGTAAAATAGCAAAACAGGCTTTTCACTGCAAGTCACTACAAACTTGTTCCACAGCCATCAACAAAATATAAACTTGACCAAACAAAAGAAAATAACACTGCACACACATGCAACAAAAAAGGGATTACACCACTAGAGCGGAATACATTCAGTCACCAGCAGGGGAAGAAGCCAGCAAGCGACAGAGCCACCAACACTTGTTTTAGCATACAAATCATAAACAGAACAAAACATACAAAATGACAAACAACGAGCAGCACCCATCCACCACTACATGCACTAGCATCCACCCGCACGCACTCTCACACACATTCACACGCAGGCACCCCGAGCCAAAGCCCCAAGCAAGGAGTCCAGCTAGCTGTGGCTAGTAGCCACGTGACGGCTAGCAGAGATTGGACGAGCAGGCCGGGGAGACGGAGAGACAGGCTCACGACCGCTGGGAGATTGGGCCGCACAGGCAAAGGGGAACAGAACAGCAACCACACGAAACGCCACAGACCGGTATGACTGATCGAGAGAAAGAAAGAGAGGGATACAGAGAGCCGGGACCCAGACAGAGGACGGACTACATTAAGCCACCTTGTAAATTAATCCACGTCTATTCAAAGAAAGGCATCAACAGTCTACCTGAATGCGAGGTCCTACATCTGGGACGATGGCGATATCTACAAAAACAATGCGCTATCCAACAAGTTCACGATTTCTCGTGAAACGACCAGCAACTCTGTTTCTTTAAGAGGCCAGAATGTGCAGGAGAGTGATTCAGCTGTGTATTACTGTGCTCGCCGCACACAGAGGTGCAGCCCCCTAGCATGCTGCTACAAATACCCAGTCCCACAGGTTCAACATGTAATGCTACTGTACATAGCCAGTCCCACAGATTCAACATGTAGTGCTGCTGTACATAGCGAGTCCCACAGGTTCCCCTAAGATACAAATAAGCTGACCATGATATTGGCTTGATTAATGATTTCTCCTTAACATTTAGTGCTTTGTACAATTTTTATATGCCAAGCTACCAGTTGGCTCATCATGATAAGAGGTTAACTGTCTGGTTGTAGAGACAACTGATTAATGTAAATTCCATTTTGGCCAACGGAATTCAGTTAAAACACAGGAAGTAGCATGACTGTCTATTCTGCGTCCTCTAGCCAGACCACGCAGTCCTGGCCGCATAATGATGAACTATCTATGCCTTGCAATTAGTCTTTCATTTCATGATGTAATGGTTATGAATATTTCATATACAGTATGAGTCTTTAAATACAATAGGGTTCTACCTTTAAATTGAGAATTTACATATTTAAATATCATAATATCATTGCTAGAGCTTTTGTGCACTTATACTGTTTAGCACAGTGAACACGGAGGTGGGGCTCAGTCAAATTTCAATGACTGTCATCTCTACATAAAGCAGTCTGGTGAAGGGTTTAAGGAAGATGCTGATGTGACCTGAGGGCTGAGCCTCAGTTCCACTCCCAAGTTCAGAATAATGGAGCACTGTCTGTTTCTGCTCCTGATATGTGGCCTGGCAGGTTAGCGTGTTCACTTATTCATGTTCATTGTTCTATTCTATTTCTGTTAACTTTTTTCAAAGAAAAAATTGTAAATAATGTCGCTGCTTTGTGTCCATACAGATATTTGTGCTCAGACAATAACGCAGTCTGAACCAGTTATTGCAAATCCGAGGGAATCCCATACGTTGACATGCACTTATTCTGGACTATCAACGAGTAGTGATTTTGCTTGGGTCAGGCAAAAAGAAGGGATGGGACAGCAATGGATTGCATATATTTCAGGACCTAGTGGGGGCTTCAAGACCTACTCTGACTCAGTCCAGGGCCGCTTCACTGTCTCCAGAGACAATGACAGACTACAAGTACATCTCCAGATGAACCAGCTGGAGGCTGTGGACACTGCTGTTTATTATTGTGCTAGAGACCACATTAATTAGACTCGGTTAAGCAGCTGTACAAAAACTCACAATGGAGATTCTAGCTGTTATGTCATAATCGGGGTATTAACCACTAGCATTGTAGTTCTGATGTCAGATGTGGAAAATTATGATATGCTAGCAAAGATGATGATTGAGAGTATTGTGACGGCCCTGCCTTTATGCTTGAGGCTGTCTTGTGTTGCTGCTCTAATGACGTCATGGTCTGTTTTCTCGAGGTTGATCAGCTGCCCCAATCATCCTGATCGGGAGCACCTGGGCCCGGTGCTCCGTATAAAAAGGGGCTGATGACCGCCTATCGTCGTCGCTTGCTTCCCTCGCCAGCGTCCACAACTCTTTTGGTTCTCTTTGCGCTAGTTTGGATTATGTTACCTTGGTTAAATAAATATACTCATTTATTTTGGTAATGCACTGCGTCTCTCCGATTTTTGCCATGTCCTTCGGGCCAGGTCATGACAAAATGGGGGCTCGTCCGTTGGTTTTGCACAATTTAGTGGAATTTGTTTAGATTTGTTTGACGTAAGTTTGTGTGTTGGTTAGTCTGGCTGTGTTCCTTAAGTACGGATTTTGTAATCGGTGCAGGCGGTGGTGCATGCGTTGCTATGGAGCGTGTTTGTTTGGCGTGCCCAGAGCGTTTGGTTGCTTACCTTTAGGGTGAAGCATTTGTTGCTCGCTTGTAGTGATTAGGAGAGAGTTCAGTGTATGAATTTGTATGGCTTTTTCTTACCTTAAGCTGGGTGAGTTTGTTTCTTTGGGGCCAGTTTTTTAGTTTATTCCAGTGAACGGTGGCCGCGGGTCAAGTGTTGGTCCTCAGTGTGCGTGGAGATCGTAGTCTGGAGCGGAGTTTTCCCTTGTAGGTCTAGCGGCGTTCCCCTTTGGGTTCGTTGCGTGGGTCGTGGTAGTGTTGTGGCGACATAGTGGTTAAAGCATTGTCTTGGGAGCATGTCCGTGACTTTGGGAGAGTTGCTGGCTTGCTAGTCGCTTCCCCGGGTCAGCGGTCTCTAGTGCATAAGTACCCGCAACTGCTCGCTGCATGAAGACTAGCTGGGAGTTTAGTTAGGCGGGTTGATGGTAGGTAGCGGGGAAACTCCAAACTGGGATCGTGGTGCGCACGGGGATACATCGCTGTCTTGCTGGTCCTGTTCGGGTTTAAATGTGTGTTTGTTTGGCTGGTCCTGGTGGTAATCTATGGAGATGGCTGAGTGTGAGGCGTTCGTGGCGGCTCCGTCAGAGGAGGCTTTGGATAAATGCACTAAGGAGCAGTTGATAAAATTGGCTGAGCATTATTCGGTGGCCGTAGTGGATAAGAGGCGTAAAGATGATATTAAATCCATTTTGAAATTAAGACTCTGTGAACTGGGAGTCCTTACGACTGGCCCGGTGCCGGTTTTTCCACCTGTCCTAAATGTACCTGTTCTGACGCAGGGGCTTACGTTTGAGCAGCAAAAAGAGCTTCTCTTGCTGCAGATGGAGCATGAAAAGCTTAAGTGTGAATTGGAAGCTAAAAAACAAATTGAGCTAGAGGCAATCCGCCAACAGACAGAAAAAGCGAAGTTGGACCTGGAGGGTTATCGTTTGTCTCTAGGTAAGGATCGCAAGTGGGCTGTTGAGAGCCAAGGCGAGCGTCCCTTTGACATAAATAACTTGCGACTTTTGCCACCGTTTAATGAGAAGGATCCTGACTCGTTTTTTGTGTTGTTTGAGCGTGTTTCCACGGCGAGGGGCTGGTCTGATGAGGATTGTGCTTTGTTGCTACAGTGCGCACTCACAGGTAAGGCGCAGGGGGCATATTCGTCTTTGAGCGCGGCTGATAGTTGTAGTTATGTTAAAATCAAATCTGCCGTGCTGAAGGCTTATGAGCTGGTGCCTGAGGCGTATCGCCAACGTTTTCGAGCTTGGGAAAGGAGAAGTGGGCAAACTTATGTTGAATTCGTTCGCGATTTAACTACTCATTTTAAACGTTGGTTGGCTGCGCTTGATATTAGTACTTTCGATGATTTGTGTGAGTTGGTAATTTTGGAGCAGTTTAAAAACACGTTGCCTGGTCGGATTGCGACTTATATTAATGAACAAAAGAGTGTCTCTGCTGCCGAAGCGGCTGTGTCAGCAGATGAATATGTGCTGCTCCATAAGAGCGGAGTGAGAGAGCGCACGCCCGGCCGTGATGATTCTGGCTGGGGTGGGCACGGTCGAGGTGCTGCAGCAGCTGATCAGACGCGTTCCGGGAAGCCTGGCTTGTTTAGGTTTGAGTCTCATTCGCGGAGCAATTTTGATGGCAGTAGAAGCTGTAATTATTGTCGTGAGAGAGGGCACTGGAAGGCCGATTGTCCTGTGTTGCGGTCTAAACATAGAGGGAACCAGTCTAG
Organism: Urophycis tenuis; assembly: GCA_036785325.1. Taxonomy (NCBI): domain Eukaryota; kingdom Metazoa; phylum Chordata; class Actinopteri; order Gadiformes; family Phycidae; genus Urophycis; species Urophycis tenuis. Next base: position 1,133,991 of record JAXIVH010000036.1, on the reverse strand, counting down.
TGTTAAGCCGGCGGCGGCTGCTGCTCCGGTAGTTACTGGCTGTGTGTCTGAGGTGCGTCCTGTCTGTGAGCTGGATGTTCTGGGGGTCTACGCTCCTTTTATCAGAAGTGGCTTTGTTTCGCTTGTTGGTAGCGATGTTAAAGTCCCGGTTACAATCTTGAGGGACACAGGGGCTTATGATTCTTATATGATCGAGTCTGTTCTGCCTTTGTCCGGGGAGACCGACAGCGGGGACCGTATCCTTAGTCGGGGGATGGGATTGACTGTTTTACCTGTACCTCTGCACAGGGTGGTCCTGGATTGTGAGCTAGTGCAGGGTGAGGTAGCTGTGGGAGTGCGGCCGGCGTTGCCGATTGAGGGAATTCATTTCATTTTGGGCAATGGCTTGGCTGGGGGACACATTTGGGCTGATGCTCCTCCTGCACCTGTTGTTACCCTCAGTCCGGGTAATACCGGGTCGGACGGGAGCTCCAGTGAGGTACCTGAGGTTCCTTCAGTTTGTGTGGTTACGCGCGCAATGAGTAAGGCTGAGCCTGGGTTTGCTGATGGGGAGCTTGGTGACAATGATTTTGAGGCTCCGTCCTTGTCCGATTTTCCACTGTCAGTAACACAGAGTGAGTTGGTGCAGGAGCAAATGTGTGATTCCTCCCTTAAGGAATTATTTGACCGTGTTTTGTCTGTTGAGGAGATAAAAAGTGCAGCCAGCGGCTACTTTGTGCGTAACGGACTGTTGTTTCGTAAATGGGTTGGTGTGGAAAGTGACTGTGTGGGGGATGCATGGTTTCAGTTGGTTGTGCCGACTAAATTTCGCCCTCTGGTCCTTAAAGTCGCACATGACGAGAGTGGGCATTTTGGTGTCAGAAAAACGTATTTAAACATTTTGAAACATTTCTTCTGGCCGCGCGTAAAAAGGGATGTTGCTGTATATATTAAAACATGTCATGTGTGTCAGTTAACGGGCAAGCCGAACCAGTCTGTGAAACCTGCTCCACTGCAACCGATCCCTGCCATAAACCAACCTTTTGAATATTTGATTGTGGACTGTGTCGGACCTTTGCCGTGCGCTAAATCTGGTTGTAAGTATTTGTTGACTGTTATGTGCCAAAGCACCAGGTATCCAGCTGCGTACCCGCTAAGGTCCATTACGACTAAATCTGTGGTGAAGGCACTGATTCAGTTTATTTCAGTTTTTGGCATCCCGAAGGTTATCCAGAGTGACCAAGGGTCAAACTTTTCCTCCCGCATGTTTGATCAGGTCTTGAAATCCTTGCACATAAAGCACAATCAGTCATCGGCTTACCACGCACAGAGTCAGGGTGCGTTGGAACGGTTTCACCAGACTCTCAAGTCTCTCCTGCGGGCATATTGCACCGAGATGGATCGAGACTGGGAGGAGGGACTCCCGTGGCTGATGTTGGCTGCCAGAGAGGCCGTACAGGAGGGTACTGGTTTCAGTCCGAACGACCTAGTTTTTGGGCATGTCGTGAGGGGCCCTTTGGCTGTTTTAAAAGATAACTGGGTGGATGCTGAGCCGCCTAAAAACGTGATTGATTTTGTTAATGGATTCCGGCATCGTTTGTTCATGGCGACTAGTATGGCACGTGATAACCTGCGAATGACTCAGAGTAAAATGAAAAAAAATTATGACTGTCATGCAGAGCGGCGGGAGTTTAGTCCTGGAGACCAAGTCTTGGCACTAATGCCTATTGTAGGTTCGCCTTTCCAGGCTAAGTACATCGGACCGTATACCGTCATTGAGAAAAGTTCAGATGTGAATTATTTTATTGCGACACCGGGGCGGAGAAAGTCCAAACAGTTGTGTCATGTCAACTTGCTGAAACCGTTTTACAGCCGTGATGGTGAACCAGGACAGGCTGAGGAAAGTGTGCGTCCGGCTTTGGTTTTCAATTCAGTGGCTGTGATTCCGGACGATGGGGTGCCTGAGCCTGATGACAGTTTGTTGTGGGGTCGTCTGAAAAACTCTGAGTCTTTGTGTAACCTGGACAAGCTGCTGTCTCATTTACCCGAGCCCAGACGTGGTGAGCTCGCTGAGTTGGTGCGGAAGTTTCCCAGTCTGTTTAGTGATGTCCCTTCACGCACCAATGGGATGGAGCATGATATTGAGGTCGGAGACGCAGAACCGATTAAGCAACGTTTTTATCGTATGTCCCCGCAGAAGTTTAAACACCTTGACTCCGAAGTAGCTTACATGTTAGAGAACAAGATTGCTGTACCGTCTAGCTCCAGTTGGGCGTCTCCATGTATTTTAGTGCCGAAGCAGGATAAAACACCCCGATTTTGTACAGATTTTAGAAAAGTAAATTCTGTAACGAAGCCAGACTCTTTCCCTTTGCCCAGAATGGATGACTGCATTGACAGTGTTGGATCCGCAAAATTTGTGAGTAAATTTGATCTGCTCAAGGGATATTGGCAGGTACCTCTGTCTGAGCGGGCCCAAGAGATATCGGCTTTTATTACGCCATCGGGTTTGTATTCCTATACTGTCATGCCGTTCGGATTGAGAAATGCTCCGGCTACGTTCCAGCGGTTAATGAACAGAGTGGTGTCCGGGTTGGAGGGATGTGCAGTCTATTTAGACGACTTGGTGATTTTTAGTGATACCTGGCACTCTCATCTGCAGCGTATTAGGGCACTGTTTGAGCGTTTGGAAGAAGCACAGCTCACAGTTAATTTAGCCAAGTGCGAGTTTGCTAGGGCTACAGTTACTTACCTGGGGCGGGTAGTAGGTCAAGGTCGTGTAGCTCCAGTCCAAGCCAAGGTTATGGCTATTGAAAAGTTCCCACAGCCCACAACGAAAAAAGAGCTGCAGCGATTTCTGGGTCTGGTGGGATATTATCGAAGCTTTTGCCGAAATTTTTCTACGGTGGCGTTCCCTCTCACTGAGCTCCTGAAGGCTGGGGCAAAATTTGTGTGGTCTTTGGAGTGTCAGCAGGCTTTTGATAATGTTAAGACTGTGCTGTGCTCTTCTCCGGTGCTGGCAGCACCATGTTTTGACCGCGCCTTTTTGCTCCAGGTTGATGCCAGCCAGGTGGGAGCCGGCGCAGTCTTGCTGCAGGAGGATGACCAAGGGGTGGTAAAACCAGTGAGCTTCTTTTCGAAAAAATTCAATCGTCACCAATTGAATTATTCGGTGATAGAAAAGGAGGCATTGGCGCTGGTTTTAGCATTACAACATTTTGAAGTGTATGTGGGAGGAGGCGCGCCTCTTGTGGTCTACACGGATCATAATCCTCTGACCTTCCTTCGATCATTGCGGTGTCCAAATCAGAGGTTGATGAGATGGGTTCTGTTTCTACAGAGTTATGATCTCGATATTCGGCATATTAAAGGGGCCGATAATGTTATTGCTGATGCGTTGTCACGTGCTCCCTTACCGTGAAGACTCTTTTACCATGAATAGTGACTCTTTAACTATAAGTGGTGATTTCTTTACTTTGTGAACTTGAGTGTTATTTCATGCTGCTTGGGATATGTTCTTGCTGTTCCTGTGCTCTTAATTTGCTTCTCAGGTACCAGGGTTGCTGAGGACAGGAGGGGAAAGAGCAGTACATGGGCAGGGTGAAGGTTGTTTCTTTTCCTTTCTCATGTTTATTAATTTTGGGTAATTTTGTTTATTTTTTGGGTGAGTAGGTTATTTCTCATTGTTAGGATTGGTTGTAGTTTGTTTTTGTTTTGTTTTTGGGGGAATAATTTTAGGTTAACTTGTTTAGAGTGAGCCGGTTTCCTTTGGGGACACCGACTTTATGGGGGAGGGTGTGACGGCCCTGCCTTTATGCTTGAGGCTGTCTTGTGTTGCTGCTCTAATGACGTCATGGTCTGTTTTCTCGAGGTTGATCAGCTGCCCCAATCATCCTGATCGGGAGCACCTGGGCCCGGTGCTCCGTATAAAAAGGGGCTGATGACCGCCTATCGTCGTCGCTTGCTTCCCTCGCCAGCGTCCACAACTCTTTTGGTTCTCTTTGCGCTAGTTTGGATTATGTTACCTTGGTTAAATAAATATACTCATTTATTTTGGTAATGCACTGCGTCTCTCCGATTTTTGCCATGTCCTTCGGGCCAGGTCATGACAGTATATAAAAGATGATTGCTAACAAGAGGATTATTAGGCACTGGCATTCCAGTTGTGATTTTAAAATTTGGGTATTTTACTATTAACTAATGATATCTAGCAGTGATGATTGAAGAGGGGAATTGACCAATAGAATTCTGTCAGAAGAGAATGATTAATGATTATCTCATTAGCTTCCTCTTGGTGACACTGGACACATCAGAGTCTTGGACACATTGCTGCAGTTAGCGGCTAAAGAAAAGCAAGGAATCTGGTGCACAGATCTGTTTTGAAGTCAGTATAAAGTTGAGTCATTATTATTATCAATATTATTATGGTGAGCCATCCCTCCATCCACGAACCCCAGCAGTTGCAATCAACATTTCTACAGAGTGCAATCAGCTGTCGGCTGTTGTCTGATTAAAAAGTGAAAATATAAAACCAGAACATCCCGGTCCAAATATAGAATCTTTCTATCATGTTTGACTTTTTGACCTGACATAGGTCAACCAAAGAAAAACAATAAATCAAGTTATCGTTTGTTTATAAAAAAACTGTGGGACCTATTCCACCTTAGTGCCGATATATATTTACATAATCCTTTGAAGGGCCCCCTGACTTGTAAATGAATATACAAATTGATTAAGAGTCTCCTCCCATTTGACTCTGACATATATTTCCCAAACCAAACCGTTGGCATGAGTCTTCCACTGCCCTGGGTCTGCAACTCAATGAAAGTCTCAGACAGCTTGTTCCTTCTTGGCCCTTCTTTCAGGTAAGCTTCACCCGACTCAGTCCGATGGGGAGGACAGAGGAGAACCAGCTGTGGTGTAAGCTCATCCCCTCCTCCTCTAAATTATGTTGGGTTCTGTTTCCATCTCCAGCGGCTCGAGGCCAGCGACTCACCTCCTCAGAATCAGTGGTCAAAAAACAAGGCGAACCGGTCACACTGTCCTGTCACGTGACTGGATTGTCTCTCACTTGGCTCCACTGGATCCGCCAGAAGTCAGGACATGGCCTGGAGTGGATTGGGCAGATAGACAGTGGAACCAGTACAACATTTGCTGCTTCTCTTCAAGGGCAGTTCACCATCACCAAAGACAGCAGCCGAGAGGAGGTCTACTTACACGTGAAGAGTCTGAAGACAGACGACTCAGCTCTTTATTATTGTGCTAAAGAGGCACATTGACACAACAGACTGCTCTGCTGTACAAATTCTGAGCCCTGAGGCATGACAGAGGCTCCTGCAGAACTCACCTCATGCCATTTTAGCATTTAATGCCCTCAGAGTTACCATTACCAGTAGGGATGTCCGATTATATCGGCCAACCGATAATATCGGCCGATATTAGCCTATTTTTGTAATATCGGTTCATATCGTTATCGGTTTTACCACCGATAATGTGCTTGTGCATAAATATGGCACTTTTCCATAAGTTGAAATAGTGTCCTTATTTTTTATAGACAGTGTTAATTTGTGAAATGCAATCTAGTGAGGCATCACAATAAAAGTAGATGATGTGTTAATTCCACAACAGGAGATATGGGACCTAAAATTTGTCTGGGCGAAAATAAAAATGCCTGTATATATCGGTATACCATATCGGTTGATATCGGTATCGGAAATTAAGAATTTGGACAATATCGGCTATCGTATATCGGCAAAAAGTCAATATCGGACATCCCTAATTACCAGTCATTACAGTGAATTCAGATAGAGGTCATTACAGAGCAGGTTGGCACAAAAAAAAAAAAAAAAAAGGTCATTAAAGAGCAGGTTGGCACATCAAACCCAACCCAGCTACTTTCAGCTGTGTGTTAAATTCCCCAGCCACTACACACCATCATACCCTTACATCTTACCCTTACCCTTACACTTGGACTCAAATCTTTACTTTAGTAGTCCAAGTGTGTCATTCTATGGCCCTGGAAATTATGTTTTCATTTATTTTTACACCAACATTTCCACCAAGTAGTAGATATTGTGTGTAGTTAGGGGTCAAGCACCGAAGGTGTAGGCATGACCACATTATGTGTAACTTTGCATTGGTATCAATATTTTTGTCAATCAATGACATTTAAATATCAAAATGTGTCCCTATTTCACCAAATCTCTTGTGCCACCAATAGGTCACAGTTGCAGTTTTGAAAGGGCTATATCTCCAGTCGACTTGATCATATAGTCTTGGGCTCTACAACTTTGCAAATGGAACCATGTGCTGACCAAATTTTCTGACAGGACTAGATTTTCCATTTTGCATCTCAAATTTTCTCAGAAACATACTTTTATTATCTCCGCCTAGACAATGCATCCTACTAGAAGCACACCACCTTTATTTGATGCCCTAGACAAGTAAGAGCTATCAAAAGAGTTCTGAAACAATTTAAGGCCACAATTACAGAAAGTGGGTGTATCTGTGGGGAAAGAAATTGACAATATTGAGTAACCAAGTGTCATAATGACTTTTGAAGCGGTTCTCACTTACCGGTAATTTATCGACTTGGCCTCATGGGGCAATATAACCATTTGTGGGACCCATAAGCACAGATGTTAATGAGACATGGGCACCCCCCATCTGCATTTATTATTTATTTTTATTATCATTCACCATTATTATTTCCTATTCTGACAGTATTTTATTTACGTTAGTTGGTCTGTATGCTGATGAATGTAACGGTAAGAATGTGTGTGGTATTGTGAGGCAGAAGTAGATGTAGGCACTGTGGGCAGCCAGGGGTCCAGCTAGGGGTCCTCAGGGTCAGGAGTTCATGTGCGTGCTGCTCGTGCTGCCGCCCGTACTGACCTACAGAGAGGTCAAAGGAGATCCAAATAGCAGGTTGATTATCACCAATCAATACTACTCCTTTGCATCAAATGGTTTTAAATCACGTTATCAAAAGTTTTAGTTGTACAACAAAATAAATCTTTAGTTCAAAAATATTAATTTATAGTTGTGAACTATAAATACATTTAAAGCGCTTTTCTTTAGAAATATATTCAAGTACAGTATTAATACCTGTTTCAACATCTGAAATAGGTTTACACTGCTAACCTCAGGTCAATGGCCTATTAGCATGACCATATACTCTCAGGCGGTAATAGCAACATTAGCTCCGTTTTACACGGATGCTGCGCCGATTAGCATATCTTTTAACTGGTTTTCGATTACAAAATAAGTGACACGTGCATACAAGAAAAAAAATAAAAAGGTTACAATCAACAAAAAAGGTTAAAGAGCAGTTTTCCACTCACCGAGTGATCAGTTTTGGAACAAGGGTTCCAGTAATTACCCTGACCCCGTGGTTAGAAATCGTCCGGTCTACAAAGTTGAAATATCAACAATATACCGGTCAACCAGTGCTTAACATAATGGAAATTCACACCAAGTCATTTTAAAACATTACTTTCGTGTCTTACCCCGTGGATAAGATAAGATAAGATAAGATATTCCTTTATTAATCCCCCTTAGGAGAAATTCACAGTGACCAGCAGTACAGGGGATAGATGTGCAGTAAGAGCCTGGCTAAGTCAATACACAATAAACAATAAACAATAAATTAGATTAAATACGAGCTCTTAAGTCAGGTCGGTGACGAGTGAGAACCTGTATGCATACTAGTGTCCTTGATAGCTGTTTATGGTGCAAAATGCAAAGTAGATAGATAATAAAGTGCAAATATGCGGAAAGTGCAAGGTGCAAGATGTGCAAATTTATACAGGTATTTCAGGTACAACATATGAATAGACCTGGAATAACAACTGCTAGGACACAGTCCACGGTGTGTGGTGTGCTGTATGTGAATGTGAAGTTCAGTCCATTCCATTTGTCTTTTGTCTGGTGATGTTGGAGCATCCTGAGCCTGATGGTTGGTGGGATGAGGGAGCGCCCAAGCACTTGAGGCACTTGGCTGAGTTAGCATGTGGCTGAACGTGTTCCTGAGTTGCTACAGTTGCTTCAGTTCGGCATAGTGAGGCTGAGAGGGTAGTTCCGGGTCTCCAGCAGCTTTCCCCTCGTCCTCCTCACTGTCGCCGCCTCCACACAGTCCAGCTTCATCCCCACTGCAGAGCTCGCCGTCCTCCCCGGCTTGTACAGCTTCCTGGCACCACCGCTCCCAATGCTTCCTCCCCAGCACACGGCAGTGAGGAAGGTGACACTGGCCACCGCAGGCTGGTAGACCATCCGTAGCAGCCTGGTGCATGCAATGAAAGATGACAGATGGACAGTGGTTATCAATGAGGTAAACAGACATAAGATGAAAATGGCTAGAAAACAGTCTGGGGTGTGTGGTGTGGATGAAGACAGCTTATCTCCGTTTTTAATCAAGCACACGAGGCAGCAACCATAACAGACCTCCGTTAACCAGGCAGTGAAGACGGGACGTAACTTACGAGGCTGATCACCTGGAGCACAGGGGGCTCACTGATTGGCTATTGGGGAAACCCACTCTACGTAGCCCTCTGCTACGTAGAATTTTTAAGACTTAAGTTTTTAAACCATACAATACATTTCAATTAACTATTTATTTATTTCAAAATAAAATGAATTACTTTTAGAATGTTAATGACTGCTCAATTACTTTTTTCTAATGAATTGTTTTTTTCACAATTAAAATGGAGAATTTTAAGGAAATAATTTTAATAAAAGTATGGTACTTTTAAAGTCTGGGCTACACGATGTTACGCATGTCATTATCTGATCCGATCAGAAATTCGAATTTCTTGCTGCATGTAAACGTACTGAGTGTAGTGTCTTTGGAGCGCACATGCTTCTCAGGAGCTTTCCGTGTTCTAACAGAAGCTGCCACTTTACTAAGTAACATTTTGGCGTCGTCGGCTGAGACCATTCGAACATTGTCTAATGCAGTGGTTCTCAAACTTTCAATACTGAGTACCACCTGAGAAACTATTCAGCTGTCCAAGTACCCCCATGATGACCGATTTTAAAATATAGCCATATATGCCTTCTCAATTAGCTTTAAACACACAGGAGACACGTTTATTCCTTATTGTGGTCATTTATTGCTACCTGAATTGTTACCTTACTTAATCAGACATTTACAACTCTGTCCAACAACTCTCACATAGACCTACTCAGTGTCATACAGAGCAAAATAAACACACTTAAAAGTAGGGTTGCACCGAATCCAGTATTCGGGTTCGGGTTCGGCCGAATATTGGGCTTTTTTGAGGGGTTCGGGTTCTGCCGAACCTTGGCATTTTTTTCCACCGAACCCGAATCCTACGCTTTTGCGCCACGCTGGTCGACGTGATTATCTGTTTACAAAAAAGTGGCGCGTTGGAATGCAGTTGCTATAGCTGCGAGAAAGCGAAAATGAAAGTAGTGAACAGAAAAAGTGTCGTTTGGCAGTTCTTTCAGATAAAAGAAAGCGATTCAAGTCGAGCTACATGTTCAATTTGCAATGCCGATTTGTCTCGTGGTGGCAATTTTTTGAAAATTAAATAAAACGAAAAATACACTGATGTTGACGTTGTTTACTTCATTAATGTGTTTAGTGTTAATGGAGTAGGATGGGAGTAGGATTCGGTATTCGTTTTCGGATTCGGCAGAATCTTAACCAGTGGATTCGGTATTCGGTAGAACCCTAAAAATCTGGATTCGGTGCATCCCTAGTTAAAAGTTGTATCATGCTACTAATCATGCTTTGTTGCACGTTTGCAACAAATATTTAAAAGACAGAATTTTAATTATCTCAAGCTACATATTTCGTTTGAAACGTTGTTGTATTTATAATGCATTGTATTTTTCCGATTTAAAAAAAAAAAAAAATTAAGTGAAAATGTGGAAAATCAAAACATCCCCCGCGTACCACCAGAGAGTGCTCAAGTACCACTGGTGGTACGCTTACCACCGTTTGCGCACGACTAATGCAACAAGTGGGCAACAGTCGCACGTTGCCGACACGGTGGAGTTGACTTAAGGCTGGGTTATGCTTTGTTTATGCTTCCACGTCAACGCAACGCTGGGGGGTTGCGGACCCTTTACAGACCCTTTACGTCCTTGACGTGCAGCTCCCAAAATCGACTTACAAGGTTATTCCCATCTCGCAGCGGCCAGCCACATTATTTTGTATATTGTTTCTACATACAAACAATTTTGATTTGCCTACACATACAGGTGTAGGCAAATCAAAATGTTCTCTACAACGCTATTCCCATCTTGCGGCCACAGCTGGCTGTGGCTGGCCGCTGTGGCCGGGAAATGGGAAAAGCAGTTTATGTCGACTCTCCACTGTGTTGGCACCTGAGGCAACGTGCCACTGTTGCCCGCTTGTTGTTGCCTAAGACAATGTTCGAATGGTCTCTGCCGATGCCAAAATGTTATTTAGTAAAGCGGCAGCTTCTGTTAAAGCAGGGCAGTGAAAGAGGCTAAACGACTGTACTCTGAGAAGCTCCAACACTACTTCTCAGCCAACGACTCTGCATCTGTCTTGGCAAATCACCAACTCCAACTACAAACCTAAAGCTCCCAACTCCATCAACGACCATCGTCTGGCCAATGACCTGAATGAGTTATACTGCCCCTTTGAAAGACAAAGAGACAGTCCTGCAACCATCCCCCATGACACCTCCCAACAGCTCCAGTGTATCACCTCCACCTCCCCCACCTTAGCGGGGGCCTGGGCTCCTCCAACAATGCCCAACTTAAAGGTCTCCCCCTCGACCCACCCACCACAGTGATGACTCTTTCCCCCCACGAGAGGGACGTCAACAAACTCTTCAGGAGACAGAACCCCCGGAGAGCTGCTGGCCCGGATTTTGTCTCCCCATCCACCTTGAAGCATTGCGCTGATCAACTGTCTCCAGTGTTCACAGACATTTTCAACACCTCACTGGAGACATGTCACGTGCCAGCCTGCTTCAAGACCTCAACTATAATTCCTGTTCCCAAGGACCACAGGACTTAACGACTTCAGACTCGTCACCCTGACCTCTGTGGTTAGTCCTTTGAGCGCCTTGTGCTCTTACACCTGAAAGGCATGACCGACCCCCTCCTGGACCCCCTGCAGTTTGCCTACAGAGCCAACAGGTCTGTAGACGATGCAGTCAACTTGGCCTTCCACTACATCCACCAGAACCTGGACTCCGCAGGAACCTACGCCAGGATCCTGTTTGTGGATTTCAGCTCTGCTTTCAATACTATCATCCCAGCTCTGCTTCAGGAGAAGCTCTCCCAGTTGAGTGTGCCTGACTCCACCTGCAGGTAGATTACAGCTTTCCTGTCTGACAGGAAGCAGCATATGAAGCTGGGAAAACACATCTCCGACTCACAGACCATCAGCACCGGTTCCCCCCAGGGCTGTGTTCTTTCTCCTCTGCTCTTCTCCCTGTACACAAACAGCTGCACCTCCAGGCACCAGTCTGTCAAGCTTCTGAAGTTTGCGGATGACACCACCCTCATCAGACTCATTTCTGATGGTGATAAGTCTGACTACAGGTGGGAGGTAGACCATCTGGTGACATGGTGCAGCCGAACCAACCTAGAGCTCTAAAGACAGTGGATGGTTGTGGACTTCAGGAAGAACTCTCCTCACCTGCCCCCATCACCCTTTGTGACTACACAATTGACACTGTGGAGTATTTCCGCTTCATGGAAACTGTCATCTCCCAGGATCTCAAGTGGGAGCTGAACATCAGCTCCCTCATCAAGAAAGCCCAGCAGAGGATGTACTTCCTGAGGCAGCTGAAGAAATTCAACCTGCCAAGGACAATGATGGTGCACTTCTACTCCTCCATCATTGAGTCCATCCTCACCTCCTCTATCACCATCTGGTTCGCTGCTGCCACCGCCAGGACAAGGGCAGACTGCAGCGCGTCATTCGGTCTGCAGAGAAGGTGATTGGCTGCAATGTGCCGTCGCTCCAGGACCTGTACACCTCCAGGACCCTGAGGCGTGCAAGTTTTCAAGATTATGGCCGACCCCTCCCACCCCAGTCACAAGAGTCACTCCCCTCTGGCAGGAGGCTGCGGTCCATCAGGACCAAAACCTCACGTCACAAGAACAGCTTTTTCCCCGTCTGCCACTAGCCTTATCAAGGCAGCCCGAAGCTAAATGCTAAGAGCAATTATAAAGTGCCAAGATGTACAACATACAAGTGTATGAGGGGAGGGTTTTTTTTTTGGGGGGGGGGGGTTCAGGTGATCTCTGAACAAGTGAGTGTTGAGTCTCTTCCAGAAGATGGGGAGTGACTCCGCAGTCCTGACATTGGCAGGGAGCTCGTTCTACCACTGTGGTGCCAAAAATATTTGTGATTTCTTTTACTCCTTTTAGTGATGGAGGTACCTGTCGACCAGCTGAGGTAGCTGAGCGGAGAGCTCGAGCAGGGGCGTGGGGTTTGACTAACACTTGGAGGTAGGTAGGGGCAGTTCCTTTAACAGCTTTGTAGGCCAGTACCATTGTCTTGAATTTGCTGCGAGCCACTACAGGGAGCCAGTGGGTGTCTCGAATTTGGTCCACCACTGGTTACTCCTTATCCACTGACATGGGATTTTATGACACTGACGTGCAATATTTGCATGCTTGTTTCAATGCTGTTATGTCCTGGAATTCTAATGTAACGCTGTAGGACAAAATTTGCAAGCCCCTGTTCACACCACAATGTGCTGTATGCCTCTTAAATAGGCCTTTTTTCAAAACAGCGTGGTTGCTCTATATTTAACTGCTCGTCAATACTTTTGTCTTTTATATTAAATTGATCATTTGAATTAGGTAAATGAAATACAAATGTTACCAAGGTTAAAGTCTAAAATATCACTTTTATCCAAAATGATGAAATGAAGATGCTGTAGTAGTAGTATTAGTACTAGCCGTAAGAGTAAGTGTAGAAGATGTTTGTTTGTGGTAGTTGTTACGTCCTCGGCCCCCAGGTGATGCTGTATGCCTTTGCTTATCACTTCTGTTCTTTTTTTTACTTCCTTTGTTCAGATCTGACTATCCAACCATGTGATTGGCTGTGAGTCTCTGTCTTGAATGGCTCACTGATCTCAAATCCCTGATGTCTAATCCCATTCACAGCTGGGCTATATAAACACTGATTGGCATTCGATGCAAACTAGCTCTTAGCTACTTGGAAGATCCAGTGGTTTGGTTCACACAGTTCTGTATAGCGTAGGCATAGTTTGATTTTTTGTCTTCTCAAGTTTGTCACTACAGGAGAGAGACATGTTGTTTTACACTTTTGAACACGGTAGCTTATGTTTGGTCTGTTTAAATAATTCTAGAGACAGGTTGGGTGCTACTGTTGGTGTGTCCGCTTTGTTAGCCTCATAGTAGGGCAGTCAGTTTAGTGTAGTGTCCTCTTACATTTTAAAGAAAGAAGGTTTTAAATGGTTAAACGGTTTTGTTTTGTGAATTGCCTTTCCTTCAGCCCTGCCCATAGTCAATTTATGTTGGTGCATGTTAAGTTCATGTTTAGTGCCCCAGTGACCAATCTCTTTTATTTTTATTAACCTTTTGATCCTTCGTTACTTCAAACACACCCCTATAAATAATTTGGTGTAACAGTAGATAACAGTAAAGTAATTTCACTGTTGCTGGCTTTTTGTCTCACTTGATTATTAATAATGTTGGACTCACTTTATCTAACTGAATACAATCTCACTGAGTGAGATGATGTCATGTTGTCATCTGCCCAACTGCAATGCAATTATTAGTTAAATTACATTTTCAAAGGTTAATATTTTGATATATATAATTTGTTCTGCACATGTAACCAAAATATTTACAAAGTGTTCCATAACCTTGAATTCAAGCTAGATGTCGTCATTCACAAGTAACCGTGTCTTTTAGGAGCTGAAGGCGGATGTTTGCACACATGTCAGAGCAGGACACAGGCTAGAGCACAAAGCAATATCACGGGCATAAAAAGCGGCATGAAAAGCAGAAGTGATACTTGGTAGCTTCAGTGGTGCAAGAAAAACACCAGGTGCAAGACTATTATGCCAGCAAGGGAAATACTATTCACATTTTAATATCTCAGACTGTTTTGTTTAGCATGTGTCATTTGTCTTAGGTTTTCTGGTCTGTTGCCGATGCGTATGCTAGCCTATCCAAGTTCACACCGGGCCGTACGTTATCTGAGTTCAGGTGTTGAGCTAATGAAATTAATTGACAGCGGAAATTCATTCTCCATCAAAAAGAAAACATCCTAATTTGACCTAAAGCAATATATTAATCGGAACATGTAGTCTGTGAAAAAGACAATCAGCTGTTTCTCTGCATAGCAATGGTAGGAAAAGCCATGTCATTGAATGACACATACCGATGACTTGAGGTACAGAGAAAAGAGAATGGGACCCAGAAGAGAACCATGAGGGACCCCAGTAATGAGAATACAAATATCAGAGACAGATTATTACCAGGTTACTATGGAAATTGGATCCTTGTGGTAGGATATGGACTGGAAGTGCAGAGCCTAAGACTCCCAGTTCTTGTAGAGTGGAGAAGAAGATCTGGTGGTTCACTGTTTTAAAGGCTGCTGAAAGGTACAGCAGAATGACATTGGAGGAGAGGGAGGCTGTTCTGGTATTAAGAGGTTTCACTGACTGCATAAAGGGCAGTATTTGCTGAGTGGCCTGCCTTGAATACAAACTGGTGAGAATGATTTTCTGATGGAGGTATGCAGAGAGTTGGATAAGGACAGGTCACTCAAGTGTTTCGGAGATAAAAAGAAGGGAGACAATGTGTAATTTGTGTAATTAGTTGAGTGTGGGTTTCTTCAAAAAGGTTTTAGTGTTGCTGCTTCACGAAAGAAAGCAACCAGTGGGCAAAGAGCTTTTGAGTTGAGCCAGGACAGTCATGAGGTTGGGAACGATAGACTGAAGAAGGTTAGAGGGGATAAGGTCAAGAGGTCAGTATGAAGTGAGTGTTCCAGGCAAGATCAGGGACCTCATACTGGACTATTACAACTCTTTCAGTTTGAGAGTCACCTCGGGGACAGTAACATCAGCATCACATCGGCTGGAGAAAGGCATAATCACTGGGTGTACAGTCTCAGTGATTTTGTTTGCCTTGGCCATGAACATGCTTGTTAAGTCAGCGGAGGTGGAGTGCAGAGGACCGCTCACCAAGTCAGGTGTGCGGCAGCCTCCCATCAGAGCTTTTATGGATGACCTGACAGTTACTACAACATCAGTTCCAGGTTGTAGGTGGGTTCTCCAAGGCCTTGAGCGGCTCATTAACTGGGCGCGTATGGGCTTTAAGCCTGCTAAGTCCCGTTCCCTGGTGGTGAAGAAGGGGAAGGTTACAGACAAGTTCCGGTTCTCGCTGGGAGGTGTCCAGATTCCATCGGTTTCAGAGGAGCCAGTGAAGAGCCTGGGGAAGATCTTTGATGGCACCCTGAGGGACAAAGCAGCGCTTAAGGCGACCAGCAGAGAACTGGGTAACTGGCTAGTGGCGGTGGATAAGTCAGGGCTGCCAGGTAAGTATAAAGCATGGATATATCAGCATGGCATCCTGCCACGCCTCCTCTGGCCACTACTGGTCTACGATGTCCCACTAACGACCGTTGAGGGCTTCGAGCGTAAGGTAAGTAGCTTCCTTCGCAGGTGGTTGGGCCTACCAAGAAGCCTCAGCAGCATAGCCTTGTATGGGCATAAGAACAAGCTGCGACTTCCCTTCAGTAGTCTGTCGGAGGAGTTCATGGTTACCCGTGCGAGAGAGGTGCTGCTGTACAGAGACTCGAGTGACACCAAAGTCTCCTTAGCGGGGATTGAAGTGCGGACTGGGCGGAAGTGGAGAGCCCAGGAGACGGTTGAGCAAGCTGAGGCGCGGCTGCGCCACGGTGTTTTGGTGGGAACAGTGGCGACAGGCCGGGCAGGGCTTGGGAGCAACCCAGGGCCTCGGTATAACAAGGCCCGGGGGAAGGAGAGGCGGCAGCTTATCCAGGAAGAGGTTCGAGCAGGGCTGGAGGAGACCCGCTCAAGCAAGATGGTCGGGATGAGACAACAGGGGGCGTGGACTAGATGGGAGCAGACACTGGATAGGAAGATTTCTTGGTCAGAGCTTTGGAAGGCAGAGCCATTCCGTATAAAGTTTTTGATCCAGTCAGTCTACGACGTCCTCCCCAGCCCTTCCAACCTCTTCTGTTGGGGCCTGGCAGAAACACCTGCTTGCCCTTTGTGTCAGAGGAGAGGATCACTGGAGCACATCCTAAGCTGTTGCCCGAAAGCCCTGGGCGAGGGGCGCTATCGTTGGCGCCACGACCAGGTGCTGAAGGTGATAGCAGATACCATCTGCTCGGGGATCTCACTCAGCAAGCAGCAACAGCCAGCTAGGCATTCAATCACCTTTGTTAAATCTGGTGAGAAGCCTCAACAACGCCCAGGCCAAACAGGGGGGCTCCTGACAACAGCTAGGGACTGGCAGCTGAAGGTGGACTTGGGGAAACAGCTTAAATTCCCAGAGACCATCGCAGTGACCACACTTAGGCCGGACTTGGTTCTTATGTCAGAATCAACAAGGCAGGTGATACTGCTGGAGTTGACTGTGCCCTGGGAAGACCGGATGGAGGAGGCATTTGAGAGGAAGAGGGCCAAGTATGAGGAGCTGGCAGGCGAATGCCGGCGCAACGGATGGAAGACTCGTTGTAGTCCCATTGAGGTTGGTTGCTGAGGTTTCGCAGGCCAGTCACTCTGCAGGGCCCTCAAGTTGTTGGGAATAAGGGGACTGCACAGCAAGAAAGCCATCAAGAACATCACTGATGCTGCTGAGAAGGCATCAAGATGGCTGTGGATCAGGAGGGGTGATCCGTGGGCCACACAAGCTACCTAGACACAAGCCGGGGTCTGATCACCCCCGGCTGGGTCGCCTGGGCGAGGGTGTCTGATGTTGAGAGACCCGAAACACCCTATGACCTCAGGTTACATCACTGATGATGTGTCTAGGTTGCACCAGATGGGGTATATTAAACCAGTGGTGAAAAGCAAGTCAGAGCAG
The DNA here is from genome assembly GCA_036785325.1 of Urophycis tenuis. Classification (NCBI taxonomy): domain Eukaryota; kingdom Metazoa; phylum Chordata; class Actinopteri; order Gadiformes; family Phycidae; genus Urophycis; species Urophycis tenuis. Next base: position 1,116,966 of record JAXIVH010000036.1, on the reverse strand, counting down.
GAGATGTAGATAGTGGAAACAGGACAGGTGGTGTCAGCAGGTGGCTGGAGAAATGAGGAGCATATGTCATCGTCCTTTTTCCAAGTGTTTAACAAAATATCTTGGTGGTAGGGAGGAGGAGTGTGGGGCTCAAGGAGTGTAGAAATGACAGAACAACATTTTTTGGGGTTGAAGGAGGAAATTTGAGAGAGAGAGAGAGAGAGAGAGAGAGAGAGAGAGAGAGAGAGAGAGAGAGAGAGAGAGAGAGAGAGAGAGAGAGAGAGAGAGGAAGAGAAGAGAACTGTAGACAAGAAGGTTGTCAGCAACATTGTCTTTCCACAGGGTGGAATTGTTGTCTGGTGTGATCCAAAGCCCCACTCACACATGTCCCACTGCAATCCTGAACTTATCAAGACATTAGCCCCGGATGAGCTGTATGTGAGAACGTGAAAGTCAGAGTTGGATGGATGTTAAACAGAGTTTTGCCTGCCAGCTCCCAAGTATAAAGTCTGTGTAGGAGGAGAAAAAACTCCTGCTACTACGTAGGAGCATAGCGCTGCTGTGGTCTGTGTGCTGTGCTCAAAAAAATCAAACATCTCTATAGCGGCTTTATATATATTGGAGATTAACTGTTCCCGCTTTAACTGAAGATGTGACGTGGTGAACAAAAGACAAAATCACCGGTATGAATCCCGCATGATCTGAAATTCTGTGTTGGAGTTGTTCCTACCACATCATATTTAATATTCCTCCAGAACCATTGTTTTAACTGAAATATCACATTGTTGTGAGCTTTTCAACCAGGGTCAACATGTCCATGTCAGATTGTGAGTTGCATCATTCTACAATCATGAGGAGAAGCATTATTTAGTTCTGAAATGTGACAAAAGAAGTTTTGACAAAATAGAAAAACAGTTTGGCACCGCTGAGTCATGGTATGTAGTTACTTTACTCTTGCTTATATTATTATTTTGTTCTGAAATATGACAATAGAAAGGCAGCCTTAACAGAAAAACACAGTCTGGTAACTTGACAAGCAGAATCAGTTGATATCACAGAATATTTTCAGGGGAGGTTTGAGATGTTGTGACCATAAATACTGTGGAGAAAAGAAGCACTTGATCAAGTTATTTCCTCTGCCTTAGAAGTGCTGCTATTCTTACATGACATAACAAGTAAATAGTGATAATTTATCTTAAATAACAACAATAATTAATATTACTTTTATGCTAATCCTAATTAATTAAAACAAGGTGTAAATAACATAGAAACTGAAAGAATGCAAAAATGTGTAAATGATGTGTGATTCCTGCCCACCATGTCATGTACCATCTCAACCACCATCTGATGCCTCATTGCATAATGCAAAAAGGACTGTGGGTCTTTCTCCTCTGGCTCACCCTTATAAGTTGTCAAGTGGAGAACAAGGCATCTTCCTCCAGTCCAGCTTCAACACAAACCATGTTCTCTGTAGCTGTACTGCTGCTGCTCCTAGCTGCTGGCTCTGGTGAGGCTTCGTGAGAAAACATCTAACCAATAAGAAACATATTGATTCATAGTATAAGTAGCTCATTACGACCCAACACTTCTATTCTCCACAGGTGTGAAATGTGAACAGCTTACTCAGCCAGAGTCTCTGACTGTCCGACCAGGTCAACCACTGACCATCCGCTGTCAGGTCTCTTATTCTGTTAGTAGCTACGTCACACATTGGATCAGACAACCGGATGGAAGCGGACTGGAATGGATTGGAGGGATTCAAATTGGTTGGAAAGCAATGAAAGACTCTCTCAGCAGTAAATTCAGTCTTTCCGTTGATGGCTCCAGTAACACAGTTACTCTGCAAGGACCAAACATGCAGCCTGGAGACTCAGCTGTGTATTACTGTGCCAGAGACCACAGTGTTGCAAGCTGTTGTAAAGAATGTACAAAAACCCTTCACCCATGAGGTGTTATAACACAAACCCTCCAGATGGGAAGCTTTAAACCTACATCATCTAACATGTTATTTTTATCATGAACATCAGCTAACAAATACATCAGTAGCCAGGGGTCTCCAACCTTTTTCCCTCTGAGAGCTACCCTAGAGAATAAAAATTACGGAGAGCTACTCGTGTTTTATGTTTTGTGTAACATTTTATTCACATGGCCAGTTTGTATGAAAAGCACCGGACGAACTCTAATACTCACACCTTGTGTGAAAACATAGCCTTAAATTTAACACATCAGCATATATATACATTTCTTTATCTGTCTTTCTTTAACTATCAACACATTAATAAACTCATATTACACATTTTTGCATGGACATTTACAGAACTATCACACTTAGTCAAAACATAAAGGTTGCACACATCAGTAGCCAACTCTGTCAAAATATATAAATTTAACTCTTCAATATGCATATTAGTATGCATTTATTTTTCTTTTTAACTGATAAACTCACATTTTTTGCATAACATTTACAAAACACTGACTATCAAACTGACTATCAAAACATGAATACACTCATATTTGCATGAACATTTATAAAACAATGACATATAATTATAATGCTTTGTCAAAGCATAAAGGTAGAACTCCTCAGTTTGAAAAAAAAATACTTCCCTATTTCCTTTGTCCATATCACACTTTCAGTCTTTTTTCACTAACCTACATATTCAGTCCATCACCTTTAGTTAGTGAGATACCTGGCACTGCATGGAGCTAACACGAGAGCTGTATGCTGGAATGTAGCCACTTAGGTTCACTCTAATAGAGTCTTTCAAATGTTCATCTGTCAGTCTTGTTCTGAACTTAGATTTGATGACGTTCATGTCAGAAAAGGCAGATTCACATAGGTATGTAGAACCAAACATAGCAGCTATATTCAGGGCTGCTTGACACAGATTATTGTAGTTTTCTGGCTCAACCAAGCTCCAGAAATGTTGTGCATGCTGCTGAGATTTCAACTGAACATCATTTTGAATTTGAAAAATTTCCATTTCCATTTCAACAGGATAAACACAGAAAAGTTCTGCCATCTGCCCAGAAATCCCACTTATGTTCACATCCATGAATGGATTGACAATAAATGTCACACAGGGCTCAAGTTTCTGAAAGCCTCTGAATCTGTCTGCAAATTCCAGGCCAAGTTTAACAAAGAGGTCACAAAACGTATCTGTGTTCAAAGCATCAACTGCCCCTGCATGGGTTTCCAAAACATTTGCGACAGAGGGGAAATGCTGGAATGTTTTGGCCTTCAACTGCTGGATGAAAAAGGCCACTTTTGCGCTGTACACGTTAACAGCGTTGTGAGCATCACATTGTTGTGAGCTTTGCAACCAGGGTCAACATGTCCATATCAGATTGTGTCTTGCGTCATTCTACAAGCATGAGGAGAAGCATTATTTAGTTCTGAAATGTGACAAAAGAAAGGCAGTTTTGACAAAATAGAAACACAGTCTGGCACCACTGAGTCATGGTACGTAGTTACTTTACTTTTGCTTAAAAATGCAAAGCAAACATGAATGAATAATAATGATGATAATTATTACATTATTTTAATTAAATATTAGTTATAGTAAATTATATAAACATAGAATAAATCGCATGAATAATAATATAACATAAAATAATAGTAATGGTAATTAGTATATATCTGTAATATAATGTGCAATTAACTTATTAACTTAATTACTAAAGTAATGCAAATGTCTAATAGATCTGTGATTCCTGACCCCATGTCACGTATCATCGCAACCACCATCTGACGCCTCATTGAATTATGCAAAGAGGACTGGGTCTTTCTCCTCCTCTCTCCTCTCAATAAAATCACAGCCTGGAAACGTTGAGGTCGAATCAATTGATCTTCCAGAATATGTGGAGGGAAAGATTGAGATGCTGTGTGCATGAATACCTGTGGAGAAAACCAACACTGAGTCAAAGTGCTTAATAACTTTCCTCTTGGTTAAAATAGCCATCATTCTCATTTAAAATGTATAAATATAACATTGATATGATAAAATAAAAGCACAAATCAATAAATGATAATGACAATGATAATTAAGAAAATAATAACCATACAAATAGTTATGATTATTCTTAAAAGAATTATGAATCTCTGGGAAACTATGACAATGCAAAAATGTGTAAATGATGTGTGAGTCCTGCCCCCCATGTCACGTATCATCTCAACCCCCATCTGATGCCTCATTGAATTATGCAAAAAGGACTGTGGGTCTTTCTCCTCTGGCTCAGCCTTATAAGTTGTCAAGTGAAGAACAGGACATCTTCCTCCAGTCCAGCTTCAACACAAACCATGTTCTCTGCAGGTGCACTGCTGCTGCTCCTGGCTGCTGGCTCTGGTGAGGCTTCATGAGAAAACATCCAACCAATAAGCATATTGAGTCATAGTTTAAGCATGTTATTCATGACCCAGAATTGTTATTCTCTACAGGTGTGAAATGTGAACAGCTTACTCAGCCAGAGTCTCTGACTGTCCGACCTGGTCAATCTCTGACCATCAGCTGTCAGGTCTCTTATTCTGTTAGTAGCGGCTACACACATTGGATCAGACAACCTGATGGAAGTGGACTGGAATGGTTGGGATGGATTCGTACTGATGGCAAAAAAGTTAAAGACTCTCTCAGTAGTAAATTCAGTCTTTCCGTTGATGGCTCCAGTAAAACTGTTACTCTGCAAGGACAAAACATGCAGCCTGGAGACTCAGCTGTGTATTACTGTGCCAGAGACCACTGTGTTACAAACTGTTGTAAAGAACATACAAAAACCCTTCACCCATGAGGTGTTATGACATGAATCCTCCAGAGGGGGAGGTCTAGACCTACATACTCTAACTTGTTATTTTTATCATGAACATCAGCTAACAAATACAGTGATTGCTATAAGCTAGCTCGAGAACAATGTTAAATCAATGTTATTTTATATATTTATTGATGAGTACATTCATCAGTTTATCAGACAGGTACTGACTGAAAGGTTACTGACTTAGTTGTTGAAAATATATAAATTTAGACAATATGTTAATTTAAAAGTGATACAGCTGTTTTTATTGTGAATATGATCAAGTGGTTTACTATCATACTCTCCTTTAATAGCTGCAATGTAATTTATTTTCATTTCCTTTTTCGTATCACCAAACATAGTTACAACATTGATCTTCTGAGAGGGACCTGGAAAAGACAGCAACAGACAGACTGTAACATTTCATTGCAAGACACAAAAAGCACATATATCATGTTAAATCACCCAAAACACATGTACAACATGTTATTCAAACACAGACAGCATTTACCTCATTATATAACGACTACAGATGTACATGTTGTAGGTTAAACACAAGACAGATGGCATACACACAGCAGTACAAAGTTAAGAATCAAACAGATCCAACTCCCAGAGGTGTTTGGTGGTCCGTTGGTTTGTGAGGAGTTTGAATTCTCCAAGGGAGAACTATTCCTCCAGGTTCAGGTCTTTGTCCAGGCAGCTCCAAGCAGAGGGAGCAGAGGACTGGAAGGCCTTCACCCCAGTACACTGTGGACTGTAGGGACAGATCATTCACATACTCCCTGTGGCCTTAAACTATGACACAACATGAAGGAACGTGACAGCACACCCTAGGCGATAAATAGAAGGATACACTCATCATGAGAACATTATCATTATTAATATTATCATTATTTTGTTCTGAAACCTGACGAAAGAAAAGCAGTTTTGACAAAAAAAAAAACCCACAATCTAGTAACTTGAGAAGCAGAATCAGTTGATCTTCTAGAATCAACATGTCCTCCAACACAAACGCCCATATAGGTCGTTTGTACTGACCCTCTATTACGACCCAAGAGAGCGTTTTCCAAAACTAGGGCAAGTGATCTGAAATGAGAGGAGAGTTAATTTTCAAAATAAAACAGGAAGTCACAAGACAAAATAAAACCCAGAACAAGACAAACCTCACAGCGGTGTGACATTTCGAATTAAAAATGTAACATAGCCCATCTTTTTTCACACCTTTCCCCATCACTCATCCTGATCATTCTATGACTGTCAGCAACTCTATTGCCTTCTTGAAATGTTCTTGCATTGGCCACATATGGTACTTTATCAACAATGTCCTTTACTGGAACTCCTCTATGAAGTGGGAAACATGACACTCGTTTACAATCTAATTTAGATATCTCCAATACCTTCAATTGTGTCTATGACCCACATCCATCAATGATCAATGTGCTTCTTTTAATAACAACAAGGTTGGCATTGCCAAGTTTGTCCATCAATTTGTGATCCCAGTTCATAACTGTGTCATCTTCAGAGATACATGTAGGAAACTTCATCTGTAAACAGAGGGATATTAAGGCTATGACATTTTATAATCCTAACCATGTAGAACCTTTAGGAGGTTTGAGGGAGGGGCTAAAGCACTTCAAAAACCTAACCCTAATCCTCCTATGACAACAATCCAGATGTATTTGGTAGGTAAAATAAGGTACACAGTAGGCCAAATCCACAAATATGAATGTGATTAGGAAAAGCTTCAATAGCTTCATGAATTTTTTCCATCAAATAAGCCAAAAAAAAAAAAAATGTTATCCAGGCTGGAGCCTCAATGGGTCTCAGAAACTATACCGGACAGAGGATCCATCCAGACGTGAAGATGAAACTTTGTTGTAGGACAAAACTAAACACATTTTTGGGAAGGCCTTGACCTGGAGAGTAACATGTGTCTGTATGAGGATTCTACATTGCTCCTGCTTTGAAATACTGACCTTTGAACCTTGACATTGGTGCATATTTGCAGGCTTATAGTTCAGCAACGAAAAGAGCAACAGATATCGGACCAACTGTTATAGAGAGCTCTGGACCTAAGCTATCATGTGAAATATAGTCAACAACAGGAGGCACTGTCAAATATGTAAAATATGGTTAAAATTAGTTTTCACCAATTTAACAATTGCATATCCCCTCCATGAGCTGCCACCTTAACGTGGTGGAGGGGTTTGCGTGTTCCAATGACCCTGGGGGCTATATTGTCGGGGGCTTCATGCCCCTGGTAGGGTCACCCAAGGCAAACAGGTCCTAGGCGAGGGTCCAGACGAAGAGTGGCTCAAAAAACCCCAATGATGAAAGAAAATTTTGGTACGGAGTTTCCCTTGCCCGGACGTGGGTCACCGGGGCCCCCCCCTGGAGCTAGGCCTGGGGGAAGGGCCCGTTGGCGAGCGCCTGGTGGCCGGGTCTACGCCCGCGGGGCCCGGTCGGGCACAGCCCGAAGGAACGACACGGGACCCTCTTCCTATGGGTTCACCACCCGTGGGAGGGGCCAAAGGGGTCGGGTGCGATGTGAGCTGGGCGGCAGCAGGAGGCGGGGACCTGGGTGGTCCGACCCTCAGCTGCAGAAGCTAGCTCTGGGGACGTGGAACGTCACCTCTCTGGCGGGGAAGGAGCCGGAGCTGGTGTGCGAGGCTGAGAGGTACAGACTAGATATAGTCGGGCTCACCTCGACACACAGTTTGGGCACTGGAACCAGCGTCCTTGAGAGGGGTTGGACTCTTTTCCACTCTGGAGTTGCCCCTGGGGAGAGGCGCCGAGCGGGGGTGGGAATGCTTATCTCCCCCCGGCTTGGTGCCTGTACGTTGGGGTTCACCCTGGTAGACGAGAGGGTAGCCTCCCTCCGCCTTCGGGTGGGGGGACGGGTCCTGACTGTCGTTTGTGCTTATGCACCGAACGGCAGTTCAGAGTACCCACCCTTTCTTGAGTCCTTAGGGGGAGTGTTGGAAAGCGCTCCTTCTGGGGACTCCCTTGTTCTGCTGGGGGACTTCAACGCCCATGTGGGCAATGACAGTGAGACCTGGAGGGGCGTGATTGGGAGGAACGGCCCCCCTGATCTGAACCCGAGTGGTGTTTTGTTGTTGGACTTCTGTGCTCGTCATGGATTGTCCATAACGAACATCATGTTCAAGCATAAGGGTGTCCACATGTGCACTTGGCACCAGGACACCCTAGGCCGCAGTTCGATGATCGACTTTGTAGTGGTATCATCGGACTTGCGGCCGCATGTCTTGGACACTCGGGTGAAGAGAGGGGCGGAGCTGTCAACTGATCACCACCTGGTGGCGAGTTGGCTCCAATGGCGGGGGAAGATGCCGATCAGACCTGGCAGACCCAAACGTACTGTGAGGGTCTGCTGGGAACGTCTGGCTGAATCTCCTGTCAGAACGAGCTTCAACTCCCACCTCCGGGAGAGCTTCAACCATGTCCCGGGGGAGGCGGGGGACATAGAGTCCGAATGGACCTTGTTCCATGCCTCCATTGTTGAAGCGGCCGACCGGAGCTGTGGCCGTAAGGTCGTCGGTGCCTGTCGCGGCGGCAACCCCCGAACCCGCTGGTGGACCCCAGCGGTAAGGGATGCCGTCAAGCTGAAGAAGGAGTCCTACCGGGCCTTTTTGGCCCGTGGGACTCCTGAGGCAGCTGATGGGTACCGGCGGGCCAAGCGGGGCGCGGCTTCGGCGGTTGCGGAGGCAAAAACTCGGGTGTGGGAGGAGTTTGGTGAGGCCATGGAGAAGGACTTCCGAACGGCTTCGAGGAGGTTCTGGACCACCATCCGGCGTCTCAGGAGGGGGAAGCAGTGCTCTGTCAACACCGTGTATGGGAGAGACGGGGCGCTGCTGACCTCGACTCGGGACGTTGTGAATCGGTGGGGGGAATACTTCGAAGACCTCCTCAATCCCACCAACACGCCTTCCACTGAGGAAGCAGGGTCTGGGGACTCGGGGGGGGGACTCTCCTATCTCCGGGGCCGAGATCGCCGAGGTGGTTAAAAAGCTCCTCGGTGGCAAGGCCCCGGGGGTGGACAAGATCCACCCCGAGTTCCTAAAGGCCCTGGATGCTGTGGGGCTGTCTTGGCTGACACGGCTCTGCAGCATCGCGTGGACATCGGGGGCAGTGCCTCTGGATTGGCAGACCGGGGTGGTGGTTCCCCTCTTCAAAAAGGGGGACCGGAGGGTGTGCTCCAACTACAGGGGGATCACACTCCTCAGCCTCCCCGGTAAGGTCTATTCGGGGGTCCTGGAGAGGAGGGTCCGTAGGATAGTCGAACCTCGGATTCAGGAGGAGCAATGTGGTTTTCGTCCCGGCCGTGGAACTGTGGACCAGCTCTATACCCTTGGCGCGGTACTCGAGGGTGCATGGGAGTTCGCCCAACCAGTCTACATGTGCTTTGTGGACTTGGAGAAGGCGTTCGACCGTGTCCCTCGGGGAGCCCTGTGGGGGGTGCTCCGGGAGTATGGGGTACCGGGCCCGCTGTCCCTGTCCCATCGGGTCCCTGTACTCCCGGTGCCAGAGCTTGGTCCGCATTGCCGGCAGTAAGTCGAGCCTGTTTCCGGTGAGAGTTGGCCTCCGCCAGGGCTGCCCTTTGTCACCGATTCTGTTCACAACTTTTATGGACAGGATTTCTAGGCGCAGCCAGGGCGTTGAGGGGTTACGGTTCGGTGGCCTCAGGATTGCTTCACTGCTTTTCGCAGATGATCTTGTCCTGTTGGCTTCATCGGGCCGTGACCTTCAGCTCTCACTGGAGCGGTTCGCAGCCGAATGTGAAGCGGCTGGGATGAGGATCAGCACCTCCAAATCCGAGGCCATGGTTCTCGGCCGGAAAAGGGTGGAGTGCACTCTCCGGGTCGGGGAGGAGATTCTGCCTCAAGTGGAGGAGTTCAAGTATCTCGGGGTCTTGTTCACGAGTGAGGGGAGGATGGAGCGGGAGATTGACCGACGGATCGGTGCGGCGTCGGCAGTGATGCGGGCTCTGCACCGGTCCGTCATGGTGAAGAAGGAGCTGAGCCTAAAGGCGAAGCTCTCGATTTACCGGTCAATCTACGTTCCTACCCTCACCTATGGTCACGAGCTGTGGGTAGTGACCAAAAGAACGAGATCGCGAATACAAGCGGCCGAAATGAGTTTCCTCCGCGGGGTGTCCGGGCTCTCCCTTAGAGATAGGGTGAGAAGCTCGGTCATCCGGGAGGGGCTCAGAGTAGAACCACTGCTCCTCCGCATCGAGAGGAGCCAGTTGCGGTGGCTCGGGCATCTAGTGAGGATGCCTCCTGGACGCCTCCCTGGGGAGGTGTTCCGGGCACGTCCCTCCGGGAGGAGGCCCCGGGGAAGACCCAGGACACGCTGGAGGGACTATGTCTCTCGGCTGGCCTGGGAACGCCTCGGGATCCCCCCGGAAGAGCTGGACGAAGTGGCTGGGGAGAGGGAAGTCTGGGCTTCTCTCCTCAGGCTGCTGCCCCCGCGACCCGACCCCGGATAAGCGGAGGAAATGGATGGATGGATGGATGGACAATTGCATATTTAAAATCTGAATACATATATGTGTTTATCATCTTCTTAGACTGCATGTTGTACTCTCCTTTTAGCAATCACAACTTCTAATTTCAAGAAAAACACTACATTGCTTACAAACTACAATTCCCTGGAGCTGCACCATGCAGCTTGATACAAATCAGAACAGAATTGTTCTTCTTCCTGGTTATGGTTAGGGTTGGAAATTTGGGTTTCTAAAAGCGTACATAAACTGAATATACAGAATATCTAGTACAGCTAAACTTATAATCACCCAGTATCTAGATGATCTACGAAAATACAAAGTAAAGATGTTGGTTTATTTGTTATATTTTACCCAAAACAGGAGTTTAACGCCACAACTCCGCCCACAGGAGCTCTTCTGTGAACACGTCACTCAACGGCGTGTGTGTGTGCGTATCAGGGGAGGCGGGAGACGGGTGCGTGAGGTGGGGCTCATGTAATGTAGTCGGTGTCGCCCCCCCCCCCCCCCTCGTGCGCTTATCGCATTTTGATTGGTCACTTAGGCCACACAGGCCATTGGATCACGCGACACCAGAGTGTCGTCACATCGCCACTATAGGGCGCATTACGTAACCATAGGTCGTATTAAACTGCATTTACAAACGACCTATAGGGTCGTTTTTTGGGGGAGGACAATGCTGTCCAGAATTACGTGCAGGGGAGGTTTGAGATGTTGTGACCATAAATACTGTGGAGAAAAGCAGCACTTGATCAAGTTCTTTCCTCTGCCTTAAAGGTGATTCTTACATGACATTTTAAGATGCACTGCTTCGATAAAGTAAAACCAAAACAAGTAAATAGTGATAATTTGTCTTAAATATCAACAATAATTAATATTGTTTTTATGCTAATCATAATTAATTAAGGGGAGAGGGAAGTCTGGGCTTCTCTCCTCAGGCTGCTGCCCCCGCGACCCGACCCCGGATAAGCAGATGGATGGAAGGATGGATGGATAATTAATTAAAATAAGGTGTGAATAACATAGAAACAAAAAGAATGCAAACATGTGTAAATGATGTGTGATTCCTGTCCCTCATGTCACGTAGCATCTCAACCCCCATCTGACGCATCATTGAATTATGCAAAAAGGACTGTGGGTCTTTCTCCTCTGGCTCAGCCTTATAAGTTGTCAAGTGGAGAACAGGACATCTTCCTCCAGTCCAGCTTCAACACAAACCATGTTCTCTGTAGCTGTACTGCTGCTGCTCCTGGCTGCGGGCTCTGGTGAGGCTTCATGAAAAAACATCCAACCAATAAAACATAATGATTCATAGTTTAAGTATCTTATTCATGACCCAGAGTTGTTATTCTCTACAGGTGTGCAATGTGAACAGCTTACTCAGCCAGAGTCTCTGACTATCCGACCTGGTCAACCTCTGACCATCCGCTGTCAGGTCTCTTATTCTGTTGGTAGCTACTACACATCTTGGATCAGACAACCTGATGGAAACGGACTGGAATGGATTGGAATGATTTATACTGGGGGTAAACACCAGAAAGACTCTCTAAGCAGTAAATTCAGTCTTACCTTTGATGGCTCCAGTAACACGGTTACTTTGCAAGGACAAAACATGCAGCCTGGAGACTCAGCTGTGTATTACTGTGCCAGAGACCACAGTGTTACAAACTGTTGTAAATTACGTACAAAAACCCTTCACCCATGAGGTGTTATGACATGAATCCCCCAGAGGGGGAGGTGTAGACCTACATATTCTAACATGTTATTTTTATCATGAACATCAGCTAACAAATACAGTGATTGCTATAAGCTAGCTCGAGAACAATGTTAAATAAGTGTTATTTTGTATATTTATTGATCCGTACATTCATCAGTTTAGCAGACAGGTACTGACTGAAAGGTTACTGACTTAGTTGTTCAAAATATATAAAGTGGGAAAATGTGTTAGTTTAAAAGTCATAGCTGTTTTTATTGTGAATATGATCAAATGATTTACTATCATACTCTCCTTTCATAGCTGCAATGTAATTTATTTTCATTTCCTTTTTCATATCACCAAACATAGTTACAACATTGATCTTCTGAGTGGGACCTGGAAAAGGCAGCAACAGACAGACTGTAACATTTCATTGCAAGACACAAAAAGCACATATAACATGTTAAATCACCCAACACACCTGTACAACATGTTATTCAAAGACAGAAAGCATTTACCTCGTTATGTAACGACTACAGATGTACATGTTGTAGGTTAAACACAAGACAGATGGCATACACACAGCAGTACAAAGTTAAGAATCAAACAGATCCAACTCCCAGAAGTGTTTGGTGGTCCGTTGGTTTGTGAGGAGTTTGAATTCTCCAAGGGAGAACTATTCCTCCAGGTTCAGGTCTTTGTCCAGGGAGCACCAAGCAAAGGGAGCAGAGGACTGGAAGGCCTTCACTCCAGTTCAGTGCAGACTGTAGGGACACATCATTCACATACTCCCTGTGGCCTTATGTTTTAAACGAAATAAAACCATAGCCTGGTAACTATGAGAAGAACAATCAGTTGATCTCCAAGAATATGTGCAGGGAAGGTTTGAGATACTGTGACCACAGCTCATTTGGCCAGGGTCTTTGACTAATTATGTTATTACAAGACATAAAGTATATCCATCTATAATCTTTCTATTTCTATTTCTATAATATGTTTTTAAAATCCTAAAGACTTTCATATAACATTTCATATAACATAACATATGCAATTACAAGATAAAAAATGTAATATGTTGTTAAAAGACAGCAGGGGCGGCTGGGCCATGGAGGGCGATAGGGCACCCCCCCCCCCCCCCTTGACCCACAATAAATAAATAAATAAAACTAATAATAATAAATTATACAAATTGTTATTATTTGTGAGTTTGAATTATGACTGTACCCAGTAATATGTGTAAAATATGATAGAAAATCATCTGTGCAAGATGTATGCTTTTCCTACACGTCCCGTGTCCCGTGCATCTACAGCTCTGAGGCGATGGAGAAATCGCCCCAAGGAGGCGGGTCTGTGTAACTGTTTAGCCAATTACTAATTTAAGATGTGAAAGCATGACATAAAATTTGGCCAATCAGCGTCCTCAAATCCAAGATGATATGGGCGATTACTTTATCGCCCCAAGCGAGCGAATGCAGGGGCGAGTCTGTATATAGTTGTATACAGTTGTATATAGTTGACCTCAGTATTTTTTAGTCCTTAATTTTCACTACCTATTAATCTGCTGATTATTTTCTTGATTGTTTAGTGTATAAAATGTTTACTTTAATTTCATAGAGCCCAAAGTGACTACAAATTCAATTTCAAATGAAAAAATGGAAAGCTTGTATTTGTGCAATACGTTGTTTACGTTTTGTGTTAGAATGCCTCAACTTTTTACTATTGGCATTACATAATTATTGACTATTTCACGGAGCATTTGTTTCCTGTAGTTTGTGTTCAATGTATTAGGATGGTTACTGAAATTGACTGAATATGGCACAGCCCCACCTAGAATATTCTTCACCAGCCGCCACTGAAAGACAGTATGTGTATAACATGTTAAATGCAAGACAAAGAACATAGCCTACACATAATTAATTATCCCTGTTTGGTTCTAAAACTTGACAATAGCAAGGCCGTATTGACAAAATATAAACACCATGTAGTCTCATGCGAGCATTACAGACAGACAGACAGACAGACAGACGTACTTTAATGATCCGTGAGGGAAATTGCATTCGTTACAATACAAAACTCCAGTGCAAAAAGAAAGAAGAGACAGACACTCTACGTAAAGTAAAGAGTTAGAATATATAAATATATAATATGTAAAATATAGATATAAAATATAAACTTTCAAATATAAAATATAAACCTACGTAAAATATAAAATATAAACCTATGTAAGCAATATACAAAAAATATACATACATAAAGAAATATACATAAATGTACATACAACCAGGCATACACTGAGAGGTGATAGCATACGCAAGGATGTAGCATGTCAGATTCTATGTTGTATTAGCTAAATGACTTAATAGTGTAATGCAAAGTTAAATTGCGCTCTGACAGAGAAGGGTCTAGCTGCAGACCTCCAGCTTCAGGTGCACCGCCTTTGTTTCTGGTAGACCTGGCATATTTAATTAACTATGGTGACTCAATCTAACAAAGAAGAGGTTGATATATAATAATATAATAACACTTAACTAGTAACAAAAAATTGATGAAACAATAAATTGCAAAATTGAATACAGTGGCATTTAAACATGCATGGAAGCGCAAGATTTTCCACCTTAACACAGGTCATCATAACACATGTGATTTCCCCCCCATGCGTCCCGGCGATGGAGATGGGTTCCAGCACTGGAGGTCTAGAACTGGAAGCTATTGCCCTGTAGGCCTACGCGTTAGAAGTTTCGCCCCTTTTGAAAAATGCAAATCCACTCCCTCTTTGTCCTACATAACCAGTGTCTGGTTCAACACTGTCAAGTCATTTTCGTCATTTGGGGTTGAGAAAGTACTTTCATACGGATCAAAGTACACCAGAATCATGTTTCACATAGTTCTGCTGTTGCTTTTAAAATGTGGTGTCTGTAAGTATGACATTTGGTTAAAGAAATGAAGGCCTACTGCAATGAAAAATTTAAATGAATTTAAAAGCTTCTTCATTTTCTATTTTGCAGGTGTTCATAGCTTGGAGCTTTCCCAGCCAGGCGCTGTGGTTGTGAGAACAACAGAGCCATTGGTCCTTACCTGTAAAGTAACAGGATATTCAGTCAGTAGCGGTAATGTAGACTTCGCCACAGGTTGGATCAGACATCCTGAAGGAAAGCCACTGGAGTGGATTTCCCACATCTGGGACAATGGTGATATCTACAAAAACAATGCGCTATCCAACAAGTTCACGATTTCTCGTGAAACAACCAGCAACTCTGTTTCCTTGAGAGGCCAGAATGTGCAGGAGAGTGATTCAGCTGTGTATTACTGTGCTCGCATGCCTTACACACAGTGACACAGAACAATGCAAGCTGCCGGCATAAACCCCAAGAAATGGAGCGCAACATTTTGAAATATGTGCTCTCAGAATGAACGTTGTTTGTGCACAATTAAAACACCGTCACTGTTTTAGTCTCAATAAAAATGAAATTATGGTATTTACAACTTGACTATTGCAACAGTCGTTCTCTTCAGCCTATTTACAACAGTGATACAAATTACAATTGCATTGCTGGTATTCACATTTATATAAACAATTTTATTTATATTTTACTGAGGGAAAAAATCTGATTCAAAAGAAGTTTAGATAGAATAAAATAAAAAAAATTTCAGCAAAATACATATATCTTTGTTTTGAACTGAATGTGCCAACCCCATAACTGTCTATCCATCCATCCATTGCTGCCGCTTATCCGGGGTCGGGTCGCGGGGGCAGCAGCCTGAGGAGGGAAGCCCAGACTTCCCTCTCCCCAGCCACTTCGTCCAGCTCTTCCGGGGGGATCCCGAGGCGTTCCCAGGCCAGCCGAGAGACATAGTCCCTCCAGCGTGTCCTGGGTCTTCCCCGGGGCCTCCTCCCGGAGGGACGTGCCCGGAACACCTCCTGTCTATAACTGCTTTAATATACATATGCAAAAAAATAAGAACATATGTACATAATCACATAATGATCATATATATGTTGAGATAATATACATAACGTTAATATGTACATACTGTATATACATATGGTAAATATATATATAGGCCATATTTTTTTTACCACAGGTCATACAATATATCCGAATATTTCAACCTATGTATATATTTATTCATTTATTTATTTATTTATTCATTTATATTTATTTATTTTTGTTGTATTTTTTATTATTATTTTTTTACTTCATGCAAATGAGAACATATACTTAATGCAAATGAGTCGCAGGGCACATAAAGAGACCCATGTACCTCTCTGGCTGCCAATAGGACTGAACAGCTTCTGTCAGCATCTCTTCCACGTGAAACCATGTTCTCTGCACTGCTTGTGTTGCTCTGCACTGGATCCTGTGAGTGTCTACCTGCTGCTACATCAAGAGAAAACGCAAAGCAATCCAGTGGAGAATGGGTTGCCCCTACGGTGCTGACTTGTCGTGTCTTCTTCCAGGTATCTCCAGTCTAGATTTGATCCAGCCACAGTCCTTGGTACTGAGACCTGGACAGCCTCTGTCCATTAGCTGTCAGGTCTCTGGATATTGCTTGACTGATAACAGCTACGCCACGGGTTGGATCAGACACACAGAAGGAAAACCAATGGACTGGATCTTCCACCAATGGGGGGGTGGGAACTTTTATCAGAATAACAATCTGAAAAACAAGTTCAGCTACAGTAGAAACACAGATACAGGAGAAGTGATGATTAAAGGTTCAAATCTCTTGCCTGAAGATGATGGTGTGTATTACTGTGTATGCCGCACACAGAGGTACAGCCCCCTAGCATGCTGCTAAAAATACCCAGTCCCACAGGTTCAACATGTAGTGCTACTGCACATAGCCAGTCCCACATGTTCAACTTATAGTGCTATTGTACATAGCCAGTCCCACAGGTTCAACATGTAGTGCTACTGCACATAGCCAGTCCCACATGTTCAACATATAGTGCTATTGTACATAGCCAGTGCCAAAGGTTCAACATGCAGTGCTGCTACACATAGCCAGTCCCACAGACTTAACATGTAGTGCTGCTTCACAAAGCCAGTCCTACACGTTCAACATGTAGTGCTGCTTCACAAAGCCAGTCCCACAGGTTCAACGTGTAGTGCTGCTACACATAGCCATCCCCACAGGTTCCCATACTCTACAAATAGGTGACCATGATATTGGCTTGATTAATGATTTCTCCTTAACATTCAGTGCTTTGTACAATTTGTATACGCCAAGCTACCAGTTGGCTTATCGTGATAAGAGATCAACTGTCTGGTTGTAGAGACAACTGATTTATTTAAATTCTGTTTTGGCCAATGGAATTCAGTTAAATAACAGGAAGTAGCATGACTGTCTATTCTGCGTCCTCTAGCCAGACCAAGCAGTCCTGGCCGCAGCTGCTTCCCTACCCTGTTGTCCTTCAGTGTAGAACGTGGTGAAGTTGCAAAAGTCAAGCAGCATCAAGGGAAAATAATCACCTTTTTCATAATGATGAACTATCTACGCCTTGCAATTAGTCTTTCATTTCATGATGTAATGGTTATGAATATTTCATATAGAGTATGAGTCTTTAAATACAATAGGGTTCTACCTTTAAATTGAGAATTTACATATTTAAATATCACAATTTCATTGCTAGAGCTTTTGTGCACTTATTCTGTTTACCACAGTGAACACAGAGGTGGGGCTCAGTCAAATTTCCGTGACTGTCATCTCTACATAAAGCAGTCTGGTGAAGGGTTTAAGGAAGATGCTGATCTGACCTTAAGGCTGAGCCTCAGTTCCACTCCCAAGTTCAGAATAATGGAGCACTCTCTGTTTCTGCTCCTGATATGTGGCCTGGCAGGTTAGCATGTTCACTTATTCATGTTCATTGTTCTATTCTATTTCTGTTCACTTTTTTCAAAGACTGTTAGTTGTAATTACAACTGCTTTGTGTCCATACAGGTATTTGTGCTCAGACAATATCACAGTCTGAACCAGTTATTGCGAATCCGAGGGAATCTCATACGTTGACATGCACTTATTCTGGACTATCAGCTGATACTCATTTTCACTGGATCAGGCAGAAAGAAGGAAAGGGACTGGAATGGATTGCATATATTTCAGGACCTAGTGGGAGCACCAAAACCTACTCACAGTCAGTCCAGGGCCGCTTCACTGTCTCCAGAGACAATAACAGACTGCAAGTACATCTCCAGATGAACCAGCTGGAGGCTGTGGACTCTGCTGTTTATTATTGTGCTAGAGACCACATTAATTAGACTCGGTTAAACAGCTGTACAAAAACTCACAATGGAGAATCTAGCTGTGATGTCATAATTGGGGTATTAACCACTAGCATTGTAGTTCTGATGTCAGATGTGGAGTATTAATCAACGATATTCTAGCAAAGATGATGATTAAGAGTTTATGAAAGGTGATTGCCAACAAGAGGATTATTAGGCACTGGCATTCCAGTTGTGATTTTAGAATTTGGGTATTTTACTATTAACTAATGACATCTAGCGCTGATATTTGAAGAGGGGAATTGACCAATAGAATTCTGTCAGAAAAGAATGATTAATTTTTAGCTCATTAATCATTAGCTTCCTCTTGGTGACGCCAGACACATCAGAGTCTTGGACCCATTGCTGCAGTTAGCGGGTAAAGAAAAGCAAGGAACCTGGTGCACATATCTGTTTTGGTTTGAAATCAGTATAAAGCTGATTCATTACGAACCCCAGCAGTTGCAATCAACCTTTCTACAGAGTGCAATCAGCTGTCGGCTGTTGTCTGATCAAAAAGTGAAAATATAAAACCAGAACATCCCGGTCCAAATACAGATTCTTTCTATCATGTTTGACTTTTTACCTGACATAGGTCGACCAAAGAAAAACAATAAATCAAGTACTCCTTTATTTATAAAAAAAAAAACTGAGGGACCTATTCCTTCTTAGTGCATATATTTATTTACATAATCCTATGAAGGGCCCCCTGACATGTAAATAAATATACAAATTGATTCAGAGTCTCCTCCCATTTGACTCTGACATATATTTCCCAAACCAAACTGTTGGCATGAGTCTTCCACTGCCCTGGGTCTGCAACACAATGAAAGTCTCAGACAGCTTGTTCCTCGTGGCCCTTCTTTCAGGTAAGCTTCACCCGACTCAGTCCGATGGGGAGGACAGAGGAGAATCAGCTGTGGTGTGAGCTCATCTCCTCCTCCTCTAAATTATGTTGGGTTCTGTTTCCATCTTCAGCGGCTCGAGGCCAGCAACTCACCTCCTCAGAATCAGTGGTCAAAAGACAAGGCGAACCGGTCACGCTGTCCTGTCACGTGACTGGAGTGTCTCTCACTTGGCTCCACTGGATCCGCCAGAAGTCTGGACATGGCCTGGAGTGGATTGGGCGGATAGACGGTGGAACCGGTACAATATTTGCTGCTTCTCTTCAAGGGCAGTTCACCATCACCAAAGACAGCAGCCGAGAGGAGGTCTACTTACACGTGAAGAATCTGAAGACAGACGACTCAGCTCTTTATTATTGTGCTAGAGAGGCACATTGACACAACAGACTGCTCTGCTGTACAAATACTGAGCCCTGAGGCATGACAGAGGCTCCTGCAGTACTCACCTCATGCCATTTTAGCATTAAGTGCCCTCAGAGTTACCATTACCAGTCATTACAGTGATTTCAGATACAGGTCATTAAAGAGCAGGTTGGCACATAAAACCAAACCCAGCTCCTTTCAGCTGTGTGTTAAATTCCCCAACCACTAAACACCATCATACCCTCACTGAATACTCAAATCTTTACTTTAGTAGTCCAAGTGTGTCATTCTATGGCCCTGGAAATTATGTTTTCATTTATTTTGACCATTTTCAACATTGTCAATCAATGACATTTAAATATTAAAATGTGTCCCTATTTCAGCAAATCTCTTGTGCCACCAATAGGTCACAGTTGCAGTTTTGAAAGGGCTATATCTCCGGTCGACTTGATCATATAGTCTTGGGCCTAGTCTCATATGGTCTCTCTTTTTAAGCTCTCCAACTTTGCAAATGGAACCATGTGCTGACCAGATTTTCTGACAAGACTAGATTTTCCATTTTGCATCTTAAATTTTCTCAGAAACATACTTTTATTATCTCCGCCTAGACAATGCATCCTACTAGAAGCACACCACCTTTATTCGATGCCCTAGACGAGTAAGAGCTATCAAAAGAGTTTAGAAATCTGAAACAATTTAACGCCACAATAACAGAAAGTGGGTGTATCTGTGAGGAAAGAAATTGACAATATTGAGTAACCAAGTGTCATAATGACCTTTGAAGCGGTTCTCACTTAATTTATCGACTTGGCCTCATGGGGCAATATAACCATTTGTGGGACCCATAAGCACAGATGTTAATGAGACATGGGCACCCCCTATCTGCATTTATTATTTATTTTTATTATTATTCACCATCATTGTTATTTCCTATTCTAACACTATTTTATTTACGTTAGTTGGTCTGTATGCTGATGAATGTAACGGTAAGAATGTGTGTGGTATTGTGAGGCAGAAGTAGATGTAGGCACTGTGGGCAGCCAGGGGTCCAGCTAGGGGTCCTCAGGGTCAGGAGTTCAGTAGACGTACGTCAGTAGTAGTAGCTGCAGTAGACGGAGTGCCACAGAGAGCAACCACGTTAATGTGACTGTTTTCCTGTGTTGTCAGGTGAGCATGTTTGTAAATTATTACAGCTCAGAACAAAGAACAGTGTCCCCTCATATTTTCACAGTGATAGGAGTTACGTTACGGTGACCAGCTGATTAAATTGTGTGAATGTAGAAGCAGTATGTGTGGGAATGTTTACGGTTTAAGAAACGTTAAGTGTGTGCATGTGCGTGCTGCAGTAGACGGAGTGCCACAGAGAGCAACCACGTTAACGTGTCTGTATTCCTGTGTTGTCAGAATTAAAGAAAACATAAACTTCATGCACGCCTGGGAGTGAATCTGTCCAAGTGTGCAACACATTCCTATGTAAGAATGCTGTTCATTGACTTCAGTTCTGCATTCAACCATCGACCCTTCCAAACTGATCACCAAACTGTGATCTGGACATTGACCCCTCCCTCCTCGCATATGAAATGTTCTCACACACTACTGAGATTTCAGCCTAATTGGAAGGCATTTTATTGTAAACGGAAGTCATTTCAGTGTAAACGGAAGGCAGCTCGGAAGAGACAGTCAGTACGTTTACATGCAGCAAGAAATTCAAATTTCTAATTGTATAAGACGTTCAGACTTTTTAAGTGCATGTAAACACCTTAATCCGACCTACTTCGGACCTAATTCGGACATCTCAAAATCGGATAACAACACCTAGATAATTCGTTCATAGTCAGACTTTTAACTGCATGTATACTCAGCAATCGGATCTGAATCGAATTTTGCATTCGGCGCATGCGCAGAGCCCCCCATAGCGTCCGGAGTCAGCCATGCTCCAGCTGTTAATCCGATTCTCTGAACGGCATGTATACTTGAACAAGTGATCCGATTGTAACCCTAATTACGATGAAATAACAGAGCACAGGTAAGTAATATTCAATGTTACTAGATGGACCAGTAATGGAAGACTATAGGTTAGTGAGAGCTTTTAGTGTTGGGTAATGAAACAGACAGGCAACAATGGTTTTTGTGTGTGGCCACTTGTTATTAATAAACAATAACACATTGAGAACAATAACACAATAACACAATGAAAATACAACAATGAAAAATAATAAACTAAAATAATAAAGCCGGCAAAATAAAACCCTATGTCCCAAGGTTACCGTTGGGGCCCTTTTTTTCTGTTCGTCAGATCCGGGTCAAGTGTATGTATCAGTGTACGTGTATTTGGTCCTACCACACTGTCCGTGAGGGAGGGGGGATGGAAGAATGGAAGGAATTTTTCGCCTCTCTCAGGGTTCAGTGTCAGAGGTTTCAAGGTAGCTCGCCACCCAGCTCACACTGGGATTCTATGGATCTTGATTCTGGACGCAGTCTCTCTGGATCTCTGGAACACTTCACACACATCCAACTGGAAACTCTCCGATGGACAGTGGACCATGGACCTCATCAATTGTGCATCACAGAAAAAACCTGACCTACAGAGAGGTCAAAGGAGATCCAAATAGCATGTTGATTATCACCAATCAATACTACTCCTTTGCATTAAATGGTTTTAAATCACGTTATCAAAAGTTTTAGTTGTACAACAAAATAAATCTTTAGTTCAAAAATATTAATTTATAGTTGTGAACTATAAATACATTTAAAGCGCTTTTCTTTAGAAATATATTCAAGTACAGTATTAATACCTGTTTCAACATCTGAAATAGGTTTACACTGCTAACCTCAGGTCAATGGCCTATTAGCATGACCATATACTCTCAGGCGGTAATAGCAACATTAGCTCCGTTTTACACGGATGCTGCGCCGATATTAGCATATCTTTTAACTGGTTTTCGATTACAAAATAAGTGACACGTGCATACAAGAAAAAAAATAAAAAGGTTACAATCAACAAAAAAGGTTAAAGAGCAGTTTTCCACTCACCGAGTGATCAGTTTTGGAACAAGGGTTCCAGTAATTACCCTGACCCCGTGGTTAGAAATCGTCCGGTCTACAAAGTTGAAATATCAACAATATACCGGTCAACCAGTGCTTAACATAATGGAAATTCACACCAAGTCATTTTAAAACATTACTTTCGTGTCTTACCCCGCGGATAAGATAAGATAAGATAAGATAAGATAAGATATTCCTTTATTAATCCCCCTTAGGAGAAATTATGGAAGATATTAACCAAGTTAAGACTAGTACAATTGTTGGGTTTTCCATGAAAAGCATGAACTAACTGTGGAAGGAAACAGATGGCCACTCATAGATACCTCCCTGTGGTCAACTCAAGGTACACTTACTGGTTCACCCCATGTTGTCTTTAAGGTGCCTGTTTAAATGCTTAGTGGACAAAACAGACACAATTGGAGGATGGGGTGCCTATATGAGATATGCTGATGGGGTTTCAGCAGTGAGGGAAGTAAGGGCCGTTTTTGTATAGTACGCAATGTTTAAGGTGCTGACAACATGTTTGGAAAACAGGATAAAAAGGGACACACGGGGGATGTGTGGCAGTCACTTTGCAAACCGACTCAGGCTTTGTGTTGCTTCGCTGCAAGCGATAATAAAGTCTTGATCATTCAAACTGCGGCCTCCCAGAACCCTCATACTTTTGTTAAGATATGTGCTTTAGCCACCACATAATTTGGCGTCACGAACAGGATTGAAGAAAAGGGGCCAAGACGACTGCTTCGCTGCGGGTTGGTGTCCGCACAGACCACACTACGAGTGGCCACTCATTATAAAAAGGTAAGCTACGTTCTTGCCTATTAGTTAGAAAATTGTGTGATCTGTGCTCGACCCATCCTAACGCTAAGCAGTAAGTCAAGTGTCTCTCCAAAAAATAAACCAGTGTGTAAAGAAAAAGAGGGGGAGGCCGGGAATGAGTGCTCAGCATCAAATCATGGTTATTGTGGTTTACTAATTCATGTGTTATCCTTAATGCTTTGTGGTTTATTAACAAACTATGATGCTCTGTGATATACTGAATTGACTAACCATAAGGCTCTGTGGTTTACTAAATTGCTGAAATGTTTGTATTTTTGTTAAAGCCTGTGGGTACCGCTTTGTAGTACGAATTAGACTATAGATACTGCAGAGGGCTGAACGATCAGGTCCCTAAACTATTAGGGTGAAATTCTTTTCTACTCTAAATCCCGTGGTAATCCTTTGTAGTACACATTAGAGTATAGATACTACAGAGGGAAGAACGATCAGGTCCCTACACTAGTAGGGTAAATTTATTTCCTAACCTAAATCCTGTGGCTGTCCTTTTGTAGTATAATTCGAGTATAGATATTGCACTGGAAGAACGGCAGGTCCCTAGTAAATGTTGTATTAGGGTAAATTGTTTTTTATTTTTAAATCCTGTGGATACCCCTTTATAGTACAATTAGTGAAGAAGTATTATAAAGGGCTGAACGGGCAGGTAGTCTGCGATACCGCCTCCTAAGGGGAGGGGCCGCTTCGTCAGGCTGAAGAAATCTGAGATACCGCCTCCTACGGGGAGGGCCGCTTCGTCAGATTGGATTGTTTGTCTGAGATACCGCCTCCTACGGGGAGGGTCCGCTTCGTCAGACTTTAGAGATTGAGAAAAGTAATCTGAGATACCGCCTCCTAAGGGGAGGGTCTGCTTGGTCAGATTGGGGATTCTGACATACCGCCTAGTAGCGCTGCTAGGGACTGCTTGGGTAGATCCTAACTCTGCGGTTACCGCTTACCAAGATAAGCTTGGGTAAGGTCTGCTCGGGTAGAGTATAATAATTTGGACGCATTGGGAAACGATCAAATAATTAAATTCATTGTTAGAGTAGGGACAGTACTTTGTTTTTGTCCATGGATGGCCACAAAGATAGTCCATTAAAGGCGTAAGGACAAACGCTCAGTGGCTATTCTTAAGATGGTGTCTATTTTATTCATTTTATAACAGATCTGTTAAATCAGTGATACTGAAGGATCGCCATTGTTTTTGTCCACGGATGACCACGAAGATAGTCCATTAAAGGCGTAAGGACAAACGCTCAGTGGCTATTCTTAAGATGGTTTCTATTTTATTAATTTTATAACTGATCTGTTAAATCAGAGATACTGAAGGATCGTCATTCAAAAAACAAAATACATACATTTCTCAAAAACTGTTGAGGAAAGTATTTTAGAATAAGGTGTAGGAGTAACCGATACTCATATGATTATTCATTTTTAAGTTTAAAAGTCTTAGACACTCCTTCTGACAGGAGGCCTCACTTGGTTGGAAGAGTTATTTGTGTTAAGCTTGATCGGGAGCTTTGTTTTGTGTTGGTAAATCTGAGATACCGCCTTTCAAGAGAGAAAGGGTCTGCAAAGTCAGGGAATTGTGTTTTCGTCCATTGTAGTTAATTAATTGAGAGTAGGAGCATAGGACGAGTGCTATAGTAATAGATAAGATATAGATAAAGATAAGGTATTATAATTAATAACTAACCTAAAAATACAAAATAATAACAGGATCGAGCAGAGTGGTTTGGGAAGTCTGTAGAGAGCAGGGGTTAGAAAGGAGGAGAGGAGAAAAGTGAAAAGGTGGGGGTCGAGCAGCTCCAGAGGAGCTGCAACACCAGAGAGGAAAATAAAGAGAGAGACAGAGTTAAGTAGGGAGGAAAGGAAAAAGAAAGTTGAAGAGGAACAGAGCTAGGAGCTAGAAAAGGTGGGAGGGAGTTGTACACCCCACGCTAGGACACGGTTAAATAATAATAATAATAGTAATAATAATAATAATGAAATAATTTCAAAAAGTAGAAAACTCCTTATTATATAAAGTAACCATGCCAGCATCAGCGGTAGAAATACTATGTAAAAAATAACCCCTTAAATAAAGATGAAATAATAAAAATCAGAGCAGAAAAGGGAAAGAGAAAAGCTGATATTGTCCATGTTTAAGAAGGAAGGAGAGAATTGGAGGAAAAAAGAAAAGGTAACAAGAGAAATGGTCAATAGGGCCGAACAATTAAAACCACCACCCCTTAAAAAGTGTCCACCACCCTACCACACAGGATTATACCCACTGATTTCAGGAACAGTAGATATAAAAGGAGATAGAAATTGACAGAGAAAATGAGGATCATGAAGAAAAATGGGGACCACACATACACATGGACTGTTACAAAGGGGTTAAAGGAGCGGTAAAGGAATGGGATAGTGACAGTGAAAGAGATGAGAGGGATAGTGATAGGAGGGGTTATGATATGTATGCAAGACAAGGTAGTTCAGCAACTCAGATAGAAAAAAAACCTTCTAGAAAACCTAGGGAGGGAGAGAAGGAATGCAGCTGGGAGGGGGGCCCACCACCCAGATGCAGTGACATCCCTCACAGCCCCCTAGTGGCCGAACTACAGGAAGAACTTAGAAAATCACAAAAGGAGAGGAGGAAAAAAAGTTATGCAGGCGTTTATCCTATTCTGGTTAAGGGACAACAAGCTCAGTATGTCCCATGGGGATCACAGGACCTAGAGGGATTAGTATCTAGACTCCCTAACATACACAATGGGGCTTCAAAGTGGATCAGGATATTTGAGGAGAATACAGTAGGGAAGTTGATGGCGGTGGGGGACCTGAAGGCTTTGTTGGCTAGAGTGCTAGGTATTGCCAAGATGGAGAGTGTACTGCAAAATGGGGGTCTGCAACATCTACTGGATGAAGGCGTTGATGGAACAACGTTTGACATCTACCGATCAAACACCTGGGCGGCGCTAAGAAGTGAATACCCAACCCATGTGGACCACAAGAACCTGAGGGGCTCCACAATCGGTGACACAGAGAATCCTGCATCCTTCCTGGAGAAGCAAGTCATGAGATGGAGATTGGAAACAGACCGAGACCCAGAGCAAGACCCACTGGTCTCCATCCTGTTTAGAACCTCCATAATAGTGACAATGCCTAGCTCAGTTCGGAACAAGCTAGAAGATGTGGTGGGACTGATCTCATCAAAGTCTCATAAAGAGTTCAGCGATCATCTGGTCCTTGCAGTAGAACGATATCGTCAAAATGAACAAAAAATGCAAGAACAAAGCAGAGAGGTGCAGAGAAAGTTATCTCAGCTCCAGTTGGAGGAAATAACAAGAAAGGACAAAGACAAGAAAAAACAGGCGGTCGTTGCAGAGTCAGCTACAATGACACCCGTTGTCCAGCAGCCCCCACCTCAGATGAACATTTCTGCAGTTCCACAGCAGACATCCTCTCCCCTAGTGCAACAGCCTCAGGCCCAAGGGTTACCCACCACACCAATTTTCAATGTATTCACCCAGAGTAGAGAACAAGGGACTAATAATGGGTACAGGCAGAGACAGTTTAATCAATACAGAGGACCACAGGGTCAGCCAAGATATGGCCAAAGACAGGGGCCACCCAATCAGTTCAGACGGTTCAATGAATGTTGGTCATGTGGACAGGATGGTCATATGAGCAGAAACTGTCCAACAGTTCCTTTCCAACCAGTTCAGCAACAGAGACAGAGGGGACAGAGACAGCAAAGGCAGGAAGAATATAATCAGTACCCAGCGGGACCCTGGATGGGTCAAGGTTACTAGGGCTGCCCAGAGAATCCACAAGGGGAGGGTCAGCATGTAGCAATTACGAAACAGGCTGATGAGGAACCAATACTGCAGGTTCTAGTAAATGATAGAGGCACACCAATGATGGCAGACACTGGAGCAACTTACACATGTGTAGGTTCAAAATATGCCTCTCACCTCCCAATGGCGAAAAAATTTATCAAAACTGTAGGATTCTCGGGACAAACGCAATTAATACCAGTGACAGCTCCAGTAACGCTACAATTACATGGACGTACAGCTAAAATACCCATTTTGGTATCGGACACCACGCCGGTCAATCTAATAGGGAGAGATGCATTATGTAAATTAGGAATACAAATATTATGCACACCTCAAGGCATACTAATTGATACTACAGGGACATCTCAAATGGTGGTATCAGAGCCAGACACAGCAAATGTCTACTGGATAGGAGACATTCAACAGCAGGTAAATGTAACAATGACAAAATGGGGTAGCTACATCACAGATTCTGCGTATGCACGTGGTGTATGTCATTTGTTCGGAGCAGTATGGAAAATGAGGGGATTTAAGAAAACAGATGGGTCTCCCATATTACATTGTGATCAGATTGTGGAATTGATGTCGGCACTGTTACTGCCCAAGCAAGTGGCAATAATCAAATGTCAGGCTCATAAGAAAGGTCATGATTATGTCATCAAAGGTAACAATGCTGCAGATGAGGCTGCCAGGGTAGCCTCAAACAGTAGCAGGGCGGTCCAGGCAGTATTGGTCATGCCTGAAGCTGCGCCTACTGAAGAAGATGTTGTCCGCATGCAAGAAAAGGCTGGAGTCTATGAACAAAACATGTGGCTAAAGAGGGGTGCTGCACGTACCCCCACAGGGTTATGGAGAACCCATGATGGGATGATGTTGGCGCCTACGGCGTTGTTAGGTTTACTTATCACTAATGCGCATGGTTTTGACCATTGCGCAAGGGGGGAAGTAATGAGGAAAATTCGCCAACAAGGTTTTTGGTCACCATATTTGCAAACAATGGTTGATAATCAACTTAATGAATGTGAGATATGTGCAAAAAACAATGTAAGGAAAACAATCACAACTCCATTGGGACACATTCCTACACCTGAGGGACCATTTAGACATTTGGTCTTAGACTATGTGGATATGATTAAGAAGGTGAATGGAAAAAGGTACATGTTAGTGGTCATAGACAGATTTAGCAGATGGGTGGAAGCAGTCCCATCAAAAGATCAAAGTGCAGCTACTGTAATCAAATTCTTGACGAGAGAAGTCATGCCGAGGTTTGGAATTCCGACAGAAATAAGCTCAGACAATGGCTCAGCATTTATCCAGAAAACTGTAAAACAAGTAATACAGCATCTACACATCAAACAAAGGTTGGGTTGTGTGTATCATCCTCAGTCACAGGGAATGGTGGAAAGGGTGAATGGCACACTTAAGACAAAAATAAATAAAATATGTGCAAGTGCCAAAATGAATTGGATTGATGCACTACCACTAGCACTAATGACTTATCGCATGCAAGCTAACAGAATGACGCATCTAACTCCGCATGAAATGCTTACGGGTCGACCCATGCCTGCACCTACGCTTAGAGGACCCCACAAGGGCCCTCCATTGGAACAATTACAATTGGAAATAAGGGAATATGTCAGACAACTAACTGCTATACACAAGCTTATATTCAAACAGGAAAAAAACAGAGCTCCAGAGCCGGAAGAGGACCCTCCGAGGGGGGTGGAGCCAGGTGACCAGGTCTACATAAAAGTGTTCCGGAGAAAGTGGAATGAGCCAAGGAGAGACGGACCATTCAAGGTGATCAGAGCAACGCCAACTGCCATCCAGGTGGAGGGAAACACCACCTGGTACCACCTCAACCACTGCACAAGAGTCACCCAGCCAAGGACGAGAGAGGAGCCAGGGAAAGATCAGGATGCTGACGCATCCAGACCCAACCAATCGCCCCAGAAGGACCAGACCCAACCCAGCCAGGAGCAACTGCACCCAGTCGAGGATGCTGAAGCAGATGACCATGTTCCTGATACTCTACAGCCTCTGGCAGATTCCATTGGCCCAAGGGTGGAGCCAAAGGACGGAGGAAGCACCAATGACACAACAGGACTGGAGTAGCCAGATATCAAGAGACAGTACTAGGGATAACATGAGAGTGTCGCAGGAACAGCCGGTTCTGAGGTATTTGAGACGAGTAAGCCAAATAAGGGAGAAAAGGTCAAAAAGAGTGGTCTTACAAGCCCAAATACCCTCTCAAGAACTAAAATCAAGAGAACTAATTACTTTTGAGGTAGAGTTAGGAGAGACAATGCTATGCTTGGTAGGCTTTCACCAGAAAATATGGTCTATTTGATATGGGACAAGGTCGGTGTAAAATAGGTATCCAGAAAGGTCGTATACATTGGTGTTTGAAAGATAGGCTAGAATGGGTGCCTGTGAGAACCGATGACCGTAGTGATGAGGAGGAATATGAGCCAATGCTAGTTTAATCCTTGGGGAACACTTGGACTATGAGGAGGTTCACATTGATCATGTTGGTAGCCTTTCCAAGTGAAGCTGTGTCAACAATCTGAAGGCAAAGAAACATCGACAATAACATTGCCCAACAATCTCTACATTTTTTGTTTTGCATGATAAAAGTAGTTTAGGTTGATTATTAGTATAATTTGTTAGAAATATACACATATGTTTCAACTTATAGTAGTGTGATAGTTTTGACTTGATAATTGTTGAATTAGCAAGTCATTTAGTAGTTTTATATTTTGTGTGTTTTTTCTTTTTGATTTACCTGATATTCATCTGTTTATCACATTGTCACCATTTCATGATATGCTCATTGATTGTTGAATGCTGAGTTGAATTTTCATGTGATGTGACGAGAAACAGTCCCACTGAAGGAGGTTTTTCCTACAAAAGATAGGTTTACTCCAGGAGGACTGAGGAGGTGCATGGGGATTTTTACTACATTCCTGTAATTGGGCATTAGGACAGGGAAGTAGATGTTTATCCCAATGTACCTTGTGATGAAGGCCTGAGTCTCTGATGAGAGCCACATTTGATGGTCGGAGAACTTGAAGTCTGAATCACTATGTCACTATGAAATGAGATTATAAGTTCACACTTATAAGAAACTAGTACCAAAGGTTGTAATATGTAGTCATACTTTTTGGGACTTGGTAAGCCCCAAAGGGGGGAATATGGAAGATATTAACCAAGTTAAGACTAGTACAATTGTTGGGTTTTCCATGAAAAGCATGAACTAACTGTGGAAGGAAACAGATGGCCACTCATAGATACCTCCCTGTGGTCAACTCAAGGTACACTTACTGGTTCACCCCATGTTGTCCTTAAGGTGCCTGTTTAAATGCTTAGTGGACAAAACAGACACAATTGGAGGATGGGGTGCCTATATGAGATATGCTGATGGGGTTTCAGCAGTGAGGGAAGTAAGGGCCGTTTTTGTATAGTACGCAATGTTTAAGGTGCTGACAACATGTTTGGAAAACAGGATAAAAAGGGACACACGGGGGATGTGTGGCAGTCACTTTGCAAACCGACTCAGGCTTTGTGTTGCTTCGCTGCAAGCGATAATAAAGTCTTGATCATTCAAACTGCGGCCTCCCAGAACCCTCATACTTTTGTTAAGATATGTGCTTTAGCCACCACAAAATCCACAGTGAACAGCAGTACAGGGGATAGATGTGCAGTAAGAGCCTGGCTAAGTCAATACACAATAAACAATAAACAATAAATTAGATTAAATACGAGCTCTTAAGTCAGGTCGGTGACGAGTGAGAACCTGTATGCATACTAGTGTCCTTGATAGCTGTTTATGGTGCAAAATGCAAAGTAGATAGATAATAAAGTGCAAATATGCGGAAAGTGCAAGGTGCAAGATGTGCAAATTTATACAGGTATTTCAGGTACAACATATGAATAGACCTGGAATAACAACGGCTAGGACACAGTCCACGGTGTGTGGTGTGCTGTATGTGAATGTGAAGTTCAGTCCATTCCATTTGTCTTTTGTCTGGTGGTGTTGGAGCATCCTGAGCCTGATGGTTGGTGGGATGAGGGAGCGCCCAAGCACTTGAGGCACTTGGCTGAGTGAGCATGTGGCTGAACGTGTTCCTGAGTTGCTACAGTTGCTTCAGTTCGGCATAGTGAGGCTGAGAGGGTAGTTCCGGGTCTCCAGCAGCTTTCCCCTCGTCCTCCTCACTGTCGCCGCCTCCACACAGTCCAGCTTCATCCCCACTGCAGAGCTCGCCGTCCTCCCCGGCTTGTACAGCTTCCTGGTGTGGCCGGAGGCTGTTCCTCTCCTGGCCGCTATATGGCAGTGTGCGTCCGGTTAAAAGCGGATGCGGTTGGCCGGGCGCATCCTCTTCCTCCATTTCCGTGGTGGCTGTGGTTCGCCGTGGTCGAGCGTTTGTTTGGCGTGCCCGCATCGAGGTGCCAACTCTTCCCGGTGCAGCGTGGCTGGCTGCTGGGGTCTTAGTGGCGGGCGGCTCCACTGAATCTGTGCGCGCGGCGAAGCGGCCACTCCGATAAGCGTGCAGTTGAGCCGTGGTCTGTGAGGCTTTCCTCCGACGCTCCCAGACTCTGAAGTGGCACCAGATTGTGGGCCGTCTTGGCAACCCTCCTTGAAGGATTCTTCCTGCTGTCTTGGCTCACTACTTTTCTGTTCGGCTCTGCCCGGTGGAACTATAAACTAATACAACTGGGTGGAACACCCCGCATGCAGGCTATTAGGCAGCGCGTCAGTGAGGCGGAACCGCTGCCTGCGCATCGTTAGCCGTCCGGCACTTTAAAATAACCCTCGGACCCATTGTAAAACTGTTGGTTTCTTTTTTTGTTAAATTTCTTAATTAGTTAATTAGCAATTGTATTTTTTTCTGGTTCAATTGTATTCTTTTGTGTATTTTGCATTCTCCTGTGTTTAGTTTGTTTGCTTTTCTTTTACCTGTCCACACCAGTGTTCTTTTACTGTGGCGTGTTTTAATTAGTTTCCTTCTGTGTTTAGGCGCTGAGGGCCCCGAGCGGCAGTACCCCTGGTGGCGGTGTTTTGTTCCACATCCCCTTTTGCTGTGTGTTTGTGTGTGTGTGTGTGTGTGTGTGTGTGTGTGCGTGAGGTATCACGGGTGGTTATTTTGAGGTCTTCTCCCCTTTTTGGTTTGTCATTTTGGTGCTGACTGGTAAGCCCTAGCCTTAACTCCTCCCCTTTTTCCCTTGTCGCAGTAATAATTTTATATTACTTGGTGTGTGTCAAAATTAAGTTGCTTCTCCTGTGTTATTATTTTGTGAAATAAAACTTATCATCTTTCGTAACTAACCGTCTCTGGCCCGTGGTATTATAAGAACCTGTATAGTGTGATTGACTGCTTCCATCTATATCCTGGGGGCAAGAGTCCCCAGGTGGCGTTGTCTCCCGTACTCTCGCTTACGTCCTATTACATTTTGGCGTCGTCGGCAGGATACCACTTTAAAGGGGTCAGAGACGTGTTTTTTTGTTTTTTCTCCTCTTGTATTGGTTAATTTTTTTTTTTTTTTTCTTTCCTCTCTCTCCTCGGTAGGAGTCCTGGGTTCGTATGCATGTGTGTAGCTGTAGAGCCAAGACAGCAGTAATTATTCCAAGGATCCAAAAAAAAAATATAAACATATATAAATATATATATATTTTTTTTTTTCATATCATTTCATATAATTTGTGAAGCTTTGGTTATAGCTTTCCTTTGGTCAGCATGGAGGACGATATGCAGCAGCT
The DNA here is from genome assembly GCA_036785325.1 of Urophycis tenuis. NCBI lineage: Eukaryota > Metazoa > Chordata > Actinopteri > Gadiformes > Phycidae > Urophycis > Urophycis tenuis. Next base: position 1,084,008 of record JAXIVH010000036.1, on the reverse strand, counting down.
TAGGGAGCTGGTGTTGCAGCTTAAGGCGGATAACGAGCGCCTTCGGCAGGAGCGGGCTGTTTCCATGGATGGCTGTGGTGGAGACGCTTCCGCTTCTTCGGCTCCAGCTAGTCAGCCCCCGCTTGCAGGTGTTGCTTCTGTCGTCACTGAGCGACTGGTTGTTATACCAAGAGATCGGAAGTGCCCCATGTTTAATGGCAAGACTGGTGTGGGGATAGCTGAATGGGTGGAGGAGATACAAGCGTGTGTTCGTGCTCGGCATCTTTCTACTGCTGACGAAGCTCTTTTCATTTTTGACCATTTGGAGGGAGAAGCGAAGGAAGAGATCAAGTTTCGGTCCAGTGCGGAGCGAGGAGATCCTGCTCAGGTTTTCGCTATCTTAAAGGAGCTGTATGGCTGTATCCATTCTTACGTAACCTTACAACAGGCTTTCTTTTCTCGGCACCAGTTTGAGGGAGAGACTCTACAGGAGTTTTCCTTAGCCCTTATGGCTTTAATGGCACAGGTGAAGCAGTCTGCGCCTGACGGGGTGCCCAATGCAGATGTCCTACTTCGGGATCAATTCACCGAACATGTCTTTGACTGTTCACTTCGACGGGAGCTCAAGCAATTTGTTCGCCGTAAGCCGACTGCCACCCTGTTGGAGCTACGTGGTGAGGCGATTAGGTGGGAGAGGGAGGGTCTCCCAGGAGGTGCTAGGGGGCGTAGTTCCTCTTTACCATCAACTCATGGCTTTCAGTTTGGGATGCAGGGGCAGGGTTATCGTCAGCCCCCTCCTAAGGTTATGGCACAGGAGCCAGGTTTCAGTGAGTTGATGGATCTCTTGAAGCGACAGCAGGAGCAGCTCAATCAGCTCACTCAGACTGTAGCCTCCCTGCAACCCCCCCCGTTCCCAAAGTGGGACCTCTCGTAATGGTCCTTTAATCTGCAGGAGGTGCCAGAAGCCTGGCCATTTTGCACGAGAGTGTGATGGTGAGCGTGTCCCCCCCCCACGGCACCGTGCTAATTCTGTTGCTGGCTTGAACTTCAACCCTGTTGGGCTTCCCTTGCCTTCCCACCTTCCAGAAAACTGATACCCGCTGAGCTGTCGAGCCACAGCTCAGTTGGGGAGTCCCGAGGCTCACAAGAAGGTGTAGCGGCCGGATTAATTGCTCCTTGCCCGACCCTTGATGTCTCGATCGGAGGAGTTACTGTTTCCTGTCTGGTGGACACTGGTTCTATGGTCTCCACTGTTACTGAAAGCTTCTTTACAGAGCAGTTCGCTCCTTGGGGCTATGATCGTCTTCATTCTTGTCACTGGCTACAGTTGCGAGCGGCTAATGGATTAGCAATTCCATATATCGGCTATTTGGAGCTGGACGTGGAACTGTGTGGAAAGGTGATGCCTCGCTGTGAGATCCTCGTAGTTAAAAATCCTCCAGGTCACCTGTCTTCTGTCCCAGGAATCCTGGGAATGAATGTAATTCACCGTTGCTATCGAGAACTCTTTGGCACATTCGGTCCTTCTCTTTTTGACTCTCCTTGTGTTTCACAGGCACCTGGTCCAGTTTTGGTGGCCCTGCAGAGGTGCCACCAGTCTGCCACCCAAATTAAGGGGAATCTCACAGGCACGGCGAGGGTTCGGGGCAAGCAAGTAGTGCGCATACCTGGCGGAGTGATGAAGCTGGTCGCCAGTACTTGTCCTGATGGGCTTCCTGGCCAAAGTGCACTGTTTGAACCACCTGAAACTGGGCTACCAGCTGGGCTGCTAGCATCCCCTTGTCTGGTCGGTGTACAGTGTATGTCCCCGTGGTCAACGTTGGGACAACTGAGGTCCTTCTTTATCCAAGGGTTTGTCTTGGCACCCTAGGGGTTGCTGAAGTTGTCAGCCTGCCTGCAGGCGTGACTGAGGTAGGGTCCACATTTGCCACAGTTTCCTCTCAAGCTGCTGCCCCCTCGGTGCCAGACAGGATAGAGTCGTTTGACCTGTCTGCTTTGACCGAGCAGGAGCAGGCCGGCGTTAGGTCTTTGCTACACCAGTACCACACTGTCTTTTCAGCCCATGATGGTGATCTAGGCTGCACCAAACTTATTTCCCATGATATACCTTTGATGGATGATGCCCCAATCAGGCAGAGGTATCGGCGTATCCCTCCATCGGAGTACGAAGCGGTGAAGGCCCACATCAATCAGCTTCTTGAGTCTCAGGTCATCACTGAGAGCAGTAGTCCCTACGCATCTCCCATCGTTTTGGTTCGGAAAAGGGATGGGAGTTTGCGCTTGTGTGTGGACTACCGCCTCCTTAACAGCAAGACCAGGAAAGATGCCTTCCCCTTGCCTCGTATCGAAGAAAGCTTGGATGCACTCTCTGGGGCTTGCTGGTTTTCAACGCTTGACTTGGCCAGTGGCTACAACCAGGTTCCCGTATCAGAGCAGGATCGCCCCAAAACCGCTTTTTGTACCCCCTTTGGCCTTTTTGAGTTTAATCGCATGCCTTTTGGCTTGTGTAATGCCCCAAGCACCTTCCAGCGGCTGATGCAGAGGATGTTTGGAGATCAGCAGCATCAATCTGTTTTGCTGTACCTCGATGACATTGTTGTCTACTCATCCTCTGTTGAACAACATCTGCAGCGCCTGGAAATGGTGCTTGGTCGGCTCCAAGCAGAGGGTTTAAAGGCGAAACTTGAAAAGTGTGCGTTTTTTCAACGGGAGGTTGGCTACTTGGGGCATGTGATCTCAAGTCAGGGAGTTGCCACTGACCCCAAGAAAATTGAAGCTGTGGCTAACTGGCGGCGTCCTCATCATGTTTCTGAGCTGCGCTCCTTTTTGGGTTTCACCAGCTATTATCGGCGCTTTGTTGAGGGCTTTGCCAAGTTAGCAGGTCCTCTGCATCAGTTGGTGGCGCAGCTGGGGGGTACTAAAACCAAGACGAGGCCGGGTCGGGCTTTGGGTGCAGCATGGACACCCCAGTGTGAGGAGAGTTTTGAGGCCTTAAAGTCTAAATTGGTGTCGGCCCCGGTGCTGACCTACGCTGACTTCTCGCGTCCCTTTATTTTAGAGATCGACGCCAGTCATGGTGGCCTGGGGGCTGTCCTCTCACAAGAGACGGACGATGGTGTGAGACCAGTGGCCTATGCCAGCAGAGGGTTGCGGCCCACTGAGCGCAACATGTCAAATTACAGCTCTATGAAGTTGGAATTTCTTGCGCTCAAGTGGGCCATGACGGAGAAGTTCCGGGACTACCTTCTGGGGCATAGGTGTACCGTTTACACTGACAAAAATCCATTGAGCCACCTCCAGTCAGCCAAGCTGGGTGCCACCGAACAGCGTTGGGCCGCCCAGCTTGCCATCTTTGATTTCGATATTAAGTATCGTTCAGGCCGCATCAACCGCAACGCCGATGCACTCTCTCGGCAGTATATGCCTGGTGCTCAGGTTGTAGCTGCTTCCCTACCTGGCACCCCACTTCCCATCAGCCTTCAGGGAGCCTCACAGCCAGGTCCTATAGTGTCGGCCACTCAGTCTGTGGTTTCAAGCCTTCCCACCCACTCTGCTGCCGATCTCTGTTCTTTACAGGAGGCTGATCTCCTCCTGAAGGAGGTGCTGCCGTTTTGGCGACGGAGGGCCCCGCCCACTTTTGTTGAGAGGCAGAAGCTCTCAAAGTCATCCATAGTTCTTTTGCGTCAATGAGACCGCCTGGTGGATAAAGATGGGGTTCTTTTCCGCCAAGTCTTCCGTCCTGATGGGGGCGAGGAGACTCTTCAACTTGTCTTGCCTATAGCCCTCAAGCGGGAGATGTTGAACCTGCTTCACCAAGAACATGGCCATCAAGGCATTGAGCGGACAACAGACTTAGTTCGGCAGCGCTGCTATTGGCCAGGAATGTCCTCGGACATAAAGCAGTGGGTGTTGGGATGTGAACGCTGCCAAGTTGCTAAGGATTCCGGACATGGATCCCATAGCTTCATGGGCCATTTGCTCGCCTCCCGGCCTAATGAGATCCTGGCCATAGATTTCACGCTGCTAGAACTCTCCCGGAATGGATATGAAAATTTCCTGGTCATGACTGACGTGTTTAGCAAATTTACGGTGGCTGTTCCTACCCGAGATCAACGGGCCTCCACTGTTGCCCAGGTCTTGATAACTGAGTGGTTTTACAGGTTCGGCGTTCCAGGCCGCCTCCACTCAGACCAAGGAAGGAGCTTTGAAAGTTCGCTGATTCACCAGCTCTGCCTTCTCTACGGTGTTGCAAAATCCCGTACCACTCCATACCATCCGGCAGGTAATGGTCAGTGTGAGCGGTTTAACCGGACTCTTCATAACCTCCTTCGTACACTTCCATCATCTCGGAAGCGGGACTGGGCTTCCTGCTTGCCCCGGGTTCTTTTCTGTTATAACACGACTCCTCACCAGGGCACAGGGGAGTCCCCCTTCTATCTTATGTTTGGACAGGAACCCCGGCTCCCCGCTGACTTTCTCCTTGGCCGAGTACCGGACCCAGTGCCAGGCGAGGTACAAGACTGGGTGGCTGAACATCAAGCCAGACTCAGAGTTGCTTTTGAGGGTGCCCGGGGGCGGTTGCTGGCCGCAGCCGGCCGACGAAAGGAGCGGCACAACCGGCAAGTGCGGGATGCACCTTTTTCGGTGGGCCAGCAAGTGTACTTGAGGGACCACAGTGGAAGAGGGTGCCAGAAAATCCAAGACCTCTGGAGCTCGGTGGTCTATCAAGTTGTGCGGGCCCCAGTTGGTGAAGGAGTGGTTTACGCCGTTGCTCCTGTGACCAACCTGCACCAGGTTAGGAATGTGCATCGCAACATGCTGAAGGCTGTAGTTCGGCCTGAAGCGGTCACTCCCCTGCCAAGGTTGCCTTCTCCACCTGCCCCGGCAACAGTGGATGGTGAGTCTTCCAGTGATGAAGAGTTGTGCTTTCTGGTTTCCGGAGCGTCTGCCCCACTGCCTGCAGCTGTCCCAGGCGTCTCAGGCTCTACATGTCCTTCAGTGTCCCTAGCTCACCAACCGAGAACTGGTCAGCAACCTTCCGTACATGACTGTTCTTTCCCACCCGCTCCGTTGTCGCCAACCGACCAGCCGAGTACTAGTCAGCAGGCATTGCGAAGAACAGCTCGTTCTACTGCGGGCCACCATTCTAATTTCCATCATCTTCCTCGGTCTATTAGCCATCGACATGGTGCTGTTGGTGAGGCCTTAAGTCCAGTATCTAATGCCCAATTTGCCGGTTTCAGGCCTTGGTGTTAGTTCCAGGGTTGTTTTGCTTATCGTCGGGCCGACGATACAAAAGAGGGGGGTAGATGTGGCCGGAGGCTGTTCCTCTCCTGGCCGCTATATGGCAGTGTGCGTCCGGTTAAAAGCGGATGCGGTTGGCCGGGCGCATCCTCTTCCTCCATTTCCGTGGTGGCTGTGGTTCGGCGTGGTCGAGCGTTTGTTTGGCGTGCCCGCATCGAGGTGCCAACTCTTCCCGGTGCAGCGTGGCTGGCTGCTGGGGTCTTAGTGGCGGGCGGCTCCACTGAATCTGTGCGCGCGGCGAAGCGGCCACTCCGATAAGCGTGCAGTTGAGCCATGGTCTGTGAGGCTTTCCTCCGACGCTCCCAGACTCTGAAGTGGCACCAGATTGTGGGCCGTCTTGGCAACCCTCCTTGAAGGATTCTTCCTGCTGTCTTGGCTCACTACTTTTCTGTTCGGCTCTGCCCGGTGGAACTATAAACTAATACAACTGGGTGGAACACCCCGCATGCAGGCTATTAGGCAGCGCGTCAGTGAGGCGGAACCGCTGCCTGCGCATCGTTAGCCGTCCGGCACTTTAAAATAACCCTCGGACCCATTGTAAAACTGTTGGTTTCTTTTTTTGTTAAATTTCTTAATTAGTTAATTAGCAATTGTATTTTTTTCTGGTTCAATTGTATTCTTTTGTGTATTTTGCATTCTCCTGTGTTTAGTTTGTTTGCTTTTCTTTTACCTGTCCACACCAGTGTTCTTTTACTGTGGCGTGTTTTAATTAGTTTCCTTCTGTGTTTAGGCGCTGAGGGCCCAAAGCGGCAGTACCCCTGGTGGCGGTGTTTTGTTCCACATCCCCTTTTGCTGTGTGTTTGTGTGTGTGTGTGTGTGTGTGTGCGTGAGGTATCACGGGTGGTTATTTTGAGGTCTTCTCCCCTTTTTGGTTTGTCATTTTGCTGCTGACTGGTAAGCCCTAGCCTTAACTCCTCCCCTTTTTCCCTTGTCGCAGTAATAATTTTATATTACTTGGTGTGTGTCAAAATTAAGTTGCTTCTCCTGTGTTATTATTTTGTGAAATAAAACTTATCATCTTTCGTAACTAACCGTCTCTGGCCCGTGGTATTATAAGAACCTGTATAGTGTGATTGACTGCTTCCATCTATATCCTGGGGGCAAGAGTCCCCAGGTGGCGTTGTCGCCCGTACTCTCGCTTACGTCCTATTACACTGGCACCACCGCTCCCAATGCTTCCTCCCCAGCACACGGCAGTGAGGAAGGTGACACTGGCCACCGCAGGCTGGTAGACCATCCGTAGCAGCCTGGTGCATGCAATGAAAGATGACAGATGGACAGTGGTTATCAATGAGGTAAACAGACATAAGATGAAAATGGCTAGAAAACAGTCTGGGGTGTGTGGTGTGGATGAAGACAGCTTATCTCCGTTTTTAATCAAGCACACGAGGCAGCAACCATAACAGACCTCCGTTAACCAGGCAGTGAAGACGGGACGTAACTTACGAGGCTGATCACCTGGAGCACAGGGGGCTCACTGATTGGCTATTGGGGAAACCCACTCTACGTAGCCCTCTGCTACGTAGAATTTTTAAGACTTAAGTTTTTAAACCATACAATACATTTCAATTAACTATTTATTTATTTCAAAATAAAATGAATTACTTTTAGAATGTTAATGACTGCTCAATTACTTTTTTCTAATGAATTGTTTTTTTCACAATTAAAATGGAGAATTTTAAGGAAATAATTTTAATAAAAGTATGGTACTTTTAAAGTCTGGGCTACACGATGTTACGCATGTCATTATCTGATCCGATCAGAAATTCGAATTTCTTGCTGCATGTAAACGTACTGAGTGTAGTGTCTTTGGAGCGCACATGCTTCTCAGGAGCTTTCCGTGTTCTAACAGAAGCTGCCACTTTACTAAATAACATTTTGGCGTCGGCTGAGACCATTCGAACATTGTCTAATGCAGTGGTTCTCAAACTTTCAATACTGAGTACCACCTGAGAAACTATTCAGCTGTCCAAGTACCCCCATGATGACCGATTTTAAAATATAGCCATATATGCCTTCTCAATTAGCTTTAAACACACAGGAGACACGTTTATTCCTTATTGTGGTCATTTATTGCTACCTGAATTGTTACCTTACTTAATCAGACATTTACAACTCTGTCCAACAACTCTCACATAGACCTACTCAGTGTCATACAGAGCAAAATAAACACACTTAAAAGTAGGGTTGCACCGAATCCAGTATTCGGGTTCGGGTTCGGCCGAATATTGGGCTTTTTTGAGGGGTTCGGGTTCTGCCGAACCTTGGCATTTTTTTCCACCGAACCCGAATCCTACGCTTTTGCGCCACGCTGGTCGACGTGATTATCTGTTTACAAAAAAGTGGCGCGTTGGAATGCAGTTGCTATAGCTGCGAGAAAGCGAAAATGAAAGTAGTGAACAGAAAAAGTGTCGTTTGGCAGTTCTTTCAGATAAAAGAAAGCGATTCAAGTCGAGCTACATGTTCAATTTGCAATGCCGATTTGTCTTGTGGTGGCAATTTTTTGAAAATTAAATAAAACGAAAAATACACTGATGTTGACGTTGTTTACTTCATTAATGTGTTTAGTGTTAATGGAGTAGGATGGGAGTAGGATTCGGTATTCGTTTTCGGATTCGGCAGAATCTTAACCAGTGGATTCGGTATTCGGCAGAACCCTAAAAATCTGGATTCGGTGCATCCCTAGTTAAAAGTTGTATCATGCTACTAATCATGCTTTGTTGCACGTTTGCAACAAATATTTAAAAGACAGAACTTTAATTATCTCAAGCTACATATTTCGTTTGAAACGTTGTTGTATTTATAATGCATTGTATTTTTCCGATTTAAAAAAAAATAATAAATAAGTGAAAATGTGGAAAATCAAAACATCCCCCGCGTACCACCAGAGAGTGCTCAAGTACCACTGGTGGTACGCTTACCACCGTTTGCGCACGACTAATGCAACAAGTGGGCAACAGTCGCACGTTGCCGACACGGTGGAGTTGACTTAAGGCTGGGTTATGCTTTGTTTATGCTTCCACGTCAACGCAACGCTGGGGGGTTGCGGACCCTTTACAGACCCTTTACGTCCTTGACGTGCAGCTCCCAAAATCGACTTACAAGGTTATTCCCATCTCGCGGCCGCAGCGGCCAGCCACATTATTTTGTATATTGTTTCTACATACAAACAATTTTGATTTGCCTACACATACAGGTGTAGGCAAATCAAAAATTTCTCTACAACGCTATTCCCATCTTGCGGCCACAGCTGGCTGTGGCTGGCCGCTGTGGCCGCGAAATGGGAAAAGCATTGTATGTCGACTCTCCACTGTGTTGGCACCTGAGGCAACGTGCCACTGTTGCCCGCTTGTTGTTGCCTAAGACAATGTTCGAATGGTCTCTGCCGATGCCAAAATGTTATTTAGTAAAGCGGCAGCTTCTGTTAAAGCAGGGCGGTGAAAGAGGCTAAACGACTGTACTCTGAGAAGCTCCAACACTACTTCTCAGCCAACGACTCTGCATCTGTCTTGGCAAATCACCAACTCCAACTACAAACCTAAAGCTCCCAACTCCATCAACGACCATCGTCTGGCCAATGACCTGAATGAGTTATACTGCCCCTTTGAAAGACAAAGAGACAGTCCTACAACCATCCCCCATGACACCTCCCAACAGCTCCAGTGTATCACCTCCACCTCCCCCACCTTAGCGGGGGCCTGGGCTCCTCCAACAATGCCCAACTTAAAGGTCTCCCCCTCGACCCACCCACCACAGTGATGACTCTTTCCCCCCACGAGAGGGACGTCAACAAACTCTTCAGGAGACAGAACCCCCGGAGAGCTGCTGGCCCGGATTCTGTCTCCCCATCCACCTTGAAGCATTGCGCTGATCAACTGTCTCCAGTGTTCACAGACATTTTCAACACCTCACTGGAGACATGTCACGTGCCAGCCTGCTTCAAGACCTCAACTATAATTCCTGTTCCCAAGGACCACAGGACTTAACGACTTCAGACTCGTCACCCTGACCTCTGTGGTTAGTCCTTTGAGCGCCTTGTGCTCTTACACCTGAAAGGCATGACCGACCCCCTCCTGGACCCCCTGCAGTTTGCCTACAGAGCCAACAGGTCTGTAGACGATGCAGTCAACTTGGCCTTCCACTACATCCACCAGAACCTGGACTCCGCAGGAACCTACGCCAGGATCCTGTTTGTGGATTTCAGCTCTGCTTTCAATACTATCATCCCAGCTCTGCTTCAGGAGAAGCTCTCCCAGTTGAGTGTGCCTGACTCCACCTGCAGGTAGATTACAGCTTTCCTGTCTGACAGGAAGCAGCATATGAAGCTGGGAAAACACATCTCCGACTCACAGACCATCAGCACCGGTTCCCCCCAGGGCTGTGTTCTTTCTCCTCTGCTCTTCTCCCTGTACACACACAGCTGCACCTCCAGGCACCAGTCTGTCAAGCTTCTGAAGTTTGCGGATGACACCACCCTCATCAGACTCATTTCTGATGGTGATAAGTCTGACTACAGGTGGGAGGTAGACCATCTGGTGACATGGTGCAGCCGAACCAACCTAGAGCTCTAAAGACAGTGGAGATGGTTGTGGACTTCAGGAAGAACTCTCGTCACCTGCCCCCATCACCATTTGTGACTACACAATTGACACTGTGGAGTATTTCCGCTTCATGGAAACTGTCATCTCCCAGGATCTCAAGTGGGAGCTGAACATCAGCTCCCTCATCAAGAAAGCCCAGCAGAGGATGTACTTCCTGAGGCAGCTGAAGAAATTCAACCTGCCAAGGACAATGATGGTGCACTTCTACTTCTCCATCATTGAGTCCATCCTCACCTCCTCCATCTGGTTCGCTGCTGCCACCGCCAGGACAAGGGCAGACTGCAGCGCGTCATTCGGTCTGCAGAGAAGGTGATTGGCTGCAATGTGCCGTCGCTCCAGGACCTGTACACCTCCAGCACCCTGAGGCGTGCAAGTTTAGATTATTAAGATTATGGCCGACCCCTCCCACCCCAGTCACAAGAGTCACTCCCCTCTGGCAGGAGGCTGCGGTCCATCAGGACCAAAACCTCACGTCACAAGAACAGCTTTTTCCCCGTCTGCCACTAGCCTTATCAAGGCAGCCCGAAGCTAAATGCTAAGATACAAAGAGCAATTATAAAGTGCCAAGATGTACAACATACAAGTGCATAAGGGGAGGGTTTTTTTTTGGGGGGGGGGGGGGGGGTTCAGGTGATCTCTGAACAAGTGAGTGTTGAGTCTCTTCCAGAAGATGGGGAGTGACTCCGCAGTCCTGACATTGGCAGGGAGCTCATTCTACCACTGTGGTGCCAAAAATATTTGTGATTTCTTTTACTCCTTTTAGTGATGGAGGTACCTGTCGACCAGCTGAGGTAGCTGAGCGGAGAGCTCGAGCAGGGGCGTGGGGTTTGACTAACACTTGGAGGTAGGTAGGGGCAGTTCCTTTAACAGCTTTGTAGGCCAGTACCATTGTCTTGAATTTGCTGCGAGCCACTACAGGGAGCCAGTGGGTGTCTCGAATTTGGTCCACCACTGGTTACTCCTTATCCACTGACATGGGATTTTATGACACTGACGTGCAATATTTGCATGCTTGTTTCAATGCTGTTATGTCCTGGAATTCTAATGTAACGCTGTAGGGCAAAATTTGCAAGCCCCTGTTCACACCACAATGTGCTGTATTCCTCTTAAATAGGCCTTTTTTCAAAACAGCGTGGTTGCTCTATATTTAACTGCTCGTCAATACTTTTGTCTTTTATATTAAATTGATCATTTGAATTAGGTAAATGAAATACAAATGTTACCAAGGTTAAAGTCTAAAATATCACTTTTATCCAAAATGATGAAATGAAGATGCTGTAGTAGTAGTATTAGTACTAGCCGTAAGAGTAAGTGTAGAAGATGTTTGTTTGTGGTAGTTGTTACGTCCTCGGCCCCCAGGTGATGCTGTATGCCTTTGCTTATCACTTCTGTTCTTTTTTTTACTTCCTTTGTTCAGATCTGACTATCCAACCATGTGATTGGCTGTGAGTCTCTGTCTTGAATGGCTCACTGATCTCAAATCCCTGATGTCTAATCCCATTCACAGCTGGGCTATATAAACACTGATTGGCATTCGATGCAAACTAGCTCTTAGCTACTTGGAAGATCCAGTGGTTTGGTTCACACAGTTCTGTATAGCTTAGGCATAGTTTGATTTTTTGTCTTCTCAATTTGTCACTACAGGAGAGATACATGTTGTTTTACACTTTTGAACACGGTAGCTTATGTTTGGTCTGTTTAAATAATTCTAGAGACAGGTTGGGTGCTACTGTTGGTGTGTCCGCTTTCTTAGCCTCATAGTAGGGCAGTCAGTTTAGTGTAGTGTCCTCTTACATTTTAAAGAAAGAAGGTTTTAAATGGTTAAACGGTTTTGTTTTGTGAATTGCCTTTCCTTCAGCCCTGCCCATAGTCAATTTATGTTGGTGCATGTTAAGTTCATGTTTAGTGCCCCAGTGACCAATCTCTTTTATTTTTATTAACCTTTTGATCCTTCGTTACTTCAAACACACCCCTATAAATAATTTGGTGTAACAGTAGATAACAGTAAAGTAATTTCACTGTTGCTGGCTTTTTGTCTCACTTGATTATTAATAATGTTGGACTCACTTTATCTAACTGAATACAATCTCACTGAGTGAGATGATGTCATGTTGTTGTGGCCGGAGGCTGTTCCTCTCCTGGCCGCTATATGGCAGTGTGCGTCCGGTTAAAAGCGGATGCGGTTGGCCGGGCGCATCCTCTTCCTCCATTTCCGTGGTGGCTGTGGTTCGGCGTGGTCGAGCGTTTGTTTGGCGTGCCCGCATCGAGGTGCCAACTCTTCCCGGTGCAGCGTGGCTGGTTGCTGGGGTCTTAGTGGCGGGCGGCTCCACTGAATCTGTGCGCGCGGCGAAGCGGCCACTCCGATAAGCGTGCAGTTGAGCCGTGGTCTGTGAGGCTTTCCTCCGACGCTCCCAGACTCTGAAGTGAGGCACCAGATTGTGGGCCGTCTTGGCAACCCTCCTTGAAGGATTCTTCCTGCTGTCTTGGCTCACTACTTTTCTGTTCGGCTCTGCCCGGTGGAACTATAAACTAATACAACTGGGTGGAACACCCCGCATGCAGGCTATTAGGCAGCGCGTCAGTGAGGCGGAACCGCTGCCTGCGCATCGTTAGCCGTCCGGCACTTTAAAATAACCCTCGGACCCATTGTAAAACTGTTGGTTTCTTTTTTTGTTAAATTTCTTAATTAGTTAATTAGCAATTGTATTTTTTTCTGGTTCAATTGTATTCTTTTGTGTATTTTGCATTCTCCTGTGTTTAGTTTGTTTGCTTTTCTTTTACCTGTCCACACCAGTGTTCTTTTACTGTGGCGTGTTTTAATTAGTTTCCTTCTGTGTTTAGGCGCTGAGGGCCCAAAGCGGCAGTACCCCTGGTGGCGGTGTTTTGTTCCACATCCCCTTTTGCTGTGTGTTTGTGTGTGTGTGTGTGTGTGTGTGTGTGCGTGAGGTATCACGGGTGGTTATTTTGAGGTCTTCTCCCCTTTTTGGTTTGTCATTTTGCTGCTGACTGGTAAGCCCTAGCCTTAACTCCTCCCCTTTTTCCCCTGTCGCAGTAATAATTTTATATTAATTGGTGTGTGTCGAAATTAAGTTGCTTCTCCTGTGTTATTATTTTGTGAAATAAAACTTATCATCTTTCGTAACTAACCGTCTCTGGCCCGTGGTATTATAAGAACCTGTATAGTGTGATTGACTGCTTCCATCTATATCCTGGGGCAAGAGTCCCCAGGTGGCGTTGTCGCCCGTACTCTTGCTTACGTCCTATTACATTGTCATCTGCCCAACTGCAATGCAATTATTAGTTAAATTACATTTTCAAAGGTTAATATTTTGATATACGCAATTTGTTCTGCACATGTAACCAAAATATTTACAAAGTGTTCCATAACCTTGAATTCAAGCTAGATGTCGTCATTCACAAGTAACCGAGTCTTTTAGGAGCTGAAGGCGGATGTTTGCACACATGTCAGAGCAGGACACAGGCTAGAGCACAAAGCAATATCACGGGCATAAAAAGCGGCATGAAAAGCAGAAGTGATACTTGGTAGCTTCAGTGGTGCAAGAAAAACACCAGGTGCAAGACTATTATGCCAGCAAGGGAAATACTATTCACATTTTAATATCTCAGACTGTTTTGTTTAGCATGTGTCATTTGTCTTAGGTTTTCTGGTCTGTTGCCGATGCGTATGCTAGCCTATCCAAGTTCACACCGGGCCGTACGTTATCTGAGTTCAGGTGTTGAGCTAATGAAATTAATTGACAGCGGAAATTCATTCTCCATCAAAAAGAAAACATCCTAATTTGACCTAAAGCAATATATTAATCGGAACATGTAGTCTGTGAAAAAGACAATCAGCTGTTTCTCTGCATAGCAATGGTAGGAAAAGCCATGTCATTGAATGACACATACCGATGACTTGAGGTACAGAGAAAAGAGAATGGGACCCAGAAGAGAACCATGAGGGACCCCAGTAATGAGAATACAAATATCAGAGACAGATTATTACCAGGTTACTATGGAAATTGGATCCTTGTGGTAGGATATGGACTGGAAGTGCAGAGCCTAAGACTCCCAGTTCTTGTAGAGTGGAGAAGAAGATCTGGTGGTTCACTGTTTTAAAGGCTGCTGAAAGGTACAGCAGAATGACATTGGAGGAGAGGGAGGCTGTTCTGGTATTAGGAGGTTTCACTGACTGCATAAAGGGCAGTATTTGCTGAGTGGCCTGCCTTGAATACAAACTGGTGAGAATGATTTTCTGATGGAGGTATGCAGAGAGTTGGATAAGGACAGGTCACTCAAGTGTTTCGGAGATAAATAGAAGGGAGACAATGTGTAATTGGTGTAATTAGTTGAGTGTGGGTTTCTTCAAAAAGGTTTTAGTGTTGCTGCTTCACGAAAGAAAGCAACCAGTGGGCAAATAGCTTTTGAGATGAGCGAGGACAGTCATGAGGTTGGGAACGATAGACTGAAGAAGGTTAGAGGGGATAAGGTCAAGAGGTCAGTATGAAGTGAGTGGTGAAAAGCAAGTCAGAGCAGGAGATGTAGATAGTGGAAATAGGACAGGTGGTGTCAGCAGGTGGCTGGAGAAATGAGGAGCATATGTCATGTCCTTTTTCCAAGTGTTTAACAAAATATCTTGGTGGTAGGGAGGAGGAGTGTGGGGCTCAAGGAGTGTAGAAATGACAGAACAACATTTTTTGGGGTTGAAGGAGGAAATTTGAGAGAGAGAGAGAGAGAGAGAGAGAGAGAGAGAGAGAGAGAGAGAGAGAAGAGAAGAGAACTGTAGACAAGAAGGTTGTCAGCAACATTGTCTTTCCACAGGGTGGAATTGTTGTCTGGTGTGATCCAAAGCCCCACTCACACATGTCCCACTGCAATCCTGAACTTATCAAGACATTAGCCCCGGATGAGCTGTATGTGAGAACGTGAAAGTCAGAGTTGGATGGATGTTAAACAGAGTTTTGCCTGCCAGCTCCCAAGTATAAAGTCTGTGTAGGAGGAGAAAAAACTCCTGCTACTACGTAGGAGCATAGCGCTGCTGTGGTCTGTGTGCTGTGCTCAAAAAAATCAAACATCTCTATAGCGGCTTTAAATATATTGGAGATTAACTGTTCCCGCTTTAACTGAAGATGTGACGTGGTGAACAAAAGACAAAATCACCGGTATGAATCCCGCATGATCTGAAATTCTGTGTTGGAGTTGTTCCTACCACATCATATTTAATATTCCTCCAGAACCATTGTTTTAACTTAAATATCACATTGTTGTGAGCTTTTCAACCAGGGTCAACATGTCCATGTCAGATTGTGAGTTGCATCATTCTACAATCATGAGGAGAAGCATTATTTAGTTCTGAAATGTGACAAAAGAAAGGCAGTTTT
The DNA here is from genome assembly GCA_036785325.1 of Urophycis tenuis. Classification (NCBI taxonomy): domain Eukaryota; kingdom Metazoa; phylum Chordata; class Actinopteri; order Gadiformes; family Phycidae; genus Urophycis; species Urophycis tenuis. The sequence goes on along the minus strand of JAXIVH010000036.1, from coordinate 1,068,743 downwards.
GACAAAATAGAAAAACAGTTTGGCACCGCTGAGTCATGGTATGTAGTTACTTTACTCTTGCTTATATTATTATTTTGTTCTGAAATATGACAATAAAAAGGCAGCCTTAACAGAAAAACACAGTCTGGTAACTTGACAAGCAGAATCAGTTGATATCACAGAATATTTTCAGGGGAGGTTTGAGATGTTGTGACCATAAATACTGTGGAGAAAAGAAGCACTTGATCAAGTTATTTCCTCTGCCTTAGAAGTGCTGCTATTCTTACATGACATAACAAGTAAATAGTGATAATTTATCTTAAATAACAACAATAATTAATATTACTTTTATGCTAATCCTAATTAATTAAAACAAGGTGTAAATAACATAGAAACTGAAAGAATGCAAAAATGTGTAAATGATGTGTGATTCCTGCCCACCATGTCATGTACCATCTCAACCACCATCTGATGCCTCATTGCATAATGCAAAAAGGACTGTGGGTCTTTCTCCTCTGGCTCACCCTTATAAGTTGTCAAGTGGAGAACAAGGCATCTTCCTCCAGTCCAGCTTCAACACAAACCATGTTCTCTGTAGCTGTACTGCTGCTGCTCCTAGCTGCTGGCTCTGGTGAGGCTTCGTGAGAAAACATCTAACCAATAAGAAACATATTGATTCATTGTATAAGTAGCTCATTACGACCCAACACTTCTATTCTCCACAGGTGTGAAATGTGAACAGCTTACTCAGCCAGAGTCTCTGACTGTCCGACCAGGTCAACCACTGACCATCCGCTGTCAGGTCTCTTATTCTGTGAGTAGCTACAGCACACATTGGATCAGACAACCGGATGGAAGCGGACTGGAATGGATTGGAGGGATTCAAATTGGTTGGAAAGCAATGAAAGACTCTCTCAGCAGTAAATTCAGTCTTTCCGTTGATGGCTCCAGTAACACAGTTACTCTGCAAGGACCAAACATGCAGCCTGGAGACTCAGCTGTGTATTACTGTGCCAGAGACCACAGTGTTGCAAGCTGTTGTAAAGAATGTACAAAAACCCTTCACCCATGAGGTGTTATAACACAAACCCTCCAGATGGGAAGCTTTAAACCTACATCATCTAACATGTTATTTTTATCATGAACATCAGCTAACAAATACATCAGTAGCCAGGGGTCTCCAACCTTTTTCCCTCTGAGAGCTACCCTAGAGAATAAAAATTACGGAGAGCTACTCGTATTTTATGTTTTGTGTAACATTTTATTCACATGGCCAGTTTGTATGAAAAGCACCGGACGAACTCTAATACTCACACCTTGTGTGAAAACATAGCCTTAAATTTAACACATCAGCATATATATACATTTCTTTATCTGTCTTTCTTTAACTATCAACACATTAATAAACTCATATTACACATTTTTGCATGGACATTTACAGAACTATCACACTTAGTCAAAACATAAAGGTTGCACACATCAGTAGCCAACTCTGTCAAAATATATAAATTTAACTCTTCAATATGCATATTTGTATGCATTTATTTTTCTTTTTAACTGATAAACTCACATTTTTTGCATAACATTTACAAAACACTGACTATCAAACTGACTATCAAAACATGAATACACTCATATTTGCATGAACATTTACAAAACAATGACATATAATTATAATGCTTTGTCAAAGCATAAAGGTAGAACTCCTCAGTTTGAAAAAAAATACTTCCCTATTTCCTTTGTCCATATCACACTTTCAGTCTTTTTTCACTAACCTACATATTCAGTCCATCACCTTTAGTTAGTGAGATACCTGGCACTGCATGGAGCTAACACGAGAGCTGTATGCTGGAATGTAGCCACTTAGGTTCACTCTAATAGAGTCTTTCAAATGTTCATCTGTCAGTCTTGTTCTGAACTTAGATTTGATGACGTTCATGTCAGAAAAGGCAGATTCACATAGGTATGTAGAACCAAACATAGCAGCTATATTCAGGGCTGCTTGACACAGATTATTGTAGTTTTCTGGCTCAACCAAGCTCCAGAAATGTTGTGCATGCTGCTGAGATTTCAACTGAACATCATTTTGAATTTTTAAAATTTCCATTTCCATTTCAACAAGATCAACACAGAAAAGTTCTGCCATCTGCCCAGAAATCCCACTTATGTTCACATCCATGAATGGATTGACAATAAATGTCACACAGGGCTCAAGTTTCTGAAAGCCTCTGAATCTGTCTGCAAATTCCAGGCCAAGTTTAACAAAGAGGTCACAAAACGTATCTGTGTTCAAAGCATCAACTGCCCCTGCATGGGTTTCCAAAACATTTGCGACAGAGGGGAAATGCTGGAATGTTTTGGCCTTCAACTGCTGGATGAAAAAGGCCACTTTTGCGCTATACACGTTAACAGCGTTGTGAGCATCACATTGTTGTGAGCTTTGCAACCAGGGTCAGCATGTCCATATCAGATTGTGTCTTGCGTCATTCTACAAGCATGAGGAGAAGCATTATTTAGTTCTGAAATGTGACAAAAGAAAGGCAGTTTTGACAAAATAGAAACACAGTCTGGCACCACTGAGTCATGGTACGTAGTTACTTTACTTTTGCTTAAAAATGCAAAGCAAACATGAATGAATAATAATGATGATAATTCTTACATTATTTTAATTAAATATTAGTTATAGTAAATTATATAAACATAGAATAAATCGCATGAATAATAATATAACATAAAATAATAGTAATGGTAATTAGTATATATCTGTAATATAATGTGCAATTAACTTATTAACTTAATTACTAAAGTAATGCAAATGTGTAATAGATCTGTGATTCCTGACCCCATGTCACGTATCATCGCAACCACCATCTGACGCCTCATTGAATTATGCAAAGAGGACTGGGTCTTTCTCCTCTGGCTCAGCCTTATAAGTTGTCAAAGGGAGAACAGGACATCTTCCTCTAGTCCAGCTTCAACACAAACCATGTTCTCTGTAGCTGTACTGCTGCTGCTCCTGGCTGCTGGCTCTGGTGAGGCTTCATGAAAAAACATCCATCCAATAAGAAACATATTGATTCATAGTTTAAGTAGCACATTGATGACCCAAATTTTCTATTCTCTACAGGTGTGAAATGTGAACAGCTTACTCAGCCAGAGTCTCTGACTATCCGACCTGGTCAACCTCTGACCATCCCCTGCCAGGTCTCTTATTCTATGAGTAGCTACGGCACACATTGGATCAGACAACCTGATGGAAGTGGACTGGAATGGATTGGACGGTTCTATAACGGGAACAAAAGAGTGAAAGACTCTCTAAGTAGTAAATTCAGTCTTGCTGTTGATGGCTCCAGTAACACAGTTACTCTGCAAGGACAAAACATGCAGCCTGGAGACTCAGCTGTGTATTACTGTGCCAGAGACCACAGTGTTACAAACTGTTGTAAAGAACATACAAAAACCCTTCACCCATGAGGTGTTATAACATGAACCCTCCAGAGGTGGAGCTCTAAACTAAATGTATCTCATCATCTAACATGTTATTTCTGTCATGAAAATCAGCTAACATATTCAGTGATAGCTATAAGATAGCTCAAGAACAATATAAGATTAATCTTCTTTTGCAAATGTATTGATCAGTACAGTAACCAGTTTGTCAGACAGGTACTGACTGTTCGGTTATTCACTAGCACAATATTATTCATTGGGATTGTCATTGTTTTGTTCTGAAATATGACAATAGAAATTCTGTTTTTGACTCAATAAAATCACAGCCTGGAAACGTTGAGGTCGAATCAATTGGTCTTCCAGAATATGTGGAGGGAAAGATTGAGATGCTGTGTGCATGAATACCTGTGGAGAAAACCAACACTGAGTCAAAGTGAAAATTAACTTTCCTCTTGGTTAAAACAGCCATCATTCTCATTTAAAATTTTTAAATATACCATTGATATGATAAAATAAAAGCACAAATCAATAAATGATAATGACAATGATAATTAAGAAAATAATAACCATACAAATAGTTATGATTATTCTTAAAATAATTATGAATCTCTGGGAAACTATGAGAATGCAAAAATGTGTAAATGATGTGTGATTCCTGCCCCCCATGTCACGTAGCATCTTAACCACCATCTGATGCCTCATTGAATTATGCAAAAAGGACTGTGGGTCTTTCTCCTCTGGCTCAGCCTTATAAGTTGTCAAGTGGAGAACAGGACATCTTCCTCCAGTCCAGCTTCAACACAAACCATGTTCTCTGCAGGTGCACTGCTGCTGCTCCTGGCTGCTGGCTCTGGTGAGGCTTCATGAGAAAACATCCAACCAATAAGCATATTGATTCATAGTTTAAGTATCTTATTCATGACCCAGAATTGTTATTCTCTACAGGTGTGAAATGTGAACAGCTTACTCAGCCAGAGTCTCTGACTGTCCGACCTGGTCAATCTCTGACCATCAGCTGTCAGGTCACTTATTCTGTTAGTAGCGGCTACACACATTGGATCAGACAACCTGATGGAAGTGGACTGGAATGGTTGGGATGGATTCGTACTGATGGCAAAAGAGTGAAAGACTCTCTCAGCAGTAAATTCAGTCTTTCTGTTGATGGCTCCAGTAACACAGTGACTCTGCAAGGACAAAACATGCAGCCTGGAGACTCAGCTGTGTATTACTGTGCCAGAGACCACAGTGTTGCAAACTTTTCTAAAGAACATACAAAAACCCTTCACCCATGAGGTGTTATGACATGAATCCTCCAGAGGGGGAGGTCTAGACCTACATATTCTAACATGTTATTTTTATCATGAACATCAGCTAACAAATACAGTGATTGCTATTAGCTAGCTCGAGAGCAATGTTAAATCAATTTTATTTTGTATATTTAGGAGTACATTCATCAGTTTATCAGACAGGTACTGACTGAAAGGACTTAGTTGTTGAAAATATATAAAGTGGGACAATATGCTAATTTAAAAGTAATACAGCTGTTTTTATTGTGAATATGATCAAATGATTTACTATCATACTCTCCTTTCATAGCTGCAATGTACTTTATTTTCATTTCCTTTGTCATATCACCAAACATAGTTACAACATTGATCTTCTGAGAGGGACCTGGAAAAGACAGCAACAGACTGTAACATTTCATTGCAAGACACAAAAAGCACATATATTATGTTAAATCACCCAAAACACCTGTACACCATGTCATTCAAAGACAGAAAGCATTTACCATGTTATATAAGTATATAACCTTACGTTGTAGGTTAAACACAAGACAGATGACATACACATAACAGTACAAAGTTAAGATCAAGACTCAAACAGATCCAACTCCCAGAGGTCCACCAAACGGTGGTCCGTTGGTTTGTGAGGGATTTGGGATTCTCCAAGGGCATAGCCGTGGGAAGATGATTTGGGTTGGGGGTGCTGAAGAGAGGTGTTCCGATAAATAAAAGACAGGCATACGTGCGCAATATTTAAACACCACACAATGTATTTCATGTAAACCAGATAGGCTACTGTGATGTGAACACTAAAACAAAAGGCTACTTATTTCAATGAAAAAATGTTTACAGCTTTAAAGACGGTATTGTTAATGAGCGACTTTCGAAAAAACATTAAACCAAACAGATCAACAGAAACCTGCAGTGCTCTCAGGGGCAGGGAAGAATGCAAAATATGTCTATTAGTATCTCTGTTGAGCTGTGGTGCACTACTGTTGCACAGCTAACGTTGCATTCGGAGGAAAAACATACACGGAGACTGAATTATCTTTAGCCGTTCTTGGCGTAGGCTATTTATTCAGGGTGCTCTGACACATCAGTCTCACGGTCTGAGCTATGGCATCAACTACTACTGAACTAGCATTTAGTTCACCCTTTTATAGGCTGTACCTTAGAATTGCATATACAACTGAGTACAGTTATGAACATATCTCAACAATCTCAACTGACATGAAAAACAAAAAAGTCAGCGTCGAACTATTTACAGACTTAATAGCACATCTCGGCGGGAGCTAATCAAATCAAGCGCTTACCGTTGGGCCTTTTACAGTAGGCCTACTCCAAACACGGACTGACGCTCAGGCGTCATGGATATAAAATCTCTCATGAGAGCATTCATGTCTACAGCGTCCATAATGTCTTTGTGGACATTCATCAGTGAAAGATGCGTGAGCCTCTTCTGTGTCATAGTGGACCTTAACCAAGTCTTTAACCTTCTCCAAGTGGAGAACGATCGTTCAGATGAGGCCACTGATATTGGCAGAGTCAGACATAACTGGATGACTTTCTCAACCTCAGAAAAGAGAGCTCTCGTCTGTGGATGGAGATTACAAAGACGTGCTGCTACATCTTTGACTGTGGTGCACCGAGACTCCTTGGTGACAGTGTTCAGCATTTTAAGCTGGAGTATTAAACCATATTACACAACATAATTTTAAATTTTAGACATTTTATGCATTTAATAGTTTATGTATTTTATCGTTAGTTTTTTTTTTTGTCAACTGGCGGGGGTGCTACGATATTCCGACTGTCGGGACCAGACATCCAGCAGGGGGTGCTGCAGCAGAGGACTGGAAGGCCTTCACCCCAGTTCACTGTGGACTGTAGGGACACATGACACTATGACACAACATGAAGGAACGTGACAGCACACCCTAGGCGATAAATAGAAGGATACACTCATCATGAGAACATTATCATTATTAATATTATCATTATTTTGTTCTGAAACCTGATGAAAGAAAAGCAGTTTTGACAAAAAAAAACCAACAATCTAGTAACTTGAGAAGCAGAATCAGTTGATCTTCTAGAATCAACATGTCCTCCAACACAAACGCCCATATAGGTTGTTTGTACTGACCCTCTATTACGACCCAAGAGAGCGTTTTCCAAAACTAGGGCAAGTGATCTGAAATGAGAGGAGAGTTAATTTTCAAAATAAAACAGGAAGTCACAAGACAAAATAAAACCCAGAACAAGACAAACCTCACAGCGGTGTGGGATTTCGAATTAAAAATGCAACATAGCCCATCTTTTTTCACACCTTTCTCCATCACTCATCCTGATCATTCTATGACTGTCAGCAACTCTATTGCCTTCTTGAAATGTTCTTGCATTGGCCACATATGGTACTTTATCAACAATGTCCTTTACTGGAACTCCTCTATGAAGTGGGAAACATGACACTCGTTAACAATCTAATTTAGATATCTCCAATACCTTCAATTGTGTCTGTGACCCACATCCATCAATGATCAATATGCTTCTTTTAATAACAACAAGGTTGGCATTGCCAATGTAATAAGACTTAAGCGAGAGTACGGGCGACAACGCCACCTGGGGACTCTTGCCCCAGGATATAGGTGGAAACAGTCAATCACACTATACAGGTTCTTATAATACCACGGGCCAGAGACGGTTAGCTACGAAAGAAGATAAGTTTTATTTCACAAAATAATAACAAAGGAGAAACAACTTAATTTTGACACACACCAAGTAATATAAAATTATTACTGCGGCAGGGGAAAAAGGGGGTGGAGTTAGGGCTAGGGCTTACCAGTCAGCAGCAGAATGACAAACCAAAAAGGGGAGGGGTCCTCAAAATAACCACCCGTGATACCACACACACACACACACACACACACACACACACAGCAAAAGGGGATGTGGAACAAAACACCGCCACAAGGGGTACTGCCGCTTTGGGCCCTCAGCGCCTAAACACAAAAGGAAACTTATTAAAACACGCCACAGCAAAAGAACACTGGTGTGGACAGGCAAAAGAAAAGCAAAAACTAAACACACAAGAATGCAAAATACACAAAAGAATACAATTAAACCAGAAAAAAATACAATTGCTAATTAACTAAATAAGAAATTTAACAAAAAAGAAACCAACAGTTTAAAATGGGTCCGAGGGTTATTTTAAAGTGCCGGAAGGCTAACGATGCGCAGGCAGCGGTTCCGCCTCACTGACGCGCTGCCTAATAGCCTGCATGCGGGGTGTTCCACCCAGTTATGTTCAGTCTATGGTTCCACCGGGCAGAGCCAAATAGAAAGTAGTGAGGCAAGACAGCAGGAAGAATCCTTCAAGGAGGGTGGCCAAGACGGCCCACAATCTGGTGCCTCACTTCAGAGTCTGGGAGCGTCGGAAGAAAGCCTCACAGACCACGGCTCAACTGCGCGCTTATTGGAGCGGCCGCTTAGCCGCGCGCACAGAGATCCAGTGGAGCCGCCCGCCACCAAGACCCCAGCAGCCAGCCACGCTGCACCGGGAAGAGTTGGCACCTCGATGTGGGCACGCCAAACAAACGCTCGACCACGCCGAACCACAGCCACCACGGAAATGGAGGAAGAGGATGCGCCCGGCCACCCGCATCCGCTTTTAACCGGACGCACACTGCCATATAGCGGCCAGGAGAGGAACAGCCTCCGGCCACACCAAGTTTGTCCATCAATTTGTGATCCCAGTTCATAACTGTGTCATCTTCAGAGATATATGTAGGAAACTTCATCTGTAAACAGAGGGATATTAAGGCTATGACATTTTATAATCCTAACCATGTAGAACCTTTAGGAGGTTTGAGGGAGGGGCTAAAGCACTTCAAAAACCTAACCCTAATCCTCCTATGACAACAATCCAGATGTATTTGGTAGGTAAAATAAGGTACACAGTAGGCAAAATCCACAAATATGAATGTGATTAGGAAAAGCTTCAATAGCTTCATGAATTTTTTCCATCAAATAAGCCAAAAAAAAAAAAAAAATGTTATCCAGGCTGGAGCCTCAATGGGTCTCAGAAACTATAGCCTACCGGACAGAGGATCCATCCAGACAGAGGTGAAGATGAAACTTTGTTGTAGGACAAAACTAAACACATTTTTGGGAAGGCCTTGACCTGGAGAGTAACATGTGTCTGTATGAGGATTCTACATTGCTCCTGCTTTGAAATACTGACCTTTGAACCTTGACATTGGTGCATATTTGCAGGCTTATAGTTCAGCAACGAAAAGAGCAACAGATATCGGACCAACTGTTATAGAGAGCTCTGGACCTAAGCTATCATGTGAAATATAGTCAACAACAGGAGGCGCTGTCAAATATGTAAAATATGGTTAAAATTAGTTTTCACCAATTTAACAATTGCATATTTAAAATCTGAATACATATATGTGTTTATCATCTTCTTAGACTGCATGTTGTACTCTCCTTTTAGCAATCACAACTTCTAATTTCAAGAAAAACACTACATTGCTTACAAACTACAATTCCCTGGAGCTGCACTATGCAGCTTGATTTAAATCAGAACAGAATTGTACTTCTTCCTGGTTATGGTTAGGGTTGGAAATTTGGGTTTCTAAAAGCGTACATAAACTGAATATACAGAATATCTAGTACAGCTAAACTTATAATCACACAGTATCTAGATGATCTACGTAAATACAAAGTAAAGATGTTGGTTTATTTGTTATATTTTAGCCAAAACAGGAGTTTAACGCCACAACTCCGCCCACAGGAGCTCTTCTGTGAACACGTCACTCAACGGCGTGTATGTGTGCGTATCAGGGGAGGCGGGAGACGGGTGCGTGAGGTGGGGCTCATGTAATGTAGTCGGTGTCGCCCCCCCCCCCCCCCCCCCCCCCCCCCCCCCCCCCGTGCGCTTATCGCATTTTGATTGGTCACTTAGGCCACACAGGCCATTGGATCACGCGACACCAGAGTGTCGTCACATCGCCACTAGAGGGCGCATTACGTAACCATAGGTCGTATTAAACTGCATGTACAAACGACCTATAGGGTCGTTTTTTGGGGGAGGACAAGGCTTTCCAGAATTACGTGCAGGGGAGGTTTGAGATGTTGTGACCATAAATACTGTGGAGAAAAGCAGCACTTGATCAAGTTCTTTCCTCTGCCTTAAAGGTGATTCTTACATGACATTTTAAGATGCACTGCTTCGATAAAGTAAAACCAAAACAAGTAAATTAGGATGAGAGGGGAGAGGGAAGTCTGGGCTTCTCTCCTCAGGCTGCTGCCCCCGCGACCCGACCCCCGATAAGCGGATGGATGGATGGATAATTAATTAAAATAAGGTGTGAATAACATAGAAACAAAAAGAATGCAAACATGTGTAAATGATGTGTGATTCCTGTCCCTCATGTCACGTAGCATCTCAACCACCATCTGACGCATCATTGAATTATGCAAAAAGGACTGTGGGTCTTTCTCCTCTGGCTCAGCCTTATAAGTTGTCAAGTGGAGAACAGGACATCTTCCTCCAGTCCAGCTTCAACACAAACCATGTTCTCTGTAGCTGTACTGCTGCTGCTCCTGGCTGCTGGCTCTGGTGAGGCTTCATGAGAAAACATCCAACCAAGAAACATATTGATTAATAGTTTAAGTATTTCATTCATGACCCAAAGTTGTTATTCTCTACAGGTGTGAAATGTGAACAGCTTAATCAGCCAGAGTCTCTGACTATCCGACCTGGTCAATCTCTGACGATCCGCTGTCAGGTCTCTTATTCTGTTAGTAGCTACTGGACAGCTTGGATCAGACAACCTGATGGAAACGGACTGGAATGGATTGGATGGATTTATACTGGGAGTAAAGCAGTAAAAGATTCTCTCAGTAATAAATTCAGTCTTGCCGTTGATGGCTCCAGTAAAACTGTTACTCTGCAAGGACAAAACATGCAGCCTGGAGACTCAGCTGTGTATTACTGTGCCAGAGACCACAGTGTTACAAACTGTTGTAATGAACGTACAAAAAACCTTCACCCATGGACCCTCCAGAGGGGGAGCTCTAGACCTGCATAATCTAACATGTTATTTTCATCATAAACATCAGCTAACAAATACATTGGTAGCCATAAGCTAACTCTAGAACAATTTTAAATATTTCAATGTTTTTATATTTATTCGTCAGGGCATTTATCAGTTAGTGAGACAGGTGCTGGCTGACTGGTTACTGAAAATATAAAAAGCTGGACAACATGTTCATTCTGTTTTTATTGTGAAGAAGATAAGTGGTTGGCCATCATATTCTCCATTAATGATTGCAATGTTTTTCATTTTCATTCCCTTTTTTATTTCACTTAACAGTTACCATGTAGATCTTCTGAGTGGCACCCGGAAAAGACGGCAACAGACAGACTTACATTTTATTAAAAGACCTAAAAAGTGGATTTACCATACTATCCTTTAATAGCTGCAATGTAATATATTTCCATTTCCTTTTTCATATCACCAAATATTGTGTGTGTGTGTGTGTGAATATATATATATATATATATATATATATATATATATATATATATATATACATTCTGTACAATGATCAGTAAATCTATCAGTCAGAAAGAAAGTCACTGAATTTCTTACTGGGTAGGTTCTAAATAAATTTTTTGTTCACAAATCATACTGCTACTTTGGTTGTGTGAACATTTCACTGGTTTGCATCATCCCTCTTTTGAAATTGTTAATATTAAATTTGTTTATATTTTATTATTTTATCAATTAAACTTTTATACTTCACTTCAAAACAGTTAGTGTATGGATCTTCTGAGCAGGACATGTTTTAAAAAAAGGCAAGAGGCAGACATGTAACATGTTACAACAACACTGACAGTATACCCATAACATGCTAAACACAAGACCACATGAATACAAACAGTTAAGATCTGTTTTAAAAAAAAAAAAAACCTCAAACAGATCCAACTCCCAGTGGTGTTTGGTGGCCCAGTGGTTTGTGAGGAGTTTGAATTCTCCAAGGGAGAACTATTCCTCCAGGTTCAGGTCTTTGTCCAGGCAGTACCAAGCAAAGGGAGCAGAGGACTGGAAGGCCTTCACCCCAGTTCAGTGTGGACACATCATTCACATACTCCCTGTGGCCTTATGTTTTTGATTAAATAAAAGTGAAATAGCCATAGCCTGGTAACTATGAGAAGATCAGTTGATCTTCCAGAATATGTGCAGGGAAGGTTTGAGATACTGTGACCACAGCTTATTTAGCCAGGGTCTCTGACTAATTATGTTATTACAAGACAAAAAGTATATCCATCTATAATATGGTTTTACAATCCTAAACACTTTCATATAACATGCTATTACAAGATTTAAAAAAAATTAATATGTTGTTAAAAGACAGTATGTGTATAACATGTTAAATGCAAGACAAAGAAGATAGGCTACACATAATTAATTATCCCTGTTTGGTTCTGAAACGTGACAATAGCAAGGCCTTATTGACAAAATATAAACACCATGAAGTCTCATTCGAGCATTAGCTAAATGACTTAATAGTGTAATGTAAAGTTAAATCACGCCTTGACGGAGAAGGGTCTACCTGTAGACCTCAAGCCTCAGGTGCACCGCCTTTGTTTCTGGTAGACCTGGCATATTTCATTAACTATGGTGACTCAATCTAACAAAGAAGAGGTTAATAACACTTAACTAGTAACAAAAAATTGATGAAACAATAAACTGCAAAATTGAATACAGTGGCATTTAAACATGCATGGAAGCGCAAGATTTTCCACCTTAACACAGGTCATCATAACACATGTGATTTCCCCCCCATGCGTCCCGGCGATGGAGATGGGTTCCAGCACTGGAGGTCTAGAGCTGGAAGCTATTGCCCTGTAGGCCTACGCGTTAGAAGTTTCGCCCCTTTTGAAAAATGCAAATCCACTCCCTCTTTGTCCTACATAACCAGTGTCTGGTTCAACACTGTCAAGTTATTTTCGTCATTTGAGGTCGAGAAAGTACTTTCATACGGCTCAAAGTACACCAGAATCATGTTTCACGTAGTTCTGCTGTTGCTTTTAAAATGTGGTGTCTGTAAGTATGACATTTGGTTAAAGAAATGTAGGCCTACTGCATTGAAAAATTTTAATGAATTTAAAAGCTTCTTCATTTTCTATTTTGCAGGTGTTCATAGCTTGGAGCTTTCCCAGCCAGACGCTGTGGTTGTGAGAACAACAGAGCCATTGGTCCTTACCTGTAAAGTAACAGGATATTCAGTCAGTAGCGGTAATGTAGACTTCGCCACAGGTTGGATCAGACATCCTGAAGGAAAGCCACTGGAGTGGATTTCCCACATCTGGAACAATGGCGATATCTACAAAAACAATGCGCTATCCAACAAGTTCACGATTTCTCGTGAAACAACCAGCAACTCTGTTTCCTTGAGAGGCCAGAATGTGCAGGAGAGTGATTCAGCTGTGTATTACTGTGCTCGCATGCCTTACACACAGTGACACAGAACAATGCAAGCTGCCGGCATAAACCCCAAGAAATGGAGCGCAACATTTTGAAATATGTGCTCTCAGAATGAACGTTGTTTGTGCACAATTAAAACACCGTCACTGTTTTAGTCTCAATAAAAATGAAATTATGGTATTTACAACTTGACTATTGCAACAGTCGTTCTCTTCAGCCTATTTAAAACAGTGATACAAATTACAATTGCATTGCTGGTATTCACATTTATATAAACAATTTTATTTATATTTTACTGAGGGAAAAAATCTGATTCAAAAGAAGTTTAGATAGAATAAAATAAAAAATTTTCAGCAAAATACATATATCTTTGTTTTGAACTGAATGTGCCAACCCCATAACTGTCTATCCATCCATCCATTGCTGCCGCTTATCCGGGGTCGGGTCGCGGGGGCAGCAGCCTGAGGAGGGAAGCCCAGACTTCCCTCTCCCCAGCCACTTCGTCCAGCTCTTCCGGGGGGATCCCGAGGCGTTCCCAGGCCAGCCGAGAGACATAGTCCCTCCAGCGTGTCCTGGGTCTTCCCCGGGGCCTCCTCCCGGAGGGACGTGCCCGGAACACCTCCTGTCTATAACTGCTTTAATATACATATGCAAAAAAATAAGAACATATGTACATAATCACATGATGATCATATATATGTTGAGATAATATACATAACGTTATATATGTACATACTGTATATACATATGGTAAATATATATATAGGCCATATTTTTTTTTACCACAGGTCATACAATATATCCGAATATTTCAACCTATGTATATATTTATTCATTTATTTATTTATTTATTCATTTATATGTATTTATTTTTGTTGTATTTTTTATTATTATTTTTTTACTTCATGCAAATGAGAACATATACTTAATGCAAATGAGTCGCAGGGCACATAAAGAGACCCATGTACCTCTCTGGCTGCCAATAGGACTGAACAGCTTCTGTCAGCATCTCTTCCACGTGAAACCATGTTCTCTGCACTGCTTGTGTTGCTCTGCACTGGATCCTGTGAGTGTCTACCTGCTGCTACATCAAGAGAAAACGCAAAGCAATCCAGTGGAGAATGAGTTGCCCCTACGGTGCTGACTTGTCGTGTCTTCTTCCAGGTATCTCCAGTCTAGATTTGATCCAGCCACAGTCCTTGGTACTGAGACCTGGACAGCCTCTGTCCATCAGCTGTCAGGTCTTTGGATATTGCTTGACTGATAACAGCTACGCCACGGGTTGGATCAGACACACAGAAGGAAAACCAATGGACTGGATCTTCCACCAATGGGGGGGTGGGAACTTTTATCAGAATAACAATCTGAAAAACAAGTTCAGCTACAGTAGAAACACAGATACAGGATAAGTGATGATTAAAGGTTCAAATCTCTTGCCTGAAGATGATGGTGTGTATTACTGTGTATGCCGCACACAGAGGTACAGCCCCCTAGCATGCTGCTAAAAATACCCAGTCCCACAGGTTCAACATGTAGTGCTACTGCACATAGCCAGTCCCACAGGTTCAACATGTAGTGCTACTGCACATAGCCAGTCCCACATGTTCAACTTATAGTGCTATTGTACATAGCCAGTGCCAAAGGTTCAACATGTAGTGCTGCTTCACATAGCCAGTCCTACACGTTCAACATGTAGTGCTGCTTCACATAGCCAGTCCCACAGGTTCAACGTGTAGTGCTGCTACACATAGCCATCCCCACAGGTTCCCATACTCTACAAATAGGTGACCATGATATTGGCTTGATTAATGATTTCTCCTTAACATTCAGTGCTTTGTACAATTTGTATACGCCATCCTACCAGTTGGCTCATTGTGATAACAGATCAACTGTCTGGTTGTAGAGACAACTGATTTATTTAAATTCTGTTTTGGCCAACAGAATTCAGTTAAAACACAGGAAGTAGCATGACTGTCTATTCTGCGTCCTCTAGCCAGACCAAGCAGTCCTGGCTGCAGCTGCTTCCCTACTTTGCTGTCTTTTAGTGTAGAACGTGGTGAAGTTGCAAAAGTCAAGCAACATCAAGCGAAAATAATCACCTTTTTCATAATGATGAACTATCTATGCCTTGCAATTAGTCTTTCATTTCATGATGTAATGGTTATGAATATTTCATATACAGTATGAGTCTTTAAATACAATAGGGTTCTACCTTTAAATTGAGAATTTACATATTTAAATATCACAATATCATTGCTAGAGCTTTTGTGCACTTATACTGTTTAGCACAGTGAACACGGAGGTGGGGCTCAGTCAAATTTCCGTGACTGTCATCTCTACATAAAGCAGTCTGGTGAAGGGTTTAAGGAAGATGCTGATCTGACCTTAAGGCTGAACCTCAGTTCCACTCCCAAGTTCAGAATAATGGAGCACTGTCTGTTTCTGCTCCTGATATGTGGCCTGGCAGGTTAGCATGTTCACTTATTCATGTTCATTGTTCTATTCTATTTCTGTTCACTTTTTTCAAAGACTGTTAGTTGTAATTTATGTCACTGCTTTGTGTCCATACAGGTATTTCTGCTCAGACAATAACGCAGTCTGAACAAGTTGTCGCGAATCCGAGGGAATCTCATACGTTGACATGCACTTATTCTGGACTATCAACGGGTACTGATTTTGCTTGGATCAGGCAGAAAGAAGGAAAGGGACTGGAATGGATTGCATATATTTCAGGACCTAGTGGGGGCACCAAAACCTACTCAGAGTCAGTCCAGGGCCGCTTCACTGTCTCCAGAGACAATGACAGACTGAAAGTACATCTCCAGATGAACCAGCTGGAGGCTGTGGACTCTGCTGTTTATTATTGTGCTAGAGACCACATTAATTAGACTCGGTTAAGCAGCTGTACAAAAACTCACAATGGAGATTCTAGCTGTGATGTCATAATCGGGGTATTAACCACTAGCATTGTAGTTCTGATGTCAGATGTGGAGAATTAACCAATGATATTCTAGTAAAGATAATGATTAAGAGTTAATAAAAGATGATTGCTAAGAAGAGGATTATTAGGCACTGGCATTCCAGTTGTGATTTTAGAATTTGGGTATTTTACTATTAACTAATGACATCTAGCAGGGATGTTTGAAGAGGGGAATTGACCAATAGATTTCTGTCAGAAAAGAATGATTAATGATTATCTCATTAATCATTAGCTTCCTCTTGGTGACGCCAGACACATCAGAGTCTTGGACACATTGCTGCAGTTAGCGGGTAAAGAAAAGCAAGGAATCTGGTGCATAGATGTGTTTTGGTTTGAAGTCAGTATAAAGTCAATATAAAGTTGATTCATTATTAATTAATTCATTACAATATTATTATTAATATTATTATGGTGAGCCATCCCTCCATCCACGAACCCCAGCAGTTGCAATCAACATTTCTACAGAGTGCAATCAGCTGTCGGCTGTTGACTGATTAAAAAGTGAAAATATAAAACCAGAACATCCCGGTCCAAATATAGAATCTTTCTATCATGTTTGACTTTTTGACCTGAAACAGGTCGACCAAAGAAAAACAATAAATCAAGTTCTCGTTTGTTTATAAAAAACTGTGGGACCTATTCCATCTTAGTGCTGATATATATTTACATAATCCTATGAAGGGCCCCCTGACTTGTCAATGAATATATATTTGATTAAGAGTCTCCTCCCATTTGACTCTGACATATATTTCCCAAACCAAACCGTTGGCATGAGTCTTCCACTGCCCTGGGTCTGCAACACAATGAAAGTCTCAGACAGCTTGTTCCTCGTGGCCCTTCTTTCAGGTAAGCTTCACCCGACTCAGTCCGATGGGGAGGACAGAGGAGAACCAGCTGTGGTGTGAGCTCATCTCCTCCTCATCTAAATTATGTTGGGTTCTGTTTCCATCTTCAGTGGCTCGAGGCCAGCGACTCACCTCCTCAGAATCAGTGGTCAAAAGACAAGGCGAACCGGTCACGCTGTCCTGTCACGTGACTGGAGTGTCTCTCACTTGGCTCCACTGGATCCGCCAGAAGTCAGGACATGGCCTGGAGTGGATTGGGCGGATAGACGGTGGAACCGGTACAATATTTGCTGCTTCTCTTCAAGGGCAGTTCACCATCACCAAAGACAGCAGCCGAGAGGAGGTCTACTTACACGTGAAGAGTCTGAAGACAGACGACTCAGCTCTTTATTATTGTGCTAGAGAGGCACATTGACACAACAGACTGCTCTGCTGTACAAATACTGAGCCCTGATGCATGACAGAGGCTCCTGCAGTACTCACCTCATGCCATTTTAGCATTAAATGCCCTCAGAGTTACCATTACCAGTCATTACAGTGATTTCAGATACAGGTCATTAAAGAGCAGGTTGGCACATAAAACCAAACCCAGCTCCTTTCAGCTGTGTGTTAAATTCCCCAACCACTAAACACCATCATACCCTTACTGAATACTCAAATCTTTACTTTAGTAGTCCAAGTGTGTCATTCTATGGCCCTGGAAATTATGTTTTCATTTATTTTGACCATTTTCAACATTGTCAATCAATGACATTTAAATATTAAAATGTGTCCCTGTTTCAGCAAATCTCTTGTGCCACCAATAGGTCACAGTTGCAGTTTTGAAAGTTCCGGTCGACTTGATCATATAGTCTTGGGCCTAGTCTCATATGGTCTCTCTTTTTAAGCTCTCCAACTTTGCAAATGGAACCATGTGCTGACCAGATTTTCTGACAAGACTAGATTTTCCATTTTGCATCTTAAATTTTCTCAGAAACATACTTTTATTATCTCCGCCTAGACAATGCATCCTACTAGAAGCACACCACCTTTATTTGATGCCCTAGACGAGTAAGAGCTATCAAAAGAGTTTAGAAATCTAAAAAATATAATTTAACGCCACAATAACAGAAAGTGGGTGTATCTGTGAGGAAAGAAATTGACAATATTGAGTAACCAAGTGTCATAATGACCTTTGAAGCGGTTCTCACTTAATTTATCGACTTGGCCTCATGGGGCAATATAACCATTTGTGGGACCCATAAGCACAGATGTTAATGAGACATGGGCACCCCCTATCTGCATTTATTATTTATTTTTATTATTATTCACCATCATTGTTATTTCCTATTCTGACAGTATTTTATTTACGTTAGTTGGTCTGTATGCTGATGAATGTAACGGTAAGAATGTGTGTGGTATTGTGAGGCAGAAGTAGATGTAGGCACTGTGGGCAGCCAGGGGTCCAGCTAGGGGTCCTCAGGGTCAGGAGTTCAGTAGACGTACGTCAGTAGTAGTAGCTGCAGTAGACGGAGTGCCACGGAGAGCAACCACGTTAATGTGACTGTATTCCTGTGTTGTCAGGTGAGCATGTTTGTAAATTATTACAGCTCAGAACAAAGAACAGTGTCCCCTCATATTTTCACAGTGATAGGAGTTACGTTACAGTGACCAGCTGATTAAATTGTGTGAATGTAGAAGCAGTATGTGTGGGAATGTTTACGGTTTAAGAAACGTTAAGTGTGTGCATGTGCGTGCTGCAGTAGACGGAGTGCCACAGAGAGCAACCACGTTAACGTGTCTGTATTCCTGTGTTGTCAGAATTAAAGAAAACATAAACTTCATGCACGCCTGGGAGTGAATCTGTCCAAGTGTGCAACACATTCCTATGTAAGAATGCTGTTCATTGACTTCAGTTCTGCATTCAACCATCGACCCTTCCAAACTGATCACCAAACTGTGATCTGGACATTGACCCCTCCCTCCTTGCATATGAAATGTTCTCACACACTACTGAGATTTCAGCCTAATTGGAAGGCATTTTATTGTAAACGGAAGTCATTTCAGTGTAAACGGAAGGCAGCTCGGAAGAGACAGTCAGTACGTTTACATGCAGCAAGAAATTCAAATTTCTAATTGTATAAGACGTTCAGACTTTTTAAGTGCATGTAAACACCTTAATCCGACCTACTTCGGACCTAATTCGGACATCTCAAAATCGGATAACAACACCTAGATAATTCGTTCATAGTCGGACTTTTAACTGCATGTATACTCAGCAATCGGATCTGAATCGAATTTTGCATTCGCCGCATGCGCAGAGCCCCCCATAGCGTCCGGAGTCAGCCATGCTCCAGCTGTTAATCCGATTCTCTGAACGGCATGTATACTTGAACAAGTGATCCGATTGTAACCCTAATTACGATGAAATAACAGAGCACAGGTAAGTAATATTCAATGTTACTAGATGGACCAGTAATGGAAGACTATAGGTTAGTGAGAGCTTTTAGTGTTGGGTAATGAAACAGACAGGCAACAATGGTTTTTGTGTGTGGCCACTTGTTATTAATAAACAATAACACATTGAGAACAATAACACAATAACACAATGAAAATACAACAATGAAAAATAATAAACTAAAATAATAAAGCCGGCAAAATAAAACCCTATGTCCCAAGGTTACCGTTGGGGCCCTTTTTTTCTGTTCGTCAGATCCGGGTCAAGTGTATGTATCAGTGTACGTGTATTTGGTCCTACCACACTGTCCGTGAGGGAGGGGGGATGGAAGAATGGAAGGAATTTTTCGCCTCTCTCAGGGTTCAGTGTCAGAGGTTTCAAGGTAGCTCGCCACCCAGCTCACACTGGGATTCTATGGATCTTGATTCTGGACGCAGTCTCTCTGGATCTCTGGAACACTTCACACACATCCAACTGGAAACTCTCCGATGGACAGTGGACCATGGACCTCATCAATTGTGCATCACAGAAAAAACCTGACCTACAGAGAGGTCAAAGGAGATCCAAATAGCAGGTTGATTATCACCAATCAATACTACTCCTTTGCATTAAATGGTTTTAAATCACGTTATCAAAAGTTTTAGTTGTACAACAAAATAAATCTTTAGTTCAAAAATATTAATTTATAGTTGTGAACTATAAATACATTTAAAGCGCTTTTCTTTAGAAATATATTCAAGTACAGTATTAATACATGTTTCAACATCTGAAATAGGTTTACACTGCTAACCTCAGGTCAATGGCCTATTAGCATGACCATATACTCTCAGGCGGTAATAGTAACATTAGCTCCGTTTTACACGGATGCTGCGCCGATATTAGCATATCTTTTAACTGGTTTTCGATTACAAAATAAGTGACACGTGCATACAAGAAAAAAAATAAAAAGGTTACAATCAACAAAAAAGGTTAAAGAGCAGTTTTCCACTCACCGAGTGATCAGTTTTGGAACAAGGGTTCCAGTAATTACCCTGACCCCGTGGTTAGAAATCGTCCGGTCTACAAAGTTGAAATATCAACAATATACCGGTCAACCAGTGCTTAACATAATGGAAATTCACACCAAGTCATTTTAAAACATTACTTTCGTGTCTTACCCCGCGGATAAGATAAGATAAGATAAGATAAGATATTCCTTTATTAATCCCCCTTAGGAGAAATCCACAGTGACCAGCAGTACAGGGGATAGATGTGCAGTAAGAGCCTGGCTAAGTCAATACACAATAAACAATAAACAATAAATTAGATTAAATACGAGCTCTTAAGTCAGGTCGGTGACGAGTGAGAACCTGTATGCATACTAGTGTCCTTGATAGCTGTTTATGGTGCAAAATGCAAAGTAGATAGATAATAAAGTGCAAATATGCGGAAAGTGCAAGGTGCAAGATGTGCAAATTTATACAGGTATTTCAGGTACAACATATGAATAGACCTGGAATAACAACTGCTAGGACACAGTCCACGGTGTGTGGTGTGCTGTATGTGAATGTGAAGTTCAGTCCATTCCATTTGTCTTTTGTCTGGTGGTGTTGGAGCATCCTGAGCCTGATGGTTGGTGGGATGAGGGAGCGCCCAAGCACTTGAGGCACTTGGCTGAGTGAGCATGTGGCTGAACGTGTTCCTGAGTTGCTACAGTTGCTTCAGTTCGGCATAGTGAGGCTGAGAGGGTAGTTCCGGGTCTCCAGCAGCTTTCCCCTCGTCCTCCTCACTGTCGCCGCCTCCACACAGTCCAGCTTCATCCCCACTGCAGAGCTCGCCGTCCTCCCCGGCTTGTACAGCTTCCTGGCACCACCGCTCCCAATGCTTCCTCCCCAGCACACGGCAGTGAGGAAGGTGACACTGGCCACCGCAGGCTGGTAGACCATCCGTAGCAGCCTGGTGCATGCAATGAAAGATGACAGATGGACAGTGGTTATCAATGAGGTAAACAGACATAAGATGAAAATGGCTAGAAAACAGTCTGGGGTGTGTGGTGTGGATGAAGACAGCTTATCTCCGTTTTTAATCAAGCACACGAGGCAGCAACCATAACAGACCTCCGTTAACCAGGCAGTGAAGACGGGACGTAACTTACGAGGCTGATCACCTGGAGCACAGGGGGCTCACTGATTGGCTATTGGGGAAACCCACTCTACGTAGCCCTCTGCTACGTAGAATTTTTAAGACTTAAGTTTTTAAACCATACAATACATTTCAATTAACTATTTATTTATTTCAAAATAAAATGAATTACTTTTAGAATGTTAATGACTGCTCAATTACTTTTTTCTAATGAATTGTTTTTTTCACAATTAAAATGGAGAATTTTAAGGAAATAATTTTAATAAAAGTATGGTACTTTTAAAGTCTGGGCTACACGATGTTACGCATGTCATTATCTGATCCGATCAGAAATTCGAATTTCTTGCTGCATGTAAACGTACTGAGTGTAGTGTCTTTGGAGCGCACATGCTTCTCAGGAGCTTTCCGTGTTCTAACAGAAGCTGCCACTTTACTAAATAACATTTTGGCGTCGGCTGAGACCATTCGAACATTGTCTAATGCAGTGGTTCTCAAACTTTCAATACTGAGTACCACCTGAGAAACTATTCAGCTGTCCAAGTACCCCCATGATGACCGATTTTAAAATATAGCCATATATGCCTTCTCAATTAGCTTTAAACACACAGGAGACACGTTTATTCCTTATTGTGGTCATTTATTGCTACCTGAATTGTTACCTTACTTAATCAGACATTTACAACTCTGTCCAACAACTCTCACATAGACCTACTCAGTGTCATACAGAGCAAAATAAACACACTTAAAAGTAGGGTTGCACCGAATCCAGTATTCGGGTTCGGGTTCGGCCGAATATTGGGCTTTTTTGAGCGGTTCGGGTTCTGCCGAATCTTGGCATTTTTTTCCACCGAACCCGAATCCTACGCTTTTGCGCCACGCTGGTCGACGTGATTATCTGTTTACAAAAAAGTGGCGCGTTGGAATGCAGTTGCTATAGCTGCGAGAAAGCGAAAATGAAAGTAGTGAACAGAAAAAGTGTCGTTTGGCAGTTCTTTCAGATAAAAGAAAGCGATTCAAGTCGAGCTACATGTTCAATTTGCAATGCCGATTTGTCTCGTGGTGGCAATTTTTTGAAAATTAAATAAAACGAAAAATACACTGATGTTGACGTTGTTTACTTCATTAATGTGTTTAGTGTTAATGGAGTAGGATGGGAGTAGGATTCGGTATTCGTTTTCGGATTCGGCAGAATCTTAACCAGTGGATTCGGTATTCGGCAGCACCCTAAAAATCTGGATTCGGTGCATCCCTACTTAAAAGTTGTATCATGCTACTAATCATGCTTTGTTGCACGTTTGCAACAAATATTTAAAAGACAGAATTTTAATTATCTCAAGCTACATATTTCGTTTGAAACGTTGTATTTATAATGCATTGTATTTTTCCGATTTAAAAAAAAAAAAAAATTAAGTGAAAATGTGGAAAATCAAAACATCCCCCGCGTACCACCAGAGAGTGCTCAAGTACCACTGGTGGTACGCTTACCACCGTTTGCGCACGACTAATGCAACAAGGGGGCAACAGTCGCACGTTGCCGACACGGTGGAGTTGACTTAAGGCTGGGTTATGCTTTGTTTATGCTTCCACGTCGACGCAACGCTGGGGGGTTGCGGACCCTTTACAGACCCTTTACGTCCTTGACGTGCAGCTCCCAAAATCGACTTACAAGGTTATTCCCATCTCGCGGCCGCAGCGGCCAGCCACATTATTTTGTATATTGTTTCTACATACAAACAATTTTGATTTGCCTACACATACAGGTGTAGGCAAATCAAAATTTTCTCTACAACGCTATTCCCATCTTGCGGCCACAGCTGGCTGTGGCTGGCCGCTGTGGCCGCGAAATGGGAAAAGCATTGTATGTCGACTCTCCACTGTGTTGGCACCTGAGGCAACGTGCCACTGTTGCCCGCTTGTTGTTGCCTAAGACAATGTTCGAATGGTCTCTGCCAATGCCAAAATGTTATTTAGTAAAGCGGCAGCTTCTGTTAAAGCAGGGCGGTGAAAGAGGCTAAACGACTGTACTCTGAGAAGCTCCAACACTACTTCTCAGCCAACGACTCTGCATCTGTCTTGGCAAATCACCAACTCCAACTACAAACCTAAAGCTCCCAACTCCATCAACGACCATCGTCTGGCCAATGACCTGAATGAGTTATACTGCCCCTTTGAAAGACAAAGAGACAGTCCTGCAACCATCCCCCATGACACCTCCCAACAGCTCCAGTGTATCACCTCCACCTCCCCCACCTTAGCGGGGGCCTGGGCTCCTCCAACAATGCCCAACTTAAAGGTCTCCCCCTCGACCCACCCACCACAGTGATGACTCTTTCCCCCCACGAGAGGGACGTCAACAAACTCTTCAGGAGACAGAACCCCCGGAAAGTTGTTGGCCCGGATTCTGTCTCCCCATCCACCTTGAAGCATTGCGCTGATCAGCTGTCTCCAGTGTTCACAGACATTTTCAACACCTCACTGGAGACATATCCCGTGCCAGCCTGCTTCAAGACCTCAACTATAATTCCTGTTCCCAAGAAGCCAAGGACCACTGGACTTAACGACTTCAGACTCGTCACCTTGACCTTTGTGGTTATTAGTCCTTTGAGCGCCTTGTGCTCTCACACCTGAAAGGCTTCACCGACCCCCTCCTGGACCCCCTGCAGTTTGCCTACAGAGCCAACAGGTCTGTAGACGATGCAGTCAACTTGGCCTTCTACTACATCCCCCAGCACCTGGACTCCGCAGGAACCTACGCCAGGATCCTGTTTGTTGATGTCAGCTCTGCTTTCAACACTATCATCCCGGCTCTGCTTCAGGAGAAACTCTCCCAGCTGAGTGTGCCTGACTCCACCTGCAGGTGGATTACAGCCTTCCTGTCTGACAGGAAGCAGCATGTGAAGCTGGGAAAACACATCTCCGACTCACAGACCATCAGCACCGGTTCCCCCCATGGCTGTGTTATTTCTCCTCTGCTCCCTGTACACAAACAGCTGCACCTCCAGTCACCAGTCCGTCAAGCTTCTGAAGTTTGCGGATGACACCACCCTCATCGGACTCATTTCTGATGGTGATGAATCTGACTACAGGTGGGAGGTAGACCATCTGGTGACATGGTGCAGCCGAAACAACCTAGAGCTCAACGCTCTAAAGACAGTGGAGATGGTTGTGGACTTCAGGAAGAACTCTCCTCAACTGCCCCCATCACCCTCTGTGACTACACAATTGACACTGTGGAGTATTTCCGCTTCTTGGGAACTGTCATCTCTTAGGATCTCAAGTGGGAGCTGAACATCAGCTCCCTCATCAAGAATGTACTTCCTGAGGCAGCTGAAGAAATTCAACCTGCCCAGGACAATGACGGTGCACTTCTACTCCTCCATCATTGAGTCCATCCTCACCTCCTCCATCACATCTGGTTCGCTGCTGCCACCGCCAAGGACAAGGCTAGACTGCAGCACATCATTCGGTCTGCAGAGAAGGTGATTGGCTGCAATCTGCCGTCGCTCCAGGACCTGTACACCTCCAGGACCCTGAGGCGTGCAGGTAAGATTATGGCCGACCCCTCCCCCCGCCGGTTCCGGCGCCGCAGCGAGTGGCAGCCCGACACAGCAGCTCCCGATCTATTTTCCTTTTTTCTTAGATTAAAAGTTTTTTTAAAAACTTTAATCTATATAGTACTTTAGGACTTTAGCACTAGGCTGTGGAAACATGTTTAGGTTTATAAACGGCTCTTAAACGGGTTGAACAATAACTAGTATGTGCAGGGCGATCACCACGATCGCTAAACAACAACAACAATGGACCGGCGCTTACTCGCGGGACGAGCTCCTTCAGTTCCGGGATCGACCAGCGGTGTGCCCGAGGGGGACCCCGAAAGAGCTGAGGATAAAGCGGCGTGGGACTAGAGCAGGAGCCATGGTGAGGAACAAGAAGATGGAGAGGAAGTGGAGATGCAAGCCCCGTCTTCCCTCAGTCATCATGGGGAACGTACGCTCACTGCCCAACAAGATGGACGAACTATCAGCCCTCACTACTGGACAGTGCGAGTACCGGGAATGCAGTGTGTTGTGCCTGACGGAGACATGGCTGAACGGGAACGTACCAGACTGCTCAGTGGAACTAGCCGGCTTCACGCTAGTTCGGGCGGACAGGGACAAACAGAGCGGTAAGAAGTCGGGTGGCGGACTTGCCGTCTTTGTTAACTCCAAATGGTGCAACCCGGGACATGTTACCACGAAGGAAATCACGTGCACGCCCGATGTCGAGCTGTTAGCGGTGGGACTGAGACCGTACTATCTGCCCCGTGAGTTTTCGGCAGCCATTGTTGTTATTGTTTACACTCCACCATCGGCCGTAGCGGCGCGGGCTTGTGACGTCATTCATTCTTCCGTCGCAGACCTGCAGACTAGACATCCCAACGCTCTTATTATAGTAAACGGAGACTTTAATCATGTAAATATATCAAAGACACTGACTGACTTCAACCAGTATGTAACCTGCAGCACCAGAGGAGATAAGACCTTGGACTTACTGTATGCCAATGTTAAGGGGGCATACAGTGCAACAGCCCTCCCCCCCCTGGGCAAATCAGATCACTGCTTGATTCTACTGTCTCCTACATATAAGCCTCTTGTGAGGAGACAGCCCATCACCACCAGGGCTGTGCAGCAGTGGTCTGAGGAGGCTGAGGAGGCCCTGAGGGAGTGCTATAGGACAACAGACTGGAGGATGTTTCAGGAAGACTACGGTGATGACATTGAGGGTCTCACTCAATGCGTCACAGACTATATAAAGTTCTGTGAGGAGAGTGTTGTTCCCACCAAGAAGGTCCGCTGCTTCCCCAACAGCAAACCCTGGATCAACAGGGACATCAAAGTCCTGTTGAACCGTAAGAGGAGAGCCTTCATGGCAGGAGACAATGAGGACACACAGAGGGAGATACAAAGAGAGCTGAGGAGGGAACTGAGGAGGGCTAAGGCCTGCTACAAAAGCAGGATAGAGGAGAAGCTGCAGCAGAACAACTCCCGAGAGGTGTGGGCAGGGGTGAAAACCATCACCGGCATGAAAACTGCCGGAGGATCACAGGAGGGGACAAAGGAATGGGCCGATGAGTTAAACCTGTTTTTCAACAGATTTGACTCACCAACTGGGGCCAGACCTTCAACCCCCCTTCCCCCCTCCTGCCCTACTCTTCTCCCTGCTGGACCACCAGATCCGGGCATGGCAGCGTCTGCACCTCCCCTCCCTGCACCACCCTCCCTCTCTCTCCCGTTCCACACTCACAGGGAGGCTGGACCAATGTCCGGCCCAGAGGACAGTCACCCCCTCGCCACACCCCCGACTACACCTGTGACCCCAGTAATAACAACCCCAACCATCAGCACCATCAGCACTAGCCACGTGAGACGGCAGCTCACAAGGATCAGGCCCAACAAGGCCAGAGGACCCGATGACATCAGCCCGAGGGTGCTCAAGATCTGTGCGGAGCAGCTGGCAGGAGTGTTCACGCCTCTCCCTGAGGCTGAAAAAGGTACCAACTCTTTGGAAGACTTCCTGCGTAGTCCCTGTGCCGAAGAAGGGTCGTCTCAACGCTCCAGGGGACTTCAGACCGGTGGCACTAACGTCACACGTCATGAAGACCTTTGAGAGATTGGTTCTGGACCATTCCAAGCCCAGGGTGCGCGACTGCCTGGACCCATTGCAGTTTGCGTACCAGACCCACATCGGCGTGGAGGATGCCATCATCTACCTGCTTCACAGAGCTTACACACACCTGGAGAGGCCACAGAGCATGGTGAGAATCATGTTCTTCGACTTCTCCAGTGCTTTTGACACCGTCCAGCCAGACCGGCTGGCTGAGAAGCTCCTGGTGATGCAGGTCGATCCTGACATGGTGGCATGGATTACGGACTACCTCACGGACAGACCGCAGTATGTCAGACTGCGACACTGCTTGTCAGACATGGTGACTAGCAACACCGGCACACCCCAGGGAACTGTACTTTCACCATTCCTTTTCACCCTCTACACCTCGGATTTCTGCTTCAACTCCCGAACATGCCACCTGCAGAAGTTCTCGGACGACTCCTCCATTGTTGGATGCATCACAGACAACGAGGAGGAGGAGTACAGGGAACTGGTGAGGAACTTTGTGGGATGGAGGGACGGGAACCACCTTCAGCTCAACACAGGGAAATCCAAGGAGCTGGTGGTGGACTTCAGACGCAGAAAGAGTCCCCCATTACCGGTTTCCATAAAGGGGGAAGAGGTGGAGATGGTGGACACCTGCAAGTTCCTTGGGGTGCACCTGAACAATAAACTGGACTGGTCTGACAATACCGAGGCCCTCTACAGGAAGGGACAGAGCAGGCTGTTCTTCCTGAGGAGGCTCAGATCCTTCAATGTGTGCACTAGGCTGCTACGGATGTTCTACCAGTCGGTGGTAGCCAGTGTCACCTTCTTCGCCGTCGTGTGCTGGGGAGGAGGCATCGGGAGCGGTGGGGCCAGTAAGCTGAACAAGCTGGTGAGAAGGGCGAGCTCCATGGTGGGGATGAAGCTGGACTGTGTGGAGGCGGTGACAGAGAGGAGGATGAGGGGAAAGCTGCAGGCGATCCTGGACAACCCCTCTCACCCTCTCTACGCCGAGCTGAGGCAACTCAGGAGCACGTTCAGCCATAGGCTCACTCAGCCACGTGCTTCAAAGCGCTTGGGGGGCTCTTTCATCCCATCGGCTATCAGGCTCTACAATACCTCAACCAGCCGCTCCCAACGTCTCGGAAGCGCCAGCACCACCAGATAATGGATTTGTATACCACACCACACACCACAGACTGTTTTCTAGCCATTTTCATCTTATGTCTGTTCATCTCATTGATAACCACTGTCCATCTGTCATCTTTCATTGCATGCACCAGGCTGCTACGGATGGTCTACCAGCCTGCGGTGGCCAGTGTCACCTTCTTCACTGCCGTGTGCTGGGGAGGAAGCATTGGGAGCGGTGGTGCCAGGAAGCTGTACAAGCCGGGGAGGACGGCGAGCTCTGCAGTGGGGATGAAGCCGGACTGTGTGGAGGCGGCGACAGTGAGGAGGACGAGGGGAAAGCTGCTGGTGACCCGGAACTACCCTCTCAGCCTCACTATGCCGAACTGAAGCAACTGAAGCAACTCAGGAACACGTTCAGCCACATGATCACTCAGCCAAGTGCCTCAAGTGCTTGGGCGCTCCCTCATCCCACCAACCATCAGGCTCAGGAAGCTCCAACACCACCAGACAAAAGACAAATGGAATGGACTGAACTTCACATTCACATACACAACACCACACACCGTGGACTGTGTCCTAGCCGTTGTTATTCCAGGTCTATTCATATGTTGTACCTGGAATACCTGTATAAATTTGCACATCTTGCACCTTGCACTTTCCGCATATTTGCACTATCTATCTACTTTGCATTTTGCACCATAAACAGCTATCAAGGACACTAGTATGCATACAGGTTCTCACTCGTCACCGACCTGACTTAAGAGCTTGTATTTAATATAATTTATTGTTTATTGTTTATTGTGTATTGACTTAGCCAGGCTCTTACTGCACATCTATCCCCTGTACTGCTGGTGACTGTGAATTTCTCCTAAGGGGGATTAATAAAGAAATATCTTATCTTATCTTATCTTATCCCACCCCGGTCACAAACTCTTTGAGTCACTCACCTCTGGCAGGAGGCTGCGGTCCATCAGGACCAAAACCTCACGTCACAAGAACGTTTTTTTCCTGTCTGCCACTGGCCTTATCAACAAGCCCCCAAAGCCCCCCCCCCCTGACACTGACTCTCTCCCTCCCCCCATACAGACCTACATGCTACATTAACATGGCATCTTCAGATCGTCTGCGTTACATTAACGCACAGTGTGTACTCATTGGGGACCACCATTTTTCTCTGCTTGCACTACTGCTCCGTGTTCATTATTGTATATATATTTATAGTTATATTACTTATATTTTAATACTGTTTTTCTTTGCACCAATTGCACCAAGTCAAATTCCTTATAGGTGCAATCCTATTTGGCAATAAACTTGATTCTGATACTGATTCTAAATATTTATCTCAAGTGTAGACACAATTTGCATTACAAATAAAATATTACATCTGATCAAGACACATTAGGCTGATGGGCTAAAGGGTATGGTCGCCACGCCCACGCCCACGCCCCCAAAACAAATATACATTAGCCAGTACAATTGTTGTCCAAATAAGCATGTAAGGGACCGCAACAGTTATTGAATGCTACAATTAATAGGACTATATTCACCATAGTTTTTTACCTAATGCCATGACTGACATGAAGCTAAAAATCAGCGTACGAAGGAGCTTGGTGTTGATAAATACGGCGGCTGAGATCAATCGTAATTAACATAACACACCCCTATAAAAGCACGTCTTCAGAAGTCTCGCCCCTAAATTTTACGACATAGAGAAACATCCAATGACAAAAAAGTAGCGGCATTTTTCTGAAATAGAAATGGAGACACTTGTGTCTCTTGTTGATGTGCACTGTATTGTTTTATTTGGTAGGCTAAAAGCTGGCATTAAGGCCAAGCAAAAAATGCCATTTGGAAACAAATAACGGTTGCGGTCAACAGTGTGTCACATGTCCAGCGGGCTACAGCAGAGGTAAATAATTAATTAAATAATTAATTAAATGTAAAATTGATGTTAAATTGATCCAGCTTTAAACATTTCACATTTGACCTATAGGCTATTGTTTGCATTGCGTTAAAGTTATTTTATTCCGAATAAGGTGAAGAAAAAATGGTCCGATATGAAGCTCGCCACCAAAAACGTGTGGCGGCTGTGAGGCGGGCAAATATCGGAACTGGTGGAGGCAAGGTGGACCCAAGCCTGGAACTGACGGCCTTTGAAGGGCGAGTGGCAGGTCTCATCGGTTCTCCCTCCATTTCGGGCGTGAGTGATGGCGGAGGAGACACCGATGCACTCCAGACCAGTCATGGAAGTGGTAAAAAGGCCTTGGCAATTATTGAAAAAATGTATATCTACAGCTTGCGTGTTACAAAGTAATGGCAAACATAATCTCATGAGTACTTTTATTTTTAAAGATGCAATTCAAGCAGGTCCATCCAGGATGGGATCCGAGCCAAGGCCAAAAGAAACTGGGAAAGAAACTGAAGGGCCGCCGCCGAGGAAGACCGAACGCATGTCCGCCCGAAGTGCTGGTCTGCGCGTAGTTGCGTTGAGTGCAGAGGTCCTGGAAAAACAGAGTGAGATTTGCAGGTCAATGGTGGATATAAATAACACACTGTTGGCCATTAATGACACTTTGACGCAAATTAATGAGAACCTCAAAAAAGCAACCGCTAAATAAAATGGTTTGCTGTACTTTGACTTCTGTCTTGTTTTTAACCAAAAACAAAACATATTGCTTACCTTTTAAATGTTAGAAGCGCCGAATTAAATCCTCCCTTCTCCTGAGAGCTTCAGCATGTGGCGCATGTGGCCAGGGATCTCTGGGCATCGGGTCATCTGGCTGCAGGTCGGCAAATGGCACCCCATTTGCCAGCGCAATATTATGGAGAACCCCACATGCTAAAATAATATCGCAGGTCTTTTCTGGGCTGTAATGCAACGTTCCCCCCGCTGACCCGATGGACATCCACCTGCCCTTGAGTAGGCCTATACATCGCTCCACAGTTGCCCTTGTGCGCGTGTGAGCGCTGTTGAAATTGCGCTCCTGATCCGTGTTAGGATGAGCCAGAGGAGTTATCAGATACTCGGTCAGGGGATAGCCTTTGTCACCTAGATGAATCACATGAAACTTTTAGTGCGATGTCTTAAACGTGTTTCTGGAGAAAAAAAAGTGCGGCTGTGCGTAACTCACCGAGGAGATGACTCCGACCATGCAGTGCGCCCTGATGTAGACGATGCCCAACGTGGCTATTTTGGAAAATAAAAGAATCATGCGTGCCCCCAGGCCATCGGGCTACCATGTTGAGGATTTTCATTGTGGCATCGCAAATAATCTGGACATTTATTGAATGGTATCTTTTGCGGTTGATGTACGCGTAATCATTAATAGATGGTGGCTTCATACGCACATGGTTACAATCAACCGCGCCAATTACATTTGGAAACCCAGCAATTTCATAAAATTCCCTTTTGATTCCAGTTTGCTGATGGTTACTATATGGGAATTGAATATAGTGTTCGGAGAGCGATATTATACCTGCCAAAACTGCTGGCATGGTTTGACTAATACTTGGCTGGGAAATACCAGACCTGTCCCCGATCTCCCGCTGAAAGGTCCCGGTAGCCAAAGACCCCAAGGTGGAGCACACCTGCACTTGCAAAGGTATTGCGTATGATCGCCTGGTTTTTCGCCTTAGCTCCAACGCATTACATAGCTCAATCAGGAGATGCCTTGGGAGACGAAAACGATGCAAGAGCCATTCATCGCTCTCCATAAAAAAATCGGTGCGGTCTCGAAAAACCCTCTCTCGTCTTAGACGCGCATTAAGGTCCTCCAACAGAGCCAGATCTGCCATCGCTCAGACTCAATCACCTGTTTGGCAAGACACCTGTTTATATAGACAACTGATTAAACATTTCACCTATGACATTCTAATTTTTTTCATACTAATACTGTTTTTTAATTCGGCCTGACTTGATTGTAATTGTTTAAACGGCTGGTCTAATTCCAATGTTTTTTTGTAATTAATACAGATTTGCAACATGGGCTACTTGTGCCGCACTATTCATCAGTGAAATACCCGTATACCAAAAAAAGTTGTCCGACTCTTGCGGATATACCCATGTCTCGCCACTGGTCGCACTCGAAAAAGTTGCATACATGAGCTCAGACCTGACGTGAGATTTCATCGCAGCCTGCGCTCACGTTCAAATTGATAAATGCCGAGCTCAACGTGGAAATGAGCGTACGTCAATTTTACGCCCATTTTCTGTCGTACGCTCGTTTGATAAATGAGGCCCAGTATGTTTGGAGCCTGATATTTCTTGAGGTTCAAGTCTTTGTGGTCTACTTTTAATCTCAAACTCTTCGGCTCATTGTTTGTATGGTTTTCCCACTGACGCTTCTTGCTTGATAACGCTTGTTGCCGATTGTTCTCTGAGTAAACAATTCCTTTATTATTGATTGTTTATTGTTATTATTATTTAATTTAGTGCAGCTATATTTATTAGGTGCAGGCACCTATTGTTATTGCACATTATAATATATTAATAATAGTATAATATTAATAGTATATTATTATTATTATTATCATCCAGCATTATTCTAGTATTTATTGATGTATTAGTTTGGCATTTTCTCAATTTCCAATTTGCACTGGCTAGATTTGCACCAAAATGTCCACATTTGTCCACAACAGTCCCAAAGAGCCAAATCTAAAAAGAGGAACAAATAGTTCCAACTCTGTAATTCCACCAATGGGTCAAAGTTGCAACATTTCAAAAGGCCATATCTCAGACCCAATTTACCCTACACTCCAACATTAATAGATTCCCGATCTCCCAAAGAATAAACATTCTCAAAACAGTTCTGAATCTCCAAACCATATGACCTCCAGGGACTGGAATATATTTGACAGGAAATAGCCACTTTTCCATAACATAACATCTTATTCACACCAAATTGGGGTCCTATGTCTAGAACCCACACCAGAGTGGACAGCCAAAAGATGAGCTACACACAGTGACACAGTTGACTATGAGACAGTTGAGTCCTAAAAAGATGGCTACCAGAGGCCAAAATGTGTCCAGTGAGCTTCAAGGAGCCAAAAATTGGGGTTTACTTTAGACACTTCTTAAGTAAACCCGACACATCATCAAATTTGATGTAGGAAAGGCTAATGAGTCATGATGATTCAGTCCAAAAGTCGTCCGAATCGGGAAATAGAGGGCATGACATCAGAGTAGATTTGTTGGATGAAATCCAAAAAGGAATGAACCATAAAAATGACCCATTCTATTTTTTCATTTAAAACTAAAACCGGGAAACAAGAAAACATTTGTTTCCAATATCCATGAAAATTGACAATCGCATTATTGCACCGCATCTGATTTGTTTTAATCTATGAAAAGTTCACATCTACTTGGCTCAATATACAAATTATTTCCAGTTTGTGGCAAAGATTTACAAGCAACCCACAATGCATTGTCTTTTCTTGAACAAGCATGGGCCTCTACATCATCACAAACACAGATTAATTAAAGGGACCACGATCCCAAAATAGTCACTTACATGCATAAGACATTACATTAAGTAACTGCATGAAATAAAAAGAATTCTTTCCGGTTAGAGGCAGAGCGCTCTAACCGGAGGCAGAGAGAGGCAGAGCGCTCTAACCGGAGGCAGAGAGAGGCAGAGCGCTTTAACCGGAGGCGCTGGTGAGCCTTCTTGATCAGGGCAGTGGGGTTGAGGGTGTTTCTGGACTCCCAGAAATGTAAAGCTGCTGACACGCTCAACCTCCATTCCGTTGATGTGGAGGGGTGTGTTTGTGCTACCTAGACGTTCTGTAATTCATAATAAACTCCTTGGTCTTTGTGGCGTTGTTGGACTTCCTAAGAGAGCCTAGTTCCCAGGCTCGGAAGATGCCATGTGATCACTTGATCAACTGATATCCCAGTTAATTTCCAAAAGTTTTACACGTTTCATGTTTTTTGATAGCCTTTTGAAAACTGCAAATTTGAGATAGTCATTTTGGACGTGGAATATTTTTGCTTCAAACTTGACCGCACACACACACACATGCTACATCAACATCAATCCTATTTCATTGCCATTATCATCAATGATCTGTTCTCGTCATCAGTGATTGATACTGTAATAGGACGTAAGCGAGAATACGGGCAACTACGCCACCTGGGGACTCTTGCCCCAGGATATAGGTGGAGACAGTCAATCACAAAATAATAACAAAGGAAAAGCAACTTAAATTTGACACACACCAGGTAATATAAAATTATTACTGCGGCAAAGGAAAAAGGGGGTGGAGTTAGGGCTTACCAGTCAGCAGCAGAATTACAAACCAAAAAGGGGAGGGATCCTCAAAATAACCACCCGTGATACCATACACACACACACGCACAGCAAAAGGGGATGTGGAGCAAACACCGCCACCAGGGATACTGCCGCTTTGGGCCCTCAGCGCCTAAACACAAAAGGGAAAATTATTAAAACATGCCACCACAAAAGAACACTGGTGTGGACAGGCAAAAGAAAAGCTAAAAAAAACTAAACACAAGAGAATGCAAAATACATGAAAGAATACAATTAAACAGGGAAAAAAATACAATCAAACAGGAATTGCCAATTAACTAAGTAAGAAATTCAACAAATTCAAAAGGAACCAACTATCAGAACAGTTTAAAATGGGTCCGATGGTTATTTTTATGTGCCGGAAGGCTAACAATGCGCAGGCAGCAGTTCCGCCTCACTGACGCGCTGCCTAATAGCCTGCATGCGGGGTGTTCCACCGAGCAGAGCCGAATGGAAGGTAGTGAGCCAAGACAGCAGGAAGAACCCTTCAAGGAGGGTGGCCAAGACGGCCCAAAATCTGGTGCCTCGCTTCAGAGATCAGAGCACATCTCTGGGAGCGTCGGAGGAAAGCCTCAAAGGCCACGACTCAACTGCGCGCTTATCGGAGCGGCCGCTTAGCCGCGCGCACAGAGATCCAGTGGAGCCGCCCGCCACCAAGACCCCAGCAGCCAGCCACGCTGCACCGGGAAGAGTTGGCACCTCGATGTGGAAATGGGAAATGGAGGAAGAGAGGATGCGCCCGGCCAACCGCATCCGCTTTTAACCGGACGCACACTGCCATATAGCGGCCAGGAGAGGAACAGCCTCCGGCCACAATACACAAAGCAGTTAGCTGCTTATATTCAATATTATTATCTTCCTGAAAAAAAGGGGCTGCCAGGTTGGCAAAATGAGTCAATAATCTGTCAATCGCATTGAATATGCGAAATCACAATATCAGACAAAATAATCTTAATTATCTTTTTTGTCTTAATCGAGCAGCCCTAGCGAGAGATAACCTATGATGGACACCATTGTCTAGCATCTAGAATCTTGTATCCGAAATTTATCCTGCCCTAATGTAGAATAAAGAATCAAGTGTCTTCAGCCCAGAATACCATACCTGTGGTACTCCAATCTAGAGTCTAGTGTCTGAAATCTCGCATCCAGAATCTAACCTGTCCTTGGTCCTCTAATCAAGAGTCTAGTGTCTACATTTGCATTTAGGGCATTTAGCAGTCGCTTTTGTCCAAAGCGACTCACAATAAGTACATTTGTCAGAAGGAGGTGAAACACTTTGTTGCTGTTAATATAGTGAACAAGTGACCAGAACAAGTTTCAAGCATTCCAATTGCTAGGGTAAGAATTGCTGGTATACAATATCTCTGGCCTATGATGCTAAATGCTAAGATACAAAGAGCAATTATAAAGTGCCAAGATGTACAACATACAAGTGCATGAGGGGAGGTTTTTTTTTTTTTTTTTGGGGGGGGGGGGGGGGGGGGGTTCAGGTGATCTCTGAACAAGTCAGTGTTGAGTCTCTTCCAGAAGATGGGGAGTGACTCCGCAGTCCTGACATTGGCAGGGAGCTCGTTCTACCACTGTGGTGCCAAAAATATTTGTGATTTCTTTTACTCCTTTTAGTGATGGAGGTACCTGTCGACCAGCTGAGGTAGCTGAGCGGAGCGCTCGGGCAGGGGCGTGGGGTTTGACTAACACTTGGAGGTAGGTAGGGGCAGTTCCTTTAACAGCTTTGTAGGCCAGTACTATTGTCTTGAATTTGCTGCGAGCCACTACAGGGAGCCAGTGGGTGTCTCGAATTTGGTCCACCACTGGTTACTCCTTACCCACTGACATGGGATTTTATGTCACTGACGTGCAATATTTGCCTGCTTGTTTCAATGCTGTTATGTCTTGGAATTCTAATGTAACGCTGTAGGGCAGAATTTGCAAGCCCCTGTTCACACCACAATTGTCTCTTAAATAGGCCTTTTTTCAAAACAGCGTGGTTGCTCTAAATTTAACTGCTCGTCAATACTTTTGTCTTTTATATTAAATTGATCATTTGAATTAGGTAAATGAAATACAAATGTTACCAAGGTTA
Organism: Urophycis tenuis; assembly: GCA_036785325.1. Lineage (NCBI taxonomy): Eukaryota > Metazoa > Chordata > Actinopteri > Gadiformes > Phycidae > Urophycis > Urophycis tenuis. Next base: position 1,032,000 of record JAXIVH010000036.1, on the reverse strand, counting down.
AAGTCTAAAATATCACTTTTATCCAAAATGATGAAATGAAGATGCTGTAGTAGTAGTATTAGTACTAGCAGTAAGAGTAAGTGTAGAAGATGTTTGTTTGTGGTAGTCGTTACGTCCTCAGCCGCCCAGGTGATGCTGTATGCCTTTGCTTATCACTTCTGTTCTTTTTTTTACTTCCTTTGTTCAGATCTGACTATCCAACCATGTGATTGGCTGTGAGTCTCTGTCTTGAATGGCTCACTGATCTCAAATCCCTGATGTCTAATCCCATTCACAGCTGGGCTATATAAACACTGATTGGCATTCGATGCAAACTAGCTCTTAGCTACTTGGAAGATCCAGTGGTTTGGTTCACACAGTTCTGTATAGCTTAGGCATAGTTTGATTTTTTGTCTTCTCAAGTTTGTCACTACAGGAGAGAGACATGTTGTTTTACACGTTTGAACACGGTAGCTTATGTTTGGTCTGTTTAAATAATTCTAGAGACAGGTTGTGTGCTACTGTTGGTGTGTCCGCTTTGTTAGCCTCATAGTAGGGCAGTCAGTTTAGTGTAGTGTCCTCTTACATTTTAAAGAAAGAAGGTTTTAAATGGTGAAACGGTTTTGTTTTGTGAATTGCCTTTCCTTCAGCCCTGCCCATAGTCAATTTCTGTTGGTGCATGTTAAGTTCATGTTTAGTGCCCCAGTGACCAATCTCTTTTATTTTTATTTTTATTTTTTGATCCTTCGTTACTTCAAACACACCCCTATAAATAATTTGGTGTGACAGTAGATAACAGTAAAGTAATTTCACTGTTGCTGGCTTTCTGTCTCACTTGATTATTAATAATGTTGGACTCACTTTATCTAACTGAATACAATCTCACTGAGTGAGATGATGTCATGTTGTCATCTGCCCAACTGCAATGCAATTATTAGTTAAACTACATTTTCAAAGGTTAATATTTTGATATACGCAATTTGTTCTGCACATGTAACCAAAATATTTACAAAGTGTTCCATAACCTTGAATTCAAGCTAGATGTCGTCATTCACAAGTAACCGAGTCTTTTAGGAGCTGAAGGCGGATGTTTGCACACATGTCAGAGCAGGACACAGGCTAGAGCACAAAGCAATACCACGGGCATAAAAAGCGGCATGAAAAGCAGAAGTGATACTTGGTAGCTTCAGTGGTGCAAGAAAAACACCAGGTGCAAGACTATTATGCCAGCAAGGGAAATACTATTCACATTTTAATATCTCAGACTGTTTTGTTTAGCATGTGTCATTTGTCTTAGGTTTTCTGGTCTGTTGCCGATGCGTATGCTAGCCTATCCAAGTTCACACCGGGCCGTACGTTATCTGAGTTCAGGTGTTGAGCTAATGAAATTAATTGACAGCGGAAATTCATTCTCCATCAAAAAGAAAACATCCTAATTTGACCTAAAGCAATATATTAATCTGAACATGTAGTCTGTGAAAAAGACAATCAGCTGTTTCTCTGCATAGCAATGGTAGGAAAAGCCATGTCATTGAATGACACATACCGATGACTTGAGGTACAGAGAAAAGAGAATGGGACCCAGAAGAGAACCATGAGGGACCCCAGTAATGAGAATACAAATATCAGAGACAGATTATTACCAGGTTACTATGGAAATTGGATCCTTGTGGTAGGATATGGACTGGAAGTGCAGAGCCTAAGACTCCCAGTTCTTGTAGAGTGGAGAAGAAGATCTGGTGGTTCACTGTTTTAAAGGCTGCTGAAAGGTACAGCAGAATGACATTGGAGGAGAGGGAGGCTGTTCTGGTATTAGGAGGTTTCACTGACTGCATAAAGGGCAGTATTTGCTGAGTGGCCTGCCTTGAATACAAACTGGTGAGAATGATTATCTGATGGAGGTATGCAGAGAGTTGGATAAGGACAGGTCACTCAAGTGTTTCGGAGATAAATAGAAGGGAGACAATGTGTAATTTGTGTAATTAGTTGAGTGTGGGTTTCTTCAAAAAGGTTTTAGTGTTGCTGCTTCACGAAAGAAAGCAACCAGTGGGCAAAGAGCTTTTGAGATGAGCGAGGACAGTCATGAGGTTGGGAACGATAGACTGAAGAAGGTTAGAGGGGATAAGGTCAAGAGGTCAGTATGAAGTGAGTGGTGAAAAGCAAGTCAGAGCAGGAGATGTAGATAGTGGATATAGGACAGGTGGTGTCAGCAGGTGGCTGGAGAAATGAGGAGCATATGTCATCATCCTTTTTCCAATTGTTTAACAAAATATCTTGGTGGTAGGGAGGAGGAGTGTGGGGCTCAAGGAGTGTAGAGATGACAGAACAACATTTTTGGGGGTTGAAGGAGGAAATTTGAGAGAGAGAGAGAGAGAGAGAGAGAGGGGTTAAAACAGCCATCATTCTGATTTAAAATGTTTAAATATACCATTGATATGACAAAATAGAAGCACAAATCAATAAATGATAATGACAATGATAATTAACAAAATAATAACCATACAAATAGTTATTATGATTATTCTTAAAAGAATTATGAATATCTGGGAAACTATGAGAATGCAAAAATGTGTAAATGATGTGTGATTCCAGCCCTCCATGTCACATAGCATCTAAACCGCCATCTGATGCCTCATTGAATTATGCAAAAAGGACTGTTGGTCTTTCTCCTCTGGCTCAGCCTTATAAGTTGTCAAGCGGAGAACAGGACATCTTCCTCCAGTCCAGTTTCAACACAAACCATGTTCTCTGTAGCTGTACTGCTGCTGCTCCTGGCTGCTGGCTCTGGTGAGGCTTCATGAGAATACATCCAACCAAGAAACACATTGATTCATAGTTTAAGTATCTTATTCATGACCCAGAGTTGTTATTCTCTACAGGTGTGAAATGTGAACAGCTTACTCAGCCAGAGTCTCTGACCATCCGACCTGGTCAATCACTGACCATCCACTGTCAGGTCTCTTATTCTGTTAGTAGCTACTACACATCTTGGATCAGACAACCTGATGGAAGCGGACTGGAATGGATTGGATGGATCATTCCCAGTGCTAAAAAAGTTAAAGACTCTCTAAGTAGTAAATTCAGTCTTACCGTTGATGGCTCCAGTAACACAGTTACTTTGCAAGGACAAAACATGCAGCCTGGAGACTCAGCTGTGTATTACTGTGCCAGAGACCACAGTGTTACAAACTGTTGTAAAGAACATACAAAAACCCTTCACCCATGAGGTTTTATAACATGAACCCTCCAGAGGGGGAGCTCTAAACCTACTGTATCTCATCATCTAACATGTTATTTTTATCATGAACAGCAGTAAACATATTCAATGATAGCTATAAGATAGCTCAAGAACAATATAAGATCAATCTTCTTTTGCAAATGTATTGATCAGTACAGTCAAAAGTTTGTCAGGCAGGTACTGACTGATCGCTTATTCATCACTAGCACAATGTTATCATTGCGATTGTCATTGTTTTGTTCTGAAACATAACAATAGAAATTCTGTTTTTGACTCAATAAAATCACAGCCTGGAAACTTTGAGGCAGAATCAATTGGTCTTCCAGAATATGTGGAGGGAAAGATTGAGATGCTGTGTGCATGAATACCTGTGGAGAAAACCAACACTGAGTCAAAGTGCTTAATAACTTTCCTCTTGGTTAAAATAGCCATCATTCTCATTTAAAATGTTTAAATATACCATTGATATGATAAAATAGAAGCACAAATCAATAAATGATAATGACAATGATAATTAACAAAATAATAACCACACAAATAGTTATGATTATTCTTAAAAGAATTATGAATATCTGGGAAACTATGAGAATGCAAACATGTGTAAATGATGTGTGATTCCTGCCCCCCATGTCACGTAGCATCTTAACCACCATCTGATGCATCATTGAATTATGCAAAAAGGACTGTGGGTCTTTCTCCTCTGGCTCAGCCTTATAAGTTGTCAAGTGGAGAACAGGACATCTTCCTCCAGTCCAGCTTCAACACAAACCATGTTCTCTGCAGGTGTACTGCTGCTGCTCCTGGCTGCTGGCTCTGGTGAGGCTTCATGAGAAAACATCCAACCAATAAGCATATTGATTCATAGTTTAAGTATCTTATTCATGACCCAGAATTGTTATTCTCTACAGGTGTGAAATGTGAACAGCTTACTCAGCCAGAGTCTCTGACTATCCGACCTGGTCAATCTCTGACCATCCGCTGTCAGGTCTCTTATTCTGTTAGTAGCGGTGGCTACTACACACATTGGATCAGACAACCTGATGGAAGTGGACTGGAATGGTTTGGATGGATTCGTACTGATGGCAAAAAAGTGAAAGACTCTCTCAGTAGTAAATTCAGTCTTTCTGTTGATGGCTCCAGTAACACAGTTACTCTGCAAGGACAAAACATGCAGCCTGGAGACTCAGCTGTGTATTACTGTGCCAGAGACCACAGTGTTGCAGACTTTTCTAAAGAACATACAAAAACCGTTCACCCATGAGGTGTTATTACATGAATCCTCCAGAGGGGGAGGTCTAGACCTACATATTCTAACATGTTATTTTTATCATGAACATCAGCTAACAAATACAGTGATTGCTATTAGCTAGCTCGAGAGCAATGTTAAATCAATTTTATTTTGTATATTTAGGAGTACATTCATCAGTTTATCAGACAGGTACTGACTGAAAGGATTTAGTTGTTGAAAATATATAAAGTGGGACAATATGTTAATTTAAAAGTAATACAGCTGTTTGTATTGTGAATATGATCAAATGATTTACTATCATACTCTCCTTTCATAGCTGCAATGACATTTGTTTTCATTTCTTTTGTCATATCACCAAACATAGTTACAACATAGATCTTCTGAGAGGGACCTGGAAAAGACAGAAACAGACTGTAACATTTCATTGCAAGACACAAAAAGCACATATATTATGTTAAATCACCCAAAACACGTACACCATGTTATTCAAAGACAGAAAGCATTTACTATGTTATATAAGTGTTACGTTGTAGGTTAAACACAAGACAGATGACATACACATAACAGTACAAAGTTAAGATCAAGACTCAAACAGATCCAACTCCCAGAGGTGTTTGGTGGTCCGTTGGTTTGTGAGGGATTTGGGATTCTCCAAGGAAGAACTATTCCTCCAGGTTCAGATCTTTGTCCAGGCAGCTCCAAACAGAGGGAGCAGAGGACTGGAAGGCCTTCACCCCAGTACACTGTGGACTGTAGGGACAGATCATTCACATACTCCCTGTGGCCTTAAACTATGACACAACATGAAGGAACATGACAGCACACCCTAGGCGATAAATAGAAGGATACACTCATCATGAGAACATTATCATTATTAATATTATCATTATTTTGTTCTGAAACCTGATGAAAGAAAAGCAGTTTTGACAAAAAAAACCCACAATCTAGTAACTTGAGAAGAAGAATCAGTTGATCTTCTAGAATCAACATGTCCTCCAACACAAACGCCCATATAGGTCGTTTGTACTGACCCTCTATTACGACCCAAGAGAGCGTTTTCCAAAACTAGGGCAAGTGATCTGAAATGAGAGGAGAGTCAAATTTCAAAATAAAACAGGAAGTCACAAGACAAAATAAAACCCAGAACAAGACAAACCTCACAGCGGTGTGACATTTCGAATTCAAAATGCAACATAGCCCATCTTTTTTCACACCTTACTCCATCACTCATCCTGATCATTCTATGACTGTCAGCAACTCTATTGCCTTCTTGAAATGTTCTTGCATTGGCCACATATGGTACTTTATCAACAATGTCCTTTACTGGAACTCCTCTATGAAGTGGGAAACCTGACACTCGTTAACCATCTAATTTAGATATCTCCAATACCTTCAATTGTGTCTGTGACCCACATCCATCAATGATCAATATGCTTCTTTTAATAACAACAAGGTTGGCATTGCCAAGTTTGTCCATCAATTTGTGATCCCAGTTCATAACTGTATCATCTTCAGAGATATATGTAGGAAACTTCATCTGTAAACAGAGGGATATTAAGGCTATGACATTTTATAATCCTAACCATGTAGAACCTTTAGGACGTTTGAGGGAGGGGCTAAAGCGCTTCAAAAACCTAACCCTAATCCTCCTATGACAACAATCCAGATGTATTTGGTAGGTAAAATAAGGTACACAGTAGGCCAAATCCCCAAATATGAATGTGATTAGGAAAAGCTTCAATAGCTTCATGAATTTTTTCCATCAAATCAGTCAAAAAAAAAAAAATGTTATCCAGGCTGGAGCCTCAATGGGTCTCAGAAACTATCCAGACCGAGGTGAAAATGAAATTTTATTGTAGGACAAAACTAAACACATTTGTGGGAAGGCCTTGACCTGGAGAGTAACATGTGTCAGTATGAGGATTCTACATGGCTCCTGCTTTGAAATACTGACCTTTGAACCTTGACATTGGTGCATATTTGCAGGCTTATAGTTCAGCAACGAAAAGAGCAACAGATATCGGACCAACTGTTATAGAGAGCTCTGGACCTAAGCTATCATGTGAAATATAGTCAACAACAGGAGGCACTGTCAAATATGTAAAATATGGTTAAAATTAGTTTTCACCCATTTAACAATTGCATATTTAAAATCTGAATACATATATGTGTTTATCATCTTCTTAGACTGCATGTTGTACTCACCTTTTAGCAATCACAACTTCTAATTTCAAGAAAAACACTACATTGCTTACAAACTGCAATTCCCTGGAGCTGCACCATGCAGCTTGATACAAATCAGAACAGAATTGTAGTTCTTCTTGGTTATGGTTAGGGTTGGAAATATGGGTTTCTAAAAGCGTACATAAACTGAATATACAGAATATCTAGTACAGCTAAACTTATAATCACACAGTATCTAGATGATCTACGTAAATACAAAGTAAAGATGTTGGTTTATTTGTTATATTTTACCCAAAACAGGAGTTTAATGCCACAACTCCGCCCACAGGAGCTCTTCTGTGAACACGTCAGTCAACGGCGTGTGTGTGTGCTTATCAGGGGAGGCGGGAGACGGGTGCGTGAGGTGGGGCTCATGTAATGTAGTCTCTCTCGCTATCAAAAACTGCCCCCCCCCCCCCCCCCCCGCGCGCGCGCGCTCATCGCATTTTGATTGGTCACTTAGGCCACACAGGCCATTGGATCATGAGACACCAGATTGTCGTTACATCACCACTAGAGGGCGCATTACGTAACCATACGTCATATTAAACTGCATGTACAAACGACCTATATCCTATAGGGTCGTTTTTTGGGGGAGGACAAGGCTGTCCAGAATACGTGCAGGGGAGGTTTGAGATGTTGTGACCATAAATACTGTGGAGAAAAGCAGCACTTGATCAAGTTATTTCCTCTGCTTTAAGGTTGATTTTTACATGACATTTTAAGATGCACTGCTTCGATAAAGTAAAACCAAAACAAGTAAATAGTGATAATTTGTCTTAAATATCAACAATAATTAATATTGTTTTTATGATAATCATAATCAAATAAAATAAGGTGTGAATAACATAGAAACAAAAAGAATGCAAACATGTGTTAGTGATGTGTGATTCCTGTCCCTCATGTCACGTAGCATCTCAACCACCATCTGACGCATCATTGAATTATGCAAAAAGGACTGTGGGTCTTTCTCTTCTGGCTCAGCCTTATAAGTTGTCAAGTGGAGAACAGGACATCTTCCTCCAGTCCAGCTTCAACACAAACCATGTTCTCTGTAGCTGTACTGCTGCTGCTCCTGGCTGCTGGCTCTGGTGAGGCTTCATGAGAAAACATCCAACCAAGAAACATATTGATTCATAGTTTAAGTATCTCATTTATGACCCAAAGTTGTTATTCTCTACAGGTGTGAAATGTGAACAGCTTACTCAGCCAGAGTCTCTGACTATCCGACCTGGTCAACTTCTGACCATCCGCTGTCAGGTCTCTTATTCTGTTAGTAGCGGTGGTTACTGGACACATTGGATCAGGCAACCTGATGGAAGCGGACTGGAATGGATTGGACGGATTTATACTGGGGATAAAGCAGTAAAAGATTCTCTAAGTAGTAAATTCAGTCTTGCCGTTGATGGCTCCAGTAAAACTGTTACTCTGCAAGGACAAAACATGCAGCCTGGAGACTCAGCTGTGTATTATTGTGCCAGAGACCACAGTGTTACAAACTGTTTTAAATTACGTACAAAAACCCTTCACCCATGAGGTGTTATGACATGAATCCTCCAGAGGGGGAGGTGTAGACCTACATATTCTAACATGTTATTTTTATCATGAACATCAGCTAACAAATACAGTGATTGCTATAAGCTAGCTCGAGAACAATGTTAAATAAGTGTTATTTTGTATATTTATTGATCAGTACATTCATCAGTTTAGCAGACAGGTACTGACTGAAAGGTTACTGACTTAGTTGTTGAAAATATATAAATTGGGAAAATATGTTAAGTGGGAAAATGTGTTAGTTTAAAAGTCATAGCTGTTTTTATTGTGAATATGATCAAATGATTTACTATCATACTCTCCTTTCATAGCTGCAATGTAATTTATTTTCATTTCCTTTTTCATATCACCAAACATAGTTACCACATAGATCTTCTGAGTGGGACCTGGAAAAGGCAGCAACAGACAGACTGTAACATTTCATTGCAAGACACAAAAAGCACATATAACATGTTAAATCACCCAACACACCTGTACAACATGTTATTCAAAGACAGAAAGCATTTACCTCGTTATATAACGACTACAGATGTACATGTTGTAGGTTAAACACAAGACAGATGGCATACACACAGCAGTACAAAGTTAAGAATCAAACAGATCCAACTCCCAGAAGTGTTTGGTGGTCCGTTGGTTTGTGAGGAGTTTGAATTCTCCAAGGGAGAACTATTCCTCCAGGTTCAGGTCTTTGTCCAGGGAGCACCAAGCAAAGGGAGCAGAGGACTGGAAGGCCTTCACTCCAGTTCAGTGCAGACTGTAGGGACACATCATTCACATACTCCCTGTGGCCTTATGTTTTTAACGAAATAAAACCATAGCCTGGTAACTATGAGAAGAACAATCAGTTGATCTCCAATAATATGTGCAGGGAAGGTTTGAGATACTGTGACCACAGCTCATTTAGCCAGGGTCTTTGACTAATTATGTTATTACAAGACATAAAGTATATCCATCTATAATCTTTCTATTTCTATTTCTATAATATGTTTTTAAAATCCTAAAGACTTTCATATAACATGCAATTACAAGATAAAAAATGTAATATGTTGTTAAAAGACAGCAGGGGCGGCTGGGCCATAGAGGGCGATAGGGCACCCCCCCCTTGACCCACAATAAATAAATAAATAAAACTAATAATAATAAATTATACAAATTGTTATTATTTGTGAGTTTGAATTATGACTGTACCCAGTAATATGTGTAAAATATGATAGAAAATCATCTGTGCAAGATGTATGCTTTTCCTACACGTCCCATGTCCCGTGCATCTACAGCTCTGGGGCGATGGAGAAATCACCCCAAGGAGGCGGGTCTGTGTAACTGTTTAGCCAATTACTAATTTAAGATGTGAAAGCATGACATAAAATTTGGCCAATCAGCGTCTTCAAATCCAAGATGATATGGGCGATTACTTTATCGCCCCAAGCGAGCGAATGCAGGGGCGAGTCTGTATATAGTTGTATACAGTTGTATATAGTTGACCTCAGTATTTTTTAGTCCTTAATTTTCACTACCTATTAATCTGCTGATTATTTTCTTGATTGTTTAGTGTATAAAATGTTTACTTTAATTTCATAGAGCCCAAAGTGACTACAAATTCAATTTCAAATGAAAAAATGGAAAGCTTGTATTTGTGCAATACGTTGTTTACGTTTTGTGTTAGAATGCCTCAACTTTTTACTATTGGCATTAAATAATTATTGACTATTTCACGGAGCATTTGTTTCCTGTAGTTTGTGTTCAATGTATTAGGATGGTTACTGAAATTGACTGAATATGGCACAGCCCCACCTAGAATATTCTTCACCAGCCGCCACTGAAAGACAGTATGTGTATAACATGTTAAATGCAAGACAAAGAACATAGCCTACACATAATTAATTATCCCTGTTTGGTTCTAAAACTTGACAATAGCAAGGCCGTATTGACAAAATATAAACACCATGTAGTCTCATGCGAGCATTACAGACAGACAGACAGACAGACAGACGTACTTTAATGATCCCTGAGGGAAATTGCATTCGTTACAATACAAAACTCCAGTGCAAAAAGAAAGAAGAGACAGACACTCTACGTAAAGTAAAGAGTTAGAATATATAAATATATAATATGTAAAATATAGATATAAAATATAAACTTTCAAATATAAAATATAAACCTACGTAAAATATAAAATATAAACCTATGTAAGCAATATACAAAAAATATACATACATAAAGAAATATACATAAATGTACATACAACCAGGCATACACTGAGAGGTGATAGCATACGCAAGGATGTAGCATGTCAGATTCTATGTTGTATTAGCTAAATGACTTAATAGTGTAATGCAAAGTTAAATTGCGCTCTGACAGAGAAGGGTCTAGCTGCAGACCTCCAGCTTCAGGTGCACCGCCTTTGTTTCTGGTAGACCTGGCATATTTAATTAACTATGGTGACTCAATCTAACAAAGAAGAGGTTGATATATAATAATATAATAACACTTAACTAGTAACAAAAAATTGATGAAACAATAAATTGCAAAATTGAATACAGTGGCATTTAAACATGCATGGAAGCGCAAGATTTTCCACCTTAACACAGGTCATCATAACACATGTGATTTCCCCCCCATGCGTCCCGGCGATGGAGATGGGTTCCAGCACTGGAGGTCTAGAACTGGAAGCTATTGCCCTGTAGGCCTACGCGTTAGAAGTTTCGCCCCTTTTGAAAAATGCAAATCCACTCCCTCTTTGTCCTACATAACCAGTGTCTGGTTCAACACTGTCAAGTCATTTTCGTCATTTGGGGTTGAGAAAGTACTTTCATACGGATCAAAGTACACCAGAATCATGTTTCACATAGTTCTGCTGTTGCTTTTAAAATGTGGTGTCTGTAAGTATGACATTTGGTTAAAGAAATGAAGGCCTACTGCAATGAAAAATTTAAATGAATTTAAAAGCTTCTTCATTTTCTATTTTGCAGGTGTTCATAGCTTGGAGCTTTCCCAGCCAGGCGCTGTGGTTGTGAGAACAACAGAGCCATTGGTCCTTACCTGTAAAGTAACAGGATATTCAGTCAGTAGCGGTAATGTAGACTTCGCCACAGGTTGGATCAGACATCCTGAAGGAAAGCCACTGGAGTGGATTTCCCACATCTGGGACAATGGTGATATCTACAAAAACAATGCGCTATCCAACAAGTTCACAATTTCTCGTGAAACAACCAGCAACTCTGTTTCCTTGAGAGGCCAGAATGTGCAGGAGAGTGATTCAGCTGTGTATTACTGTGCTCGCATGCCTTACACACAGTGACACAGAACAATGCAAGCTGCCGGCATAAACCCCAAGAAATGGAGCGCAACATTTTGAAATATGTGCTCTCAGAATGAACGTTGTTTGTGCACAATTAAAACACCGTCACTGTTTTAGTCTCAATAAAAATGAAATTATGGTATTTACAACTTGACTATTGCAACAGTCGTTCTCTTCAGCCTATTTACAACAGTGATACAAATTACAATTGCATTGCTGGTATTCACATTTATATAAACAATTTTATTTATATTTTACTGAGGGAAAAAATCTGATTCAAAAGAAGTTTAGATAGAATAAAATAAAAAAATTTCAGCAAAATACATATATCTTTGTTTTGAACTGAATGTGCCAACCCCATAACTGTCTATCCATCCATCCATTGCTGCCGCTTATCCGGGGTCGGGTCGCGGGGGCAGCAGCCTGAGGAGGGAAGCCCAGACTTCCCTCTCCCCAGCCACTTCGTCCAGCTCTTCCGGGGGGATCCCGAGGCGTTCCCAGGCCAGCCGAGAGACATAGTCCCTCCAGCGTGTCCTGGGTCTTCCCCGGGGCCTCCTCCCGGAGGGACGTGCCCGGAACACCTCCTGTCTATAACTGCTTTAATATACATATGCAAAAAAATAAGAACATATGTACATAATCACATAATGATCATATATATGTTGAGATAATATACATAACGTTAATATGTACATACTGTATATACATATGGTAAATATATATATAGGCCATATTTTTTTTACCACAGGTCATACAATATATCCGAATATTTCAACCTATGTATATATTTATTCATTTATTTATTTATTTATTCATTTATATTTATTTATTTTTGTTGTATTTTTTATTATTATTTTTTTACTTCATGCAAATGAGAACATATACTTAATGCAAATGAGTCGCAGGGCACATAAAGAGACCCATGTACCTCTCTGGCTGCCAATAGGACTGAACAGCTTCTGTCAGCATCTCTTCCACGTGAAACCATGTTCTCTGCACTGCTTGTGTTGCTCTGCACTGGATCCTGTGAGTGTCTACCTGCTGCTACATCAAGAGAAAACGCAAAGCAATCCAGTGGAGAATGGGTTGCCCCTACGGTGCTGACTTGTCGTGTCTTCTTCCAGGTATCTCCAGTCTAGATTTGATCCAGCCACAGTCCTTGGTACTGAGACCTGGACAGCCTCTGTCCATTAGCTGTCAGGTCTCTGGATATTGCTTGACTGATAACAGCTACGCCACGGGTTGGATCAGACACACAGAAGGAAAACCAATGGACTGGATCTTCCACCAATGGGGGGGTGGGAACTTTTATCAGAATAACAATCTGAAAAACAAGTTCAGCTACAGTAGAAACACAGATACAGGAGAAGTGATGATTAAAGGTTCAAATCTCTTGCCTGAAGATGATGGTGTGTATTACTGTGTATGCCGCACACAGAGGTACAGCCCCCTAGCATGCTGCTAAAAATACCCAGTCCCACAGGTTCAACATGTAGTGCTACTGCACATAGCCAGTCCCACATGTTCAACTTATAGTGCTATTGTACATAGCCAGTGCCAAAGGTTCAACATGTAGTGCTGCTACACATAGCCAGTCCCACAGACTTAACATGTAGTGCTGCTTCACATAGCCAGTCCCACAGGTTCAACATGTAGTGCTACTGCACATAGCCAGTCCCACATGTTCAACATATAGTGCTATTGTACATAGCCAGTGCCAAAGGTTCAACATGCAGTGCTGCTACACATAGCCAGTCCCACAGACTTAACATGTAGTGCTGCTTCACAAAGCCAGTCCTACACGTTCAACATGTAGTGCTGCTTCACAAAGCCAGTCCCACAGGTTCAACGTGTAGTGCTGCTACACATAGCCATCCCCACAGGCTCCCATACTCTACAAATAGGTGACCATGATATTGGCTTGATTAATGATTTCTCCTTAACATTCGTTAAGGAGAATGTTGTCCTTCAGTGTAGAACGTGGTGAAGTTGCAAAAGTCAAGCAGCATCAAGGGAAAATAATCACCTTTTTCATAATGATGAACTATCTACGCCTTGCAATTAGTCTTTCATTTCATGATGTAATGGTTATGAATATTTCATATAGAGTATGAGTCTTTAAATACAATAGGGTTCTACCTTTAAATTGAGAATTTACATATTTAAATATCACAATGTCATTGCTAGAGCTTTTGTGCACTTATTCTGTTTACCACAGTGAACACAGAGGTGGGGCTCAGTAAAATTTCCGTGACTGTCATCTCTACATAAAGCAGTCTGGTGAAGGGTTTAAGGAAGATGCTGATCTGACCTTAAGGCTGAGCCTCAGTTCCACTCCCAAGTTCAGAATAATGGAGCACTCTCTGTTTCTGCTCCTGATATGTGGCCTGGCAGGTTAGCATGTTCACTTATTCATGTTCATTGTTCTATTCTATTTCTGTTCACTTTTTTCAAAGACTGTTAGTTGTAATTACAACTGCTTTGTGTCCATACAGGTATTTGTGCTCAGACAATATCACAGTCTGAACCAGTTATTGCGAATCCGAGGGAATCTCATACGTTGACATGCACTTATTCTGGACTATCAGCTGATACTCATTTTCACTGGATCAGGCAGAAAGAAGGAAAGGGACTGGAATGGATTGCATATATTTCAGGACCTAGTGGGAGCACCAAAACCTACTCACAGTCAGTCCAGGGCCGCTTCACTGTCTCCAGAGACAATAACAGACTGCAAGTACATCTCCAGATGAACCAGCTGGAGGCTGTGGACTCTGCTGTTTATTATTGTGCTAGAGACCACATTAATTAGACTCGGTTAAACAGCTGTACAAAAATTCACAATGGAGAATCTAGCTGTGATGTCATAATTGGGGTATTAACCACTAGCATTGTAGTTCTGATGTCAGATGTGGAGTATTAATCAACGATATTCTAGCAAAGATGATGATTAAGAGTTTATGAAAGGTGATTGCCAACAAGAGGATTATTAGGCACTGGCATTCCAGTTGTGATTTTAGAATTTGGGTATTTTACTATTAACTAATGACATCTAGCGCTGATATTTGAAGAGGGGAATTGACCAATAGAATTCTGTCAGAAAAGAATGATTAATTTTTAGCTCATTAATCATTAGCTTCCTCTTGGTGACGCCAGACACATCAGAGTCTTGGACCCATTGCTGCAGTTAGCGGGTAAAGAAAAGCAAGGAACCTGGTGCACATATCTGTTTTGGTTTGAAATCAGTATAAAGCTGATTCATTACGAACCCCAGCAGTTGCAATCAACCTTTCTACAGAGTGCAATCAGCTGTCGGCTGTTGTCTGATCAAAAAGTGAAAATATAAAACCAGAACATCCCGGTCCAAATACAGATTCTTTCTATCATGTTTGACTTTTTACCTGACATAGGTCGACCAAAGAAAAACAATAAATCAAGTACTCCTTTATTTATAAAAAAAAAAACTGAGGGACCTATTCCTTCTTAGTGCATATATTTATTTACATAATCCTATGAAGGGCCCCCTGACATGTAAATAAATATACAAATTGATTCAGAGTCTCCTCCCATTTGACTCTGACATATATTTCCCAAACCAAACTGTTGGCATGAGTCTTCCACTGCCCTGGGTCTGCAACACAATGAAAGTCTCAGACAGCTTGTTCCTCGTGGCCCTTCTTTCAGGTAAGCTTCACCCGACTCAGTCCGATGGGGAGGACAGAGGAGAATCAGCTGTGGTGTGAGCTCATCTCCTCCTCCTCTAAATTATGTTGGGTTCTGTTTCCATCTTCAGCGGCTCGAGGCCAGCAACTCACCTCCTCAGAATCAGTGGTCAAAAGACAAGGCGAACCGGTCACGCTGTCCTGTCACGTGACTGGAGTGTCTCTCACTTGGCTCCACTGGATCCGCCAGAAGTCTGGACATGGCCTGGAGTGGATTGGGCGGATAGACGGTGGAACCGGTACAATATTTGCTGCTTCTCTTCAAGGGCAGTTCACCATCACCAAAGACAGCAGCCGAGAGGAGGTCTACTTACACGTGAAGAGTCTGAAGACAGACGACTCAGCTCTTTATTATTGTGCTAGAGAGGCACATTGACACAACAGACTGCTCTGCTGTACAAATACTGAGCCCTGAGGCATGACAGAGGCTCCTGCAGTACTCACCTCATGCCATTTTAGCATTAAATGCCCTCAGAGTTACCATTACCAGTCATTACAGTGATTTCAGATACAGGTCATTAAAGAGCAGGTTGGCACATAAAACCAAACCCAGCTCCTTTCAGCTGTGTGTTAAATTCCCCAACCACTAAACACCATCATACCCTCACTGAATACTCAAATCTTTACTTTAGTAGTCCAAGTGTGTCATTCTACACTGTAAACCCGAATAAGTTACCAGAACTCAAAAAAATTGAGGCAATCAATTGCCACAATTTTTTTAAGTTGATCAACTTAAAAGTCGATTTTTTCCAGAACATAAAAGTTTAGATTAAATGCTACTTGTATCTTTTAATAACAGTTAAATTAAAGTGCTCATTAAGTCAACTCAAATATTTGCACTTAATATGACTTACAGTTTTCTATTAAGGCAACTCAATTATTATCAGTTACTAGGACGTAAAGTTTCAAGTTTTCAAACCACAGGAATAAGTTCAGAGAACTTAAAAAAGTAAGTACACAACCACATCATTTTTATGTTAACAAAACTCGTTGTTTATTAGTTTTTGTTGTGTCTTTTTTTTAGTCCAGATTAATGAAATATTTAGTTGGTATACTTAAAACCACCTGACCACAAACTTAATTTTTTTGAGGCAATTGATTGCCTCATTTACAATGAGTACAGCTAACTTATTACTGCTAAACGTTGAAATTAAATAGAAAAATAGAAAAACATTTATAAATTAAAATAAATAGAACAGAAAATATTTAGTCAGGAAAATAACCAGAGTAATCATAAATAATGTTAAATAATACAAAGATGAAATTATCTTTTGTTACAGCTACAAAAAAAAAGCCTTACTGCTTTTGACTTTCTGGCTAATAGTAAGGCAACAGGGCAACAATGGATGCAATTACAATAATGCTATAGACTGTTGAAGAACATTTTCATTCTTCTTTCAAAACTCTGAATCATTAACCAGTATCAAATGCAGAGTAAAAATTTGAGTCATCCTGCACAGCCCACAATGGCTGAGAAATAAGCCAGAAGAAAAACATTAAAACATACAAAACATTAACATTACAATGAGAACAAAGGCACATTGTGTAGTTTTGGCCTTTTGGCTGAACATCTGCAGAGTAATGCAATAACTTTTTGAAGCATTATTTAGACAAAAGGAGAGAACTTTGAACGTCTTTTACAATGCTTTACCCTGCATCCTTCTTTCAGATGAGTTTCTACATATACATCATCAAATCATTCTTTAGGGACTGCAACCTGGGTGACAGTTTACCACTTTCTAGACCAAGTAAAATCTTTTGAGTGAATTCAAAAGTGTTTGTCAGTGATTTGGGATAGCTGAGGTGTAGTACATACATCAGTCCAAACATTACCAGGAAGGCATCGGCAAATTTGGAGAGACTGGCCACGGCATCACTTTCAATGACGACAGAGATTTTCACAGGCTGGTAGTGAACTGGAGTTGTGTCATGGTCACTGATGACACTAAGGAGGGCCACTGCAACACCATCAAGCTCTGGCTCATCAGACTCATCCTGAATGAAAGAAAAAGACATACTAATCACAGTCTAACCCATGGAATAGAACAGACAACATAATTTATCTTTATTTTAAGTCCCATTGAGCTCCAACACCTTTTACAAGGGCAGACCTGAGTCTCACTGTAAGAGGTGAACACAGAAGATCCATGTTCTGCACATATAAATCAGCCAATTTACCACAGAATCTAAGTGGTGTGAGATAGACTGAAACTAAGCTAAAGGACATAAACAGGAAAATGTTTTACTGAACATCTTATCACTGACAAAAACGCCAATTCAGTTCCTTTGTAACGAGGAGAAAAAACAGACCATACATGGAAACTGTATGGGTAGACTAAACAAAGGTAAGTCATAAAACTGTTTACATAATACACAGTAGTGTATGTTAGTTACTTAACCCTCGTATTGTCTTCCCATTTACTACACACCTTTTGTCCTCCCCGGTCAAATTGACCCGGTCTGTTTTGACTGCTTATAAAACATTAGGGATCAAATGATCACCAATTTTCAGTGAACTTCTTTCCAACACATTCATATATATTTTATAATTATTTTTGTAATTTATGGTATTATAGACCTAATTTACATAAAATTAGACCTGTGTGTGTGTGTGTGTGTGTGTATGTGTTTGCATGTGTCTCTGTATGTGTGTGCATGTGTGTGTGCGTGTGCTCATTGGAAAGCGCAATAGTGTGACCTATTGCACCACTAAATGTGGTCGGGTCAAATTGACCCGGGAAGACAACAGGTGCTATAATTTTAATAAAACACACATAATTCAACAAATAGTCATAATTAATTTGACTTGCAAACACCATCGCGTGGGACCATCCATGTAATTTTCAGGCAATTATATGAAAGAAAACCAAAGTTATGACATTAACTTCTGAAAATGGGTCAAATTGACCCGAGGACAACAGGAGGGTTAAGGAGACTCACTGTGCAGGTTCTGAAAACGTCTGAGACGTCCTCGCGCAGATACACAGGAAGAGCATGGAGAACAGTAGTGCGCTTGGTGTGTATGTCATGGAGTTCCTAATTCCAGATAAAAACAGAACTGTATTATTTTAAACAGTCAAATCAGAAATATGTCCACATCTTTAATGCAATCAGACAAATAGTAAACACAAAGTGGACTAATTGCAAAATTCAAAAAGCTCATTTGAATCATTGAACCTGTCCAATGTTCCACTTGTTCAACCGGTGAAATGTGTAATAATCTATTTACCTGTTCATCGTGGATTTTTAAAATTTCAGCCAGGGCATCTGCTGTCTTCCCAGTTTTTGATGCCTTCTGTCTGAATAAAGTCATCAGTCGAGGAAGATGGCGGTCGAACTCAGCATAGAATGTGTTGGGCAGGTTCTGATTTGTAATCCGCTGGAACTCTGCATACAACTACATTGAAATAACAGCAGGAGGACAATACAGCAAAAAACACTTATCAGTTCAATTTTTAAGAATCTCACACATTTAAAGCTGCAAATAGCTGCCAAATTAGTAAGAATGACAATTTCCACTTTAAAAGAGTTGATCCATATTACCTCCGATTCTATTTTGAGAGCAGGCCAGAGGTCCATAATCTCATTAACTGGTGGGCAGGACATCACTATGGTCTGTCGGCGCAGGGAAAATGTGGTCTCCATCATTTTTCTTATTAAGGCCAGGTTCTTCTCAGTCTTTTTGACTTCTTCGACAATTGTCTGCCTCAACTGCTCAAGGCTTGAAGAATCCTTTCCTTGGGGAAAGTTGGGTAGAAAATTGACTTCCGCTCGCTTGGGTCTCTTAATGTTGGAATGTGAAGGTTCACTGTCAGGATTACTTTTACTTCTTTTTCCAGCATTAACAGTGACCTCCTGACATCCAGCCCGTCTCATTTTGCTCCTGTAGTTGCCCATCTTAAACTTTATGCTATTTTTCCAACCATTCCAGCCTGTCTCGGATCCTGCTTCCTTCAAGCAGGGATGTTTGGCTACAAGAGCCTCAGCAGCCACTGCAATCTCCTTATCACTTGGGTAGGCCTTAAAACCATATAAAGTAGATGCAAGCTTTTCTAAGATGTCATGCTTTAGGTCTCTTGTCAATTTAAGGTGTCTGCTGTTCCTCTCATATTCGGCATTTCCATCTTTAAGTTTCAATTCAACATCAAAAGCAAATGTGGGAACTGGAAAAGGACCTCGAGGCCACCTGCTGAGACGTTCTGGAGAGGAAATATCTGAAAGTAGATCAGTAGATGCAATAGAGCTGGAGTCCTGTGAAAGTGAGATGTGCACAACAGCTTTTTGTGGCAATTCTTCAATGTCTGCAAGGGAGGTAAGTTTCCCGTCAAAGTCTGGATCTTCATAAAGCAAATTGAAGTCCAAGTCGATTTCCAGCTGTTCTTTTATAATGTCGATCAGTGCATCAACAGAGGCTGGTCGTGAGCTGAGTTTTAATTTTCTAGCCCGGTCTGTTTCAACAACGCGAAGAACTATTGGTTGTTGTGGGGATGCAGCTGTCATTGTGCTAATAAAAGGACAAAAATCAGGACGTTAAAGGGTATCATATAGAGCATATTAATTGCTCAATTATACAGAGAGTGAATAAAGACACAATAACTGATAAATAAAAGAACCACTCATTATTACCTCCTCAGTTCTGTCCTACTTGAATGAACCGCTTAGGGGTCAGCAGCAGCGAGCTGTCTGTCTTGTATGCCGTGAGAGGGACTGTGTCGTTGAGATCCGACTGCAGGTGGATTGACAGGCTTGTGTCTGTAGTTGACAGCTCGTAGGACCGTAGGTGTTCTACATACCAAGAGTCATGATCACAACACAGAAAAGATACATTGTGATTCACAAGGTAGATCTGTTCTATTTTGCTAAATTTAGACAGTCCACCACTGACTCCTACAGACAGAAACATTCCGCAGACATAGTCTGTGCCATCTATGATCACCTTTGATGTCTTGTAGATTGTGTCACTAGTTGTTTGTGCTCTAATGTGTACTTGTGCAACCTCTGGTAGAGCAGAAACCAGAACAGAGTCAATCTTTGATGCCTGATTTTTTGGCTTGAAAAACGATGGTGCAGCAAGATGATATGCCATCATGTGTTGGTGTCTGACTGCCATTGTCTTCAAAATATTTTTGAAGTTTTGAGCGTCATGCACAACTCTTTTGAAAAAGCGGTGCTTGGCCTCAAACCGCATGGTCCAAACGTGCAGCAGGGGCCCAAAGCACTTAACTAGAGCAGGATAATGCTCCACATAGTGATGTTTAGGACGGAGCCTAACCTCAGGGAAAACCTCTAGCAGTGCCTGTCTATGATCACTGATTTTGCACACAAAATAGTCTAAGGTTTCATCAGTAAATGATGGGCACAATGCTAACTCTACCACCTCTTTCAGCTCCATCAAAACTGCCCATACCTTATCACCCTCTGGTACTACACTGCCAACAAGCAATGGAAGAAGTCGGACCAGAGTGGCATTTTCATGTCCATTACCTCCAATCGTTCCTCGAGAAAGAAACATTTTGGGAAGTGGCTGAGGTCTATCCACTTTATCAGAGTGCTGATATGGGAATGATGTAATCTTGTGGTTCAAATACTCCAAAGTGAAGTACTTCAGCCGGATCATCTCTTTAACACAAAGAGAAATTTCCATGGGAACGATACCTTCCAGAAGATCGTGGAGTATATCTGGAGGAAACCCTGTGATTGTGTGGAAGTAATTCAGGGACTCGTGCAAGACACAGCCACGTTTAACACCAAAGTGGCTGCTCAAAGTGTCACTTTCTTGAACAGTTTGTACATGTAGGTCATGGCTGGCTTTGGTTCTCTGAGGAAACTTTCTCTCTCTGACTTCAGTTACTTGAAACTGTTCAACTGAGCCCATACAGAATCTGCAAACATGGCCTGCTCTAAATGACTCTACAAAGCCACCTAATCCATGAGCAGCCAAATTGTCAGCAGAAACACAAAAGATGGTGCCTCTGACATTCTGACCAACTCTTTCGATGAAGACACCGTCTTGTTCCAGAGTACGAACATCACGCAGAAACGGAGCAAGTACAGCTGCATATCCATACTTATGGAGGTCTGTCACTTTTACCAGTAGTGCTAGCTGTATAGCATGTAATGCTGATCGGTATTTTGGCGGCACATTAGCGAGGACCCAATATACAGCGCAAAGTTTGTGAATTTTGCGCGATGTGCCAAGTGGATTGGCAATTTCAAGATCATCAATATATAACTGGAGTGGTAGGATGAGACCCCCTGTTGACAGTAAGTCATTTTCAAGGAAATGAGAGCCATCAGAGCATAATGCATATTGACCAGATGTGGCATTTGGTTCAGTAATCTTGTTAAGAATGTCTGTGTTTTTAAACAACTCTTGAATCATTAAAAGAATAGGAACATACATGCTGGTATGTCCAGATTGCTCCAACTGATACTCCACTGGCATTACACAAGGATAGTTGCACTCAATAAAGGTTTTTCTGCGCTTAGATGAACTCAACTCAGCACCTTTAGAGGTTGATGTGGACAGAACATTGCAGTCCATGACAGCGGCAACAACTTCACTCAGTGTAGTTTCTGCAATGCTGTGACCGTTTCTCTGCAATATGTCACTAACTGCCTCTTTGATCAACGGCTCAGATAAGGAGAAGATCTGATTCAAGTGGTCTACTATTTCTTGAGTAGCTGTGTTTGAGACATGGAGGATAGCCTGCATCTTTAGGAATAAGGAAGATACATTTTTTTTAAGTTGATTTCTTAGACTGTCTGTATCACACTGATCATCATTCCCCACCTCTGTGCTCTGGTATGGGCATTCTTCATGCAAATCACTAGTTACTTCAGAAATACTGGCTTGGAGATTATGGGGATCCTCACTGACAATGTCAGTTTGGAAGTCTGATGCAAGACTTGCTTGGTGTGCTCTACTTTTATGGGAATTGAATGAAGAGTAGACATTTGTGCTATAGCTACAATCCTTATATGGGCATGTCACTGTTTCATGATTTTTCAAATGCTTTCTGAGATGACTGAAAAGGGCAGATTCAGAAAAGGGTTGATAAAATGTGCATAAAGGGCATTTAAATAACACAGGCCCCTGACTCTGCTCTGCACAACTGCTAAGTTGTGCTGTATGATATCTTGACAAATGAGTACTCAATGCATTAAGTGTCTTAAATGTACAAATGCAATCAGTGTAGAGGCATGGAAGAGGGCTGATTCTGGAATAGTGACTGTGCTGCAGCCTGTAGTGTCTAAATAACTGTATTCTGGAGGTGAAAGAAGCTGCGCACAACTTACACTGCCAGATCATGTTGGAAACACATTCAAAACTTCCAGTAAGTCCAGTGGTGCTGGCTGCTGCCACCGCGTAGGTCCAACTCTAACAGTCCTCCGTGCTGCCTCTCTTTGGCACTGCTTCCCGCCACTCACGCTCAACTTTTTGTTCTTCTATTTTTTTGCCTTCTGCTTCTGTCTTAACTTCTTGAAACTGAAACAGAGAGATACAAAGGAACAAACAACTGAACAATTAAAAAGCATCCAAACAGTGTCAAATTATGAATACTTCAAGTTTTCCCTGTTAATGACATTTTCATTTAATCCCCAAAGTGTGAATGCATCAGCAGTCAAGCTACTAAAGCCATCAAGCATATTTAACACTAGAATATTTGCAATTCCAGCGGAAAGTGCAGTGTGGATGCCCTCTGCTGAAATGTCTGATGCATCTGTGGAAATTTGTATGAAAAGACAGAATTGTAGAATTTTTGGAAATCTTGTATAAATATGTATTATATCATAACAAAGTGTGAGATTCGCTGAAAAATAGTATTACATTAAAAACGCTCAGGCTTATATACAGTGTGGAGAACAAGTATTTGATACACTGCCAATTTTGCAGGTTTTCCCACTTACAAAGCATGTAGAAGTCTGTCATTTTTAAAATAGTAAAATGCAAATGAATTACTTAGAAATCATACAATATAATGTATATAATGTATTCTGGATTTTTGTTTTAGATTCCGTCACTCACAGTTGAAGTGTACCTATGATAAAAAAATACAGACTTCAGTATTATCAGTAGTATCAAATACTTGTTCTCCCCACTGCAAGTGCAGGCATGAGGTTACCAAGCCAGCAGCGCCATCTTCTTTTTCGACTTTTCCACCCTGGGACCTGGTTTCAAAAAAGTGCGTTTTCAGGCACCGAAAACGCCGGATCCATCGTTACGGTCGGCCTAAACGCACAAGACCTATGCGGTTTCACTCGAAAATCGTCTCCGTGTGGATTGGCCCAGCGTGTGTGTGTGTGTGTGCGTGCGTGCGTGCGTGCGTGTGTGTGTGTGTGTCAGAGTGACACGTGCTGTGCAGAGGGAGAGAAAACTGCAGGAAAAGGCAGAAAATAACCGACAGAAAAGATAGATTTCATGAACAAACCGTTGTAACCATCACTGAAACGAAACGAGGCTTTCCTGAACGTGTCGGTCTATAATTTATGTGACTTCCGGTACGGAATGGACTTGTAGCACGAGGGAGAGAAACTCGTTTGTCTGCCGCAATACACACCCATTATAAAAACAGATTTGGAATAAAAACTTGCTCAGCTTTAAGCTGTGATAGTTTAAAAACGGTAAAATATATTTACAAGTTGAATCCAGGGTTAATAGTTTAATGCCATTTCGGCATCAACACTAATTACTGTAAAGAAAAGCAGCAGCACTTGAACTTAAACTGCGTGGTTAAATCAACGCTAGCTAGCCCTGCTAGCACAAGGTTTCCCTCGGCTAGAGCGGCAAAGCAAATAAAAAACAGGAACCCGCCATTTCTGCAATATACTAATACTGTATTAACATTCAAAACTTACAGTAAGTCCGGAGATGCTGGCTACTGCCGTGTGGGTCCAACTCTGTTTAGGTCTCCGCTGCTTCTCGTTGCTCTTGTTGCTGACTCCCGCTCGCGCTTTTCTTCTGTCTTTTTTTTTTTTCTTCAACAGAGCGGCAGAAATCATGCGCAGTAGCGCCACCTTCTGCTTCGGAGGGGGAATCAGAGACTCTGAATAAAAACTGATCCCTGCACCTGACCTCAACACTTAAGGGAAAAATAAAAAATATATAGGCTACATTAAACTGATAAGACAATAAAGATTGAAATAAATAACCTACATTTTGCCTTCCACTAATTTCAAATTTAAGACCATTTCCCAAATCAAATTGTTGCTGGTGTTGTTTTATTATGATTGCAATTTATTTGTTATGATCAATTTTACTTGCTGAAGCACTTTGAGATTTTATTGTATTTTAGGCTGTGCTATACATATGAAGTTTATTATTAAATCCTACCAATGTGAAACAACAGAACACGTAATTACTTAATTCTATTAAGTTGTGCTTAAGTTATGTTTTTAAGTTATGCTTACTTAATATACAAATAGTTCAATTTAATAAAAAAATATTAGTTTAAGTTACTCAAAAAGGAAGAACGTGTTCCACAAACGTGACATAATTAAGTTAGTAGAACTTTATTTAAACTTTGAGTATGCACTACTTAATCTATTTAATTACTTTGAACGTTCGGGTTTACAGTGTATGGCCCTGGAAATTATGTTTTCATTTATTTTTACCATTTTCAACATTGTCAATCAATGACATTTAAATATTAAAATGTGTCCCTATTTCAGCAAATCTCTTGTGCCACCAATAGGTCACAGTTGCAGTTTTGAAAGGGCTATATCTCCGGTCGACTTGATCATATAGTCTTGGGCCTAGTCTCATATGGTCTCTCTTTTTAAGCTCTCCAACTTTGCAAATGGAACCATGTGCTGACCAGATTTTCTGACAAGACTAGATTTTCCATTTTGCATCTTAAATTTTCTCAGAAACATACTTTTATTATCTCCGCCTAGACAATGCATCCTACTAGAAGCACACCACCTTTATTCGATGCCCTAGACGAGTAAGAGCTATCAAAAGAGTTTAGAAATCTGAAACAATTTAACGCCACAATAACAGAAAGTGGGTGTATCTGTGAGGAAAGAAATTGACAATATTGAGTAACCAAGTGTCATAATGACCTTTGAAGCGGTTCTCACTTAATTTATCGACTTGGCCTCATGGGGCAATATAACCATTTGTGGGACCCATAAGCACAGATGTTAATGAGACATGGGCACCCCCTATCTGCATTTATTATTTATTTTTATTATCATTCACCATTATTATTTCCTATTCTAACACTATTTTATTTACGTTAGTTGGTCTGTATGCTGATGAATGTAACGGTAAGAATGTGTGTGGTATTGTGAGGCAGAAGTAGATGTAGGCACTGTGGGCAGCCAGGGGTCCAGCTAGGGGTCCTCAGGGTCAGGAGTTCAGTAGACGTACGTCAGTAGTAGTAGCTGCAGTAGACGGAGTGCCACAGAGAGCAACCACGTTAATGTGACTGTATTCCTGTGTTGTCAGGTGAGCATGTTTGTAAATTATTACAGCTCAGAACAAAGAACAGTGTCCCCTCATATTTTCACAGTGATAGGAGTTACATTACAGTGACCAGCTGATTAAATTGTGTGAATGTGGAAGCAGTATGTGTGGCAATGTTTACGGTTTAAGAAACTTTAAGTGTGTGCATGTGTGTGCTGCAGTAGACAGAGCGCCATAGAGAGCGACCACGTTAACGTGTCTGTATTCCTGCGTTGTCAGAATTAAAGAAAACATAAACTTCATGCACACCTGGGAGTGAATCTGTCCAAGTGTGCAACACATTCCTATGTAAGAATCCTGTTCATTGACTTCAGTTCAGCATTCAACACCATCGACCCTTCCAAACTGATCACCAAACTGTGATCTGGACATTGACCCCTCCCTCCGCAACTGGATATTAGACTTCCTGACCAACAGACCACAGTCTGTTAGGATTAACGGTCACACCTTCTCCACCCTCACCCTGACCACTGGCGTTCCGCAGGGCTGTGTGCTGAGCCCTCTCCTGTACCCCCTCTTCACCCATGACTGCACACCGACACTGGTTCAAACACCATTGTTAAGTTTGCAGACGACACAATGGTGATAGGCCTCATCAGCAACAACGATGAGTCAGCGAACAGGGAGGAGGTCCAGTGCCTAGCTGCGTGGTGTGCTGACAACAATCTATGAGTGGCCGTCAGGGACATTATTCGGAATTACCATTCACACACACTAGTGAAATGCTCTCACACACACAACTGAAATGTTATGCTCTCACACACACAACTGACATGTTATGTTCTCACACACACTAGTGAAATGCTCTCATACACACATATGAAATGCTCTCACACACACTAATGAAATGCACTCATAAACACATGAAATGCTCTCACACACTACTGAGATTTCAGTCTAAACGGAAGGCATTTTATTGTAAACAGAAGTCATTTCAGTGTAAACGGAAGGCAGCTCGGAAGAGAAAGTGTAGTGTCTTTGGAGCGCACATGATTCTCAGGAGCTTTCCGTGCTCTAACAGAAGCTGCCGCTTTACTAAACAACATTTTGGCGTCGGCAGAGACCATTCGAACATTGTCTAACGCAACAAGCGGGCAACAGTCGCACGTTGCCAACGCGGTGGAGTTGATTTAAGGCTGGGTTATGCTTTGTTTATGCTTCCACGTTGACGCAAAGCTGGGGTTGCGGACCCTTTACAGACCCTTTACAGACCCTTTACGTCCTTGACGTGCACCTCCCAAAATCGACTTACAATTTTGTATATTGTTTCTACATACAAACAATTTTGATTTGCCTACACATTCGCTATTCCCTACAACGCTATTCCCATCTTGCAGCTACAGCTGGCTGTGGGTGGCCGCTGAGGCTGCGAGATGGGAATAGCGTTGTAAGTCGACTCTCCACTGTGTTGGCACCTGAGGCAACGTGAGACTGTTGCCCGCTTGTTGTTGCATTAGACAATGTTTGAATGGTCTCTGCCGATGCCAAAATGTTATTTAGTAAAGCGGCAGCTTCTGTTAGAGCACGGCGGTGAAAGAGGCTAAACGACTGTACTCTGAGAAGCTCCAACACTACTTCTCAGCCAACGACTCTGCGTCTGTCTTGAAAGGGCTTAGGCAAATCACCAACTAAAAACCTAAAGCCCCCCACTCCATCAACGACCATCGTCTGGCCAATGACCTGAATGAGTTCTACTGCCGCTTTGAAAGACACTCCCAACAGCTCCAGTGTATCACCTCCACCTCCCCCACCTCAGCGGAGGCCTGGGCTCCTCCACCAATGCCCAACTTAAAGGTCCCCCCATCGACCCACCCACCTCAGTGACGACTCTTTCCCCCCACAGGAAGGACGTCAACAAACTCTTCAGGAGACAGAACCCCCGGAAAGCTGCTGGCCCGGATTCTGTCTCCCCCTCCACCTTGAAGCATTGCGCTGATCAGCTGTCTCCAGTGTTCACAGATATTTTCAACACCTCACTGGAGACATGTCACGTGCCAGCCTGCTTCAAGACCTCAACTATAATTCCTGTTCCCAAGAAGCCAAGGACCACAGGACTTAACGACTTCAGAATCGTTGCCCTGACCTCTGTTGTTATGAAGTCCTTTGAGCGCCTTGTGCTCTCACACCTGAAAGGCATCACCGACCCCCTCCTGGACCCCCTGCAGTTTGCCTATAGAGCCAACAGGTCTGTAGACGATGCAGTCAACTAGGCCTTCCACTACATCCTCCAGAACCTGGACTCCGCAGGAACCTACGCCAGGATCCTGTTTGTGGATATCAGCTCTGCTTTCAACACTATCATCCCGGCTCTGCTTCAGGAGAAGCTCTCCCACTGAGTGTGCCTGACTCCACCTGCAGGTGGATTACAGCCTTCCTGTCTGACAGGAAGCAGCATGTGAAGCTGGGAAAACACATCTCCGACTCACAGACCATCAGCACCGGTTCCCCCCATGGCTGTGTTCTTTCTCCTCTGCTCCCTGTACACAAACAGCTGCACCTCCAGTCACCAGTCCGTCAAGCTTCTGAAGTTTGCGGATGACACCACCCTCATCGGACTCATTTCTGATGGTGATGAGTCTGACTACAGGTGGGAGGTAGACCATCTGGTGACATGGTGCAGCCGAAACAACCTAGAGCTCAACGCTCTAAAGACAGTGGAGATGGTTGTGGACTTCAGGAAGAACTCTCCTCACCTGCCCCCATCACCCTCTGTGACTACACAATTGACACCGTGGAGTCTTTCCGCTTCCTGGTGTGGCAAGGCGAGCGGTATGAGGGTTGCTGACAACGCCACCTGGGGGCTTTCACCCCAGGATATAACCAGGTTTGGCAAATCACACAAGGCACACAGGTTGAAGAATCCCACAGGACGAGAGCGTGATGTCCAATTATAAAAATCTATTCATTAAACAATTATTTAAAAAAGGAGCAACAGACTAAATCAACAATAATATCAATAGCAAATAATAATAATAGCAATAGCAAATAATAAAGGAGTGATATGGGAGGTTACTAAAGGAAAAGGGGACAGGGCTGGGGCTTACCACGACAGCGGTAGCAAACAAAAAGGGAGGGATCCAAAACTACACTGCACCCGTGACACAGCAACCCGAAACGTGAAAAAGGGACCACCACCAGGGAACCGCTGTCGCTCTGGGCCCTCAGCACCTGTCAACCAAAAAAACACAATCAAAAACAAGAAATCAAGGCAACCCTCCCACACATACAATACCCAAAAATAAACAATTCTTAAATCACAAATTATCTAATCAAAATAAACAAAATAAAGTTTCTAATCAATAAATCAAATATAACCCAAAAACCCAATCGACAATAATTAAAAGAAAGTAATAACAGGAAATAGAAATAACACAATCGAAATAATTGAGTGTCTGCCACAGATTAAAACAGTTCGGATGGCTCCGTCTTTTATGAGGGTTGACCACGTGGTCCAGGCTGTATGGCGATAGCTTTGGCCGTCAGTACAAATAAAACCCAGTAGAACCAAGTAGAACCAAAAAGAACCAAGTAGAACCAAAAAGAACTAAGACAGCAGCGAGGCTCCCAGCGGCGAATGACGGCCGCACACGGAGAGCAGGATCGAGGTGTCACAGCGGCAGGAGGAGGAAGCCCGCAGCTCAGACGCTGACAGTGATGGCTGGGAGAAAGCAATAATCAATAAATCTCAGAACCAGACCATCGGCAGCTTAATATAAAAAGACAGACAACTGAGCGTCTTACCCACAGAGAGCGCACAGCGCACACACGGCCCAAGGGGGGGGCAGCCCAGCTACCAGTCACAACGCGCTGCTAGGACGGAGCAAACCCCCAATAAACACACGGCAAGTGATGTAGCTGAATGAATCGAGCAGAGCAAAGCATGCATACCTTTGTTTTTAAACCTGATCTGCTGACCAGCGAGACGCCGCCACGCACACGGTTGTCGGCTCCGTGAAGGAGGAGAGGAAGCGGAAAGAGGAAGAGGAAGAGGAAGGGTCCGACCGGGCGTATTTATAGGCGATCACCTGCTGATTACCTGCCACACTGCCCCTCACGACGGGGAGTGTAGCGCTATCCTGCCACACTATCAAGGAGCGAGATTCCTCGCTACTCAAGTAACAGCAATAATAACCGAAAAACTAGGGGAAACTGACAGTTTTTACAATAGAAGTCTTCTTCTTTTTCTTATTGAATGGCGGTTGGCAAATGTGCCTTTATAAGGGAGCGCGTGAGAAATTTGTGCTGCGTGAGAAATTTGCATATGACCCCTGACCTCCTCAAGCAGGAAAGCCGGGGTCGGGGAGCTGCCTACGACCAGTCCGATTTACACTAGGCTGAAACTGTCGCAGACTCCCCGCTGGGCGGTCGTACGTCCACCCTGGAGGTGGCGTACGACAAAGACGTACGTCCATAAAAATGCCAGACATACGACACAAGGGGCCGATTTACACGCAGCAAAGATGACGACGTACGTCATTGTCGTACGTCGCCATATTTTCCCCGTGTGAATTGGGTATTAGTTACATAGTAAATGTATGTTCAAATGGGAAAAAAGAGGCACAGAATAGCAGCATGAGTACAGCGCAATCTTGTACGGAGTAGACTCAGCGGCGCTTGAGTCAACTCCGTACAAGATTACACAGCATACTAATGCACAACTCGGCGTCCCCACGTCACCAAACCGTGCAAGTTCTGAAATTTTGTTTGAGTTCTGGGATGGAAATCGGACACATTTTTTGTTCGAGAAGCAATTCATTCGACTTAAAAAGTTTTCAGTGTATTTCTGACTAATGAAACAACATCAATTAAACAACAACAACAACAACAATTGCCTTTTCATTACAACTGAATGGTACATACTGATCATGGTATATTGCACATTAGACGATAACATATTTGTACTTCAAATACACACCTATGCTGTAACAAAACAATGCAGAGCTTGAACTGGTTATGGGTGAAATACAGAACATGGCTTCAGTTAAACAGGTTTGAAACCATTAGTTTGTCCCGTCATTTTGTCAGTTTTAAGGCTTGAAACCCTCTATTATGAAAGACAAAATGTTGTTTTATTTTTGAAACTTTTCTCTTCATCATCTTAGTTGATTATGATTGCTAGGTGATGTAATCACCTGATTGCATAAATATACAACAGCATTCCCACAACATATAATGTGACTTATAACAATTAATATTAACAATAATATTGTTAGCACTGTTGGGGCATCCTCTAAAACACATGTAATGCTAAATATTTATCCCTCCCATCTTTACTTTGCTTTAACACAACATATAAATAATTATAATCACATCTAAATCATAGCATGAATAACAACAATGATAATCCTGGAAACAATGCAAAGATTAAAAACAACAATCAGGAATAAAAAATGTTATGTATTTAACTGTAATGATACTAAAAATACTGTGATAATTTTCTCAATTTTGTAAATGACAAAATAATTTATTTTCCCATATGCTATTTTTTGGTTCTAGCTTTGTTAAAATGTGCACCTAAAATAGCAGAAAGGGTTTTTAAATAAGGCTACTTGAATGTTTTGACATTAACAATTCTTTTTATATTTACAGATCCAAAATATGTTGTTGATAAAAAACGTTGCATACACTGGGAATAAAATACCTTTTATGTTTTATTTTTTGTCAAATGTTATGTCTTTCAGATTTAAAGGCTTTTGGGTTAATTATGAAAAAAGGAATAAATAGATACTTACGTAGCCTTCCGTAAAGAAGGCAGGTCAGTGTTGTAGGTTTCTGTCATGACATGTATCACAGTGTATACAGTGGGGGCACAGTGATATATCCTCGTACAAAAACCCCTCTCACTCTGGCTGGGGATTACGACCTCCACGTAAAAACCTGCTCTCTGATCGTCTTTAGCCAATACAGTCCTGCATTGGTCTCAAGTATGTCACTCAAGAAAATTATTAAGTTTATCTTACATTTTTCTATATGGGTTTTGAGAAAGGGGTAATCTATTAAGATGCATGCTTTATGCATAGCAATACTTACTATATGTAGCTTAGTTTTACTATGTGGCTTTATGGTTGTGTGCTGTATGGGATGTGCAAAATCAATCTAGGCCTATTGTTTTCATTTTAACGTTAGGTTTTTGATGGAGAAATTGTTTGGGATTTTACATACACAAATATGTTAAGTAGTTGTTACCACTTTAATATATTACTGTTATATTACTGTTAAAATATCCCATACAAGAATTTGTTACAATTATTATTTTGAAAAATACATTTAATTAACATATCATTTTATTTTATGTACTTTAACAATTTTACAAGTTGAAAAAAGTGTTGATTCATACACAAGTCACTCATAAAGCTATGTTTAATGAAGTTTAATATTAATCACTTCAAAGATATACAAAACTATATAATGTTGTTGAGGAGAACTTATTGACACATTATACGTTTGGTATTGTGGCAGCAAACTTTATGTCAACCTCATCCACAGGAAATGTCTTCAGTGCATGTGTTTCCATCTTATGCTGCAAAGACGCAAGTTTCCCGTTTACACATGGTGACTACCAGCCCACGAAAGAATTATTGCTCAACCACAGCCTCGAATCATGGTGGAGTGGGGGAGGAGGATCAGATTCTCACAACGTAAGAATTTGCAGAGGAGTAAACAGGTATTAGGCAACCCTGATAGGCAACCCTACGAGGTGTGACAACGCTACCAGGTGTTATACCAAATGTTTTCAGATGTCCAATAGAATATCCCCCAGAATCTTACATATCATGACTTTTGCCTCTTCTTCAATTGTTCTATTCTACAAGAGATCAGTTGCTTCATAGACCCATGACATGTTAAAGTAGAATGGAAAAAAATAGGAAGTGGAAGTTGTACAATGTACAGACTTGGGATGCCTTTGTTGGGATTGTACATTGCAATACAGGAGAAACAAGTTCACAAGCATTCAGAGGTGTCTCTCTCTTAACTGATGTATCGGGGAGTGTTTCTACAGCATATAATTGTTTATCATTGGTTAAACAGCACATCATAGCAACAGCATAGTTTCAATGTTAACCTAATGGTCTGTGATGGAAACACCAAGAACTGCCAGGTGCATAACAGGAACTGACTGTGTGTTACGCTCTGTTGGTGTATTCACAGAATAGAATCAGGGAAGGCTATATATACTCTGTTTCAGAAATAAACAAAATCTTGGAAATAGATACATTTTCAAAGACACTTTTTGAAGTTCAGTAAACACAGTTTAATTCTAATTAATAAAAGGGCATTGTTTACTTTTTTGATAGCCTCTCAGAAGTGTATAATTGTGACAATAGTTTATCACATTTTGGTATAAATGGCAGTTGTGGAGATAGAAAGGTCCTATTGCCCTGAGAATTGACAGCCTTATTCCAGGGCCCTCTCTGATCCCGGTGGCGGGGCAGATGGGGGGTTAGGGTTAGGGTCCCCTTTTTCACTGAAAGACTTGTCAGATTTTAGAATAATTTACAGCAATGCCTTGTGATTACAATGCATTGGGAACTAGAGCTCCCAAATTGATTTTAGGAGACTGTAATGCCTTCATGTAATTTATTATTTGTTATTCTTGGCTCCCATTAATTGGATCACTTTTTACAATCTTTGGATGACCTCTCAGGGAGGAATTACATCACTTCCAGTTGGGCTAAAACCACTAAATTGATATTCTTGTATATCCTTTAGGCCCCTCTTTCATATGAAAAAACTAATTAAAACATTTGAAATCATTTTTTTTAACAGGAAAAGTGCATCAAGTTGGATTGGAGAGACACGACCAAGCGCTGTGTTTTTGTTGCAGGACACCTAGCCTCAACATGCTGTTGTAAGCACATGGACTGTCACTGTTGTGGGGAAAAGAGCCATGTTGATTGAATATGCCGGCAGGAACAAGAGAAGATGAAGAGATCAGGACCAAATTGGTTGGCAGAAATAGAGACTTCAGAAATGTACAAAAAAGAAACTGGGTTGAAACTGGGTTTGCTGGGTTGAAATGGGATTCACAGGCTACGGGGTCTCACTGTTGCTCGAGTGGAAGGCTGACTTGGACGCATTGGTTATATTTGAATATTACAGCCAGTGTGAGTAAATTGGCAACATCCATCGTTTGAGTCCTCAAGAAGGATGGCTCAGTCAGATTAGCTACTTTAGGCCAGAGCCTTTTGATCATGACAACATATCTGTAGTGTGCTGCAGCTCACTCCACTTCACCCCTGGGACAGGTATTTTGGAAGCGTGCACATTTTGACTTTGCGGGTCCATTTGAGTAGAATATGTAAAGTGTAAAGGGGCATTTAGTACTCTTTTGTCCAAAGTGACTTACAATAAGTACATTTGTGGGGTTCGACATGTGGACAGTTGGAGGAGGGGGATCAAGGGGATCAATAACGGTTAGTAGACGACCTGCTCTGTCGACCCGCTCTACTGAGCTCCTGCCGCCCCACATCTCATTATGGATATGTGATTGTGGATGCACACAGCAAGTGGTCAGATGATCCCAAGTATACGTTCGACAACTGCATTGAGGAACTAGGGGTGGTTTTCGGTCGTTTTGGATTCCCTACAGTACAAGCAGATCAAGCAAAGTGAGCCACACATCACAGAGAGAGTCTTCACTCCAGGAGATCCTGTACTTGCTTCGAACTACAGCATTGGCCTAACTTCCTGCTACCATCACTGCACAGACTGGTCCATTATCCTATGCGGTCCAGACTACCGAGGATATTGTCTGGAAAAAGCATGCATATCAACTACTTGTAGCTGCTTGTACAACATCCACCGAGCTACAGAAAACAAATCCAGATGTGCTGCAGGGTGAAGCTATGGCTGATCTTTGCTACGCAGAGAGATTATTCAGCAGCGGATCCAGCCGTTGAATCAGACCGTGCCTCACCAGTGTAAAACTTCTGAAACCTCTGAACTGCCTACACTGGTGTCAACGGCACCTGTCAGAAATGTTTTCCAGATCAAGGTGAACTGCTGGTACCCAGCCATTGAACAGGGGCCTCCTAGACATCTTGATTAGTTCAGTGGCTATCCATTACAAAGAGCACAATAATCTCCATGGGTTTAGCCAAGGGTTGAGGTAGTCTACCCTCACACCAAGGTTAACATTTAGTTTTTTTGTTTCTTATATTTTTCAGATTTATGAAAAGAAAGAAAATAAAACTCCTTGTTTGTCTTGAGTATAATAATAATAATAATAATACATTTTATTTAAAGCGCCTTTCAAAACACCCAAGGTCACTTCACAAGGTTGTAAAAATCTAATTAAAATTAAAATAAAAATGAAAAATATCATCAGTGAGTCACTACTTTTAAAGTCAGTCATTGAGTCGGAGTGTCTGATGCAGTCTGGCAGTGAATTCCACAGCTTGGGAGCGATGTAGCTGAAAGCCCTCTCTCCCATAGTGCTGAGGTTTATTTTCGGGACATGCAGCAGGCCTGCTGAGGAGGATCTCAGTGAGCGGGCAGGAGTGTAAGCTTCCAGGAGGTCAGTGAGGTAGGTAGGGGCGTTGTTATGAAGGGACTTATATGCCAGGAGCAGGACCTTGAACTGAATTCTGTAGGCAACTGGAAGCCAGTGTAATTGCATGAGCAATGGTGTTATATGGTCAGTGGATTTGGAGCATGTTTTAATCCTTGCTGCAGAATTCTGGATGAGTTGGAGCCGGTGGAGTAGCTTATTTGGGATTCCAGACAGAATGGAATTACAGTAGTCAAGGCGGGAAGTCACATATGCATTGACAAGGACTTCTGCATTCTGCTGGGTGAGCACTGGGCGAAGCCGTGCAATGTTCCTCAGATGAAAAAAGGCACTTCTAGATATGTTGTTGATGTGTGCATTGAATGACATTGTTTTGTCCAGTATGACACCAAGGCTCTTGACCTGTTTGGAGCAAGGGATGGTGCTGCCATCAACACAAATGGTGAAAGGTTCCATCTTAGTGTGGTGGATCGCATGGGCGTAGCCCTGCGTAACACTCAAGGCACGCACAGCCAATGGCTTGGCATAGTCGCGCTATAAAACAGGACGCAATGTTTGTTGTGGATGACGCCTCAATCCTGTTCCTCGCACTTCCGGCTATGTCCCGTCGACCTGCTTCTTGGTATGATCACTCTTCCCACACTCCTACTCTCGCTTGATTTCGTAGTCGTAATGTGATCAATCATGCTTGCTATTTATGGCTTTGTAGCACTCAACCTGTCGCTGGCATTACTTGGTGCTGTTCGGTGGTTTGTGCCGGTCGAACGCTCGCATTCCGTTCTGTCGAGGTGATTTCCCGAACAGAAGAACTAGCTAGAGCCAGCGAGCTTCTAATCTGAGAGGGAAACGGCTGATTGCCTGGTAGGTAGCAACTTTGAGTACTTTGCTGCGTCACTTTCTGCTTTATGGCTTGTTTTAATTGTTTGTTCTATTATGCCTTGTAGATACCGTGGTCTTGGGGCTTGCGACCACTGCTGTTTTTGCCACGCTCTATCTTCGCGACAAACACTTCCACTGTTTGACACGCTGACCGTGAAGACGCCGACAACTCATCTT
Organism: Urophycis tenuis; assembly: GCA_036785325.1. NCBI lineage: Eukaryota > Metazoa > Chordata > Actinopteri > Gadiformes > Phycidae > Urophycis > Urophycis tenuis. Next base: position 995,699 of record JAXIVH010000036.1, on the reverse strand, counting down.
AAAGGGGCTAAGTGCCTTGTCTTGTGTCTGTGTATCTGCTGTGAATGCGTGTGTAAATGCGTTACGTGTGCATATAGTGTTTGTGTGGGTTCATTTGTTTTTGTGTGTGTGGTTTTCAATTGCGTCGCGTTTGTTTAATTGTTTGTTTTGGTTTCTGTGTTAAAGACTGGTGGGAGGCTTTTGTACTGCTGTGGATCATCAATGATCCTTGTAGTGTGTCTACCACACATGTTTATTTTGGGTTGGATTTGCTATTTCTGTTTGTTTTGTTAATCACTGGTGGGAGGCTTTTTGTGCTGCTGTGGATCATCAGTGATCCTTGTCTACCAAAAGTTTTGGTTTTGATTTGTTATTTTCTTTTGTTTAAACATTGGTGGGAGGCCATTTGATATACTGCTGCGGATCACCATTGATCCTTATGGCTGGCCAACCACACCTTATTGCAATTGTGTTTTGTTGATTTGTGTGTAGGTGAGTAACCCTCGCCCACCTACCCATTCCCTTATTTTCCTGTTTGCCTCCAGGTGCTGAGAGCTCAAGGCAGGGAAGACGGTCTCATCCTCCAGGTGGTGGTGTTCCCCCCCCTTACTGTGTGGTGTGTAGGTTTGGTTGAGAAGTAGAGCTGGGTGTCATCAGCATAGCAGTGAAATTGAACACCATGTCGTCTGAGGATAGTGCCAAGTGGGAGAAGGTAGATGATGAACAATAGAGGGCCTAACACAGACCCCTGGGGCACCCCTCTTGTCACAGCAGTACTCTCAGATTTGTAGCTCAGCATTTGTACGCACTGGGTCCTTCCAGAGAGATAGGAGGTGAACCACTGGTGAGCACTGCCACGCACTCCGATATCAGCTAGACGCTCCAGCAGAAGATGGTGAGAGATGGTATCAAAGGCTGCACTGAGATCAAGGAGAATCAGGATGGAAATAAGTCCATCATCAGCTGCACAGAGGAGATCATTGGTAATCTTGATCATGGCCATTTCAGTGCTGTGCATTGGACCAAATCCAGACTGGAATGGTTCAAAGAGATCATTGTCCTTCAGGTGATCCTGGAGTTGAGTCGCCACTATTTTCTCAAGCACTTTAGAGAGAAAAGGCAAGTTGGATATAGGCCTGTAGTTATTGAAGTTATTAGAATCCAATCCAGGTTTTTTCAGCGTTGGTCTGACAATAGCAGTTTTAAAGGCTGATGGTACAGTGCCAGAGAGAAGAGAGGTGGTAAGTATTGCTGTAATCCTCGGAGCAATGGATGGCAGGCAGCTCTTAACCAGGGTTGTAGGAAGAGGGTCCAGCTGACAGGTGGAGGAATTGCATTTTTTGATGAGGCCACAGATGGTACTTTCAGCAGGGAGACTGAATTCACATAGTTCATTGTTGTAAGATGAGCCCCGAGTGCTCAGTGAGCATGGTTGTTTCAGCTGAGTAAGTGAACATTCTAATTGCTGATGGATTGCCTCAATTTTGGTGTTAAAAAAGTTCAAGAAGGCTGAGCAGCGTTCATCAGAGAGTTCCTGGTGGGTGATGTTATCAGGTGGCTTAAGAAGATCATTAACAGTGGAAAAGAGAGTCCTGGTGTTTCCTTGTCCTTCACTGATAACCTGTGCATAGTATGATCTTTTTGCAACACAGAGAGCATTCTTATACTGATGTAAGTGTTCAGAGTACATGTCTTTATGCACAGCCCATGGATTTCCTATCCCGAAGTTCTGGTGTAAACCAAGGAGCGGAGTGCACAAATGAAACAGTTTGCGTCTTCATAGGAGCAACTCTGTCAAGTGCTGTAGACAAGCAGTCATTATAGTGGTCAACTAGAACCCCCAATGAACTATTAAAAGCAGGTGAGGGATAAGTGGCAATTAGAGAGGTGAGTTCCTCTGGTTCCACCTTTTTGATGTTACGATATGACATGAGGTGTCAAACTGTACAGCTTTGTGATCAGATATGGGTAGTTCAGCAGTACTGATATTGACAGGCTTGATAACAGAGCAACATACCAGATCTAAGATATGTCCTCTGTTGTGGGTTGGACAGTTAACATGTTGCGTAATGCCAAAGGAGGCAAGCATATCCATAAAATCTATTGTGAATGCATTAGAACAGTTGTCTATGTGTATATTAAAATCCCCCATCAGGATGATATTAGGAGACATTGCATTCAAAGCAGTAAGAACAGTTGAAAGTTCAGAGATAAATATATTTGATGGTTTAGGTGGTCTGAGCTTAACAGCCAGCAGTTCAAAAGAGGTTTGATCAGGCACAGAGAGTGGTGTCAGTTTCACATTCTCGCGATAGAGCAGTGCGAGACCACCTCCCCTCCCGGATGAGCGGGGTTTACAGATGTAAACAAATCCATGCGGGACTGCTTGATTCAGGTGGAAGAAATCATTGCTCTGCTGCCAGGTTTCCGTGAGACATAGAAAGTCCAGTATATGGTCCACAATGAAGTCGCTGACGAGAGAAGCTTTGTTGGTGAGCGATCTTATGTTGAATAGCCCAGCTTTCAGTCGGTTTGACGGACAGTGCATATCCGATCTGGGCAGACGGGCAAGCACAGTATGGTCAACTCGTCGATCAGGCTTCAGTATGGGAACGTTCATCTTAAAAGTGAAGGAGATTATGTGTATTTGATTTACTTCCATTGTTTGTCCCACCACACTTACCATGCATTGTGGCACAGTAAATGTAACAAGGCAACGTTAGAGTATGGAGTACAACATCCACGTGGACTCAGCCAGCTGCTCCTTTGCCTCTGATTTTATGACACTTCTGGACTGTTTTAGTATTACACAGCATGTGATTGGTCCAACTCATGCCAAAGGCCAGACCCTCGACCTTGTGTGCTCCACTGGAACCACCCCCGGCAACCTTCAGTGTGAAGACCTGGCAATATCTGACCATCTTGCCATCTCTTTCTCTGTTGCTATGCCCCTATCCCGTCTCCCCAGCAAACGTACCATTACATTCCGGAAAATCAAACAGGTGCACACATCCGTGCTGCCGACACTACAACTCTGCCGACTGGTGGAACACTACAACTCTGCTCTCTCTCTCAGTCTGGACTCTGTTTCCCCTCTCATCACCCGGCAGGTCTCCATCTCTCGCCCCGCTCCCTGGTTCACTCCTGAGCTTCGCCTCATGAAGGCAGCTGGCCGCCGGCTTGAGAGGCGCTTCAGGACATCTGGCCTCACTGTACACCAGGAGGCTTACAAAGAACATGTCAGGGAATACAAGGAGGCCCTCTCTAAGGCAAAGACACTCTACTTCTCCAAGCTTATCAATAACCAACAAAACCACCCCAAAAAACTTTTCACAACCATCAACCGTCTCCTGCGCCCCCCGACGCTCACCAACCCTCTGACGCAGTGGACCTGTGCTCCAGGTTCCTGGACTTTTTCAACTGCAAAGTGGAAACCATTCACAACCACCTCCTCCAACAGTCTATGTCACTCTCTCACACTGCCCATCATCTTGGTGCCGACACCCTGCAGTGCTGTCTCTCCTCCTTTGTCACACTGGACGCTGACCAGGTGCATGACTTAGTGTCCTCTTCCTGCAAGTTGGACCCCATGCCTACCTCCCTGGTGAAAACCTGCCTCCCTTGTATCTGCCCCTTCATTGCTGACATCATCAATTGCTCGCTGGATTCTGGTGTGGTGGCTTCAAAACTGCAGCAGTCATTCCCACCTTAAAAAAGCCCGGTCTCGACCCCGACGACCCCAACAACTATCGCCCGATCTCCAACCTTCCTTTCCTAAGTAAAATCCTGGAAAGAGTAGTGGCTTCCCAGCTCCAACACCACATGGCCCACCATGAGCTCTTTGAACCCCTTCAGTCTGGCTTCAGGATCCACCATAGTACCGAGACTGCCCTCATCAAAATCACTAACAACCTCCTCACTGCTGCCGACAATGGCCTCATCTCCATTCTCATCCTCCTCGGTCTCTCAGCAGCCTTTGACACAGTATCCCATTCCATCCTCCTCACCCGTCTTGCTGAACTCATTGGACTCAGTGGCTCAGCTCTCTTTTGGTTTCAGTCCTACCTCACCAACCGCCAACAATATGTCACTCTTAATGATGCCACCTCCACCCTGGCACCAGTCAACCATGGTGTTCCCCAGGGATGTGCTCGGTCCTCTACTCTTCACCATTTACATGCTCCCCCTTGGTCAAATTATTTGTCACCATGGTCTCAGTTTCCACTGCTACGCTGATGATACCCAACTTTACATCAGCACCAAACCCTCAACTCAGCTTCTACCTGCTCCACTCATCAACTGTCTGCAAGAACTGAAAACCTGGATAACTTCTAACCTACTCAAATTGAACAGCAATAAAACTGAGCTCATGGTCGTGGCCCCGAAGCCACTGCTCAGGAAGGTTGGGGATCTTCTTCTGGAAGTGGATGGCTGCTCTGTCACCCCATCTCCCACTGTCCGCAACCTGGGTGTCATCCTCGACCCCACCCTGTCATTTCAGTCCCATATCACCAACATCACTAGATCTGCATTCTACCACCTGAGAAACATCGCAAGACTCCGACCCTCACTCTCAGCCTCAGTCACTGAAACCCTTATCCACTGCTTCATCTCCACCCATCTAGACTATTGTAATGCCATCCTCACAGGTCTCCCCTCCAAAACCTTGGACCGACTGCAATATGTTCAGAACTCAGCTGCCAGGGTTTTAACTGGCACTAAGCCCTGGCAGCACATCACCCCCACCCTGATGCAGCTCCACTGGTTACCAGTCAAATCCCGGATCAAGTTCAAAATCCTCCTACTCACCTACAAGTCCCTACATGCTCTGGCCCCCCGCTACCTCTTTGACCTCCTCCATCCTTACACCCCCCTGCCGTCACTCAGGTCCTCTGCTAATGACCAGCTGGCAACCCCCCGCACCAGACTCAAGACCTTTGGGGACAGGGGACGTTCGCCCCACTCTGTGGAATCAGCTCCCCCTCCACATCCGCTGTGCCACTTCAGTGGAGTCCTTCAAGAAGCAACTGAAGGCACACCTCTTCTCAGAGGCCTATGGCCTCTGACCCCCCCCCCCTACTGTGTACACACACACACACACTACCCTACCCTAATGCCTTTGCATTTACACTGACTCACATTACATACACACTCTTACTTCCCCCTTTTTGTGCAGCGACCTTGAGTTCCTTGAAAGGCGCTATATAAATTCAATCTATTATTATTATTATTATTATGAAGTAAAAGCATGTTACTCACCTATGCTTTATCTCTTCTGGCGTACAGTATATATACATATTGTTATAGATATATATAACAACATATATATATATATATATTGTTATCGAGGGTTAAGACGTCACTACAAATATAATTAACTTAAATTGTTGAGCTCTGTTGTGATTCGGTCATGGGTGTAGTAGATTTTATTGAAATGAGTATGGGTTGTAACAGCAAATAAATCTAATCGATTCCCTTCTCAAAGACTGTGAATCTACATGATATTGTTTGGCTGTAAGAACTGAGTATTCCTATAGGGATTTAACATGGAGAAAATTGTGTGGAACCTCACTGCCCAGGTCTATAGCGATTTAAAACTCGGCTATGAACTAGAAAGTGTTTACTGCCTTTGGATACATGGGAAGTTATACAGGAAATATATATCTCTAGGGATGTGAAATGCTTTTTCCTGTCTGCCAACCTCTCAAAATAAGTTTAGTTTTTCTACCAACTTTCTACTATACGGTGACATTACAATGGTATTTCATTTCATTAAGTTGACAGTAAAATATCCTAAGAAGAAAAAGATTTGTCTTAATTCTATAGCATTTCAACAACCAGTTGTCCATTTTGAGTACTTTTCTTGCATTGACTGATGGGAGAAAACCAGGGTGGAGCGAGGCTATATTTTTGCATGGCGGTGCAATTGAGACGAATCATTGTGCTACTACTTTGACTACTGGGGACAGGGAACAGTGGTGACCGTCTCTGATACAGGTAAAACACCTTTTTTTATTCCCTTAAACCTAAATTAAGTCATGTGTATTTGCCAAAAAGAGCACCCCTTCAGTTTTAGTTTTTGTATGGGGTGTCAGTCAGAATATTTCACTGTGACAATCGTTTTGACTACTGGGGGAAAGGGACCCTGGTTACTGTTACAGGAGGTAAGCACGCTTTATCAAATACATTTTATTGGAATAGCAATTTGTTGTGTGTATGGTTTTAAGCATTCATTATTCATTTGTATGCAATCCTTATTCGTTTAATGCACTGTAACAACACTATGGTTGTAGGCACAATAATGTATATATTGACTTTTGAAATACATCTAAAACGTAAGGAGAAACCAGTATTATAACATGTATACATTTCCTGAATGAATTTAACACGAGTCACTGATGGCAATTATAACAGTGCTTTACTCCGTTTGACTAATCGGCAAGGGTAGGTTAATGGTAAAATGTCAAAATAGGTCATGTTTGTTTCATCTGTAAACACTTTTGTACCTGCAATGTTTCTGTGCTTTTTAATTGTAAATTCTAAGACTAATACTATTAATTTTAAAGATAAGTATACAATAGAAAAATATCATTAAAATATGTTTTAATAATTTGCATTGAAAGACAATACCATTCAGCCCTGCTTATTTAATTGAATAACTTCAAATCATCACAATCCAAATCATCAAGCAATGATAACATTAACAACAAATATTAATAATATTTAATAATGGAAGTCAAAAAATATAATGTGGTGGTATTTTGTTTCCTGGTCATTATCAAATTGGTTATTTCATGAATAAGATAATATTGAATGTAATTCATTGTGTTACAATTAAAAATGCTGTGTATCTCTTTCTATGTCTATCTCTCTCTCTCTCTTTAATAGAGGCGCAAACCCCCACTGTTCCCACTGTTTTCCCACTGGTCCAGTGTGGCTCAGGGACAGGAGAAATCACTCTGGGCTGCATGGCCACTGGCTTCAAGCCGGCCCCACTCACCTTTAAATGGACCTTGGAGGGAAAGGCCCTGACAGACGCCGTCCAGTACCCGACAGCTAAGAAAGGTGACCAGTATACAGGAGTCAGCCAGATCCGCGTCAGGAGACAGGACTGGGAAGACCGGAAGACTTTTACCTGCTCCGCGGAACACACTGCCGGAACTGTCAACGCCGAGTTGAGGAAAAATGGTAGGATTCATTCATTATGAAAAATAATCTTTTCGTTGTTTCATGGTTTACTATTCTATTGTCTCACTTTTCTAGTTTGGATCATAATACAATGAAATAATGAAAGTGAATATATTCATTCTGCTAGCATTGATGTGTATTATTCCCACACATTATATATTAATATTCAATATTCCCAGTTGACTTAACCCTATTATAACATACAATATTCCAAGTGACAGACCAATCATTAACCTGTACTATTTCAATACTGTGATGTCTTCTATTATGCCTGTATAGTCGACCTAGTGTTGATTTGGAGTTAGACTATGTCGTGACCGGGTAGAGATTAGAATGTGTGTCGCTGGAGGGCAGAAGCTACAGCTTGCCTTTCTGAATGACATTGCTGCCGTGTTTCATGCTTGTTCAGCCTTTGCAAATACAGACAGGATAGGTGCTCTGCTTACCCCACTGTTTGTACTAAACTCTACTGTACTACCACTATGAATTCTACTATTTCTCCTGCAACTACCAACCCTTTTTGTCTATGTAATCCGCTCGATAACTTTCCTCCTTCCATGTATTATTTACTGCACACAAAGCAGCTATATGTGTTATTCTATGTTGCCATTTTCTGTACAACTGTTGAAGTACAACTCAGTGAATGAATTTTGGTTTGAGTCACTGAGAGTGACAAGATTGTGACGAAAATGTTTTAAACATTTTCAGTCACTGAAAACATCTTTGAACTCTGCATATATTGTCCTCTGTATTGCCCACATATCAATCTTGTCATACTGTTTTACAGTTGTGGTTCGTCAGTTGCCAGCTCTTAATATCTTGATCTCTGAGAAGGAGGGTGAAAACATGGTTTCCTTCTCCTGCGTTGCCGCTGATTTTTCACCAAAGGATTATACGATCACATGGTTGAGAAACTACGAGAAAATCAGCCAAACTCCAATCAGTACTAACTCTGAGAGTAAAACAAATGAGAATGGCACCTACTACAATGCGGCCAGCTACATCCAGGTGCCGGAAAATCATTGGAAGGCTGATGGAGCTATTATCACCTGTATGTTTGATAATGGTAAAGAGACAAGGAATGTCTCTCTGCCCTATAGTTCAGGATGTGAAGGTGAGTAAATGTAAATACAAATAAATCAAATTAATGTTTGAATCATTCATGTTGAGAAGGCTAAACACTGATTCGTTTTTCTCTTCCCCACAGGCCCAGACCAGTCAGTGAAAGTGGACGTCAACATCTTGCCAATCTCACTTGAGAACATGTATTTGAATCGGAAAGCTGAGCTTGTTTGTGAAGTCCATGTGAATGGTGATGCTGCCGTGGAATTCAAATGGTGTAATGAAAGTGATGACAAGCCTCTTCAAAAGAAGGCCAAGAAGGATGCAAACACGCACACTGTCACAGCCACGATAACGTACGATGAATGGAGCAAAGGAATGAAGTGGTATTGTCAAGCTGAGTTAGCAAATTCACTGGAGCCGCCGACCAAAAAATTCTTTGACAAGAATAATGGTGAGTAAATGCTTTCAGATTATTAAACACAACTACCAAACAGCCATATGATTCAAACTAATGTTTCTGGATGAATCCTTATGCACGATTATCATACTGCACAAAGTAGTAAATAATTGTGGATAAAACAATCCCTGTATATATTTAGTTGCTTATTTATGCAAACAATGAATTCCTAAACTACTTGGGTAATACTTTCTGTGATACATAACAGGTTAATTGTTCTCTCATGCTTGCAGGACCAGATAGAGTTCCTCCATCTGTTTATCTGCTCCCTCCAGTAGACGATTTAAGTTGCAAGAACATGACCCTGACTTGCTTTGTGAAAGACTTCTACCCAGAGGACGTTTTGGTGCATTGGTTGGTTGATGATTCGGAAATAGATGGAAATGCATATTCTGACAAAACAACAAACGTTATCGAAAACGACGGCTTGTTCTCCACTTATGGCCAACTCACCTTCAGCTCTGACCACTGGAAAGACGGCAGCATGTTTAGCTGCCAGGTCTACCACGTGTCTATGAATCCTAAAAACAAACCCTTTGTCAAGTTAATTACAGAAAAATCATCGGGCAATGTGAACATTATCAACATGAACCTTCCTTCTATGTGCTTGTCCCAGTAGATGTTGTGTTGCTCTGTGCTGTTGACGTTTTCTGTCTGTGATGTGACATGTTGTTCTAAGTTTGTCTTCTTCAAAATGCTTATTCAAAATCAAAATAATAAAAAAAACGTTGAACTTTATATCTTGTTAATGCTCGTCCCATGTAGCCTAGTTCATTTGTGCATTTTACGTATGAATGAATGTCCTGTGATAATATACATTACATATAATATAACTTGATACAAGACAAATGACTGGCTATGTGACAGATGAGTTAGGCATGACAGGCATCAGTTGGTCCATGCGGCTCCACAAGGTGCTAACGTCAGACATTATTGTGGAAGTGAACATTCGGAAGTGAAAAGCCTCCACATTTTGCATTGTTTCCTATTCGTTTAGCTGTTGGTCGTGTCTTGTTTCTGTGTGCTTGTTCTGCCTCTACTGGGTCTTGCCCTGAAGATGAAAATTCTCTGTTGAAGATCAGTCACTGTAGACTCTTCAAATCAATCCATTTCCCCCCAAATGACTACAACACACTTTCCAAGCTCAACAGCATTCTATAAGAGGTCTTTGAAAAGCAAGTCTGGGATCATTGTGATTGCTACTATTTGATTATATACGAGTAACTCATAACAAGGAATGGTACATTTTAATGAAACAGGTCTACCAATGTGAATATTTCCTACTGCAGGGACACTACATTCATATTTTGTGACTTATTGCTAGAAGTCCAAATTCTTTGATCAATACTAATAAAGGATGCAGAGAAGAAGGGATAAATACAATATGTGTGATCTTGGTGTTACCACCAAGTATGTCAGTGACAGAAGTTCAGTATCAGGCGTTGATAGGTACTGGATTCTTATTCAATATTTCAAGGTGATATCGTGTGAAGGAGAGTGAAATCATTCTGTTTTTGTTACTCTCCTGTCTCGCCCAGCGTTTCTCGTACTGACTGAAGGCCAATGGAGTAATGCTATGGACGGAGAACAAGATAGCATGCAAAGCACAGCTAACACCTTCATCATCCTCTTCCTCATCACGCTGGTCTACAGCATTGGAACCACTGTCATTAAGGTACAGAGCGGCTTTGAGCATTAGTCCTTATTTACCATTTATTCTCTCAGTGTATGTATCTGATTATGAACATGATATAATGATTCTGGCCATTGATATCACAAGATTCATGTAAATAACTAAATGAACAGTTGAACTTATTGTAATACTAATGTATTGTCTTTCGTTTTTTAATTTCTTTTAGATCAAATGAAGCAATCTTTTTTTTACCATTTTGTGATTACCATTAAAAGCTATGTGATGAACGAGGACCTTAAAAAAGACTGTTTGGTTCTACAAAGCAATTCAATCGTGTAACAATAGTTCTAAAACGATAATATATAGGTAAATAGGTTTGTACATTTTATTTTCCAATTCTTCATAACATTACTTGTAAATTTGGGTTGTTCTGTGTGCTGTGCTGACCCAAAGAGAGTCATGTCATCAATTAACTCAACTCCAGCTCTCAACAGTCCATGTTAAAATAACACAGGTTGTGGTGAAGAAAAGAACGACGATACTGAAAGTCATGTAAATCATTCTGAGATGTTAAAATGTGAAGTGTATTTCCCTAACTGGCATATTTAGTCTTGCACCTGGTGTCTTTCATGCACCACTGAAGCTACCACGTTTCACTTCTGCTTTTCACTTCTGCTTTTCATGGGGCTTTTTTTTTTGCCAGTGGCCGTTGCTTTATGCTCCTGCCTGCAGCCTGCTCAGCCGTGTCCTGCTCTAACATTGTGTGCAAACAGCGGTCCGCATCCCCCTCCAGCTAAAAACGTTGGGTTACTTGTGAATGACGCCATCAAGCTTGAATTCAATGATGTGCAAAACAAATAGTTTATCTTTTGGTTACATGTACTGGATCAAAAATTGTGCATGTTAAGACATTAAACTGCGATCATGTCATTCATCTATTTGGTGCTTTATTTGGTCGATGAAAGAGAAAACTTAAAGTTTGTGCTGTGTCCCAGTGGAGCGGGTTTCTGCTCCAAACATCACCCTCTACCCTGTCTGGAGAGGCCAGGCTTGGGCCTCGCAGCTGAGCCTGCTGTGCACTCTGAGTGGATTCTACCCAGACAAGGTGAGCGTGGAGTGGAAACTGGATGACAATTCTCTAGGAACACCCCCGGTCCAGGAGAATCTGCAGAGTGTTGAGGGAGTTGAAAAAACTTTCAGTCTGGTCAGCCGGATTCTGCTGAATATTGAGGAGTGGAAAAAAGGCCCAACTGTTCAGGTGAAGTCAAAACATGGAAGTGGAAAAGAGGAGACAAGAAAATTAGCTATCTGCGCAAGTAAGTACAACTACCTTGTTTCTCAGAGGGCAAAGGTCTTTGCTTTCTCCATTGCCTTTGCTTTCTCCATTACTGCACACTATATCTCATGACAAATTTGCATTCCTTATTAGGCTGCAGAGGTTCCATTGGAATTGGGTGTTTATGTGTGATAACAAAAAAACGTTTTCCTGGCAGTTTATTCATCCCCACCCTCCATTCACCTGACGACTCCCAGCTTCCAGACGGTCATGAGCGCCACAGGATCTCAAGTCACAGCAGCATGTATGGTACACACTGCGTTTGACGTGGAGGTGACCTGGCTGCTGGACGGCAGCGTTGAATTGGGCAAAAGAGTGAACAAGGTTAAAGAGGAAGGTTTGACCAGCAGCAACCTCACAATGTCCTCCAGCGACTGGAAGAACCTAAACTTCTTCACATGTCGGGCCCAACATCGCTGCTTCACTACAATTGAAAAAAACATAAGTGTGGCAGGTAATACACACACTTGAACTCGACAAACCAATGGCTTGTCACTGACCTGAATATTGTACCTGATCTTTATCCTGTGTGCGGGTGTTTGTGTGTGTTTGTTGCCCAGGACCGACACTAAGCATTCCATCAGTGCTGATTAGAAGATACTTCCAAGACTTGACAAGAGAGGGCGCTTCTCTGGAGTGTGCCATCACAAAGCTCTCCTCCAGTGACCTCTACATAACCTTTCAGGCCAACGAGGATGACATCTCTGACAAAATGTACGTTGAGCTCCCAAAAGGCTCGGACCAGCATTTCATCATGAGACAATTCGAAGTCCCTAAAGAGTATTGGAACAGAGACAAGAATTTCACCTGTAAAGTGACTCAAGGCTTTTCCAAGACCTGGCTCTCCAACTCCATTGCGTATATGTTCCGTAGGTGACCCCTTGACCTGTACTAGTTTCAATAATGATGATGTCACATTTCATGGCTCTTTTCACATCAAGCTGAGATAATTCTGTTGTGTATATTTGTCTAGGTGACCCATCAATGGAACTCCTGGTAGCGCCCACTGTAAACTCTGAACGTAAATTGGTTTGCAATGGGTTGGGCTTCAGGCCTCAGGTCAAATGGCTGTCTGGATCTCAGCCCCAACTTGCATCTAGTGAAAATATCTGGATGGGGGCAGATGGGCAAATGGTTGTAAGCAGTCATCTCAGCATCCCTCAGACGATGTGGGAGAATGATTTTACCTGTCAAGTCTCAGACAATTCTACACAGAAGGTTGTCAGTAAGAATATCAACCTATGTTCAGGTAAAGTAGAAACAATTGGAAAGAAACAGAGTTGAAAGAGTGACCTGAAACTGTCCTTCTATGAGAGATCCTCTGTGCTGACTGAAAATTATTGACTTTTGCAGATTTTGATTTTGATTGGTTGTTTTAGAAATATTCACAAAACACATTTGTACTCCCTTATCCAGTGAGTCCAGCTCCAGAACAGGCAGTGGGTGTTTACATGAATGGCCCACAGCACCCGAGTAATGACAGCTATGTTGTCATCACCTGTACTTTGCTGGCTACGAATCTTGAAGATTTCTCTATCACCTGGAGAGAAGCTGGAACAAAAATCTTGCAGAATGTAAGAACCGAACCGCTGTTGACACATAGCAATGGCACACAGACAATGATAAGCTCCCTGACCATATCAGCGGAGACTTGGCATACCAACGTGCAATTCTCCTGTGAGACAAAGCACCCATGCGCAACGCAGTGTCACACAAGGAATATCAGCAAAGGCCCAGGTTAGCACCACACACAAAGGCCAAGCCGAACACAGTTTCGAGATTGAATACTCGTGTATGCACATTCAATTACAAAACATTTTCCCCCATCTCCTGTCCACCTTCTTACTTTAGACCCAAAGCTACCATCTGTGGAGATAATACAGTCATCAGACTGGGAGGAGTTAGGTTCCAACACGGCCACACTGCACTGTCTTGTCTCTGGATTCTTCCCATCAGACATCCTGGTGACCTGGGAGAAGGATGATGTTGGACTGCCATCATCTGATTACAGCATCAGCCCTGCGTATAAATACCCAGGCAGCAGCACTTACTCCACCATTAGCAGGCTAAATGTGTCCCTCACTGAATGGGACCAGGAGTCCACTTATACGTGTGTGGTCAAACACGAATCTTCTCCAAAGCTTCTCCAATCCAACATAGAGCATGTGTTTGGTAAGCAGTGAATTACTCTGTTTTCTTTTGTCTTTTGTTTGTAGATATGATCTAGTGCTACAATTCGTTGTACTGGTTGGGGTAGAGTTATTTTTTCAAATTGTTTGCCAAATGAACCAACAAGTTTGATCACATGGAAATTACTTAATGTGATGGACAACTGGAATCGCTAATGTACTTCTAATTATGCTAACCCTTACCCCTGTCAATGTTTGCATTAATCATCAGAAAATTGTATAACATGAAAGCAATCTCACATAATTTCAGCCTAATGATTCCTTCAACCCCCTCACGGCTATATAGTTAAGCAGCTGATTTAATGTATGGCATTTCTGACCTTGAAGTACAAAATACACAAACTTCTGCCTTGACTCTTGTGCATGTTGATTCTTAAACACTGCTTGTGTCAGTCACATCATTGTTATTCTCCTTCAGGCTCACTCTCCCCTAGCCAGCCTTCAGCTGTGCTTCTGCAGGGTCCTCATGAGCTGGTGTGCCTGGCTTATGGATTCAGCCCTGCACCCATCAACATCACCTGGTTTCTCCATGGCACCACGCAGCTCCAGAGTTACAACACTAGTGAAGCTCACAGAGGTCCAAAGGGGAAGTTCAGCATCCAAAGCCGACTCCCTCTTTCCCCCTCCGAATGGCTACCTGGGGATATTTACACCTGCAGGGTGACCCATTCCACCGCAGACAAAACCTTGAACATGTCCAAACCAGGTTTGTACATGTCTTTCAAGTTGGGGCACTTAAATATGCATAAAGTCCCTCCTGGTGTATAATCAAGGTGATCCTACGTGATGCCATTTGATGCATATGTTCCTTCAGAAAATGTCTTGCTAGAGCAAATTGTCTTTGGATGAAATGGATGGTGATATCTGACACAATTAAGATTTTTGCCAGCATGTTGGTTTCTGAAGCCATTTAAGTCGGATGTAGAATTAAGGTAACTGGTCGATGTTGGCCAAATTTGCAGAATTCTCAAAGGCCTTGTCAATGAGCTGGTACTTACTAGATCTAATGTTTTCTTCCTCTGAACAAACATTAAAACAACAAATGTATGTAGGATTTGACATAATGTTTAACAAAGACTGTACTTTGTTCAAAATGTGTTTTCGGTACCTTTCCTAGAGATTCTTGAAGAAAGTGTGTTCTTTGATGAGAACAAACAGTTATTGATCCAAGACATGGGGGAGGAGAACTGGTTGATGACCATTACCTTCCTCCTCCTGTTCTTCATCTCCCTCTTTTATGGCATCTTGGTCACACTCATAAAGGTGAGAGAAACAGATGTTGCGTAACTACACAGAAATATGTTCATGTTATTGTTTTCAATGTTTAATGAGGTGGTTTTAAAATCGACCTCAAGTACTTGAGCTTAAAAATGTCAAAACATGAAGGTATGCTAAAAATATGTTATTTGTAATGTTTCAGACAAAGTGACAAGGATCTCAAGAAACATCTAGCCATCCTGTAATGTGAGGCAAAGGAAGTCAATATTTCCATTTGCTAAAGACTAGAATAGAAGGGTTAACTAACTTTATTGATCCCAAGATGGGAAATTACAGAATAAATATCATAAATACATGATAACTGATGTATGTTGATAATGTGATGAGACAAGCCAATAAATAATGTTACAATAACATGTTAAAATGAAATGAAAATGATTTCAAAGATACGTACATTCCTAACGTTGTAATAGATTTAAACCCGTGTCCGCAGCTCATTTCATAAATGACAACAATGAGGTTATAAAAGACATGTCCGAAGTAATAAATTCACGTAAATTCTTATTTTAATGTTTGTCCTAACTTGCAAATTGTTAAAACAAAAAGATAATAAGGGGTAAACAGTGTGGTAAACTGTTCTGCTTTATAACATGGGTGATAACACAGCTTTCCCAATGACAGACTTGCTTTCACAATTGTCCAAAGTTCTTGGAAATCAGTTTGTACATTCAATACTTTCATTAATAATTATACATTGTTCAGCAAGAGTCAGTAAAGCTTCATAACAACATTAGAAAGTAATAAATACACAATGAGATATTTTTTTTACTTAAATATAAACTTTATATATAAACTTTATTACAGGCTCAAGGCCCACAGGAGAGACAACACAGTACACAGATCAATAAAACAATACATCACTCATTCATATATACACATTTTATACAAAAAAATATATATAAAATAAATAAAATATACCAAAAAAAAGCTAGTGAAGGCACATATGCCAGTGTTCCCAGATTTTAGACATGTACCTCACAGAGCTACGACTTGGATCTACTATCTGAACAATAAGCTCATTTGTGGATTGATCCAGCCTGTTCATAAACTTGAAGGTGAGATTTCTCATCAAAGCCATGAAAGTAGTTAGACCTAGTTTGCAGAACAGCTGGCTTGCTCTGGTACTCCTTGGTTTCTTCAGGAGAATCCTGAGACAGTCATTATAAGCTACTTTCAGCTTGAGCAGGCTCTCCTTCTTGTATCTAACCCAGAGTGGAGCTGTGTAAAGAGGGGAGCAATAAGTTCGAAACAGGTTGATTTTAACATCTCTAGTGCAGTGATGGAATTTTCTAGCTAGCATGTTGGCTTGGACATATAGCACTCTCCTCTGTCTGCTCATGTCAGCATCATCCTCCATCGTATCAGTTAGGATGTGCCCCAGGTATTTTGTGGTATTAGCTACTCCCAGCTCCTCTCCAGATAGATAGAAAGAAGGGAATTTAATTTTCAAGTCATCTTTTGTTCTACAGGTCATAACCACACTCTTCTTTGCGTTGTATTTAATATCAAATTCTACCCCATAATCAGAACAGATATTAAGGAGCTGTTGGAACCCACTGCTACTTGGTGATAGAATGGTTAGATCATCTGCATATGAGAAATGATTAATCAACATTCCGCCAACCATACAGCCTGTTTGGCATGCCCCCAACTGCCTAGACAGGTCATCCATATAGGCATTAAATAAGGCTGGAGATAAAATCCCCCCCTGCCGTACCCCATTACTGACATGAAAAGGTGTAGATAGAGTGTTCCCCCATTTAACCCGCACACTTTGGTTAGAGTACCAAAAGGCTAAGATTCGTACCAAACTGCTGGGGGACACCCCTGCATATGAGTTTATTAAACAATTTAAAATGATTGATGCGGTCAAACCTTGGACGCATCGATAAAACCTATAAGCATACTAGAGCCCTGACTTCTATATGTCTCAACAATCTCTTTCAGTGCATAAATACATTGATCAGTGCTATGCTTAGGCTTAAAGCCAAATTGATTATCGGTGGTGGATATACAAGCACTTATTTTGTCAAGAATTAGACTTTCAAGAACTTTTGAGATAATGCTGGCAAGGGCTATCGGTCTATAATTATCAATACTGCCAACCTTACCAGTCTTGTCCTTGATTACTGGAACAAGAATGACAGATATCATGGAATCAGGCAATATACCATGACACACCAGTCCAGAGAAACAAATAGACAGAAGCACTGCCAACCTGGGGCCAGCTAGCTTTAGGTGCTCAGATGTGATGTTATCCATGCCACAAGCTTTTCTGTCTGCAAGTTGCCCTATGGCCTTAACAACATCATTTGGATGAAAATAGATATATTTGTCCTCTATCACACCAACATCATAAGGCTCACTCCTTATACAGTTGAATAACGCTGAATAGTGCTGCCTCCAGATGTCAACAATTTCCTCTGGTGCAGTTACCCCCTCTATAATACATGGGAGAGCGGTCTTAGTTCTATTAAGGGTTTTCACCTCATTCCAGAAATTAGTAATATTATTTTTAAGCAAGTAGTCAGCCATTGAGGAAGCACTCAGCGCCTGCTCATGCGTAGTTATGTACCGCAATGCATTTTTATATTTGGCATTCATTTTCTTTTTATGCTCAAGCAAAGGACCCTGTCTGGGCCGCCCAGCTAACACCCAGGCTTTATGAGCCATATTGGCTTCAGTATGATGGTTTGCAACAAAATTATTCCACCCAGGCTTTATATTTCTGGTTTTCCTGGTCTGAGTGAATAAGGACCCACTAGCCTCAATTAAGGCTTTTAATATGTCATTATACATATCACATAAACCATTCCTGTGAGAAGTGTCCACACAATTGATATCAGTGCACCAAATGGCATTCATAGGTAGCTGCAATTTACTCAGGGCAGCATCGGAATTAAAACAGTATTTAAGAACATCACATTCAGATAGTTTCCCCCAATTTATTTTGGCCTCATAAGCCTCTTCATTTTTATCTACCTTGGGGACATTTTCCACATTCAACACCATAGCAATAGGAATGTGGTCAGTGGTAGCCAACCCATAACAAATCTCAATGCTTTGTAAGGAGGCATGGGCATCAGCAGTAGATAAAATATGGTCGAGCCATGAAGTGGTATTCCAAGCTTCACTAATATATGTATAACTAGTGTCAGGCAGAAAGATTTTACTTGAGATGACAAGATTACTATCTTTGGAAAAACTCAGCATATGTTTATAAAACAGAGACTTGCTATCTGCCAAGTCAGCATTAAAATCACCTAAGACATAAATACATGTTGAGCTGTTGTCTTCGATGAAGGACTGAATACAAGCAAGCCTGCTAACATATTCATATGATTCATAAGGTGTATATACATTAAGAATAATAAAAATCTTTCCATTGAAATTAAATGCTAAGCCAATGGCCCAGTCCACGTTAAGACGCACAACTTTCACCATAGAGTCATATTTTACATTCCATAAGATCGCCACACCACCAGCAATCCTACCTCTGACGATCTTGGTGCTGAAGTCAGTAGTTGATTCACCCGCACCATGGAAATCGGGGTGCAAGTCATTTAGTTTGTCCAAGTCTTGTTTGGCCAGCCAGCTCTCCTGAATGCACAGCACATCACTGTCACCCAGCAAAGCGTCAACAACAAGGCGCCTGGCCTTGTCAGCTGCCGTGTGGCCAACTCGGAGGCCACGACAGTTGTAAGACACCACACGCATTATGCCCTTTTGTCAATCCCAGCAGAGCCGCTGGTCTGCGTAATCGGTGAAGGGACCGACGGACCCGCATTTGCCCCAGGGGAGAGCACCTGCTCTCCGGTTGACTTGGGTAGATTCGCCCCGCCTACCCCTTTGGCACGTCGGGGCTCAAAGTAACGTCGGATGACAGACCCAGCAGGCCAAAACACAGGATTGTACATTTCCTTCCACTCGTTCCATTCTGCTTTAACACAGAAAGAGCTGAATCTGCTGTTAGGGATGTCTATTTTCCTACACTTAACCTCGCGCTTCATCTGGTCTTGCAGAAAAAGACGCAGGGTGTCCGCTTCAAGGTTTGCGTTAAATTTAGTGGCAAAAACACTGACCATCTTCGTGCCCACAGTTGACAGATCATCGTTGTTAATCACCGCGGTCCCAGTGATACCAGTCATTTTGTGTTGTTTCCCTCCATGAGATTTTACAGAACATTTGCGGCCGCTTTTCACCACAGTACTCCAACTATCTTTCTTAGCCGTTTCCTGGGCAGTTTCCCTCTCGCGTGCAGAAGCCAACAAGGCTGGTGATGCTCCTCTAGTTGATCTCTTCCGCTGTGGGGTTTTTTCCATAGGAAAAGTATCCCCTGGCATACCCGTCTCCGTCTGGGCCACAGGCCTACTTGGTCGCGGAGCTTCATTTCTCCGTGGATCCTCGTCATCAGGCCAACGAGTAGATCCTGCCGGCTGACCTACAGTGGGGAGGTCGGCACTCCCACTGCTCACCACACCACTGATTTTAGGGTTTTCCACCGCCGCCAGTCGTTGGGTGCGGGAGTCTGATATCTCCAGCAGTTTCTCACAAGCAGTCGCCTGCGAGGTGATGGACAGCCGCAGAAGTTCAATGTCGCCGCATAATCCGCCCCAGTAGCGCAGAAACATCCACATGCTTGAACGAGACGGAAGGCAATTCGTCAATGTAGTGTGAGACAAATCTAGGCAACTCCATGTTCTCTTTGAAGACAGCCAGGCACATTTTGATGTACAGTTCATTTTTCTCCTCTCCCCTGTGGGAGGACCAGCGTTTGCTGTCAGGAAACAGCTCTGCCTCAGCTAACAGCCTTCGAGTCTTCAATGCGTTGTTGACTGAAGCTTGATTTGATGTTATCTTGGTCAAGAGTTCTCGACTTAATCAGGAGAAAGTTTAACAGTTCATCTTCCACGATTGTTAGACCATCGGAAGTGTGATAAATCACAGGTTTAGTGCGCACAAATGCACCTGGATCTGCCCGACGCTGCCGACCGTCGGCCATCTTGAATCTAGCATCCTCCCTGAATCTAGAAAACATGTGACACGAAAGACATCTTACATTCTAATAAATACATAAAAAAATACAATACAGGTTTTGTGAACCTCTACAGTGTACCAATTGTTTTTCCTATGTATAAATAGACCTACATCAGCTTTATAATGACTTAACATGCGTCTGATTTTCTGTCTGTATGGATGTCTGTCTGTCTGCTTGTCTGCATCTAGTGACTAGACAGACATGCATACAGTCAGGTAGACAGACTTTTAGAATATCTGCCATGCCATGTGTCCCACACATGTCTGATGTGTACGTATGCACAAATGTACAACGCATACCAATGTAAGTATCAGTATGTACCAGTCCGCTGTCCTCTAACTTTTAAAGAAAGGTTATAAATGATGATATGGTTTTGTGGCGGCACGAGGTATAGGGGGGGGGGGTGATGCCTTTTAAGGCAGTGGGACGATTGTAACTGTTGCCAGACAACGCCACCCTGGGGATTTCACCCAGGGACCTCTTTTAAGTGAACTAACCCCAAAATGAAGGAAGGAACTTAGGTCCGTTATGCAAATGAGGCAGAGACAGCAGTTCAACAATACAAACACTTTTATTAAAACATATCCCTATTCTAAAACCAATGAAAAAAAAACAAATCACTCAATACTGGGAAACAAGGGGAACCAATCAGTGCTGAGACCTACTGTGAGGAACCGCATCCAAGGAGGGGGGGGGGGGATCCCAGGGACACCACAAGCCGAGCAAACAAAAGTAAAAGAATCAACCAAGTACAACAACACCAAGGGGACACCGTGACCAGGACACCAATCCACCACCGTAGGCTCAGTACCTGAAAGGGGGAAGACCAGAGAGTAACCAGCCTGGAACAAAATAATAAAATCAAAATAATAACTAATAACATGAAAAATCTAACAAATGTACACAATCTCACATAATCAAACAATGAAAAAGAAAAGCTCTATATTCACAAATGACATGCAACCCATAATAACCCAAAGAGACACAAAACTATAAGAAATGAAAGAAATGACCACAAAGGAACAAAAAAAAAAACATCAACCATGTCCCATACAGTCCTCTCACACGCGCACACACCTACACCCACGTTAAGATATGGCTACACAAACAATAACAGAACACGTTGCCGAGCCACCGCTTTGCCCCGGCAGCAACAGGGAGAAACACACTCTCCAGCTGAATGAAACGGCAGAGCGATGAGGGTCCGAGTCGACCCTGGCGAGGCGGTGAGTGTCCGACGCAAGGCTGACCAAAGCCAGGCGAAACAGCACAGTTTGAGGGAGGCACCGCGATCAGTCCAACTTTGTGCAACGCACAAACAAACAAAACAAACAAAACAAAAGAACGCGAAAACAAAGCAAAAACAAAACAGAACAAAGCAAAACAAAGCAGCAGTGATTCTACGGGCGGTTTAACCGGCGCTGCGTCGCTACCGCCAGTCACCGGGTCAGGCCATCTCGGCCAACACGACGTGGAGCAGAGGGATCGGCGCGATACGAAAGCGACCAGCAGCGATCAGCGAGCGGCATATGAAGCGGTGAGCAGCGCACAGCCAGCAGCAACACCCAAGCGAGCCTTTGTGAAACAATAACTAAAATTAACACTGGATGGGAAACATACGGGGAGAAATGCAGCCGCTGCCGGCAACTCACCTGTCACCACACGGAAGCGGACATGGAGGACGCACAGGCGTGACGTGACCCAGCCCCCGGCAAGCAAGAGGCCGACAGGTGCTCTACGCCCGCCTTTATGTGGCAGTCTTCCACCATAATTGGTTGGGATTGCAGCACAGCTGGCGGTCACCATGACAACCAACTACATGTTGCCACAGTTTGGTTGTGTCAATTGCCTTTCCTTCAGCCCCGCCTGTAGTCAATTTCTGTGCATATTTAGTTCCTGTTTAGTGCCCAAGTGGCCAATCTCAGTTGTTGGTGAACTGACTGCCTGGAGTTCACCAAACTTCTGGACAATGACCATGACCTTTGACAAAGGTCAGACAATAAAACAGTAAGGAAATATAATATCATGGTTGCTGTCTCACTTGATTATTAAGAAGATTGAGACAACGCACATTTTCAGTCTGTCATCTGCCCAACAATGCACCAATATTCAATGACATTTTCAGAGATTAATATTCACTTTGTGATCTGTACCAAACAATCTGCAAGCAAACAATAACTATTTACATGTGTGATCTACACATGAGTGTTCCTTTCCCTGAATTCAAGCTAGATGTCATACTTCACAAGTATCAAGTCTTTTAGCTAGAGGAGGTTGTGGAGTGCTTTTTGCACACAATTGTAGTAGTATGACATGCCACTATTTCAGAAGGCAGGTGAGCCTGCTGCCTTGCACCCTATCAGGCTCGTTGGCCAATCGGTGCACGAGGCGAAGGGATAAAAGGAGGCTGTGCCCCTCTCTCGTACTCTCACTTCCTGGCTCGAAGGCCCGCCCACTACCTGGTCATGCACTTCCTTCTCCGCTCCCATCGCAGTGAACCCTTTGGGTTGAGGTGGTTGCTGTCCTGCTTTATTTAGCATCGATGATTAAAGAACACAGGTATGTTCATCGTAGGTACTCCTCTAGCTATAGTCTGTTAGCCCAGGCGCTAAATAGCTCTTCTGTCCATTTTTTAGCGGACCCTGAACGCATCACCCGAAAACTAGCAGAGGCTCCGCTTGCCATAGCTCCGAGCGGACCCTCCTCGCTCCCCTCGAGTGTACGGGTGCTGATCGGGACCAGCTAAACTCTCTGGACACTTAAGCTAAGTGCAGGAACACTGCTGCTTCGCCGGCCTCTTTGTGTGTGGTGGCTGTTTCATCGGTGACTCTCCGCGGTTTGGCCGCTTGCACGGACTATTTCCGGCTGCGCTTGATACTCCTGCTTCCCTGTGCTGCCGCATGCCACTCTGCTGCTACCGCTGTTTCGTTGACTGTCTCCCGCAAGTAACTGTTGGGCTCCTGGGTTGCCGGGGACCGGTTTTTCCCTCTCAATAACCTACAGTACTGGCAATAGCCCGGTCGGATCGGCCGTGTGTGCTGGGTGTGAGTGTGGATGTGTGGACTGGGACAGCTTGAACGCTATATCTGGTAGCTGGCTGTGTGTGTGTGCGTGTGTGTGTGTGTGTGTGGGGGGTTTAGCGGGTCAGGCCATCTTATTTGTTTTCTTTTTTTTGTCTTTTCCTTTTGAATTTCTCCATTAATCCTAATTGTCATTAAATAATTAAACTGATTTGTTGATTTAGTATCTCTGGCCAGAGACTCTTTTTCTATGTTTCCATTTTGGTTTTCTTTGTTTATTTGACGTAATTTTGTATAGATTGAATCCATTTGATTCTTTTTGCCATTTAATTTTGTGGATTTCTAGTCTTAAGTTGTGTAGTAATATTTCTTTTTTTGGTTTAACTGTTGCATGCATTTTAGCTATTGGTGTTGTTGTGTATTTCGAGTGTTTTTTTTTGCAATCGACTAATCGTGCCCTTTCCCCCCTCTAGTTGCTGAGAGCCAGCGGTGGTGGTGGTGGTGTCCCGGGTGTCGGCTCCCCTTTGTGTGCTGTGGTCCTGGTTGCAGGTGTTCTTTGCCGTTGCACTTCACCATTTCCCCGTGTGTGTGCCACGTACGAGTGGGGTATTTATTTATTTTGGATTCCCTTCCCCCTGGTTACCCCACACCTCCGTCTGGCCTCAGTGGTTATAGAGGGGCTAGCAATCTAGTCTTTTGAAATGCTATATAGCAATTGATATGTCCATAAAATAAATAATTGTTGTTTGTCAACTTGTGAACCACGTCTCCTGCCCTTCCTAAGTGTAACGCACCTGTGTGTCTTGTGATCTATCTTTAGAATTCCCTGGGTGAAACTCCCAGGGTGGCGTTGTCGGTCTTCGTTCTAAGGTTAATAAATTCAGATCCTTTGGAGAATCCAAGTAACCCTCGTATCGCCACAACTTGGCGTTGTCGGCAGGATTCACTCAGTGAAGGTAGAGACGTGTGTTTGTAGGTTGTTTCTTCCCTTATATATTTTTTTTTTTGATTGGCCAAATATCTGCACGTGGTGAGTGTATTGAGTTTTGTGGCGAAGCAGCAGTGGGTTTTCCTGTTTCTAGCAGTAACATTAGTGTCCCTAGTTTATTGGTAACCGTGAGGTAATGGAGGGTGAGCTGCAAGAATTGAGGGACTTAGTGGCACAGTTGCGGGCGGAGAATGACGGGTTGCGACAGGAGCAGGCTGCGGCCGTGCCTGGTCCTAGTGCCGCATCTCCCATTCCCGCCAACCCTCTCCCTGCCCCGTCCACTACTAGCGCACCTGTAACAGAGAGGCTGATCTTGGTACCCCAAGATAGGAAGTGTCCAGTGTTTAGGGGTAGATCAGGCTTAGGGCTAGAAGATTGGATTGAAGAAGTTCAGGCATGCATGAGGGCTCGCCACCTGTCCACCTCCGATCAGGCGTTCTTCCTCTCTGACCATTTAGAGGGAGAGGCGCGCAAAGAGATAAGGTATCGTTCTAGCGCGGAAAGAAGTGATCCAGCTAAAATTATTGCTATCCTGCAAGAGCTGTATGGTTCTTCGGATTCCTATGTTGCCTTACAGGAAGCGTTTTTTTCGAGACGACAACAAGAAGGGGAGTCACTCCAAGAGTTCTCCCTTGCGCTGATGAGTTTGATGGCCTCGGTGAAACAATGTGCTCCGAGTGAGATGTCAAATGCCGATTTTCTGTTGCGTGATCAGTTTGTCGAAAACGTTATCGATGGTTCCCTCCGCCGAGAATTAAAACAACTTGTACGCAGGCAGCCTGCCTCCTCCCTGCTTGAAGTAAGGGCAGATGCTATCAGGTGGGAGCGGGAGGGGTTGCCAGGAGGTGTGCGGGGCCGAAGCCACTCAGTTCCTTCGGTGATGGGCTTACAGTATGGGGTGCGGAGTAGCCCTCCGGTGGCTAGTCCAACCCAGGCCTCTGAGCTGTGTGAAGTGAGAGAGATGTTGAAGCTCCAACAGGAACAGCTGAGCAGACTCACGGAAACCATTGCTCAGCTGCAGCTTAGTCAGCAGCGTAATTATCCTCCTTACCGTGGTCCTATTATCTGCAGGCGGTGTCAGCAACCTGGCCATTTTGCGAGGGAGTGTGAAGGGGTGCGTGGCCCTCCCCGTCCTCGAACCTCAGCTTCTGCTCTCCCTCGGCTGGGCACGCAACGCGAGCCAGATCAGCATCCGGGAAACTAGTACCCGCCGAACTGCAGAGCCAAAGTTCGGAGGGGGCAACCGCTGGCTCACCAGTCACTTTAGGGGGCGGTGACGATGCAGAGTTAGTTGCTGCTTGTCCACATGTGGATGTAGTCATGGGGGGAGTAGCCGTTTCTTGCTTAGTGGACACTGGGTCAATGGTGTCCACTGTCACGGAGAGCTTTTTCCATCAGCACTTTGAGGCTTGGGGCCAAGAGAAGCTTCGCTCCTGCCATTGGCTGCAGCTTCGAGCAGCCAATGGTTTGCCGATCCCCTACCTCGGCTATTTAGAGCTTGAAGTCGAGCTCTGTGACCGGTCGTTGCCCAGATGTGGGGTACTGGTGGTCAGGGACCCTCCGGTGGACGCATCTCCTCACGCCCCTGGAATTTTGGGGATGAACATCTTGCGAAGATGTTACAGTACGCTGTTTGGGCAACATGGTCTCGCCCTGTTTAATCTGTCCCCAGTCACTGAAGCACCAAAATCTGTGGTGCAGGCGTTGCAGAAATGCCATCAGGCCACCTTGGACCCTCCTTTGGAAGTCAGTGGTAAGGTCAAGGTGTGCGGCAAGAAGGCTTACCGCATCCCTGGCGGCACCATGAAAATCGTTGCAGCCACATGTTCCACGCAGTACTCTGGTACCACTGTACTTTTCGAACCTTTGGGACGGGGCCTTCCTGCTGGACTACTAGCCTCTCCAGCATTGGTTCAAGTTGAGAGGGGTACTGCTTACATCCCCATTGTGAATGTGGGTTCTTCTGATGTGCTGCTCTACTCACGAACAGTGGTAGGTGCATTGAGTGAGGTCCGGGTGGTGAGTTTGCCTTCTGGGATTAAGGAGGTACCATCCCAGGTGGCTACCATGGCCTCCCAGGTGGTGCCCCCTACGCTGTCGGAACAGGTCGACAGGGTTGATCTGTCTGCCTTGCCACGTGACGAGCAGAAGGAAGCACAACTTCTTCTTCTGAAATACGCTTCTGTCTTTTCTTCGCATGACGGTGATTTGGGTTGCACTAACTTGATTGCTCATGAAATTCCTCTTCTGGATGACACTCCTATACGGCAGCGGTATAGGCGGATTCCATCATCGGAATATGAGGTGGTCAAAGAGCATATCAACCAGCTTCTTAGTGCCCAGGTCATCAGGGAAAGCAGCAGTCCTTTTGCATCACCTATCGTGCTGGTTAAAAAAAAAGATGGGAGTCTGCGCTTGTGCGTGGACTACCGGCTACTGAACAGCAAGACCAGGAAGGACGCATTCCCCCTTCCTCGTATTGAAGAGTCATTGGATGCGCTGACAGGAGCCCGCTGGTTCTCCACCATGGATTTAGCCAGCGGGTACAATCAGGTTCCAGTGGCAGATACCGATCGACCCAAGACAGCTTTTTGCACTCCCTTCGGCCTTTTCGAGTGGAACCGCATGCCCTTTGGTCTATGCAACGCACCTAGCACCTTCCAGCGGCTTATGCAAAGGATCTTTGGAGACCAGCAATGTCAGTCCTTGCTTTTGTATCTGGACGACATTGTGGTTTTCTCTTCCACTTTCCAACAACACTTGGAGAGGCTTGAGGTGGTGCTGCAGCGACTACAACAAGAGGGCCTGAAGGCCAAGCTGTCGAAGTGTGTATTCTTCCAGCAAGAGGTGAGGTACTTGGGCCATATTATTTCTGCCAATGGCGTTTCCACTGACCCAAGCAAGGTGGCAGTGGTAGCCAACTGGCAGCCCCCCACTACCATCTTGGAGCTACGGTCCTTTCTTGGATTCGCTAGCTATTACCGCCGCTTCGTGGAGGGTTTCGCGAAATTGGCTGCTCCCCTACATCGCCTTGTGGCTGAGCTAGGGGGATCAAAGTCCAAGCGTTCTGAGCATCGGGTTTCAGAAAAATGGATGGTAGAACATCAGCAGGGCTTTGAGGCCTTAAAGTCCAAGCTCACTACCGCTCCTGTGCTGGCCTATGCCGACTTCTCCCTTCCCTTTATTCTGGAGGTGGACGCCAGCCATGGGGGCTTGGGCGCTGTACTCTCCCAAGAGCAGGAAGGAAAAATTAGGCCCATAGCATTCGCGAGCCGAGGCTTGAGACCAACCGAGCGCAACCCAGTCAACTACAGCTCCATGAAGCTAGAGTTTCTGGGGCTAAAATGGGCCATGACGGAGAAATTCCGTGAATATTTGCTGGGCCACAAATGCACTGTCTTCACCGACAACAATCCCCTCAGCCATTTGTCCTCAGCTAAACTCGGTGCCCTGGAGCAACGTTGGGCAGCCCAACTCGCAGCCTTTGATTTTGAGATTCGGTACCGCCCCGGCAAGAGTAACGCAAATGCGGATGCTCTGTCCCGCCTTCACCCACCTGGCGTGGTAGATCTTGAGATGATAGTCCCCGGTACATCCCTACCACCACCCTTGCAACAAGCCCTACAAGCTCGAGGTCCCGATGCCTGTCAGGCTGCCGTCATAGCTCTGCCTCACCATCTACCTGCTGATCTTGGTGCACTTCAGCAGGCTGACCCAGTGATCTCTGAGGTTTTAGCATTTTGGCGGCAGAAGCAATACCCTAACCGTGAGGAACGCAAGCAGTTATCCCAGCTAGCTCTGGTGCTCCTGAAACAGTGGGATCGACTGATTGAACGGGCTGGAGTGGCATACAGACAAGTCTTGCGCTCCGACGGTGGGGAAGCAATTCTACAAGTACTGTTGCCTGCTGCTCTGAAAGAGAAAGTCCTCACGGAGGTACACCAAAACCATGGACACCAAGGAGTGGATAGGACTTTGGAATTGCTTAGGCAGCGGTGTTATTGGCCGAGGATGTCCTCCGAAGCGAGACACTGGTGTCAAACCTGTGAGCGGTGCCAAATGGCCAAGGATTCTGGGCCCCCGGCACGTAGTTTCCTGGGACATTTGCTAGCTTCGGAGCCGAATGAAATTTTGGCTATGGACTACACCCTGCTTGAACCAACTCATAATGGGCTTGAGAATGTCCTTGTGTTGACAGACGTTTTCAGCAAATACACCCTTGCTGTTCCCACTCATGACCAACGAGCCTCTACTGTGGCTCAGGTGCTAGTCACTGAGTGGTTTTCAAAGTTTGGTGTCCCAGCACGGATCCATTCCGACCAGGGTCGAAACTTTGAAAGTACACTTATTCAGCAACTATGTGGACTTTATGGGATTGAAAAATCCCGAACCACTCCATACCATCCTGCCGGTAATGGTCAGTGCGAACGATTCAACCGCACCCTCCATGATTTGCTGCGCACTCTGCCAGCATCTCGAAAGCGCGACTGGCACTCTTGTCTACCACAGGTACTGTTTGCTTATAACACCACTCCCCACCAATCCACTGGTGAGTCTCCATTCTTTCTCATGTTTGGTCGGGAGGCAAGGCTCCCAGTTGATTTCTTGCTGGGAAGAGTGCAGGATCCTGTTGGTGGCACGGTGAACGACTGGGTTCATGAGCACCAGACCCGGTTGCACCTGGCTTTCGAAGGTGCGCAAGACCGGCTGAGGATTGCAGCCCAGAAAAGGAAGAGAACACACGACCAGACGGTTCGGACCGAGCCCCTGGTCGAGGGCCAATTGGTGCTGTTAAGGAATTTTGGTGGGAGAGGGCGGCACAAGATTCAGGATAAGTGGAAATCAGTGGTGCATCGGGTGGTTAAGGCTCCCCCGGGAGGAGGTCCTGTGTACACAGTTGCACCAGTTGATGACCTTGCTAAGGTCAAACGAGTGCATCGTACCCTGCTGAAAGCTGTTGCCGGGATTGCTTCTCCAGGTAACACTTCCGCTTCTCTTTCCAGTCCGCCCGATCGGACAGTAATGCACAGTGAGTCATCGGACTATGATTGGTTGGCCTTGGTAAGGGAAACCTCTCCCCTTCCAGCTGATCAGGCCACTGGGGAAGTCCGACCGGTACCTGTCTCGGCACCGCCCACTGCTGTGTCATTACCTTTGCCCGCTCTTCATTCCGCACCTTTGGCTGTCGCATCTACAGAAAGCGACACCACTGCTGTCCAACAGACAGCACAACCAATGTTGGCACTTCCTGCCAACATGGTGATACCCCTAACCTCTACTCATTCCCCTCCTTTAGCAGCTGCTCCCTCGGGGAGCAACGATACTGCTATGCGACGGACGGCCCGAGCAACAGCTGGCCTCCATTCAAATCCCCATCACCTTCCCAGGCCTGCCAATGACTTGGCTCAGGCAAGGCCCTCACGCTCACAGATAAATGCTGTGCCTGCTTTCTTTAGCCCTTGGCATTAGACTTTAGATCTTTAGAGCACATCCTCGGGTCGACGATGAAAAACGGGGGGGTGGATTGTAGTAGTATGACATGCCACTATTTCAGAAGGCAGGTGAGCCTGCTGCCTTGCACCCTATCAGGCTCATTGGCCAATCGGTGCACGAGGCGAAGGGATAAAAGGAGGCTGTGCCCCTCTCTCGTACTCTCACTTCCTGGCTCGAAGGCCCGCCCACTACCTGGTCATGCACTTCCTTCTCCGCTCCCGTCGCAGTGAACCCTTTGGGTTGAGGTGGTTACTGTCCTGCTTTATTTAGCATCGATGATTAAAGAACACAGGTATGTTCATCGTAGGTACTCCTCTAGCTATAGTCTGTTAGCCCAGGCGCTAAATAGCTCTTCTGTCCATTTTTTAGCGGACCCTGAACGCATCACCCGAAAACTAGCAGAGGCTCCGCTTGCCATAGCTCCGAGCGGACCCTCCTCGCTCCCCTCGAGTGTACGGGTGCTGATCGGGACCAGCTAAACTCTCTGGACACTTAAGCTAAGTGCAGGAACACTGCTGCTTCGCCGGCCTCTTTGTGTGTGGTGGCTGTTTCATCGGCGACTCTCCGCGGTTTGGCCGCTTGCACGGACTATTTCCGGCTGCGCTTGATACTCCTGCTTCCCTGTGCTGCCGCATGCCACTCTGCTGCTACCGCTGTTTCGTTGACTGTCTCCCGCAAGTAACTGTTGGGCTCCTGGGTTGCCGGGGACCGGTTTTTCCCTCTCAATAACCTACAGTACTGGCAATAGCCCGGTCGGATCGGCCGTGTGTGCTGGGTGTGAGTGTGGATGTGTGGACTGGGACAGCTTGAACGCTATACCTGGTAGCTGGCTGTGTGTGTGTGCGTGTGTGTGTGTGTGTGGGGGGGGTTTAGCGGGTCAGGCCATCTTATTTGTTTTCTTTTTTTTGTCTTTTCCTTTTGAATTTCTCCATTAATCCTAATTGTCATTAAATAATTAAACTGATTTGTTGATTTAGTATCTCTGGCCAGAGACTCTTTTTCTATGTTTCCATTTTGGTTTTCTTTGTTTATTTGACGTAATTTTGTATAGATTGAATCCATTTGATTCTTTTTGCCATTTAATTTTGTGGATTTCTAGTCTTAAGTTGTGCAGTAATATTTCTTTTTTTGGTTTAACTGTTGCATGCATTTTAGCTATTGGTGTTGTTGTGTATTTCGAGTGTGTTTTTTTTGCAATCGACTAATCGTGCCCTTTCCCCCCTCTAGTTGCTGAGAGCCAGCGGTGGTGGTGGTGGTGTCCCGGGTGTCGGCTCCCCTTTGTGTGCTGTGGTGCTGGTTGCAGGTGTTCTTTGCCGTTGCACTTCACCATTTCCCCGTGTGTGTGCCACGTACGAGTGGGGTATTTATTTATTTTGGATTCCCTTCCCCCTGGTTACCCCACACCTCCGTCTGGCCTCAGTGGTTATAGAGGGGCTAGCAATCTAGTCTTTTGAAATGCTATATAGCAATTGATATGTCCATAAAATAAATAATTGTTGTTTGTCAACTTGTGAACCACGTCTCCTGCCCTTCCTAAGTGTAACGCACCTGTGTGTCTTGTGATCTATCTTTAGAATTCCCTGGGTGAAACTCCCAGGGTGGCGTTGTCGGTCTTCGTTCTAAGGTTAATAAATTCAGATCCTTTGGAGAATCCAAGTAACCCTCGTATCGCCACACAATGTTAGAGCAGGACACTGCTGAGCAGGCTGGAGCTTAAAGCAATACCACGGGCATCAAGACGCCCCACAAGAGGCAGAAGTTAAACTTGGTAGCTTCAGTGGTGCAAGAAATACACCAGGTGCAAGACTAAATATGCCTGCGAGGGAAATACGCGTCACATTTTAATATCTCAGTTGGTTTTCTTTAGCCTGTGTCATTTGTCTTAGGTTTTCTGGTCTGTTGCCGATGCGTGTGTTAGCCTATCCAAGTTCACACCGGGCCATACGTTATCATGTGTTCAGGTGTTGAGCTAATAAAATGAATTGACAGCGGAAATTTGTTCTTCATCAAAAGAACATTGAACTTTTACATGAAACATCCTCATTTGACCTAACGGAAGGAATAACCATGAATTGGTAATCAGTAAAACAATGTGTAGACTTATATATTAGGAATGGGCCTGACAGTGCTTTGGTTAGGGTATTTGACTCCAAGACAATGTTTCTGGGTTTGAACCCCAATGTTCCAAGTTAATCCACTCAACCCCTACCTTAATGACCATCCCGGTATCACACATGCTCCGGAAATGATATAATGTTACACCATACAAGAGTTTGATAACATCTGCCGGCACATGCAGGCAGACCAGCCTGAAGGGAGTTGCGCTGGTTTACACATGAGATGACAAGTTACAGACAATAAAACAAAATGAAGGAACACGACAGCATATCCTAGTTGAAAAATGAAAAAAAACTCATCACTCAAACACAGTGGCGGTTTTAGGCACGGGTAAACCGGGGGGGCACTTTGGGGGGGGGCGGCACGAGAACTTTAAAAAAAAATTAAAAAACATCTGTGCCGCGAAGCGCTTCTCTATAATCTATCTATCGTGTCAGTATGTGGGGAATTGGCAAATTGTCACCCCCCTGTAGCTGCGGGGGGGGGCGGGGGGGGGCGCTTGGAGGGAATCACGCCCAGGGCGTAATTCAATGTACAACCGCTACTGCTCAAACATTATCATCATTGGGATTGTTATTTATTGTTATATTGTTGTTGTTGTTTTGTTTGAAATATGACAATAGAAAGGCATCCTTACAAGAAGTCTGGTAACTTGAAAAGCAGATTCAGTTGATATTCCAGAATATGTTCAGTGTTCAGGGGAGGTTTTAGATGCTGTAAGCATGAATACCGCTGGAGAAAAGCAGCACTGAGTCAAAGTGCTTCTTAACTTTCCTCTTGGTTAAAATAGCCTTTATTCTCATTAACAATTTAGAAATGTACAATTGTTAGAATCACAATAAAATAACAAATGACAAAAATAGATACAAATTGATATGTGTCAATATCCTAGAAGCTAAAATAATGCAAAAATGTGTAAGAGATGTGTGATTCCTGCCCCCCATGTCACATAGCATCTTAACCACCATCTGATGCCTCATCGACTTATGCAAAAAGGACTGTGGGACGTTCTCCTCTGGCTCAGCCTTATAAGTTGTCAAGTGGAGAACGGGACATCTTCCTCCAGTCCAGCTTCAACTCAAACCATGTTCTCTGTACCTGTACTGCTGCTGCTGCTGGCTGCTGGCTCTGGTGAGGCTTCATGAGAAGACATCCAACCAATAAGAAACATATTGATTCATAGTTTAATTGGCTCATTGATGACCCAGAGTTGTTATTCTCTACAGGTGTAAAATGTGAACAGCTTACTCAGCCAGAGTCTCTGACTATCCGACCTGGTCAACCTCTGACCATCCGCTGTCAGGTCTCTTATTCTGTTGGTTACTGGACAGCTTGGATCAGACAACCTGACGGTAGTGGACTGGAATGGATTGGATACATTAATATTGGGGGTAAAAGAGTGAAAGACTCTCTAAGTAGTAAATTCAGTCTTGCCGTTGATGGCTCCAGTAACACCGTTACTCTGCAAGGACAAAACATGCAGCCTGGAGACTCAGCTGTGTATTACTGTGCCAGAGACCACAGTGTTACAAACTGTTTTAAACAACGTACCAAAACCCTTCACCCATGAGGTGTTATAACATGTACCCTCCAAAGGGGGAGCACTAAACCTAATGTATCTCATCATCTAACATTTTATTTCTATCAAGAACATCAGCTAGCAAATACAATGATAGCTATAAGCTAACTCTAGAACAATATTAAATAAATCTTCTTTTACATTGATTAGTACAGTCATCAGTTTATCAGACAGGTACTGACTGATTGGTTACTGACCTAGTGTTTGAAAATGTACAAAGCGGGCCTTCACCCCAGTTCAGTGTGGACCATATGGACACATCATTCACATAATCCCTGTGGTTTTAAACTATGACACAACATGAAGGAACACGACAGCATACCCCAGTTGAAAAATGGATGGATCCACTCATCACTCAAACATTATCATCACTGGGATTACTATTGTTTTGTTCTGAAATATGACAAAAGAAAGGCAGCCTTAACAGAAAAACACAGTCTGGTAACTTGAAAAGCAGATTCAGTTGATATTCCAGAATCGGTTCAGGGGAGGTTTTAGATGCTGTTGGCATAAATACCTGTGGAGAAAAGCAGCACTGAGTCAAAGTGCTTATTAACTTTCCTCTTGGTTAAAATAGCCTTTATTCTCATGCACAATTTAGAAATGTACAATTGTTAATGTGGCGGCGCGAGCAATGGGGAGGAAATGAAACAAAACCAAAACGGTAATAATAGTGTCCGACAACGCCACCTCGGAATTACATCCAATGAAACAGATTTAACGGTTAGCTATCAGGCAGCAAGTTCGTTATATTAATGTGGCATGGAGACGTGGTTCTGTTTGAAAAATATACACATTTTATTTAACAAGACTACTTTTCTTAAAACACCAAGTCACTCATACCAGGAGGGGGAGCTGGATCAGGTCTGAGGCTTACTGTTGACGATGAGGGGAGGCCAAAACTGAGTGAGAGGAATCCCAGGGTAAAGAAGAGCACCCGGACCACCTGTGCACATCACAACCACGCAGTACAGGGGGACAAATCAGGGGTGCTTGATACACACACTCACACACACACAGAACCGCCACCAGGGACACCAGGACCACCACTTGCAGCTCTCAGCACCTGAAAGGGACACGATAAAACAATGAGTGAAACTCAATTATCAAAGAAAGAAAACAATAACCAATAATATCCTAACCTCTGGATTGGCAGCAACTAAATTACAACGAATGAAGACGATACAAGCTGCCAGTACCACAAAGGGTTCAGGTAAACAAAATTAACATAGTCTAAAGCACATAAATAACTAACATAACCAAACTAAACATAACGTAAGTTACGGGTGTAACTATGGATCTGTGAGACCGAGGGATGACCGTCACTACGGTCTAAAAAGGAATGAGTACATCGTTCTGCCTATTACCGAGACATATGTCAAAATAGTTATGCCCATGACCTCCGGAAGCAGAACGGACTGCTCTTGTAAATAGCATGGATTGCTACCGGTTCGTCCTCTTACCTTGATCGCCTCCGGCTGTTCTGAGCGACAGAAGATAGTGACGGTCATCCCTCGGTCTCACAGATCCATAGTTACATCCGTAACTTACGATCTGTATCGACCTCACTCTGACCGTCACTACGGTCTAAAAAGGGATGACTAATACCAAAATGGTCGCGAGGAACGTATTGCAAGTTAATTGTTAAATCCTTGTTCGGTCAACACATCACATCCACCCTATAAAATCTTGTGAATGTGCATGGCCTAGACCATGAGGTCGCTGCACAGATGTCGTCAGCTGGCACTTCCCTGAGGGCAGCCCAGGACGTTGCCATACTCCTGGTTGAATGAGCCCTTATACCAGGTGGGACTTGCATCCCGCTTGCCCTGTAGGCATTGCAAATAACGTCTACCAACCGATGGGACAGCCTTTGAAAGAGGTAAGCCCCTCTTTGCTGCCCCGAAAAGTTGGGATTGTGCTCCCCTTAGGCAAGGCAAGGCAAGGCAGTTTTATTTGTATAGCGCATTTCATACACAATGGCAACTCAATGTGCTTTACATAAAACAAACATTTAACAGTAAGATTTGGGAACATAAAAAACATGCAATTTGAGAAATAAAAATAAGACCCAATACATACAATTAACCCACCCCCCGCCCCCCCCCCCCCCCCCCCCCCCCCCCCCCCCCCACACACACACACACACACACACACACACACTAGTAATAAAAACAAAGTACAGAGAAATAGAAAGAGAGATGAACTAGATAAAAGATGGCAGCATAAAATAATGATTTGCTTTAAAATCATTGAAAGGACATAGAGTGCAAATGAAAGATTAGTGGCTGTGTATGGGTTAGGTAAGCTCTCAAGGCCCTCACTGGGCACAAAGTGAGCAACCTCTCCTGCTCTGCCTGTGAGGCAGAGGCAGGCTAAAACGCATCCACCTCCAAAACCTGGTTGATGGACTGCCTATTAATAACCTTTGGCAGAAAAGTTAATTTAATTGCTGCAATGTAATACATTTTAATTTCCTTCAGCAATTTAGCCACGGCTACCTGCTACTTTGCTGCTACCGGCTACTTTGCTGCTACCTGCTACTTTGCTGCTACCGCTACTTTGCTGCTACTGCTACTTCGCCGGCTTGGTGTGGGGCTCTGGCGGCCGTTCCCAGCCGAACTGTGTCTTTCTGCTGGCCCTGCTTCCTGCTGCCGCTGCACGCGACGCGGTGTGTGTTTTGGTGTGTGTGGCTGCCGCTTGTATTGGACATTAAGAGCCCCGTTCGGAGACTCAGCCACCTGCTCGGACTGTGTGTGTGCGTGGATGTTTGTGTGTTTTAATGTAATTAACCAAGGTGTGGTGTAATTTTGTTTATTTTTCTGGTTAGCCTATTTTGATAATTTCTTACTAGTTCAGTTGTTTATTGTTTTGTTTGAATAACCTGTTTATTTTGGGAGTTCGTTGAAATTATTTAATTTTCTTTTGGGAGGGAGATTTGCTTTATAAATGGATTAATTGATTAAGATTACTTGTTGAGTTTATCTCTGGCCAGAGACTCTTTATTTTTATTTTTCGTTAGTTTGGTTGATTTCTGATTAGTTCAACTTGTTATTCTTTAGCCTATTAATTGATTTGCCTGTTTAGGTTTTGGGATATTGTTTGTTTCTTTGATGGTGAGCCCCGTTAACATTGTTTGTACTCTTTCCCTAGAGCTGAAGGCCGACGGTGGTGGTGGTGGTCCCCTGTGTGCGTGTGATTCCCACTCCAGATTATTTTGTGTGCACCTCACGTTTTGCTGTGTGAATGGGGTGTTCCCCTCTTTCTTTTTTGGACGTCACTTCCCTTTTGTTGACCCCTCCTCCAACCGGTAAGCCTCAGCTCGCACCCCCTTCTACAGTTGGGCTCCCTTCCTATTTATTTCTCCATTATCCCAGACCTTGTGCTTTTTTTTTAACAATAAAGTTTTGTATAACATTTTGAACTCCGTCTTCTAGCCTCCCTGTTTTGAACGAACCTGTGTCCTTCTACAATAGTTGATAATTGACCTTTCCTACGGGTCCTTGGGCCCTAACCCAAGGTGGCGTTGTCGGTAGTATAGAAGAAAAGATCATTTGAGAGATAACTTAGTAAATCACCCCTAGTGCCGCCACACTAGCAAAGATGATGATTGAGAGTTTATAAAAGATGACAGCTAACAAGAGGATTATTAGGCACTGGCATTCCAGTTGTGATTTTAGAATTTGGTTATTTTACTATTAACTAATGACATCTAGCAGTGATGTTTGAAGAGGGGAATTGACCAATAGAATTCAGAGGTGAATGATTAATTATTAGCTCATTAATCATTAGCTTCCTCTTGGTGACCCTGGACACATCAGAATCTTGGACACATTGCTGCAGTTAGCAGCTAAAGAAAAGCAAGGAATCTGGTGCACATATCTTTTTTGGTTTGAAGTCAGTATAAAGTTGATTCATTATTATTATTATTATTATT
Organism: Urophycis tenuis; assembly: GCA_036785325.1. Taxonomy (NCBI): domain Eukaryota; kingdom Metazoa; phylum Chordata; class Actinopteri; order Gadiformes; family Phycidae; genus Urophycis; species Urophycis tenuis. The sequence goes on along the minus strand of JAXIVH010000036.1, from coordinate 958,401 downwards.
ATTATTATTATTATTGTTATTAAGTTAATTAATATTAATTATTATTATATTTATTGTTTATTGACTATAGTCAGGTTCTTATTGCACTCATCTATCCCCTTGTACTGCTGGCCACTGTGAATTTCCCTTAAGGGGGATTAATAAATGAATAACTTATCTTATTATTATTATTATATTATTATTATTATTATTATGGTGAGCCATCCCTCCTTCCACGAACCCCAGCAGTTGCAATCAACCTTTCTACAGAGTGCAATCAGCTGCATTCTGCATCAAAGATATGTGCACCAATCAGAACATTCTGGTCCAAATATAGAATCTTTCTATCATGTTTGACTTTTTGACCTGACATAGGTCGACCAAAGAAAAACAATAAATCAAGTACTCCTTTGTTTATAAAAAAAACTGTGGGACCTATTCCATCTTAGTGCTGATATATATTTACATAATCCTATGAAGGGACCCCTGACTTGTAAATGAATATACAAATTGATTAAGAGTATCCTCCAATTTGACTCTGACATATATTTCCCAAACTAAACCGTTGGCATGAGTCTTCCACTGCCCTGGGTCTGCAACACAATGAAAGTCTCAGACAGCTTGTTCCTCGTGGCCCCTCTTTCAGGTAAGCTTCACCCGACTCAGTCCGATGGGGAGGACAGAGGAGAACCAGCTGTGGTGTGAGCTCATCTCCTCCTCATCTAAATTATGTTGGGTTCTGTTTCCATCTCCAGCGGCTCGAGGCCGGCGACTCACCTCCTCAGAATCAGTGGTCAAAAGACAAGGCGAACCGGTCACGCTGTCCTGTCACGTAACTGGAGTGTCTCTCACTTGGCTCCACTGGATCCGCCAGAAGTCAGGACATGGTCTGGAGTGGATTGGGCGGATAGGCGGTGGAACCGGTACAACATCATTGAAGAGCAGGTTGGCACATCAAACCCAACCCAGCTCCTTTCAGCTGTGTGTTAAATTCCCCAGCCACTACACACCATCATACCCTTACTGAATACTCAAATCTTTACTTAAGTAGTCCAAGTGTGTCATTCTATGGCCCTGGAAATTATGTTTTCATTTATTTTTACACCAACATTTCCACCAAGTAGTAGATATTGTGTGTAGTTAGGGGTCAAGCACCGAAGGTGTAGGCATGACCACATTGTGTGTAACTTTGCATTGGTATCAACATTTTTGTCAATGACATTTAAATTTCAAAATGTGTCCCTATTTCACCAAATCTCTTGTGCCACCAATAGGTCACAGTTGCAGTTTTGAAAGGGCTATATCTCCAGTCGACTTGATCATATAGTCTTGGGCTCTACAACTTTGCAAATGGAACCATGTGCTGACCAAATTTTCTGACAGGACTAGATTTTTCATTTTGCATCTCAAATTTTCTCAGAAACATACTTTTATTATCTCCGCCTAGACAATGCATCCTAATAGAAGCACACCACATTTATTTGATGCCCTAGACAAGTAAGAGCTATCAAAAGAGTTCTGAAACAATTTAAGGCCACAATTACAGAAAGTGGGTGTATCTGTGGGGAACGAAATTGACAATATTGAGTAACCAAGTGTCATAATGACTTTTGAAGCGGTTCTCACTTAATTTATCGACTTGGCCTCATGGGGCAATATAACCATTTGTGGGACCCATAAGCACAGATGTTAATGAGACATGGGCAGCCCCTATCTGCATTTATTATTTATTTTTATTATTATTCACCATTATTGTTATTTCCTATTCTAACACTATTTTATTTACGTTAGTTGGTCTGTATGCTGATGAATGTAACGGTAAGAATGTGTGTGGTATTGTGAGGCAGAAGTAGATGTAGGCACTGTGGGCAGCCAGGGGTCCAGCTAGGGGTCCTCAGGGTCAGGAGTTCAGTAGACGTACGTCAGTAGTAGTAGCTGCAGTAGACGGAGTGCCACGGAGAGCAACCACGTTAATGTGACTGTATTCCTGTGTTGTCAGGTGAGCATGTTTGTAAATTATTACAGCTCAGAACAAAGAACAGTGTCCCCTCATATTTTCACAGTGATAGGAGTTACGTTACAGTGACCAGCTGATTAAATTGTGTGAATGTAGAAGCAGTATGTGTGGGAATGTTTACGGTTTAAGAAACGTTAAGTGTGTGCATGTGCGTGCTGCAGTAGACGGAGTGCCACAGAGAGCAACCACGTTAACGTGTCTGTATTCCTGTGTTGTCAGAATTAAAGAAAACATAAACTTCATGCACGCCTGGGAGTGAATCTGTCCAAGTGTGCAACACATTCCTATGTAAGAATGCTGTTCATTGACTTCAGTTCTGCATTCAACCATCGACCCTTCCAAACTGATCACCAAACTGTGATCTGGACATTGACCCCTCCCTCCTCGCATATGAAATGTTCTCACACACTACTGAGATTTCAGCCTAATTGGAAGGCATTTTATTGTAAACGGAAGTCATTTCAGTGTAAACGGAAGGCAGCTCGGAAGAGACAGTCAGTACGTTTACATGCAGCAAGAAATTCAAATTTCTAATTGTATAAGACGTTCAGACTTTTTAAGTGCATGTAAACACCTTAATCCGACCTACTTCGGACCTAATTCGGACATCTCAAAATCGGATAACAACACCTAGATAATTCGTTCATAGTCAGACTTTTAACTGCATGTATACTCAGCAATCGGATCTGAATCGAATTTTGCATTCGGCGCATGCGCAGAGCCCCCCATAGCGTCCGGAGTCAGCCATGCTCCAGCTGTTAATCCGATTCTCTGAACGGCATGTATACTTGAACAAGTGATCCGATTGTAACCCTAATTACGATGAAATAACAGAGCACAGGTAAGTAATATTCAATGTTACTAGATGGACCAGTAATGGAAGACTATAGGTTAGTGAGAGCTTTTAGTGTTGGGTAATGAAACAGACAGGCAACAATGGTTTTTGTGTGTGGCCACTTGTTATTAATAAACAATAACACATTGAGAACAATAACACAATAACACAATGAAAATACAACAATGAAAAATAATAAACTAAAATAATAAAGCCGGCAAAATAAAACCCTATGTCCCAAGGTTACCGTTGGGGCCCTTTTTTTCTGTTCGTCAGATCCGGGTCAAGTGTATGTATCAGTGTACGTGTATTTGGTCCTACCACACTGTCCGTGAGGGAGGGGGGATGGAAGAATGGAAGGAATTTTTCGCCTCTCTCAGGGTTCAGTGTCAGAGGTTTCAAGGTAGCTCGCCACCCAGCTCACACTGGGATTCTATGGATCTTGATTCTGGACGCAGTTTCTCTGGATCTCTGGAACACTTCACACACATCCAACTGGAAACTCTCCGATGGACAGTGGACCATGGACCTCATCAATTGTGCATCACAGAAAAAACCTGACCTACAGAGAGGTCAAAGGAGATCCAAATAGCAGGTTGATTATCACCAATCAATACTACTCCTTTGCATTAAATGGTTTTAAATCACGTTATCAAAAGTTTTAGTTGTACAACAAAATAAATCTTTAGTTCAAAAATATTAATTTATAGTTGTGAACTATAAATACATTTAAAGCGCTTTTCTTTAGAAATATATTCAAGTACAGTATTAATACCTGTTTCAACATCTGAAATAGGTTTACACTGCTAACCTCAGGTCAATGGCCTATTAGCATGACCATATACTCTCAGGCGGTAATAGCAACATTAGCTCCGTTTTACACGGATGCTGCGCCGATATTAGCATATCTTTTAACTGGTTTTCGATTACAAAATAAGTGACACGTGCATACAAGAAAAAAAATAAAAAGGTTACAATCAACAAAAAAGGTTAAAGAGCAGTTTTCCACTCACCGAGTGATCAGTTTTGGAACAAGGGTTCCAGTAATTACCCTGACCCCGTGGTTAGAAATCGTCCGGTCTACAAAGTTGAAATATCAACAATATACCGGTCAACCAGTGCTTAACATAATGGAAATTCACACCAAGTCATTTTAAAACATTACTTTCGTGTCTTACCCCGCGGATAAGATAAGATAAGATAAGATAAGATATTCCTTTATTAATCCCCCTTAGGAGAAATCCACAGTGACCAGCAGTACAGGGGATAGATGTGCAGTAAGAGCCTGGCTAAGTCAATACACAATAAACAATAAACAATAAATTAGATTAAATACGAGCTCTTAAGTCAGGTCGGTGACGAGTGAGAACCTGTATGCATACTAGTGTCCTTGATAGCTGTTTATGGTGCAAAATGCAAAGTAGATAGATAATAAAGTGCAAATATGCGGAAAGTGCAAGGTGCAAGATGTGCAAATTTATACAGGTATTTCAGGTACAACATATGAATAGACCTGGAATAACAACGGCTAGGACACAGTCCACGGTGTGTGGTGTGCTGTATGTGAATGTGAAGTTCAGTCCATTCCATTTGTCTTTTGTCTGGTGGTGTTGGAGCATCCTGAGCCTGATGGTTGGTGGGATGAGGGAGCGCCCAAGCACTTGAGGCACTTGGCTGAGTGAGCATGTGGCTGAACGTGTTCCTGAGTTGCTACAGTTGCTTCAGTTCGGCATAGTGAGGCTGAGAGGGTAGTTCCGGGTCTCCAGCAGCTTTCCCCTCGTCCTCCTCACTGTCGCCGCCTCCACACAGTCCAGCTTCATCCCCACTGCAGAGCTCGCCGTCCTCCCCGGCTTGTACAGCTTCCTGGCACCACCGCTCCCAATGCTTCCTCCCCAGCACACGGCAGTGAGGAAGGTGACACTGGCCACCGCAGGCTGGTAGACCATCCGTAGCAGCCTGGTGCATGCAATGAAAGATGACAGATGGACAGTGGTTATCAATGAGGTAAACAGACATAAGATGAAAATGGCTAGAAAACAGTCTGGGGTGTGTGGTGTGGATGAAGACAGCTTATCTCCGTTTTTAATCAAGCACACGAGGCAGCAACCATAACAGACCTCCGTTAACCAGGCAGTGAAGACGGGACGTAACTTACGAGGCTGATCACCTGGAGCACAGGGGGCTCACTGATTGGCTATTGGGGAAACCCACTCTACGTAGCCCTCTGCTACGTAGAATTTTTAAGACTTAAGTTTTTAAACCATACAATACATTTCAATTAACTATTTATTTATTTCAAAATAAAATGAATTACTTTTAGAATGTTAATGACTGCTCAATTACTTTTTTCTAATGAATTGTTTTTTTCACAATTAAAATGGAGAATTTTAAGGAAATAATTTTAATAAAAGTATGTTACTTTTAAAGTCTGGGCTACACGATGTTACGCATGTCATTATCTGATCCGATCAGAAATTCGAATTTCTTGCTGCATGTAAACGTACTGAGTGTAGTGTCTTTGGAGCGCACATGCTTCTCAGGAGCTTTCCGTGTTCTAACAGAAGCTGCCACTTTACTAAATAACATTTTGGCGTCGGCTGAGACCATTCGAACATTGTCTAATGCAGTGGTTCTCAAACTTTCAATACTGAGTACCACCTGAGAAACTATTCAGCTGTCCAAGTACCCCCATGATGACCGATTTTAAAATATAGCCATATATGCCTTCTCAATTAGCTTTAAACACACAGGAGACACGTTTATTCCTTATTGTGGTCATTTATTGCTACCTGAATTGTTACCTTACTTAATCAGACATTTACAACTCTGTCCAACAACTCTCACATAGACCTACTCAGTGTCATACAGAGCAAAATAAACACACTTAAAAGTAGGGTTGCACCGAATCCAGTATTCGGGTTCGGGTTCGGCCGAATATTGGGCTTTTTTGAGCGGTTCGGGTTCTGCCGAATCTTGGCATTTTTTTCCACCGAACCCGAATCCTACGCTTTTGCGCCACGCTGGTCGACGTGATTATCTGTTTACAAAAAAGTGGCGCGTTGGAATGCAGTTGCTATAGCTGCGAGAAAGCGAAAATGAAAGTAGTGAACAGAAAAAGTGTCGTTTGGCAGTTCTTTCAGATAAAAGAAAGCGATTCAAGTCGAGCTACATGTTCAATTTGCAATGCCGATTTGTCTCGTGGTGGCAATTTTTTGAAAATTAAATAAAACGAAAAATACACTGATGTTGACGTTGTTTACTTCATTAATGTGTTTAGTGTTAATGGAGTAGGATGGGAGTAGGATTCGGTATTCGTTTTCGGATTCGGCAGAATCTTAACCAGTGGATTCGGTATTCGGCAGCACCCTAAAAATCTGGATTCGGTGCATCCCTACTTAAAAGTTGTATCATGCTACTAATCATGCTTTGTTGCACGTTTGCAACAAATATTTAAAAGACAGAATTTTAATTATCTCAAGCTACATATTTCGTTTGAAACGTTGTATTTATAATGCATTGTATTTTTCCGATTTAAAAAAAAAAAAAAATTAAGTGAAAATGTGGAAAATCAAAACATCCCCCGCGTACCACCAGAGAGTGCTCAAGTACCACTGGTGGTACGCTTACCACCGTTTGCGCACGACTAATGCAACAAGCGGGCAACAGTCGCACGTTGCCGACACGGTGGAGTTGACTTAAGGCTGGGTTATGCTTTGTTTATGCTTCCACGTCGACGCAACGCTGGGGGGTTGCGGACCCTTTACAGACCCTTTACGTCCTTGACGTGCAGCTCCCAAAATCGACTTACAAGGTTATTCCCATCTCGCGGCCGCAGCGGCCAGCCACATTATTTTGTATATTGTTTCTACATACAAACAATTTTGATTTGCCTACACATACAGGTGTAGGCAAATCAAAATTTTCTCTACAACGCTATTCCCATCTTGCGGCCACAGCTGGCTGTGGCTGGCCGCTGTGGCCGCGAAATGGGAAAAGCATTGTATGTCGACTCTCCACTGTGTTGGCACCTGAGGCAACGTGCCACTGTTGCCCGCTTGTTGTTGCCTAAGACAATGTTCGAATGGTCTCTGCCAATGCCAAAATGTTATTTAGTAAAGCGGCAGCTTCTGTTAAAGCAGGGCGGTGAAAGAGGCTAAACGACTGTACTCTGAGAAGCTCCAACACTACTTCTCAGCCAACGACTCTGCATCTGTCTTGGCAAATCACCAACTCCAACTACAAACCTAAAGCTCCCAACTCCATCAACGACCATCGTCTGGCCAATGACCTGAATGAGTTATACTGCCCCTTTGAAAGACAAAGAGACAGTCCTGCAACCATCCCCCATGACACCTCCCAACAGCTCCAGTGTATCACCTCCACCTCCCCCACCTTAGCGGGGGCCTGGGCTCCTCCAACAATGCCCAACTTAAAGGTCTCCCCCTCGACCCACCCACCACAGTGATGACTCTTTCCCCCCACGAGAGGGACGTCAACAAACTCTTCAGGAGACAGAACCCCCGGAAAGTTGTTGGCCCGGATTCTGTCTCCCCATCCACCTTGAAGCATTGCGCTGATCAGCTGTCTCCAGTGTTCACAGACATTTTCAACACCTCACTGGAGACATATCCCGTGCCAGCCTGCTTCAAGACCTCAACTATAATTCCTGTTCCCAAGAAGCCAAGGACCACTGGACTTAACGACTTCAGACTCGTCACCTTGACCTTTGTGGTTATTAGTCCTTTGAGCGCCTTGTGCTCTCACACCTGAAAGGCTTCACCGACCCCCTCCTGGACCCCCTGCAGTTTGCCTACAGAGCCAACAGGTCTGTAGACGATGCAGTCAACTTGGCCTTCTACTACATCCCCCAGCACCTGGACTCCGCAGGAACCTACGCCAGGATCCTGTTTGTTGATGTCAGCTCTGCTTTCAACACTATCATCCCGGCTCTGCTTCAGGAGAAACTCTCCCAGCTGAGTGTGCCTGACTCCACCTGCAGGTGGATTACAGCCTTCCTGTCTGACAGGAAGCAGCATGTGAAGCTGGGAAAACACATCTCCGACTCACAGACCATCAGCACCGGTTCCCCCCATGGCTGTGTTATTTCTCCTCTGCTCCCTGTACACAAACAGCTGCACCTCCAGTCACCAGTCCGTCAAGCTTCTGAAGTTTGCGGATGACACCACCCTCATCGGACTCATTTCTGATGGTGATGAATCTGACTACAGGTGGGAGGTAGACCATCTGGTGACATGGTGCAGCCGAAACAACCTAGAGCTCAACGCTCTAAAGACAGTGGAGATGGTTGTGGACTTCAGGAAGAACTCTCCTCAACTGCCCCCATCACCCTCTGTGACTACACAATTGACACTGTGGAGTATTTCCGCTTCTTGGGAACTGTCATCTCTTAGGATCTCAAGTGGGAGCTGAACATCAGCTCCCTCATCAAGAATGTACTTCCTGAGGCAGCTGAAGAAATTCAACCTGCCCAGGACAATGACGGTGCACTTCTACTCCTCCATCATTGAGTCCATCCTCACCTCCTCCATCACATCTGGTTCGCTGCTGCCACCGCCAAGGACAAGGCTAGACTGCAGCACATCATTCGGTCTGCAGAGAAGGTGATTGGCTGCAATCTGCCGTCGCTCCAGGACCTGTACACCTCCAGGACCCTGAGGCGTGCAGGTAAGATTATGGCCGACCCCTCCCCCCGCCGGTTCCGGCGCCGCAGCGAGTGGCAGCCCGACACAGCAGCTCCCGATCTATTTTCCTTTTTTCTTAGATTAAAAGTTTTTTTAAAAACTTTAATCTATATAGTACTTTAGGACTTTAGCACTAGGCTGTGGAAACATGTTTAGGTTTATAAACGGCTCTTAAACGGGTTGAACAATAACTAGTATGTGCAGGGCGATCACCACGATCGCTAAACAACAACAACAATGGACCGGCGCTTACTCGCGGGACGAGCTCCTTCAGTTCCGGGATCGACCAGCGGTGTGCCCGAGGGGGACCCCGAAAGAGCTGAGGATAAAGCGGCGTGGGACTAGAGCAGGAGCCATGGTGAGGAACAAGAAGATGGAGAGGAAGTGGAGATGCAAGCCCCGTCTTCCCTCAGTCATCATGGGGAACGTACGCTCACTGCCCAACAAGATGGACGAACTATCAGCCCTCACTACTGGACAGTGCGAGTACCGGGAATGCAGTGTGTTGTGCCTGACGGAGACATGGCTGAACGGGAACGTACCAGACTGCTCAGTGGAACTAGCCGGCTTCACGCTAGTTCGGGCGGACAGGGACAAACAGAGCGGTAAGAAGTCGGGTGGCGGACTTGCCGTCTTTGTTAACTCCAAATGGTGCAACCCGGGACATGTTACCACGAAGGAAATCACGTGCACGCCCGATGTCGAGCTGTTAGCGGTGGGACTGAGACCGTACTATCTGCCCCGTGAGTTTTCGGCAGCCATTGTTGTTATTGTTTACACTCCACCATCGGCCGTAGCGGCGCGGGCTTGTGACGTCATTCATTCTTCCGTCGCAGACCTGCAGACTAGACATCCCAACGCTCTTATTATAGTAAACGGAGACTTTAATCATGTAAATATATCAAAGACACTGACTGACTTCAACCAGTATGTAACCTGCAGCACCAGAGGAGATAAGACCTTGGACTTACTGTATGCCAATGTTAAGGGGGCATACAGTGCAACAGCCCTCCCCCCCCTGGGCAAATCAGATCACTGCTTGATTCTACTGTCTCCTACATATAAGCCTCTTGTGAGGAGACAGCCCATCACCACCAGGGCTGTGCAGCAGTGGTCTGAGGAGGCTGAGGAGGCCCTGAGGGAGTGCTATAGGACAACAGACTGGAGGATGTTTCAGGAAGACTACGGTGATGACATTGAGGGTCTCACTCAATGCGTCACAGACTATATAAAGTTCTGTGAGGAGAGTGTTGTTCCCACCAAGAAGGTCCGCTGCTTCCCCAACAGCAAACCCTGGATCAACAGGGACATCAAAGTCCTGTTGAACCGTAAGAGGAGAGCCTTCATGGCAGGAGACAATGAGGACACACAGAGGGAGATACAAAGAGAGCTGAGGAGGGAACTGAGGAGGGCTAAGGCCTGCTACAAAAGCAGGATAGAGGAGAAGCTGCAGCAGAACAACTCCCGAGAGGTGTGGGCAGGGGTGAAAACCATCACCGGCATGAAAACTGCCGGAGGATCACAGGAGGGGACAAAGGAATGGGCCGATGAGTTAAACCTGTTTTTCAACAGATTTGACTCACCAACTGGGGCCAGACCTTCAACCCCCCTTCCCCCCTCCTGCCCTACTCTTCTCCCTGCTGGACCACCAGATCCGGGCATGGCAGCGTCTGCACCTCCCCTCCCTGCACCACCCTCCCTCTCTCTCCCGTTCCACACTCACAGGGAGGCTGGACCAATGTCCGGCCCAGAGGACAGTCACCCCCTCGCCACACCCCCGACTACACCTGTGACCCCAGTAATAACAACCCCAACCATCAGCACCATCAGCACTAGCCACGTGAGACGGCAGCTCACAAGGATCAGGCCCAACAAGGCCAGAGGACCCGATGACATCAGCCCGAGGGTGCTCAAGATCTGTGCGGAGCAGCTGGCAGGAGTGTTCACGCACCTTTTCGGCCTCTCCCTGAGGCTGAAAAAGGTACCAACTCTTTGGAAGACTTCCTGCGTAGTCCCTGTGCCGAAGAAGGGTCGTCTCAACGCTCCAGGGGACTTCAGACCGGTGGCACTAACGTCACACGTCATGAAGACCTTTGAGAGATTGGTTCTGGACCATTCCAAGCCCAGGGTGCGCGACTGCCTGGACCCATTGCAGTTTGCGTACCAGACCCACATCGGCGTGGAGGATGCCATCATCTACCTGCTTCACAGAGCTTACACACACCTGGAGAGGCCACAGAGCATGGTGAGAATCATGTTCTTCGACTTCTCCAGTGCTTTTGACACCGTCCAGCCAGACCGGCTGGCAGAGAAGCTCCTGGTGATGCAGGTCGATCCTGACATGGTGGCATGGATTACGGACTACCTCACGGACAGACCGCAGTATGTCAGACTGCGACACTGCTTGTCAGACATGGTGACTAGCAACACCGGCACACCCCAGGGAACTGTACTTTCACCATTCCTTTTCACCCTCTACACCTCGGATTTCTGCTTCAACTCCCGAACATGCCACCTGCAGAAGTTCTCGGACGACTCCTCCATTGTTGGATGCATCACAGACAACGAGGAGGAGGAGTACAGGGAACTGGTGAGGAACTTTGTGGGATGGAGGGACGGGAACCACCTTCAGCTCAACACAGGGAAAACCAAGGAGCTGGTGGTGGACTTCAGACGCAGAAAGAGTCCCCCATTACCGGTTTCCATAAAGGGGGAAGAGGTGGAGATGGTGGACACCTGCAAGTTCCTTGGGGTGCACCTGAACAATAAACTGGACTGGTCTGACAATACCGAGGCCCTCTACAGGAAGGGACAGAGCAGGCTGTTCTTCCTGAGGAGGCTCAGATCCTTCAATGTGTGCACTAGGCTGCTACGGATGTTCTACCAGTCGGTGGTAGCCAGTGTCACCTTCTTCGCCGTCGTGTGCTGGGGAGGAGGCATCGGGAGCGGTGGGGCCAGTAAGCTGAACAAGCTGGTGAGAAGGGCGAGCTCCATGGTGGGGATGAAGCTGGACTGTGTGGAGGCGGTGACAGAGAGGAGGATGAGGGGAAAGCTGCAGGCGATCCTGGACAACCCCTCTCACCCTCTCTACGCCGAGCTGAGGCAACTCAGGAGCACGTTCAGCCATAGGCTCACTCAGCCACGTGCTTCAAAGCGCTTGGGGGGCTCTTTCATCCCATCGGCTATCAGGCTCTACAATACCTCAACCAGCCGCTCCCAACGTCTCGGAAGCGCCAGCACCACCAGATAATGGATTTGTATACCACACCACACACCACAGACTGTTTTCTAGCCATTTTCATCTTATGTCTGTTCATCTCATTGATAACCACTGTCCATCTGTCATCTTTCATTGCATGCACCAGGCTGCTACGGATGGTCTACCAGCCTGCGGTGGCCAGTGTCACCTTCTTCACTGCCGTGTGCTGGGGAGGAAGCATTGGGAGCGGTGGTGCCAGGAAGCTGTACAAGCCGGGGAGGACGGCGAGCTCTGCAGTGGGGATGAAGCCGGACTGTGTGGAGGCGGCGACAGTGAGGAGGACGAGGGGAAAGCTGCTGGTGACCCGGAACTACCCTCTCAGCCTCACTATGCCGAACTGAAGCAACTGAAGCAACTCAGGAACACGTTCAGCCACATGATCACTCAGCCAAGTGCCTCAAGTGCTTGGGCGCTCCCTCATCCCACCAACCATCAGGCTCAGGAAGCTCCAACACCACCAGACAAAAGACAAATGGAATGGACTGAACTTCACATTCACATACACAACACCACACACCGTGGACTGTGTCCTAGCCGTTGTTATTCCAGGTCTATTCATATGTTGTACCTGGAATACCTGTATAAATTTGCACATCTTGCACCTTGCACTTTCCGCATATTTGCACTATCTATCTACTTTGCATTTTGCACCATAAACAGCTATCAAGGACACTAGTATGCATACAGGTTCTCACTCGTCACCGACCTGACTTAAGAGCTTGTATTTAATCTAATTTATTGTTTATTGTTTATTGTGTATTGACTTAGCCAGGCTCTTACTGCACATCTATCCCCTGTACTGCTGGTGACTGTGAATTTCTCCTAAGGGGGATTAATAAAGAAATATCTTATCTTATCTTATCTTATCCCACCCCGGTCACAAACTCTTTGAGTCACTCACCTCTGGCAGGAGGCTGCGGTCCATCAGGACCAAAACCTCACGTCACAAGAACGTTTTTTTCCTGTCTGCCACTGGCCTTATCAACAAGCCCCCAAAGCCCCCCCCCCCTGACACTGACTCTCTCCCTCCCCCCATACAGACCTACATGCTACATTAACATGGCATCTTCAGATCGTCTGCGTTACATTAACGCACAGTGTGTACTCATTGGGGACCACCATTTTTCTCTGCTTGCACTACTGCTCCGTGTTCATTATTGTATATATATTTATAGTTATATTACTTATATTTTAATACTGTTTTTCTTTGCACCAATTGCACCAAGTCAAATTCCTTATAGGTGCAATCCTATTTGGCAATAAACTTGATTCTGATACTGATTCTAAATATTTATCTCAAGTGTAGACACAATTTGCATTACAAATAAAATATTACATCTGATCAAGACACATTAGGCTGATGGGCTAAAGGGTATGGTCGCCACGCCCACGCCCACGCCCCCAAAACAAATATACATTAGCCAGTACAATTGTTGTCCAAATAAGCATGTAAGGGACCGCAACAGTTATTGAATGCTACAATTAATAGGACTATATTCACCATAGTTTTTTACCTAATGCCATGACTGACATGAAGCTAAAAATCAGCGTACGAAGGAGCTTGGTGTTGATAAATACGGCGGCTGAGATCAATCGTAATTAACATAACACACCCCTATAAAAGCACGTCTTCAGAAGTCTCGCCCCTAAATTTTACGACATAGAGAAACATCCAATGACAAAAAAGTAGCGGCATTTTTCTGAAATAGAAATGGAGACACTTGTGTCTCTTGTTGATGTGCACTGTATTGTTTTATTTGGTAGGCTAAAAGCTGGCATTAAGGCCAAGCAAAAAATGCCATTTGGAAACAAATAACGGTTGCGGTCAACAGTGTGTCACATGTCCAGCGGGCTACAGCAGAGGTAAATAATTAATTAAATAATTAATTAAATGTAAAATTGATGTTAAATTGATCCAGCTTTAAACATTTCACATTTGACCTATAGGCTATTGTTTGCATTGCGTTAAAGTTATTTTATTCCGAATAAGGTGAAGAAAAAATGGTCCGATATGAAGCTCGCCACCAAAAAACGTGTGGCGGCTGTGAGGCGGGCAAATATCGGAACTGGTGGAGGCAAGGTGGACCCAAGCCTGGAACTGACGGCCTTTGAAGGGCGAGTGGCAGGTCTCATCGGTTCTCCCTCCATTTCGGGCGTGAGTGATGGCGGAGGAGACACCGATGCACTCCAGACCAGTCATGGAAGTGGTAAAAAGGCCTTGGCAATTATTGAAAAAATGTATATCTACAGCTTGCGTGTTACAAAGTAATGGCAAACATAATCTCATGAGTACTTTTATTTTTAAAGATGCAATTCAAGCAGGTCCATCCAGGATGGGATCCGAGCCAAGGCCAAAAGAAACTGGGAAAGAAACTGAAGGGCCGCCGCCGAGGAAGACCGAACGCATGTCCGCCCGAAGTGCTGGTCTGCGCGTAGTTGCGTTGAGTGCAGAGGTCCTGGAAAAACAGAGTGAGATTTGCAGGTCAATGGTGGATATAAATAACACACTGTTGGCCATTAATGACACTTTGACGCAAATTAATGAGAACCTCAAAAAAGCAACCGCTAAATAAAATGGTTTGCTGTACTTTGACTTCTGTCTTGTTTTTAACCAAAAACAAAACATATTGCTTACCTTTTAAATGTTAGAAGCGCCGAATTAAATCCTCCCTTCTCCTGAGAGCTTCAGCATGTGGCGCATGTGGCCAGGGATCTCTGGGCATCGGGTCATCTGGCTGCAGGTCGGCAAATGGCACCCCATTTGCCAGCGCAATATTATGGAGAACCCCACATGCTAAAATAATATCGCAGGTCTTTTCTGGGCTGTAATGCAACGTTCCCCCCGCTGACCCGATGGACATCCACCTGCCCTTGAGTAGGCCTATACATCGCTCCACAGTTGCCCTTGTGCGCGTGTGAGCGCTGTTGAAATTGCGCTCCTGATCCGTGTTAGGATGAGCCAGAGGAGTTATCAGATACTCGGTCAGGGGATAGCCTTTGTCACCTAGATGAATCACATGAAACTTTTAGTGCGATGTCTTAAACGTGTTTCTGGAGAAAAAAAAGTGCGGCTGTGCGTAACTCACCGAGGAGATGACTCCGACCATGCAGTGCGCCCTGATGTAGACGATGCCCAACGTGGCTATTTTGGAAAATAAAAGAATCATGCGTGCCCCCAGGCCATCGGGCTACCATGTTGAGGATTTTCATTGTGGCATCGCAAATAATCTGGACATTTATTGAATGGTATCTTTTGCGGTTGATGTACGCGTAATCATTAATAGATGGTGGCTTCATACGCACATGGTTACAATCAACCGCGCCAATTACATTTGGAAACCCAGCAATTTCATAAAATTCCCTTTTGATTCCAGTTTGCTGATGGTTACTATATGGGAATTGAATATAGTGTTCGGAGAGCGATATTATACCTGCCAAAACTGCTGGCATGGTTTGACTAATACTTGGCTGGGAAATACCAGACCTGTCCCCGATCTCCCGCTGAAAGGTCCCGGTAGCCAAAGACCCCAAGGTGGAGCACACCTGCACTTGCAAAGGTATTGCGTATGATCGCCTGGTTTTTCGCCTTAGCTCCAACGCATTACATAGCTCAATCAGGAGATGCCTTGGGAGACGAAAACGATGCAAGAGCCATTCATCGCTCTCCATAAAAAAATCGGTGCAGTCTCGAAAAACCCTCTCTCGTCTTAGACGCGCATTAAGGTCCTCCAACAGAGCCAGATCTGCCATCGCTCAGACTCAATCACCTGTTTGGCAAGACACCTGTTTATATAGACAACTGATTAAACATTTCACCTATGACATTCTAATTTTTTTCATACTAATACTGTTTTTTAATTCGGCCTGACTTGATTGTAATTGTTTAAACGGCTGGTCTAATTCCAATGTTTTTTTGTAATTAATACAGATTTGCAACATGGGCTACTTGTGCCGCACTATTCATCAGTGAAATACCCGTATACCAAAAAAAGTTGTCCGACTCTTGCGGATATACCCATGTCTCGCCACTGGTCGCACTCGAAAAAGTTGCATACATGAGCTCAGACCTGACGTGAGATTTCATCGCAGCCTGCGCTCACGTTCAAATTGATAAATGCCGAGCTCAACGTGGAAATGAGCGTACGTCAATTTTACGCCCATTTTCTGTCGTACGCTCGTTTGATAAATGAGGCCCAGTATGTTTGGAGCCTGATATTTCTTGAGGTTCAAGTCTTTGTGGTCTACTTTTAATCTCAAACTCTTCGGCTCATTGTTTGTATGGTTTTCCCACTGACGCTTCTTGCTTGATAACGCTTGTTGCCGATTGTTCTCTGAGTAAACAATTCCTTTATTATTGATTGTTTATTGTTATTATTATTTAATTTAGTGCAGCTATATTTATTAGGTGCAGGCACCTATTGTTATTGCACATTATAATATATTAATAATAGTATAATATTAATAGTATATTATTATTATTATTATCATCCAGCATTATTCTAGTATTTATTGATGTATTAGTTTGGCATTTTCTCAATTTCCAATTTGCACTGGCTAGATTTGCACCAAAATGTCCACATTTGTCCACAACAGTCCCAAAGAGCCAAATCTAAAAAGAGGAACAAATAGTTCCAACTCTGTAATTCCACCAATGGGTCAAAGTTGCAACATTTCAAAAGGCCATATCTCAGACCCAATTTACCCTACACTCCAACATTAATAGATTCCCGATCTCCCAAAGAATAAACATTCTCAAAACAGTTCTGAATCTCCAAACCATATGACCTCCAGGGACTGGAATATATTTGACAGGAAATAGCCACTTTTCCATAACATAACATCTTATTCACACCAAATTGGGGTCCTATGTCTAGAACCCACACCAGAGTGGACAGCCAAAAGATGAGCTACACACAGTGACACAGTTGACTATGAGACAGTTGAGTCCTAAAAAGATGGCTACCAGAGGCCAAAATGTGTCCAGTGAGCTTCAAGGAGCCAAAAATTGGGGTTTACTTTAGACACTTCTTAAGTAAACCCGACACATCATCAAATTTGATGTAGGAAAGGCTAATGAGTCATGATGATTCAGTCCAAAAGTCGTCCGAATCGGGAAATAGAGGGCATGACATCAGAGTAGATTTGTTGGATGAAATCCAAAAAGGAATGAACCATAAAAATGACCCATTCTATTTTTTCATTTAAAACTAAAACCGGGAAACAAGAAAACATTTGTTTCCAATATCCATGAAAATTGACAATCGCATTATTGCACCGCATCTGATTTGTTTTAATCTATGAAAAGTTCACATCTACTTGGCTCAATATACAAATTATTTCCAGTTTGTGGCAAAGATTTACAAGCAACCCACAATGCATTGTCTTTTCTTGAACAAGCATGGGCCTCTACATCATCACAAACACAGATTAATTAAAGGGACCACGATCCCAAAATAGTCACTTACATGCATAAGACATTACATTAAGTAACTGCATGAAATAAAAAGAATTCTTTCCGGTTAGAGGCAGAGCGCTCTAACCGGAGGCAGAGAGAGGCAGAGCGCTCTAACCGGAGGCAGAGAGAGGCAGAGCGCTTTAACCGGAGGCGCTGGTGAGCCTTCTTGATCAGGGCAGTGGGGTTGAGGGTGTTTCTGGACTCCCAGAAATGTAAAGCTGCTGACACGCTCAACCTCCATTCCGTTGATGTGGAGGGGTGTGTTTGTGCTACCTAGACGTTCTGTAATTCATAATAAACTCCTTGGTCTTTGTGGCGTTGTTGGACTTCCTAAGAGAGCCTAGTTCCCAGGCTCGGAAGATGCCATGTGATCACTTGATCAACTGATATCCCAGTTAATTTCCAAAAGTTTTACACGTTTCATGTTTTTTGATAGCCTTTTGAAAACTGCAAATTTGAGATAGTCATTTTGGACGTGGAATATTTTTGCTTCAAACTTGACCGCACACACACACACATGCTACATCAACATCAATCCTATTTCATTGCCATTATCATCAATGATCTGTTCTCGTCATCAGTGATTGATACTGTAATAGGACGTAAGCGAGAATACGGGCAACTACGCCACCTGGGGACTCTTGCCCCAGGATATAGGTGGAGACAGTCAATCACAAAATAATAACAAAGGAAAAGCAACTTAAATTTGACACACACCAGGTAATATAAAATTATTACTGCGGCAAAGGAAAAAGGGGGTGGAGTTAGGGCTTACCAGTCAGCAGCAGAACTACAAACCAAAAAGGGGAGGGATCCTCAAAATAACCACCCGTGATACCATACACACACACACGCACAGCAAAAGGGGATGTGGAGCAAACACCGCCACCAGGGATACTGCCGCTTTGGGCCCTCAGCGCCTAAACACAAAAGGGAAAATTATTAAAACATGCCACCACAAAAGAACACTGGTGTGGACAGGCAAAAGAAAAGCTAAAAAAAACTAAACACAAGAGAATGCAAAATACATGAAAGAATACAATTAAACAGGGAAAAAAATACAATCAAACAGGAATTGCCAATTAACTAAGTAAGAAATTCAACAAATTCAAAAGGAACCAACTATCAGAACAGTTTAAAATGGGTCCGATGGTTATTTTTATGTGCCGGAAGGCTAACAATGCGCAGGCAGCAGTTCCGCCTCACTGACGCGCTGCCTAATAGCCTGCATGCGGGGTGTTCCACCGAGCAGAGCCGAATGGAAGGTAGTGAGCCAAGACAGCAGGAAGAACCCTTCAAGGAGGGTGGCCAAGACGGCCCAAAATCTGGTGCCTCGCTTCAGAGATCAGAGCACATCTCTGGGAGCGTCGGAGGAAAGCCTCAAAGGCCACGACTCAACTGCGCGCTTATCGGAGCGGCCGCTTAGCCGCGCGCACAGAGATCCAGTGGAGCCGCCCGCCACCAAGACCCCAGCAGCCAGCCACGCTGCACCGGGAAGAGTTGGCACCTCGATGTGGGCACGCCAAACAAACGCTCGACCACGCCGAACCACAGCCACCACGGAAATGGAGGAAGAGAGGATGCGCCCGGCCAACCGCATCCGCTTTTAACCGGACGCACACTGCCATATAGCGGCCAGGAGAGGAACAGCCTCCGGCCACAATACACAAAGCAGTTAGCTGCTTATATTCAATATTATTATCTTCCTGAAAAAAAGGGGCTGCCAGGTTGGCAAAATGAGTCAATAATCTGTCAATCGCATTGAATATGCGAAATCACAATATCAGACAAAATAATCTTAATTATCTTTTTTGTCTTAATCGAGCAGCCCTAGCGAGAGATAACCTATGATGTACACCATTGTCTAGCATCTAGAATCTTGTATCCGAAATTTATCCTGCCCTAATGTAGAATAAAGAATCAAGTGTCTTCAGCCCAGAATACCATACCTGTGGTACTCCAATCTAGAGTCTAGTGTCTGAAATCTCGCATCCAGAATCTAACCTGTCCTTGGTCCTCTAATCAAGAGTCTAGTGTCTACATTTGCATTTAGGGCATTTAGCAGTCGCTTTTGTCCAAAGCGACTCACAATAAGTACATTTGTCAGAAGAAGGTGAAACACTTTGTTGCTGTTAATATAGTGAACGAGTGACCAGAACAAGTTTCAAGCATTCCAATTGCTAGGGTAAGAATTGCTGGTATACAATATCTCTGGCCTATGATGCTAAATGCTAAGATACAAAGAGCAATTATAAAGTGCCAAGATGTACAACATACAAGTGCATGAGGGGAGGTTTTTTTTTTTTTTTTTGGGGGGGGGGGGGGGGGGGGGGGGTTCAGGTGATCTCTGAACAAGTCAGTGTTGAGTCTCTTCCAGAAGATGGGGAGTGACTCCGCAGTCCTGACATTGGCAGGGAGCTCGTTCTACCACTGTGGTGCCAAAAATATTTGTGATTTCTTTTACTCCTTTTAGTGATGGAGGTACCTGTCGACCAGCTGAGGTAGCTGAGCGGAGCGCTCGGGCAGGGGCGTGGGGTTTGACTAACACTTGGAGGTAGGTAGGGGCAGTTCCTTTAACAGCTTTGTAGGCCAGTACTATTGTCTTGAATTTGCTGCGAGCCACTACAGGGAGCCAGTGGGTGTCTCGAATTTGGTCCACCACTGGTTACTCCTTACCCACTGACATGGGATTTTATGTCACTGACGTGCAATATTTGCCTGCTTGTTTCAATGCTGTTATGTCTTGGAATTCTAATGTAACGCTGTAGGGCAGAATTTGCAAGCCCCTGTTCACACCACAATTGTCTCTTAAATAGGCCTTTTTTCAAAACAGCGTGGTTGCTCTAAATTTAACTGCTCGTCAATACTTTTGTCTTTTATATTAAATTGATCATTTGAATTAGGTAAATGAAATACAAATGTTACCAAGGTTAAAGTCTAAAATATCACTTTTATCCAAAATGATGAAATGAAGATGCTGTAGTAGTAGTATTAGTACTAGCAGTAAGAGTAAGTGTAGAAGATGTTTGTTTGTGGTAGTCGTTACGTCCTCAGCCGCCCAGGTGATGCTGTATGCCTTTGCTTATCACTTCTGTTCTTTTTTTTACTTCCTTTGTTCAGATCTGACTATCCAACCATGTGATTGGCTGTGAGTCTCTGTCTTGAATGGCTCACTGATCTCAAATCCCTGATGTCTAATCCCATTCACAGCTGGGCTATATAAACACTGATTGGCATTCGATGCAAACTAGCTCTTAGCTACTTGGAAGATCCAGTGGTTTGGTTCACACAGTTCTGTATAGCTTAGGCATAGTTTGATTTTTTGTCTTCTCAAGTTTGTCACTACAGGAGAGAGACATGTTGTTTTACACGTTTGAACACGGTAGCTTATGTTTGGTCTGTTTAAATAATTCTAGAGACAGGTTGTGTGCTACTGTTGGTGTGTCCGCTTTGTTAGCCTCATAGTAGGGCAGTCAGTTTAGTGTAGTGTCCTCTTACATTTTAAAGAAAGAAGGTTTTAAATGGTGAAACGGTTTTGTTTTGTGAATTGCCTTTCCTTCAGCCCTGCCCATAGTCAATTTCTGTTGGTGCATGTTAAGTTCATGTTTAGTGCCCCAGTGACCAATCTCTTTTATTTTTATTTTTATTTTTTGATCCTTCGTTACTTCAAACACACCCCTATAAATAATTTGGTGTGACAGTAGATAACAGTAAAGTAATTTCACTGTTGCTGGCTTTCTGTCTCACTTGATTATTAATAATGTTGGACTCACTTTATCTAACTGAATACAATCTCACTGAGTGAGATGATGTCATGTTGTCATCTGCCCAACTGCAATGCAATTATTAGTTAAACTACATTTTCAAGGTTAATATTTTGATATACGCAATTTGTTCTGCACATGTAACCAAAATATTTACAAAGTGTTCCATAACCTTGAATTCAAGCTAGATGTCGTCATTCACAAGTAACCGAGTCTTTTAGGAGCTGAAGGCGGATGTTTGCACACATGTCAGAGCAGGACACAGGCTAGAGCACAAAGCAATACCACGGGCATAAAAAGCGGCATGAAAAGCAGAAGTGATACTTGGTAGCTTCAGTGGTGCAAGAAAAACACCAGGTGCAAGACTATTATGCCAGCAAGGGAAATACTATTCACATTTTAATATCTCAGACTGTTTTGTTTAGCATGTGTCATTTGTCTTAGGTTTTCTGGTCTGTTGCCGATGCGTATGCTAGCCTATCCAAGTTCACACCGGGCCGTACGTTATCTGAGTTCAGGTGTTGAGCTAATGAAATTAATTGACAGCGGAAATTCATTCTCCATCAAAAAGAAAACATCCTAATTTGACCTAAAGCAATATATTAATCTGAACATGTAGTCTGTGAAAAAGACAATCAGCTGTTTCTCTGCATAGCAATGGTAGGAAAAGCCATGTCATTGAATGACACATACCGATGACTTGAGGTACAGAGAAAAGAGAATGGGACCCAGAAGAGAACCATGAGGGACCCCAGTAATGAGAATACAAATATCAGAGACAGATTATTACCAGGTTACTATGGAAATTGGATCCTTGTGGTAGGATATGGACCTGAAGTGCAGAGCCTAAGACTCCCAGTTCTTGTAGAGTGGAGAAGAAGATCTGGTGGTTCACTGTTTTAAAGGCTGCTGAAAGGTACAGCAGAATGACATTGGAGGAGAGGGAGGCTGTTCTGGTATTAGGAGGTTTCACTGACTGCATAAAGGGCAGTATTTGCTGAGTGGCCTGCCTTGAATACAAACTGGTGAGAATGATTTTCTGATGGAGGTATGCAGAGAGTTGGATAAGGACAGGTCACTCAAGTGTTTCGGAGATAAATAGAAGGGAGACAATGTGTAATTTGTGTAATTAGTTGAGTGTGGGTTTCTTCAAAAAGGTTTTAGTGTTGCTGCTTCACGAAAGAAAGCAACCAGTGGGCAAAGAGCTTTTGAGATGAGCGAGGACAGTCATGAGGTTGGGAACGATAGACTGAAGAAGGTTAGAGGGGATAAGGTCAAGAGGTCAGTATGAAGTGAGTGGTGAAAAGCAAGTCAGAGCAGGAGATGTAGATAGTGGATATAGGACAGGTGGTGTCAGCAGGTGGCTGGAGAAATGAGGAGCATATGTCATCATCCTTTTTCCAATTGTTTAACAAAATATCTTGGTGGTAGGGAGGAGGAGTGTGGGGCTCAAGGAGTGTAGAGATGACAGAACAACATTTTTGGGGGTTGAAGGAGGAAATTTGAGAGAGAGAGAGAGAGAGAGAGAGAGAGGGGTTAAAACAGCCATCATTCTGATTTAAAATGTTTAAATATACCATTGATATGACAAAATAGAAGCACAAATCAATAAATGATAATGACAATGATAATTAACAAAATAATAACCATACAAATAGTTATTATGATTATTCTTAAAAGAATTATGAATATCTGGGAAACTATGAGAATGCAAAAATGTGTAAATGATGGGTGATTCCAGCCCTCCATGTCACATAGCATCTAAACCACCATCTGATGCCTCATTGAATTATGCAAAAAGGACTGTTGGTCTTTCTCCTCTGGCTCAGCCTTATAAGTTGTCAAGCGGAGAACAGGACATCTTCCTCCAGTCCAGTTTCAACACAAACCATGTTCTCTGTAGCTGTACTGCTGCTGCTCCTGGCTGCTGGCTCTGGTGAGGCTTCATGAGAATACATCCAACCAAGAAACACATTGATTCATAGTTTAAGTATCTTATTCATGACCCAGAGTTGTTATTCTCTACAGGTGTGAAATGTGAACAGCTTACTCAGCCAGAGTCTCTGACCATCCGACCTGGTCAATCACTGACCATCCACTGTCAGGTCTCTTATTCTGTTAGTAGCTACTACACATCTTGGATCAGACAACCTGATGGAAGCGGACTGGAATGGATTTGATGGATCATTCCCACTGCTAAAAAAGTTAAAGACTCTCTAAGTAGTAAATTCAGTCTTACCGTTGATGGCTCCAGTAACACAGTTACTTTGCAAGGACAAAACATGCAGCCTGGAGACTCAGCTGTGTATTACTGTGCCAGAGACCACAGTGTTACAAACTGTTGTAAAGAACATACAAAAACCCTTCACCCATGAGGTTTTATAACATGAACCCTCCAGAGGGGGAGCTCTAAACCTACTGTATCTCATCATCTAACATGTTATTTTTATCATGAACAGCAGTAAACATATTCAATGATAGCTATAAGATAGCTCAAGAACAATATAAGATCAATCTTCTTTTGCAAATGTATTGATCAGTACAGTCAAAAGTTTGTCAGGCAGGTACTGACTGATCGCTTATTCATCACTAGCACAATGTTATCATTGCGATTGTCATTGTTTTGTTCTGAAACATAACAATAGAAATTCTGTTTTTGACTCAATAAAATCACAGCCTGGAAACTTTGAGGCAGAATCAATTGGTCTTCCAGAATATGTGGAGGGAAAGATTGAGATGCTGTGTGCATGAATACCTGTGGAGAAAACCAACACTGAGTCAAAGTGCTTAATAACTTTCCTCTTGGTTAAAATAGCCATCATTCTCATTTAAAATGTTTAAATATACCATTGATATGATAAAATAGAAGCACAAATCAATAAATGATAATGACAATGATAATTAACAAAATAATAACCACACAAATAGTTATGATTATTCTTAAAAGAATTATGAATATCTGGGAAACTATGAGAATGCAAACATGTGTAAATGATGTGTGATTCCTGCCCCCCATGTCACGTAGCATCTTAACCACCATCTGATGCATCATTGAATTATGCAAAAAGGACTGTGGGTCTTTCTCCTCTGGCTCAGCCTTATAAGTTGTCAAGTGGAGAACAGGACATCTTCCTCCAGTCCAGCTTCAACACAAACCATGTTCTCTGCAGGTGTACTGCTGCTGCTCCTGGCTGCTGGCTCTGGTGAGGCTTCATGAGAAAACATCCAACCAATAAGCATATTGATTCATAGTTTAAGTATCTTATTCATGACCCAGAATTGTTATTCTCTACAGGTGTGAAATGTGAACAGCTTACTCAGCCAGAGTCTCTGACTATCCGACCTGGTCAACCTCTGACCATCCGCTGTCAGGTCTCTTATTCTGTTAGTAGCGGTGGCTACTACACACATTGGATCAGACAACCTGATGGAAGTGGACTGGAATGGTTTGGATGGATTCGTACTGATGGCAAAAAAGTGAAAGACTCTCTCAGTAGTAAATTCAGTCTTTCTGTTGATGGCTCCAGTAACACAGTTACTCTGCAAGGACAAAACATGCAGCCTGGAGACTCAGCTGTGTATTACTGTGCCAGAGACCACAGTGTTGCAGACTTTTCTAAAGAACATACAAAAACCGTTCACCCATGAGGTGTTATTACATGAATCCTCCAGAGGGGGAGGTCTAGACCTACATATTCTAACATGTTATTTTTATCATGAACATCAGCTAACAAATACAGTGATTGCTATTAGCTAGCTCGAGAGCAATGTTAAATCAATTTTATTTTGTATATTTAGGAGTACATTCATCAGTTTATCAGACAGGTACTGACTGAAAGGACTTAGTTGTTGAAAATATATAAAGTGGGACAATATGTTAATTTAAAAGTAATACAGCTGTTTGTATTGTGAATATGATCAAATGATTTACTATCATACTCTCCTTTCATAGCTGCAATGACATTTGTTTTCATTTCTTTTGTCATATCACCAAACATAGTTACAACATAGATCTTCTGAGAGGGACCTGGAAAAGACAGAAACAGACTGTAACATTTCATTGCAAGACACAAAAAGCACATATATTATGTTAAATCACCCAAAACACGTACACCATGTTATTCAAAGACAGAAAGCATTTACTATGTTATATAAGTGTTACGTTGTAGGTTAAACACAAGACAGATGACATACACATAACAGTACAAAGTTAAGATCAAGACTCAAACAGATCCAACTCCCAGAGGTGTTTGGTGGTCCGTTGGTTTGTGAGGGATTTGGGATTCTCCAAGGAAGAACTATTCCTCCAGGTTCAGATCTTTGTCCAGGCAGCTCCAAGCAGAGGGAGCAGAGGACTGGAAGGCCTTCACCCCAGTACACTGTGGACTGTAGGGACAGATCATTCACATACTCCCTGTGGCCTTAAACTATGACACAACATGAAGGAACATGACAGCACACCCTAGGCGATAAATAGAAGGATACACTCATCATGAGAACATTATCATTATTAATATTATCATTATTTTGTTCTGAAACCTGATGAAAGAAAAGCAGTTTTGACAAAAAAAACCCACAATCTACTAACTTGAGAAGAAGAATCAGTTGATCTTCTAGAATCAACATGTCCTCCAACACAAACGCCCATATAGGTCGTTTGTACTGACCCTCTATTACGACCCAAGAGAGCGTTTTCCAAAACTAGGGCAAGTGATCTGAAATGAGAGGAGAGTCAAATTTCAAAATAAAACAGGAAGTCACAAGACAAAATAAAACCCAGAACAAGACAAACCTCACAGCGGTGTGACATTTCGAATTCAAAATGCAACATAGCCCATCTTTTTTCACACCTTACTCCATCACTCATCCTGATCATTCTATGACTGTCAGCAACTCTATTGCCTTCTTGAAATGTTCTTGCATTGGCCACATATGGTACTTTATCAACAATGTCCTTTACTGGAACTCCTCTATGAAGTGGGAAACCTGACACTCGTTAACCATCTAATTTAGATATCTCCAATACCTTCAATTGTGTCTGTGACCCACATCCATCAATGATCAATATGCTTCTTTTAATAACAACAAGGTTGGCATTGCCAAGTTTGTCCATCAATTTGTGATCCCAGTTCATAACTGTATCATCTTCAGAGATATATGTAGGAAACTTCATCTGTAAACAGAGGGATATTAAGGCTATGACATTTTATAATCCTAACCATGTAGAACCTTTAGGACGTTTGAGGGAGGGGCTAAAGCGCTTCAAAAACCTAACCCTAATCCTCCTATGACAACAATCCAGATGTATTTGGTAGGTAAAATAAGGTACACAGTAGGCCAAATCCCCAAATATGAATGTGATTAGGAAAAGCTTCAATAGCTTCATGAATTTTTTCCATCAAATCAGTCAAAAAAAAAAAAATGTTATCCAGGCTGGAGCCTCAATGGGTCTCAGAAACTATCCAGACCGAGGTGAAAATGAAATTTTATTGTAGGACAAAACTAAACACATTTGTGGGAAGGCCTTGACCTGGAGAGTAACATGTGTCAGTATGAGGATTCTACATGGCTCCTGCTTTGAAATACTGACCTTTGAACCTTGACATTGGTGCATATTTGCAGGCTTATAGTTCAGCAACGAAAAGAGCAACAGATATCGGACCAACTGTTATAGAGAGCTCTGGACCTAAGCTATCATGTGAAATATAGTCAACAACAGGAGGCACTGTCAAATATGTAAAATATGGTTAAAATTAGTTTTCACCCATTTAACAATTGCATATTTAAAATCTGAATACATATATGTGTTTATCATCTTCTTAGACTGCATGTTGTACTCACCTTTTAGCAATCACAACTTCTAATTTCAAGAAAAACACTACATTGCTTACAAACTGCAATTCCCTGGAGCTGCACCATGCAGCTTGATACAAATCAGAACAGAATTGTAGTTCTTCTTGGTTATGGTTAGGGTTGGAAATATGGGTTTCTAAAAGCGTACATAAACTGAATATACAGAATATCTAGTACAGCTAAACTTATAATCACACAGTATCTAGATGATCTACGTAAATACAAAGTAAAGATGTTGGTTTATTTGTTATATTTTACCCAAAACAGGAGTTTAATGCCACAACTCCGCCCACAGGAGCTCTTCTGTGAACACGTCAGTCAACGGCGTGTGTGTGTGCTTATCAGGGGAGGCGGGAGACGGGTGCGTGAGGTGGGGCTCATGTAATGTAGTCTCTCTCGCTATCAAAAACTGCCCCCCCCCCCCCCCCCCCCCCCCGCGCGCGCTCATCGCATTTTGATTGGTCACTTAGGCCACACAGGCCATTGGATCATGAGACACCAGATTGTCGTTACATCACCACTAGAGGGCGCATTACGTAACCATACGTCATATTAAACTGCATGTACAAACGACCTATATCCTATAGGGTCGTTTTTTGGGGGAGGACAAGGCTGTCCAGAATACGTGCAGGGGAGGTTTGAGATGTTGTGACCATAAATACTGTGGAGAAAAGCAGCACTTGATCAAGTTATTTCCTCTGCTTTAAGGTTGATTCTTACATGACATTTTAAGATGCACTGCTTCGATAAAGTAAAACCAAAACAAGTAAATAGTGATAATTTGTCTTAAATATCAACAATAATTAATATTGTTTTTATGATAATCATAATCAAATAAAATAAGGTGTGAATAACATAGAAACAAAAAGAATGCAAACATGTGTTAGTGATGTGTGATTCCTGTCCCTCATGTCACGTAGCATCTCAACCACCATCTGACGCATCATTGAATTATGCAAAAAGGACTGTGGGTCTTTCTCTTCTGGCTCAGCCTTATAAGTTGTCAAGTGGAGAACAGGACATCTTCCTCCAGTCCAGCTTCAACACAAACCATGTTCTCTGTAGCTGTACTGCTGCTGCTCCTGGCTGCTGGCTCTGGTGAGGCTTCATGAGAAAACATCCAACCAAGAAACATATTGATTCATAGTTTAAGTATCTCATTTATGACCCAAAGTTGTTATTCTCTACAGGTGTGAAATGTGAACAGCTTACTCAGCCAGAGTCTCTGACTATCCGACCTGGTCAACCTCTGACCATCCGCTGTCAGGTCTCTTATTCTGTTGGTAGCAGTGGTTACTGGACACATTGGATCAGGCAACCTGATGGAAGCGGACTGGAATGGATTGGACGGATTTATACTGGGAATAAAGCAGTAAAAGATTCTCTAAGTAGTAAATTCAGTCTTGCCGTTGATGGCTCCAGTAAAACTGTTACTCTGCAAGGACAAAACATGCAGCCTGGAGACTCAGCTGTGTATTATTGTGCCAGAGACCACAGTGTTACAAACTGTTTTAAATTACGTACAAAAACCCTTCACCCATGAGGTGTTATGACATGAATCCTCCAGAGGGGGAGGTGTAGACCTACATATTCTAACATGTTATTTTTATCATGAACATCAGCTAACAAATACAGTGATTGCTATAAGCTAGCTCGAGAACAATGTTAAATAAGTGTTATTTTGTATATTTATTGATCAGTACATTCATCAGTTTAGCAGACAGGTACTGACTGAAAGGTTACTGACTTAGTTGTTGAAAATATATAAATTGGGAAAATATGTTAAGTGGGAAAATGTGTTAGTTTAAAAGTCATAGCTGTTTTTATTGTGAATATGATCAAATGATTTACTATCATACTCTCCTTTCATAGCTGCAATGTAATTTATTTTCATTTCCTTTTTCATATCACCAAACATAGTTACCACATAGATCTTCTGAGTGGGACCTGGAAAAGGCAGCAACAGACAGACTGTAACATTTCATTGCAAGACACAAAAAGCACATATAACATGTTAAATCACCCAACACACCTGTACAACATGTTATTCAAAGACAGAAAGCATTTACCTCGTTATATAACGACTACAGATGTACATGTTGTAGGTTAAACACAAGACAGATGGCATACACACAGCAGTACAAAGTTAAGAATCAAACAGATCCAACTCCCAGAAGTGTTTGGTGGTCCGTTGGTTTGTGAGGAGTTTGAATTCTCCAAGGGAGAACTATTCCTCCAGGTTCAGGTCTTTGTCCAGGGAGCACCAAGCAAAGGGAGCAGAGGACTGGAAGGCCTTCACTCCAGTTCAGTGCAGACTGTAGGGACACATCATTCACATACTCCCTGTGGCCTTATGTTTTTAACGAAATAAAACCATAGCCTGGTAACTATGAGAAGAACAATCAGTTGATCTCCAATAATATGTGCAGGGAAGGTTTGAGATACTGTGACCACAGCTCATTTAGCCAGGGTCTTTGACTAATTATGTTATTACAAGACATAAAGTATATCCATCTATAATCTTTCTATTTCTATTTCTATAATATGTTTTTAAAATCCTAAAGACTTTCATATAACATGCAATTACAAGATAAAAAATGTAATATGTTGTTAAAAGACAGCAGGGGCGGCTGGGCCATAGAGGGCGATAGGGCACCCCCCCCTTGACCCACAATAAATAAATAAATAAAACTAATAATAAATTATACAAATTGTTATTATTTGTGAGTTTGAATTATGACTGTACCCAGTAATATGTGTAAAATATGATAGAAAATCATCTGTGCAAGATGTATGCTTTTCCTACACGTCCCATGTCCCGTGCATCTACAGCTCTGGGGCGATGGAGAAATCACCCCAAGGAGGCGGGTCTGTGTAACTGTTTAGCCAATTACTAATTTAAGATGTGAAAGCATGACATAAAATTTGGCCAATCAGCGTCTTCAAATCCAAGATGATATGGGCGATTACTTTATCGCCCCAAGCGAGCGAATGCAGGGGCGAGTCTGTATATAGTTGTATACAGTTGTATATAGTTGACCTCAGTATTTTTTAGTCCTTAATTTTCACTACCTATTAATCTGCTGATTATTTTCTTGATTGTTTAGTGTATAAAATGTTTACTTTAATTTCATAGAGCCCAAAGTGACTACAAATTCAATTTCAAATGAAAAAATGGAAAGCTTGTATTTGTGCAATACGTTGTTTACGTTTTGTGTTAGAATGCCTCAACTTTTTACTATTGGCATTAAATAATTATTGACTATTTCACGGAGCATTTGTTTCCTGTAGTTTGTGTTCAATGTATTAGGATGGTTACTGAAATTGACTGAATATGGCACAGCCCCACCTAGAATATTCTTCACCAGCCGCCACTGAAAGACAGTATGTGTATAACATGTTAAATGCAAGACAAAGAACATAGCCTACACATAATTAATTATCCCTGTTTGGTTCTAAAACTTGACAATAGCAAGGCCGTATTGACAAAATATAAACACCATGTAGTCTCATGCGAGCATTACAGACAGACAGACAGACAGACAGACGTACTTTAATGATCCCTGAGGGAAATTGCATTCGTTACAATACAAAACTCCAGTGCAAAAAGAAAGAAGAGACAGACACTCTACGTAAAGTAAAGAGTTAGAATATATAAATATATAATATGTAAAATATAGATATAAAATATAAACTTTCAAATATAAAATATAAACCTACGTAAAATATAAAATATAAACCTATGTAAGCAATATACAAAAAATATACATACATAAAGAAATATACATAAATGTACATACAACCAGGCATACACTGAGAGGTGATAGCATACGCAAGGATGTAGCATGTCAGATTCTATGTTGTATTAGCTAAATGACTTAATAGTGTAATGCAAAGTTAAATTGCGCTCTGACAGAGAAGGGTCTAGCTGCAGACCTCCAGCTTCAGGTGCACCGCCTTTGTTTCTGGTAGACCTGGCATATTTAATTAACTATGGTGACTCAATCTAACAAAGAAGAGGTTGATATATAATAATATAATAACACTTAACTAGTAACAAAAAATTGATGAAACAATAAATTGCAAAATTGAATACAGTGGCATTTAAACATGCATGGAAGCGCAAGATTTTCCACCTTAACACAGGTCATCATAACACATGTGATTTCCCCCCCATGCGTCCCGGCGATGGAGATGGGTTCCAGCACTGGAGGTCTAGAACTGGAAGCTATTGCCCTGTAGGCCTACGCGTTAGAAGTTTCGCCCCTTTTGAAAAATGCAAATCCACTCCCTCTTTGTCCTACATAACCAGTGTCTGGTTCAACACTGTCAAGTCATTTTCGTCATTTGGGGTTGAGAAAGTACTTTCATACGGATCAAAGTACACCAGAATCATGTTTCACATAGTTCTGCTGTTGCTTTTAAAATGTGGTGTCTGTAAGTATGACATTTGGTTAAAGAAATGAAGGCCTACTGCAATGAAAAATTTAAATGAATTTAAAAGCTTCTTCATTTTCTATTTTGCAGGTGTTCATAGCTTGGAGCTTTCCCAGCCAGGCGCTGTGGTTGTGAGAACAACAGAGCCATTGGTCCTTACCTGTAAAGTAACAGGATATTCAGTCAGTAGCGGTAATGTAGACTTCGCCACAGGTTGGATCAGACATCCTGAAGGAAAGCCACTGGAGTGGATTTCCCACATCTGGGACAATGGTGATATCTACAAAAACAATGCGCTATCCAACAAGTTCACGATTTCTCGTGAAACAACCAGCAACTCTGTTTCCTTGAGAGGCCAGAATGTGCAGGAGAGTGATTCAGCTGTGTATTACTGTGCTCGCATGCCTTACACACAGTGACACAGAACAATGCAAGCTGCCGGCATAAACCCCAAGAAATGGAGCGCAACATTTTGAAATATGTGCTCTCAGAATGAACGTTGTTTGTGCACAATTAAAACACCGTCACTGTTTTAGTCTCAATAAAAATGAAATTATGGTATTTACAACTTGACTATTGCAACAGTCGTTCTCTTCAGCCTATTTACAACAGTGATACAAATTACAATTGCATTGCTGGTATTCACATTTATATAAACAATTTTATTTATATTTTACTGAGGGAAAAAATCTGATTCAAAAGAAGTTTAGATAGAATAAAATAAAAAAATTTCAGCAAAATACATATATCTTTGTTTTGAACTGAATGTGCCAACCCCATAACTGTCTATCCATCCATCCATTGCTGCCGCTTATCCGGGGTCGGGTCGCGGGGGCAGCAGCCTGAGGAGGGAAGCCCAGACTTCCCTCTCCCCAGCCACTTCGTCCAGCTCTTCCGGGGGGATCCCGAGGCGTTCCCAGGCCAGCCGAGAGACATAGTCCCTCCAGCGTGTCCTGGGTCTTCCCCGGGGCCTCCTCCCGGAGGGACGTGCCCGGAACACCTCCTGTCTATAACTGCTTTAATATACATATGCAAAAAAATAAGAACATATGTACATAATCACATAATGATCATATATATGTTGAGATAATATACATAACGTTAATATGTACATACTGTATATACATATGGTAAATATATATATAGGCCATATTTTTTTTACCACAGGTCATACAATATATCCGAATATTTCAACCTATGTATATATTTATTCATTTATTTATTTATTTATTCATTTATATTTATTTATTTTTGTTGTATTTTTTATTATTATTTTTTTACTTCATGCAAATGAGAACATATACTTAATGCAAATGAGTCGCAGGGCACATAAAGAGACCCATGTACCTCTCTGGCTGCCAATAGGACTGAACAGCTTCTGTCAGCATCTCTTCCACGTGAAACCATGTTCTCTGCACTGCTTGTGTTGCTCTGCACTGGATCCTGTGAGTGTCTACCTGCTGCTACATCAAGAGAAAACGCAAAGCAATCCAGTGGAGAATGGGTTGCCCCTACGGTGCTGACTTGTCGTGTCTTCTTCCAGGTATCTCCAGTCTAGATTTGATCCAGCCACAGTCCTTGGTACTGAGACCTGGACAGCCTCTGTCCATTAGCTGTCAGGTCTCTGGATATTGCTTGACTGATAACAGCTACGCCACGGGTTGGATCAGACACACAGAAGGAAAACCAATGGACTGGATCTTCCACCAATGGGGGGGTGGGAACTTTTATCAGAATAACAATCTGAAAAACAAGTTCAGCTACAGTAGAAACACAGATACAGGAGAAGTGATGATTAAAGGTTCAAATCTCTTGCCTGAAGATGATGGTGTGTATTACTGTGTATGCCGCACACAGAGGTACAGCCCCCTAGCATGCTGCTAAAAATACCCAGTCCCACAGGTTCAACATGTAGTGCTACTGCACATAGCCAGTCCCACATGTTCAACTTATAGTGCTATTGTACATAGCCAGTGCCAAAGGTTCAACATGTAGTGCTGCTACACATAGCCAGTCCCACAGACTTAACATGTAGTGCTGCTTCACATAGCCAGTCCCACAGGTTCAACATGTAGTGCTACTGCACATAGCCAGTCCCACATGTTCAACATATAGTGCTATTGTACATAGCCAGTGCCAAAGGTTCAACATGCAGTGCTGCTACACATAGCCAGTCCCACAGACTTAACATGTAGTGCTGCTTCACAAAGCCAGTCCTACACGTTCAACATGTAGTGCTGCTTCACAAAGCCAGTCCCACAGGTTCAACGTGTAGTGCTGCTACACATAGCCATCCCCACAGGCTCCCATACTCTACAAATAGGTGACCATGATATTGGCTTGATTAATGATTTCTCCTTAACATTCAGTGCTTTGTACAATTTGTATACGCCAAGCTACCAGTTGGCTTATCGTGATAAGAGATCAACTGTCTGGTTGTAGAGACAACTGATTTATTTAAATTCTGTTTTGGCCAATGGAATTCAGTTAAATAACAGGAAGTAGCATGACTGTCTATTCTGCGTCCTCTAGCCAGACCAAGCAGTCCTGGCCGCAGCTGCTTCCCTACCCTGTTGTCCTTCAGTGTAGAACGTGGTGAAGTTGCAAAAGTCAAGCAGCATCAAGGGAAAATAATCACCTTTTTCATAATGATGAACTATCTACGCCTTGCAATTAGTCTTTCATTTCATGATGTAATGGTTATGAATATTTCATATAGAGTATGAGTCTTTAAATACAATAGGGTTCTACCTTTAAATTGAGAATTTACATATTTAAATATCACAATGTCATTGCTAGAGCTTTTGTGCACTTATTCTGTTTACCACAGTGAACACAGAGGTGGGGCTCAGTAAAATTTCCGTGACTGTCATCTCTACATAAAGCAGTCTGGTGAAGGGTTTAAGGAAGATGCTGATCTGACCTTAAGGCTGAGCCTCAGTTCCACTCCCAAGTTCAGAATAATGGAGCACTCTCTGTTTCTGCTCCTGATATGTGGCCTGGCAGGTTAGCATGTTCACTTATTCATGTTCATTGTTCTATTCTATTTCTGTTCACTTTTTTCAAAGACTGTTAGTTGTAATTACAACTGCTTTGTGTCCATACAGGTATTTGTGCTCAGACAATATCACAGTCTGAACCAGTTATTGCGAATCCGAGGGAATCTCATACGTTGACATGCACTTATTCTGGACTATCAGCTGATACTCATTTTCACTGGATCAGGCAGAAAGAAGGAAAGGGACTGGAATGGATTGCATATATTTCAGGACCTAGTGGGAGCACCAAAACCTACTCACAGTCAGTCCAGGGCCGCTTCACTGTCTCCAGAGACAATAACAGACTGCAAGTACATCTCCAGATGAACCAGCTGGAGGCTGTGGACTCTGCTGTTTATTATTGTGCTAGAGACCACATTAATTAGACTCGGTTAAACAGCTGTACAAAAACTCACAATGGAGAATCTAGCTGTGATGTCATAATTGGGGTATTAACCACTAGCATTGTAGTTCTGATGTCAGATGTGGAGTATTAATCAACGATATTCTAGCAAAGATGATGATTAAGAGTTTATGAAAGGTGATTGCCAACAAGAGGATTATTAGGCACTGGCATTCCAGTTGTGATTTTAGAATTTGGGTATTTTACTATTAACTAATGACATCTAGCGCTGATATTTGAAGAGGGGAATTGACCAATAGAATTCTGTCAGAAAAGAATGATTAATTTTTAGCTCATTAATCATTAGCTTCCTCTTGGTGACGCCAGACACATCAGAGTCTTGGACCCATTGCTGCAGTTAGCGGGTAAAGAAAAGCAAGGAACCTGGTGCACATATCTGTTTTGGTTTGAAATCAGTATAAAGCTGATTCATTACGAACCCCAGCAGTTGCAATCAACCTTTCTACAGAGTGCAATCAGCTGTCGGCTGTTGTCTGATCAAAAAGTGAAAATATAAAACCAGAACATCCCGGTCCAAATACAGATTCTTTCTATCATGTTTGACTTTTTACCTGACATAGGTCGACCAAAGAAAAACAATAAATCAAGTACTCCTTTATTTATAAAAAAAAAAACTGAGGGACCTATTCCTTCTTAGTGCATATATTTATTTACATAATCCTATGAAGGGCCCCCTGACATGTAAATAAATATACAAATTGATTCAGAGTCTCCTCCCATTTGACTCTGACATATATTTCCCAAACCAAACTGTTGGCATGAGTCTTCCACTGCCCTGGGTCTGCAACACAATGAAAGTCTCAGACAGCTTGTTCCTCGTGGCCCTTCTTTCAGGTAAGCTTCACCCGACTCAGTCCGATGGGGAGGACAGAGGAGAATCAGCTGTGGTGTGAGCTCATCTCCTCCTCCTCTAAATTATGTTGGGTTCTGTTTCCATCTTCAGCGGCTCGAGGCCAGCAACTCACCTCCTCAGAATCAGTGGTCAAAAGACAAGGCGAACCGGTCACGCTGTCCTGTCACGTGACTGGAGTGTCTCTCACTTGGCTCCACTGGATCCGCCAGAAGTCTGGACATGGCCTGGAGTGGATTGGGCGGATAGACGGTGGAACCGGTACAATATTTGCTGCTTCTCTTCAAGGGCAGTTCACCATCACCAAAGACAGCAGCCGAGAGGAGGTCTACTTACACGTGAAGAGTCTGAAGACAGACGACTCAGCTCTTTATTATTGTGCTAGAGAGGCACATTGACACAACAGACTGCTCTGCTGTACAAATACTGAGCCCTGAGGCATGACAGAGGCTCCTGCAGTACTCACCTCATGCCATTTTAGCATTAAATGCCCTCAGAGTTACCATTACCAGTCATTACAGTGATTTCAGATACAGGTCATTAAAGAGCAGGTTGGCACATAAAACCAAACCCAGCTCCTTTCAGCTGTGTGTTAAATTCCCCAACCACTAAACACCATCATACCCTCACTGAATACTCAAATCTTTACTTTAGTAGTCCAAGTGTGTCATTCTATGGCCCTGGAAATTATGTTTTCATTTATTTTTACCATTTTCAACATTGTCAATCAATGACATTTAAATATTAAAATGTGTCCCTATTTCAGCAAATCTCTTGTGCCACCAATAGGTCACAGTTGCAGTTTTGAAAGGGCTATATCTCCGGTCGACTTGATCATATAGTCTTGGGCCTAGTCTCATATGGTCTCTCTTTTTAAGCTCTCCAACTTTGCAAATGGAACCATGTGCTGACCAGATTTTCTGACAAGACTAGATTTTCCATTTTGCATCTTAAATTTTCTCAGAAACATACTTTTATTATCTCCGCCTAGACAATGCATCCTACTAGAAGCACACCACCTTTATTCGATGCCCTAGACGAGTAAGAGCTATCAAAAGAGTTTAGAAATCTGAAACAATTTAACGCCACAATAACAGAAAGTGGGTGTATCTGTGAGGAAAGAAATTGACAATATTGAGTAACCAAGTGTCATAATGACCTTTGAAGCGGTTCTCACTTAATTTATCGACTTGGCCTCATGGGGCAATATAACCATTTGTGGGACCCATAAGCACAGATGTTAATGAGACATGGGCACCCCCTATCTGCATTTATTATTTATTTTTATTATCATTCACCATTATTATTTCCTATTCTAACACTATTTTATTTACGTTAGTTGGTCTGTATGCTGATGAATGTAACGGTAAGAATGTGTGTGGTATTGTGAGGCAGAAGTAGATGTAGGCACTGTGGGCAGCCAGGGGTCCAGCTAGGGGTCCTCAGGGTCAGGAGTTCAGTAGACGTACGTCAGTAGTAGTAGCTGCAGTAGACGGAGTGCCACAGAGAGCAACCACGTTAATGTGACTGTATTCCTGTGTTGTCAGGTGAGCATGTTTGTAAATTATTACAGCTCAGAACAAAGAACAGTGTCCCCTCATATTTTCACAGTGATAGGAGTTACATTACAGTGACCAGCTGATTAAATTGTGTGAATGTGGAAGCAGTATGTGTGGCAATGTTTACGGTTTAAGAAACTTTAAGTGTGTGCATGTGTGTGCTGCAGTAGACAGAGCGCCATAGAGAGCGACCACGTTAACGTGTCTGTATTCCTGCGTTGTCAGAATTAAAGAAAACATAAACTTCATGCACACCTGGGAGTGAATCTGTCCAAGTGTGCAACACATTCCTATGTAAGAATCCTGTTCATTGACTTCAGTTCAGCATTCAACACCATCGACCCTTCCAAACTGATCACCAAACTGTGATCTGGACATTGACCCCTCCCTCCGCAACTGGATATTAGACTTCCTGACCAACAGACCACAGTCTGTTAGGATTAACGGTCACACCTTCTCCACCCTCACCCTGACCACTGGCGTTCCGCAGGGCTGTGTGCTGAGCCCTCTCCTGTACCCCCTCTTCACCCATGACTGCACACCGACACTGGTTCAAACACCATTGTTAAGTTTGCAGACGACACAATGGTGATAGGCCTCATCAGCAACAACGATGAGTCAGCGAACAGGGAGGAGGTCCAGTGCCTAGCTGCGTGGTGTGCTGACAACAATCTATGAGTGGCCGTCAGGGACATTATTCGGAATTACCATTCACACACACTAGTGAAATGCTCTCACACACACAACTGAAATGTTATGCTCTCACACACACAACTGACATGTTATGTTCTCACACACACTAGTGAAATGCTCTCATACACACATATGAAATGCTCTCACACACACTAATGAAATGCACTCATAAACACATGAAATGCTCTCACACACTACTGAGATTTCAGTCTAAACGGAAGGCATTTTATTGTAAACAGAAGTCATTTCAGTGTAAACGGAAGGCAGCTCGGAAGAGAAAGTGTAGTGTCTTTGGAGCGCACATGATTCTCAGGAGCTTTCCGTGCTCTAACAGAAGCTGCCGCTTTACTAAACAACATTTTGGCGTCGGCAGAGACCATTCGAACATTGTCTAACGCAACAAGCGGGCAACAGTCGCACGTTGCCAACGCGGTGGAGTTGATTTAAGGCTGGGTTATGCTTTGTTTATGCTTCCACGTTGACGCAAAGCTGGGGTTGCGGACCCTTTACAGACCCTTTACAGACCCTTTACGTCCTTGACGTGCACCTCCCAAAATCGACTTACAATTTTGTATATTGTTTCTACATACAAACAATTTTGATTTGCCTACACATTCGCTATTCCCTACAACGCTATTCCCATCTTGCAGCTACAGCTGGCTGTGGGTGGCCGCTGAGGCTGCGAGATGGGAATAGCGTTGTAAGTCGACTCTCCACTGTGTTGGCACCTGAGGCAACGTGAGACTGTTGCCCGCTTGTTGTTGCATTAGACAATGTTTGAATGGTCTCTGCCGATGCCAAAATGTTATTTAGTAAAGCGGCAGCTTCTGTTAGAGCACGGCGGTGAAAGAGGCTAAACGACTGTACTCTGAGAAGCTCCAACACTACTTCTCAGCCAACGACTCTGCGTCTGTCTTGAAAGGGCTTAGGCAAATCACCAACTAAAAACCTAAAGCCCCCCACTCCATCAACGACCATCGTCTGGCCAATGACCTGAATGAGTTCTACTGCCGCTTTGAAAGACACTCCCAACAGCTCCAGTGTATCACCTCCACCTCCCCCACCTCAGCGGAGGCCTGGGCTCCTCCACCAATGCCCAACTTAAAGGTCCCCCCATCGACCCACCCACCTCAGTGACGACTCTTTCCCCCCACAGGAAGGACGTCAACAAACTCTTCAGGAGACAGAACCCCCGGAAAGCTGCTGGCCCAGATTCTGTCTCCCCCTCCACCTTGAAGCATTGCGCTGATCAGCTGTCTCCAGTGTTCACAGATATTTTCAACACCTCACTGGAGACATGTCACGTGCCAGCCTGCTTCAAGACCTCAACTATAATTCCTGTTCCTAAGAAGCCAAGGACCACAGGACTTAACGACTTCAGAATCGTTGCCCTGACCTCTGTTGTTATGAAGTCCTTTGAGCGCCTTGTGCTCTCACACCTGAAGGGCATCACCGACCCCCTCCTGGACCCCCTGCAGTTTGCCTATAGAGCCAATAGGTCTGTAGACGATGCAGTCAACTAGGCCTTCCACTACATCCTCCAGAACCTGGACTCCGCAGGAACCTACGCCAGGATCCTGTTTGTGGATATCAGCTCTGCTTTCAACACTATCATCCCGGCTCTGCTTCAGGAGAAGCTCTCCCACTGAGTGTGCCTGACTCCACCTGCAGGTGGATTACAGCCTTCCTGTCTGACAGGAAGCAGCATGTGAAGCTGGGAAAACACATCTCCGACTCACAGACCATCAGCACCGGTTCCCCCCATGGCTGTGTTCTTTCTCTTCTGCTCTTCTCCCTGTACACAAACAGCTGCACCTCCAGTCACCAGTCTGTCAAGCTTCTGAAGTTTGCGGATGACACCAACCTTATCGGACTCATTTCTGATGGTGATGAGTCTGACTACAGGTGGGAGGTAGACCATCTGGTGACATGGTGCAGCCAAAACAACCTAGAGCTAAACGCTGTAAAGACAGTAGAGATGGTTGTGGACTTCAGGAAGAACTCTCCTCAACTGCCCCCATCACCCTCTGTGACTACACAATTGACACTGTGGAGTATTTCCGCTTCTTGGGAACTGTCATCTCTTAGGATCTCAAGTGGGAGCTGAACATCAGCTCCCTCATCAAGAAAGCCCAGCAGAGGATGTACTTCCTGAGGCAGCTGAAGAAATTCAACCTGCCCAGGACAATGATGGTGCACTGAGTAATTGAGTAATTCTTCTTCTTCACTTCTACTCCTCCATCATTGAGTCCATCCTCACCTCCTCCATCACATCTGGTTCGCTGCTGCCACCGCCAAGGACAAGGCTAGACTGCAGCACATCATTCGGTCTGCAGAGAAGGTGATTGGCTGCAATCTGCCGTCGCTCCAGGACCTGTACACCTCCAGGACCCTGAGGCGTGCAGGTAAGATTATGGCCGACCCCTCCCACCCCGGTCACAAACTCTTTGAGTCACTCACCTCTGGCGGGAGGCTGCGGTCCATCAGGACCAAAACCTCACGTCACAAGAACGTTTTTTTCCTGTCTGCCACTAGCCTTATCAACAAGCCCCCAAAGCCCCCTCCCTGACACTGACTCTCTCCCTCCCCCCATACAGACCTACATGCTACATTAACATGGCATCTTCAGATCGTCTGCGTTACATTAACGCACAGTGTGTACTCGTTGGGGACCACCATTTTTCTCTGCTTGCACTACTGCTCCGTGTTCATTATTGTATATATATTTATAGTTATATTACTCATATTTTAATACTGTTTTTCTTTGCACCAATTGCACCAAGTCAAATTCCATATAGGTGCATTCCTACTTGGCAATAAACTTGATTCTGATACTGATTCTAAATATTTATCTCAAGTGTAGACACAATTTGCATTACAAATAAAATGTTACATCTGATCAAGACACATTAGGCTGATGGGCTAAAGGGTTTGGTCGCCACGCCCCCAAAACAAATATACATTAGCCAGTACAATTGTTGTCCAAATAAGCATGTAAGGGACCGCAACAGTTATTGAATGCTACAATTAATAGGACTATATTCACCATAGTTTTTTACCTAATGCCATGACTGACATGAAGCTAAAAATCAGCGTACGAAGGAGCTTGGTGTTGATAAATACGGCGGCTGAGATCAATCGTAATTAACATAACACACCCCTATAAAAGCACGTCTTCAGAAGTCTCGCCCCTAAATTTTACGACATAGAGAAACATCCAATGGCAAAAAAGTAGCAGAATTTTTCTGAAATAGAAATGGAGACACTCGTGTCTCTTGTTGATGCGCACTGTATTGTTTTATTTGGTAGGCTAAAAGCTGGCATTAAGGCCAAGCAAAAAAATGCCATTTGGAAACAAATAACGGTTGCGGTCAACAGTGTGTCCCATGTCCAGCGGGCTACAGCAGTGGTAAATAATTAATTAAATAATTAATTAAATGTCAAATTGATGTTAAATTGATCCAGCTTTAAACATTTCACATTTGACCTATAGGCTATTGTTTGCATTGCGTTAAAGTTATTTTATTCCGAATAAGGTGAAGAAAAAATTGTCCGATATGAAGCTCGCCACCAAAAAACGTGTTGCGGCTGTGAGGCGGGCAAATATCGGAACTGGTGGAGGCAAGGTGGACCCAAGCCTGGAACTGACGGCCTTTGAAGGGCGAGTGGCTGGTCTCATCGGGTCTCCCTCCATTTCGGGCGTGAGTGATGGCGGAGGAGACACCGATGCACTCCAGACCAGTCATGGAAGTGGTAAAAAGGCCTTGGCAATTATTGAAAAAAATTATATCTACAGCTTGCGAGTTACAAAGTAATGGCAAACATAATCTCATGAGTACTTTTATTTTTAAAGATGCAATTCAAGCAGGTCCATCCAGGATGGGATCCGAGCCAAGCCCAAAAGAAACTGGGAAAGAAACTGAAGGGCCGCCGCCGAGGAAGACCAAACGCATGTCCGCCCGAAGTGCTGGTCTGCGCGTAGTTGCGTTGAGTGCAGAGGTCCTGGAAAAACAGAGTGAGATTTGCAGGTCAATGGTGGATATAAATAACACACTGTTGGCCATTAATGACACTTTGACGCAAATTAATGAGAACCTCAAAAAAGCAACCGCTAAATAAAATGGTTTGCTGTACTTTGACTTCTGTCTTGTTTTTAACCAAAAACAAAACATATTGCTTACCTTTTAAATGTTAGAAGCGCCGAATTAAATCCTCCCTTCTTCTGAGAGCTTCAGCATGTGGCGCATGTGGCCAGGGATCTCTGGGCATCGGGTCATCTGGCTGCAGGTCGGCAAATTGCACCCCATTTGCCAGCGCAATATTATGGATAACCCCACTCGCAGGTCTTTTCTGGGCTGTAATGCAACGTTCCCCCCGCTGACCCGATGGACATCCACCTGCCCTTGAGTAGGCCTATACATCGCTCCACAGTTGCCCTTGTGAAATTGCGCTCCTGATCCGTGTTAGGATGAGCCAGAGGAGTTATCAGATACTCGGTCAGGGGATAGCCTTTGTCACCTAGATGAATCACATGAAACTTTTAGTGCGATGTCTTGAACGTGTTTCTGGAGAAAAAAAAGTGCGGCTGTGCGTAACTCACCGAGGAGATGACTCCGACCATGCAGTGCGCCCTGATGTAGACGATGCCCAATGTGGCTATTTTGGAAAATAAAAGAATCATGCGTGCCCCCAGGCCATCGGGCTACCATGTTGAGGATTTTCATTGTGGCATCGCAAATAATCTGGACATTTATTGAATGGTATCTTTTGCGGTTGATGTACGCGTAATCATTAATAGATGGTGGCTTCATACGCACATGGTTACAATCAACCGCGCCAATTACATTTGGAAACCCAGCAATTTCATAAAATTCCCTTTTGATTCCAGTTTGCTGATGGTTACTATATGGGAATTGAATATAGTGTTCGGAGAGCGATATTATACCTGCCAAAACTGCTGGCATGGTTTGACTAATACTTGGCTGGGAAATACCAGACCTGTCCCCGATCTCCCGCTGAAAGGTCCCGGTAGCCAAAGACCCCAAGGTGGAGCACACCTGCACTTGCAAAGGTATTGCGCATGATCGCCTGGTTTTTCGCCTTAACTGTGGCTCCAACGCATTACATAGCTCAATCAGGAGATGCCTTGGGAGACGAAAACGATGCAAGAGCCATTCATCGCTCTCCATAAAAAAATCGGTGCGGTCTCGAAAAACCCTCTCTCGTCTTAGACGCGCATTAACGTCCTCCAACAGAGCCAGATCTGCAATCGCTCAGACTCAATCACCTGTTTGGCAAGACACCTGTTTATATAGACAACTGATTAAACATTTCACCTATGACATTCTAATTTTTTTCATACTAATACTGTTTTTTAATTCGGCCTGACTTGATTGTAATTGTTTAAACGGCTGGTCTAATTCCAATGTTTTTTTGTAATTAATACAGATTTGCAACATGGGCTACTTGTGCCGCACTATTCATCAGTGAAATACCCGTATACCAAAAAAAGTTGTCCGACTCTTGCGGATATACCCATGTCTCGCCACTGGTCGCACTCGAAAAAGTTGCATACACGAGCTCAGACCTGACGTGAGATTTCATCGCAGCCTGCGCTCACGTTCAAATTGATAAATGCCAAGCTCAACGTGGAAATGAGCGTACGTCAATTTTACGCCCATTTTCTGTCGTACGCTCTTTTGATAAATGAGGCCCAGTATGTTTGGAGCCTGATATTTCTTGAGGTTCAAGTCTTTGTGGTCTACTTTTAATCTCAAACTCTTCGGCTCATTGTTTGTATGGTTTTCCCACTGACGCTTCTTGCTTGATAACGCTTGTTGCCGATTGTTCCCTGATTAAACAATTCCTTTATTATTGATGGTTTATTGTTATTATTATTTAATTTAGTGCAGCTATATTTATTAGGTGCAGGCACCTATTGTTATTGCACATTATAATATATTAATAATAGTATAATATTAATAGTATATTATTATTATTATTATTATTATTATTATTATTATTATTATCATCCAGCATTATTCTAGTATTTATTGATGTATTAGTTTGGCATTTTCTCAATTTCCAATTTGCACTGGCTAGATTTGCACCAAAATGTCCACATTTGTCCACAACAGTCCCAAAGAGCCAAATCTAAAAAGAGGAACAAATAGTTCCAACTCTGTAATTCCACCAATGGGTCAAAGTTGCAACATTTCAAAAGGCCATATCTCAGACCCAATTTACCCTACACTCCAACATTAATAGATTCCCGATCTCCCAAAGAATAAACATTCTCAAAACAGTTCTGAATCTCCAAACCATATGACCTCCAGGGACTGGAATATATTTGACAGGAAATAGCCACTTTTCCATAACATAACATCTTATTCACACCAAATTGGGGTCCTATGTCTAGAACCCACACCAGAGTGGACAGCCAAAAGATGAGCTACACACAGTGACACAGTTGACTATGAGACAGTTGAGTCCTAAAAAGATGGCTACCAGAGGCCAAAATGTGTCCAGTGAGCTTCAAGGAGCCAAAAATTGGGGTTTACTTTAGACACTTCTTAAGTAAACCCGACACATCATCAAATTTGATGTAGGAAAGGCTAATGAGTCATGATGATTCAGTCCAAAAGTCGTCCGAATCGGGAAATAGAGGGCATGACATCAGAGTAGATTTGTTGGATGAAATCCAAAAAGGAATGAACCATAAAAATGACCCATTCTATTTTTTCATTTAAAACTAAAACCGGGAAACAAGAAAACATTTGTTTCCAATATCCATGAAAATTGACAATCGCATTATTGCACCGCATCTGATTTGTTTTAATCTATGAAAAGTT
The DNA here is from genome assembly GCA_036785325.1 of Urophycis tenuis. Lineage (NCBI taxonomy): Eukaryota > Metazoa > Chordata > Actinopteri > Gadiformes > Phycidae > Urophycis > Urophycis tenuis. The sequence goes on along the minus strand of JAXIVH010000036.1, from coordinate 913,685 downwards.
CACATCTACTTGGCTCAATATACAAATTATTTCCAGTTTGTGGCAAAGATTTACAAGCAACCCACAATGCATTGTCTTTTCTTGAACAAGCATGGGCCTCTACATCATCACAAACACAGATTAATTAAAGGGACCACGATCCCAAAATAGTCACTTACATGCATAAGACATTACATTAAGTAACTGCATGAAATAAAAAGAATTCTTTCCGGTTAGAGGCAGAGCGCTCTAACCGGAGGCAGAGAGAGGCAGAGCGCTCTAACCGGAGGCAGAGAGAGGCAGAGCGCTTTAACCGGAGGCGCTGGTGAGCCTTCTTGATCAGGGCAGTGGGGTTGAGGGTGTTTCTGGACTCCCAGAAATGTAAAGCTGCTGACACGCTCAACCTCCATTCCGTTGATGTGGAGGGGTGTGTTTGTGCTACCTAGACGTTCTGTAATTCATAATAAACTCCTTGGTCTTTGTGGCGTTGTTGGACTTCCTAAGAGAGCCTAGTTCCCAGGCTCGGAAGATGCCATGTGATCACTTGATCAACTGATATCCCAGTTAATTTCCAAAAGTTTTACACGTTTCATGTTTTTTGATAGCCTTTTGAAAACTGCAAATTTGAGATAGTCATTTTGGACGTGGAATATTTTTGCTTCAAACTTGACCGCACACACACACACATGCTACATCAACATCAATCCTATTTCATTGCCATTATCATCAATGATCTGTTCTCGTCATCAGTGATTGATACTGTAATAGGACGTAAGCGAGAATACGGGCAACTACGCCACCTGGGGACTCTTGCCCCAGGATATAGGTGGAGACAGTCAATCACAAAATAATAACAAAGGAAAAGCAACTTAAATTTGACACACACCAGGTAATATAAAATTATTACTGCGGCAAAGGAAAAAGGGGGTGGAGTTAGGGCTTACCAGTCAGCAGCAGAACTACAAACCAAAAAGGGGAGGGATCCTCAAAATAACCACCCGTGATACCATACACACACACACGCACAGCAAAAGGGGATGTGGAGCAAACACCGCCACCAGGGATACTGCCGCTTTGGGCCCTCAGCGCCTAAACACAAAAGGGAAAATTATTAAAACATGCCACCACAAAAGAACACTGGTGTGGACAGGCAAAAGAAAAGCTAAAAAAAACTAAACACAAGAGAATGCAAAATACATGAAAGAATACAATTAAACAGGGAAAAAAATACAATCAAACAGGAATTGCCAATTAACTAAGTAAGAAATTCAACAAATTCAAAAGGAACCAACTATCAGAACAGTTTAAAATGGGTCCGATGGTTATTTTTATGTGCCGGAAGGCTAACAATGCGCAGGCAGCAGTTCCGCCTCACTGACGCGCTGCCTAATAGCCTGCATGCGGGGTGTTCCACCGAGCAGAGCCGAATGGAAGGTAGTGAGCCAAGACAGCAGGAAGAACCCTTCAAGGAGGGTGGCCAAGACGGCCCAAAATCTGGTGCCTCGCTTCAGAGATCAGAGCACATCTCTGGGAGCGTCGGAGGAAAGCCTCAAAGGCCACGACTCAACTGCGCGCTTATCGGAGCGGCCGCTTAGCCGCGCGCACAGAGATCCAGTGGAGCCGCCCGCCACCAAGACCCCAGCAGCCAGCCACGCTGCACCGGGAAGAGTTGGCACCTCGATGTGGGCACGCCAAACAAACGCTCGACCACGCCGAACCACAGCCACCACGGAAATGGAGGAAGAGAGGATGCGCCCGGCCAACCGCATCCGCTTTTAACCGGACGCACACTGCCATATAGCGGCCAGGAGAGGAACAGCCTCCGGCCACAATACACAAAGCAGTTAGCTGCTTATATTCAATATTATTATCTTCCTGAAAAAAAGGGGCTGCCAGGTTGGCAAAATGAGTCAATAATCTGTCAATCGCATTGAATATGCGAAATCACAATATCAGACAAAATAATCTTAATTATCTTTTTTGTCTTAATCGAGCAGCCCTAGCGAGAGATAACCTATGATGTACACCATTGTCTAGCATCTAGAATCTTGTATCCGAAATTTATCCTGCCCTAATGTAGAATAAAGAATCAAGTGTCTTCAGCCCAGAATACCATACCTGTGGTACTCCAATCTAGAGTCTAGTGTCTGAAATCTCGCATCCAGAATCTAACCTGTCCTTGGTCCTCTAATCAAGAGTCTAGTGTCTACATTTGCATTTAGGGCATTTAGCAGTCGCTTTTGTCCAAAGCGACTCACAATAAGTACATTTGTCAGAAGAAGGTGAAACACTTTGTTGCTGTTAATATAGTGAACGAGTGACCAGAACAAGTTTCAAGCATTCCAATTGCTAGGGTAAGAATTGCTGGTATACAATATCTCTGGCCTATGATGCTAAATGCTAAGATACAAAGAGCAATTATAAAGTGCCAAGATGTACAACATACAAGTGCATGAGGGGAGGTTTTTTTTTTTTTTTTTGGGGGGGGGGGGGGGGGGGGTTCAGGTGATCTCTGAACAAGTCAGTGTTGAGTCTCTTCCAGAAGATGGGGAGTGACTCCGCAGTCCTGACATTGGCAGGGAGCTCGTTCTACCACTGTGGTGCCAAAAATATTTGTGATTTCTTTTACTCCTTTTAGTGATGGAGGTACCTGTCGACCAGCTGAGGTAGCTGAGCGGAGCGCTCGGGCAGGGGCGTGGGGTTTGACTAACACTTGGAGGTAGGTAGGGGCAGTTCCTTTAACAGCTTTGTAGGCCAGTACTATTGTCTTGAATTTGCTGCGAGCCACTACAGGGAGCCAGTGGGTGTCTCGAATTTGGTCCACCACTGGTTACTCCTTACCCACTGACATGGGATTTTATGTCACTGACGTGCAATATTTGCCTGCTTGTTTCAATGCTGTTATGTCTTGGAATTCTAATGTAACGCTGTAGGGCAGAATTTGCAAGCCCCTGTTCACACCACAATTGTCTCTTAAATAGGCCTTTTTTCAAAACAGCGTGGTTGCTCTAAATTTAACTGCTCGTCAATACTTTTGTCTTTTATATTAAATTGATCATTTGAATTAGGTAAATGAAATACAAATGTTACCAAGGTTAAAGTCTAAAATATCACTTTTATCCAAAATGATGAAATGAAGATGCTGTAGTAGTAGTATTAGTACTAGCAGTAAGAGTAAGTGTAGAAGATGTTTGTTTGTGGTAGTCGTTACGTCCTCAGCCGCCCAGGTGATGCTGTATGCCTTTGCTTATCACTTCTGTTCTTTTTTTTACTTCCTTTGTTCAGATCTGACTATCCAACCATGTGATTGGCTGTGAGTCTCTGTCTTGAATGGCTCACTGATCTCAAATCCCTGATGTCTAATCCCATTCACAGCTGGGCTATATAAACACTGATTGGCATTCGATGCAAACTAGCTCTTAGCTACTTGGAAGATCCAGTGGTTTGGTTCACACAGTTCTGTATAGCTTAGGCATAGTTTGATTTTTTGTCTTCTCAAGTTTGTCACTACAGGAGAGAGACATGTTGTTTTACACGTTTGAACACGGTAGCTTATGTTTGGTCTGTTTAAATAATTCTAGAGACAGGTTGTGTGCTACTGTTGGTGTGTCCGCTTTGTTAGCCTCATAGTAGGGCAGTCAGTTTAGTGTAGTGTCCTCTTACATTTTAAAGAAAGAAGGTTTTAAATGGTGAAACGGTTTTGTTTTGTGAATTGCCTTTCCTTCAGCCCTGCCCATAGTCAATTTCTGTTGGTGCATGTTAAGTTCATGTTTAGTGCCCCAGTGACCAATCTCTTTTATTTTTATTTTTATTTTTTGATCCTTCGTTACTTCAAACACACCCCTATAAATAATTTGGTGTGACAGTAGATAACAGTAAAGTAATTTCACTGTTGCTGGCTTTCTGTCTCACTTGATTATTAATAATGTTGGACTCACTTTATCTAACTGAATACAATCTCACTGAGTGAGATGATGTCATGTTGTCATCTGCCCAACTGCAATGCAATTATTAGTTAAACTACATTTTCAAGGTTAATATTTTGATATACGCAATTTGTTCTGCACATGTAACCAAAATATTTACAAAGTGTTCCATAACCTTGAATTCAAGCTAGATGTCGTCATTCACAAGTAACCGAGTCTTTTAGGAGCTGAAGGCGGATGTTTGCACACATGTCAGAGCAGGACACAGGCTAGAGCACAAAGCAATACCACGGGCATAAAAAGCGGCATGAAAAGCAGAAGTGATACTTGGTAGCTTCAGTGGTGCAAGAAAAACACCAGGTGCAAGACTATTATGCCAGCAAGGGAAATACTATTCACATTTTAATATCTCAGACTGTTTTGTTTAGCATGTGTCATTTGTCTTAGGTTTTCTGGTCTGTTGCCGATGCGTATGCTAGCCTATCCAAGTTCACACCGGGCCGTACGTTATCTGAGTTCAGGTGTTGAGCTAATGAAATTAATTGACAGCGGAAATTCATTCTCCATCAAAAAGAAAACATCCTAATTTGACCTAAAGCAATATATTAATCTGAACATGTAGTCTGTGAAAAAGACAATCAGCTGTTTCTCTGCATAGCAATGGTAGGAAAAGCCATGTCATTGAATGACACATACCGATGACTTGAGGTACAGAGAAAAGAGAATGGGACCCAGAAGAGAACCATGAGGGACCCCAGTAATGAGAATACAAATATCAGAGACAGATTATTACCAGGTTACTATGGAAATTGGATCCTTGTGGTAGGATATGGACTGGAAGTGCAGAGCCTAAGACTCCCAGTTCTTGTAGAGTGGAGAAGAAGATCTGGTGGTTCACTGTTTTAAAGGCTGCTGAAAGGTACAGCAGAATGACATTGGAGGAGAGGGAGGCTGTTCTGGTATTAGGAGGTTTCACTGACTGCATAAAGGGCAGTATTTGCTGAGTGGCCTGCCTTGAATACAAACTGGTGAGAATGATTTTCTGATGGAGGTATGCAGAGAGTTGGATAAGGACAGGTCACTCAAGTGTTTCGGAGATAAATAGAAGGGAGACAATGTGTAATTTGTGTAATTAGTTGAGTGTGGGTTTCTTCAAAAAGGTTTTAGTGTTGCTGCTTCACGAAAGAAAGCAACCAGTGGGCAAAGAGCTTTTGAGATGAGCGAGGACAGTCATGAGGTTGGGAACGATAGACTGAAGAAGGTTAGAGGGGATAAGGTCAAGAGGTCAGTATGAAGTGAGTGGTGAAAAGCAAGTCAGAGCAGGAGATGTAGATAGTGGATATAGGACAGGTGGTGTCAGCAGGTGGCTGGAGAAATGAGGAGCATATGTCATCATCCTTTTTCCAATTGTTTAACAAAATATCTTGGTGGTAGGGAGGAGGAGTGTGGGGCTCAAGGAGTGTAGAGATGACAGAACAACATTTTTGGGGGTTGAAGGAGGAAATTTGAGAGAGAGAGAGGTTAAAACAGCCATCATTCTGATTTAAAATGTTTAAATATACCATTGATATGACAAAATAGAAGCACAAATCAATAAATGATAATGACAATGATAATTAACAAAATAATAACCATACAAATAGTTATTATGATTATTCTTAAAAGAATTATGAATATCTGGGAAACTATGAGAATGCAAAAATGTGTAAATGATGGGTGATTCCAGCCCTCCATGTCACATAGCATCTAAACCACCATCTGATGCCTCATTGAATTATGCAAAAAGGACTGTTGGTCTTTCTCCTCTGGCTCAGCCTTATAAGTTGTCAAGCGGAGAACAGGACATCTTCCTCCAGTCCAGCTTCAACACAAACCATGTTCTCTGTAGCTGTACTGCTGCTGCTCCTGGCTGCTGGCTCTGGTGAGGCTTCATGAGAATACATCCAACCAAGAAACACATTGATTCATAGTTTAAGTATCTTATTCATGACCCAGAGTTGTTATTCTCTACAGGTGTGAAATGTGAACAGCTTACTCAGCCAGAGTCTCTGACCATCCGACCTGGTCAATCACTGACCATCCACTGTCAGGTCTCTTATTCTGTTAGTAGCTACTGGACAGCTTGGATCAGACAACCTGATGGAAGCGGACTGGAATGGATTGGACGGATCGTTCCCAGTGCTAAAAAAGTTAAAGACTCTCTAAGTAGTAAATTCAGTCTTACCGTTGATGGCTCCAGTAACACGGTTACTTTGCAAGGACAAAACATGCAGCCTGGAGACTCAGCTGTGTATTACTGTGCCAGAGACCACAGTGTTACAAACTGTTGTAAAGAACATACAAAAACCCTTCACCCATGAGGTTTTATAACATGAACCCTCCAGAGGGGGAGCTCTAAACCTACTGTATCTCATCATCTAACATGTTATTTTTATCATGAACATCAGTAAACATATTCAATGATAGCTATAAGATAGCTCAAGAACAAAATAAGATAAATCTTCTTTTGCAAATGTATTGATCAGTACAGTCAAAAGTTTGTCAGGCAGGTACTGACTGATCGCTTATTCATCACTAGCACAATGTTATCATTGCGATTGTCATTGTTTTATTCTGAAACATAACAATAGAAATTCTGTTTTTGACTCAATAAAATCACAGCCTGGAAACTTTGAGGCAGAATCAATTGGTCTTCCAGAATATGTGGAGGGAAAGATTGAGATGCTGTGTGCATGAATACCTGTGGAGAAAACCAACACTGAGTCAAAGTGCTTAATAACTTTCCTCTTGGTTAAAATAGCCATCATTCTCATTTAAAATGTATAAATATACCATTGATATGATAAAATAGAAGCACAAATCAATAAATGATAATGACAATGATAATTAACAAAATAATAACCATAAAAATAGTTATGATTATTCTTAAAAGAATTATGAATATCTGGGAAACTATGAGAATGCAAAAATGTGTAAATGATGGGTGATTCCTGCCCCCCATGTCACGTAGCATCTTAACCACCATCTGATGCATCATTGAATTATGCAAAAAGGACTGTGGGTCTTTCTCCTCTGGCTCAGCCTTATAAGTTGTCAAGTGGAGAACAGGACATCTTCCTCCAGTCCAGCTTCAACACAAACCATGTTCTCTGTACCTGTACTGCTGCTGCTCCTGGCTGCTGGCTCTGGTGAGGCTTCATGAGAAAACATCCAACCAATAAGCATATTGATTCATAGTTTAAGTATCTTATTCATGACCCAGAATTGTTATTCTCTACAGGTGTGAAATGTGAACAGCTTACTCAGCCAGAGTCTCTGACTGTCCGACCTGGTCAATCTCTGACCATCAGCTGTCAGGTCACTTATTCTGTTAGTAGCGGCTACACACATTGGATCAGACAACCTGATGGAAGTGGACTGGAATGGTTGGGATGGATTCGTACTGATGGCAAAAAAGTGAAAGAGTCTCTCAGTAGTAAATTCAGTCTTTCTGTTGATGGCTCCAGTAACACAGTTACTCTGCAAGGACAAAACATGCAGCCTGGAGACTCAGCTGTGTATTACTGTGCCAGAGACCACAGTGTTGCAAACTTTTCTAAAGAACATACAAAAACCGTTCACCCATGAGGTGTTATTACATGAATCCTCCAGAGGGGGAGGTCTAGACCTACATATTCTAACATGTTATTTTTATCATGAACATCAGCTAACAAATACAGTGATTGCTATTAGCTAGCTCGAGAGCAATGTTAAATCAATTTTATTTTGTATATTTAGGAGTACATTCATCAGTTTATCAGACAGGTACTGACTGAAAGGACTTAGTTGTTGAAAATATATAAAGTGGGACAATATGTTAATTTAAAAGTAATACAGCTGTTTGTATTGTGAATATGATCAAATGATTTACTATCATACTCTCCTTTCATAGCTGCAATGACATTTGTTTTCATTTCTTTTGTCATATCACCAAACATAGTTACAACATAGATCTTCTGAGAGGGACCTGGAAAAGACAGAAACAGACTGTAACATTTTATTGCAAGACACAAAAAGCACATATATTATGTTAAATCACCCAAAACACGTACACCATGTTATTCAAAGACAGAAAGCATTTACTATGTTATATAAGTGTTACGTTGTAGGTTAAACACAAGACAGATGACATACACATAACAGTACAAAGTTAAGATCAAGACTCAAACAGATCCAACTCCCAGAGGTGTTTGGTGGTCCGTTGGTTTGTGAGGGATTTGGGATTCTCCAAGGAAGAACTATTCCTCCAGGTTCAGATCTTTGTCCAGGCAGCTCTAAGCAGAGGGAGCAGAGGACTGGAAGGCCTTCACCCCAGTACACTGTGGACTGTAGGGACAGATCATTCACATACTCCCTGTGGCCTTAAACTATGACACAACATGAAGGAACGTGACAGCACACCCTAGGCGATAAATAGAAGGATACACTCATCATGAGAACATTATCATTATTAATATTATCATTATTTTGTTCTGAAACCTGATGAAAGAAAAGCAGTTTTGACAAAAAAAACCCACAATCTAGTAACTTGAGAAGAAGAATCAGTTGATCTTCTAGAATCAACATGTCCTCCAACACAAACGCCCATATAGGTCGTTTGTACTGACCCTCTATTACGACCCAAGAGAGCGTTTTCCAAAACTAGGGCAAGTGATCTGAAATGAGAGGAGAATTAAATTTCAAAATAAAACAGGAAGTCACAAGACAAAATAAAACCCAGAACAAGACAAACCTCACAGCGGTGTGACATTTCGAATTCAAAATGCAACATAGCCCATCTTTTTTCACACCTTACTCCATCACTCATCCTGATCATTCTATGACTGTCAGCAACTCTATTGCCTTCTTGAAATGTTCTTGCATTGGCCACATATGGTACTTTATCAACAATGTCCTTTACTGGAACTCCTCTATGAAGTGGGAAACCTGACACTCGTTAACCATCTAATTTAGATATCTCCAATACCTTCAATTGTGTCTGTGACCCACATCCATCAATGATCAATATGCTTCTTTTAATAACAACAAGGTTGGCATTGCCAAGTTTGTCCATCAATTTGTGATCCCAGTTCATAACTGTATCATCTTCAGAGATATATGTAGGACACTTCATCTGTAAACAGAGGGATATTAAGGCTATGACATTTTATAATCCTAACCATGTAGAACCTTTAGGACGTTTGAGGGAGGGGCTAAAGCGCTTCAAAAACCTAACCCTAATCCTCCTATGACAACAATCCAGATGTATTTGGTAGGTAAAATAAGGTACACAGTAGGCCAAATCCCCAAATATGAATGTGATTAGGAAAAGCTTCAATAGCTTCATGAATTTTTTCCATCAAATCAGTCAAAAAAAAAAAATGTTATCCAGGCTGGAGCCTCAATGGGTCTCAGAAACTATCCAGACCGAGGTGAAAATGAAATTTTATTGTAGGACAAAACTAAACACATTTGTGGGAAGGCCTTGACCTGGAGAGTAACATGTGTCAGTATGAGGATTCTACATGGCTCCTGCCTTTGAAATACTGACCTTTGAACCTTGACATTGGTGCATATTTGCAGGCTTATAGTTCAGCAACGAAAAGAGCAACAGATATCGGACCAACTGTTATAGAGAGCTCTGGACCTAAGCTATCATGTGAAATATAGTCAACAACAGGAGGCACTGTCAAATATGTAAAATATGGTTAAAATTAGTTTTCACCCATTTAACAATTGCATATTTAAAATCTGAATACATATATGTGTTTATCATCTTCTTAGACTGCATGTTGTACTCACCTTTTAGCAATCACAACTTCTAATTTCAAGAAAAACACTACATTGCTTACAAACTGCAATTCCCTGGAGCTGCACCATGCAGCTTGATACAAATCAGAACAGAATTGTAGTTCTTCTTGGTTATGGTTAGGGTTGGAAATATGGGTTTCTAAAAGCGTACATAAACTGAATATACAGAATATCTAGTACAGCTAAACTTATAATCACACAGTATCTAGATGATCTACGTAAATACAAAGTAAAGATGTTGGTTTATTTGTTATATTTTACCCAAAACAGGAGTTTAATGCCACAACTCCGCCCACAGGAGCTCTTCTGTGAACACGTCAGTCAACGGCGTGTGTGTGTGTGCTTATCAGGGGATGCGGGAGACGGGTGCGTGAGGTGGGGCTCATGTAATGTAGTCTCTCTCGCTATCAAAAACTGCCCCCCCCCCCCCCCCCCCCCCCCCCCCCGCACGCGCGCTCATCGCATTTTGATTGGTCACTTAGGCCACACAGGCCATTGGATCATGAGACACCAGATTGTCGTTACATCACCACTAGAGGGCGCATTACGTAACCATACGTCATATTAAACTGCATGTACAAACGACCTATATCCTATAGGGTCGTTTTTTGGGGGAGGACAAGGCTGTCCAGAATACGTGCAGGGGAGGTTTGAGATGTTGTGACCATAAATACTGTGGAGAAAAGCAGCACTTGATCAAGTTATTTCCTCTGCTTTAAGGTTGATTCTTACATGACATTTTAAGATGCACTGCTTCGATAAAGTAAAACCAAAACAAGTAAATAGTGATAATTTGTCTTAAATATCAACAATAATTAATATTGTTTTTATGATAATCATAATCAAATAAAATAAGGTGTGAATAACATAGAAACAAAAAGAATGCAAACATGTGTTAGTTGTGTGTGATTCCTGTCCCTCATGTCACGTAGCATCTCAACCACCATCTGACGCATCATTGAATTATGCAAAAAGGACTGTGGGTCTTTCTCTTCTGGCTCAGCCTTATAAGTTGTCAAGTGGAGAACAGGACATCTTCCTCCAGTCCAGCTTCAACACAAACCATGTTCTCTGTAGCTGTACTGCTGCTGCTCCTGGCTGCTGGCTCTGGTGAGGCTTCATGAGAAAACATCCAACCAAGAAACATATTGATTCATAGTTTAAGTATCTCATTTATGACCCAAAGTTGTTATTCTCTACAGGTGTGAAATGTGAACAGCTTACTCAGCCAGAGTCTCTGACTATCCGACCTGGTCAACCTCTGACCATCCGCTGTCAGGTCTCTTATTCTGTTGGTAGCAGTGGTTACTGGACACATTGGATCAGGCAACCTGATGGAAGCGGACTGGAATGGTTGGGATGGATTCGTACTGATGGCAAAAAAGTGAAAGACTCTCTCAGCAGTAAATTCAGTCTTACCGTTGATGAGGGCAGTAAAACAGTTACTCTGCAAGGGCAAAACATGCAACCTGGAGACTCAGCTGTGTATTACTGTGCCAGAGACCACAGTCTTGCAAACTGTTGTAAAGGACGTACAAAAACCCTTCACCCATGAGGTGTTATGACATGAATCCTCCAGAGGGGGAGGTGTAGACCTACATATTCTAACATGTTATTTTTGTCATGAACATCAGCTAACAAATACAGTAATTGCTATAAGCTAGCTCGAGAACAATGTTAAATAAGTGTTATTTTGTATATTTATTGATCAGTACATTCATCAGTTTAGCAGACAGGTACTGACTGAAAGGTTACTGACTTAGTTGTTGAAAATATATAAATTGGGAAAATATGTTAAGTGGGAAAATGTGTTAGTTTAAAAGTCATAGCTGTTTTTATTGTGAATATGATCAAATGATTTACTATCATACTCTCCTTTCATAGCTGCAATGTAATTTATTTTCATTTCCTTTTTCATATCACCAAACATAGTTACCACATAGATCTTCTGAGTGGGACCTGGAAAAGGCAGCAACAGACAGACTGTAACATTTCATTGCAAGACACAAAAAGCACATATAACATGTTAAATCACCCAACACACCTGTACAACATGTTATTCAAAGACAGAAGGCATTTACCTCGTTATATAACGACTACAGATGTACATGTTGTAGGTTAAACACAAGACAGATGGCATACACACAGCAGTACAAAGTTAAGAATCAAACAGATCCAACTCCCAGAAGTGTTTGGTGGTCCGTTGGTTTGTGAGGAGTTTGAATTCTCCAAGGGAGAACTATTCCTCCAGGTTCAGGTCTTTGTCCAGGGAGCACCAAGCAAAGGGAGCAGAGGACTGGAAGGCCTTCACTCCAGTTCAGTGCAGACTGTAGGGACACATCATTCACATACTCCCTGTGGCCTTATGTTTTTAACGAAATAAAACCATAGCCTGGTAACTATGAGAAGAACAATCAGTTGATCTCCAATAATATGTGCAGGGAAGGTTTGAGATACTGTGACCACAGCTCATTTAGCCAGGGTCTTTGACTAATTATGTTATTACAAGACATAAAGTATATCCATCTATAATCTTTCTATTTCTATTTCTATAATATGTTTTTAAAATCCTAAAGACTTTCATATAACATGCAATTACAAGATAAAAAATGTAATATGTTGTTAAAAGACAGCAGGGGCGGCTGGGCCATAGAGGGCGATAGGGCACCCCCCCCTTGACCCACAATAAATAAATAAATAAAACTAATAATAAATTATACAAATTGTTATTATTTGTGAGTTTGAATTATGACTGTACCCAGTAATATGTGTAAAATATGATAGAAAATCATCTGTGCAAGATGTATGCTTTTCCTACACGTCCCATGTCCCGTGCATCTACAGCTCTGGGGCGATGGAGAAATCACCCCAAGGAGGCGGGTCTGTGTAACTGTTTAGCCAATTACTAATTTAAGATGTGAAAGCATGACATAAAATTTGGCCAATCAGCGTCTTCAAATCCAAGATGATATGGGCGATTACTTTATCGCCCCAAGCGAGCGAATGCAGGGGCGAGTCTGTATATAGTTGTATACAGTTGTATATAGTTGACCTCAGTATTTTTTAGTCCTTAATTTTCACTACCTATTAATCTGCTGATTATTTTCTTGATTGTTTAGTGTATAAAATGTTTACTTTAATTTCATAGAGCCCAAAGTGACTACAAATTCAATTTCAAATGAAAAAATGGAAAGCTTGTATTTGTGCAATACGTTGTTTACGTTTTGTGTTAGAATGCCTCAACTTTTTACTATTGGCATTAAATAATTATTGACTATTTCACGGAGCATTCGTTTCCTGTAGTTTGTGTTCAATGTATTAGGATGGTTACTGAAATTGACTGAATATGGCACAGCCCCACCTAGAATATTCTTCACCAGCCGCCACTGAAAGACAGTATGTGTATAACATGTTAAAGGCAAGACAAAGAACATAGCCTACACATAATTAATTATCCCTGTTTGGTTCTAAAACTTGACAATAGCAAGGCCGTATTGACAAAATATAAACACCATGTAGTCTCATGCGAGCATTACAGACAGACAGACAGACAGACAGACGTACTTTAATGATCCCTGAGGGAAATTGCATTCGTTACAATACAAAACTCCAGTGCAAAAAGAAAGAAGAGACAGACACTCTACGTAAAGTAAAGAGTTAGAATATATAAATATATAATATGTAAAATATAGATATAAAATATAAACTTTCAAATATAAAATATAAACCTACGTAAAATATAAAATATAAACCTATGTAAGCAATATACAAAAAATATACATACATAAAGAAATATACATAAATGTACATACAACCAGGCATACACTGAGAGGTGATAGCATACGCAAGGATGTAGCATGTCAGATTCTATGTTGTATTAGCTAAATGACTTAATAGTGTAATGCAAAGTTAAATTGCGCTCTGACAGAGAAGGGTCTAGCTGCAGACCTCCAGCTTCAGGTGCACCGCCTTTGTTTCTGGTAGACCTGGCATATTTAATTAACTATGGTGACTCAATCTAACAAAGAAGAGGTTGATATATAATAATATAATAACACTTAACTAGTAACAAAAAATTGATGAAACAATAAATTGCAAAATTGAATACAGTGGCATTTAAACATGCATGGAAGCGCAAGATTTTCCACCTTAACACAGGTCATCATAACACATGTGATTTCCCCCCCATGCGTCCCGGCGATGGAGATGGGTTCCAGCACTGGAGGTCTAGAACTGGAAGCTATTGCCCTGTAGGCCTACGCGTTAGAAGTTTCGCCCCTTTTGAAAAATGCAAATCCACTCCCTCTTTGTCCTACATAACCAGTGTCTGGTTCAACACTGTCAAGTCATTTTCGTCATTTGGGGTTGAGAAAGTACTTTCATACGGATCAAAGTACACCAGAATCATGTTTCACATAGTTCTGCTGTTGCTTTTAAAATGTGGTGTCTGTAAGTATGACATTTGGTTAAAGAAATGAAGGCCTACTGCAATGAAAAATTTAAATGAATTTAAAAGCTTCTTCATTTTCTATTTTGCAGGTGTTCATAGCTTGGAGCTTTCCCAGCCAGGCGCTGTGGTTGTGAGAACAACAGAGCCATTGGTCCTTACCTGTAAAGTAACAGGATATTCAGTCAGTAGCGGTAATGTAGACTTCGCCACAGGTTGGATCAGACATCCTGAAGGAAAGCCACTGGAGTGGATTTCCCACATCTGGGACAATGGTGATATCTACAAAAACAATGCGCTATCCAACAAGTTCACGATTTCTCGTGAAACAACCAGCAACTCTGTTTCCTTGAGAGGCCAGAATGTGCAGGAGAGTGATTCAGCTGTGTATTACTGTGCTCGCATGCCTTACACACAGTGACACAGAACAATGCAAGCTGCCGGCATAAACCCCAAGAAATGGAGCGCAACATTTTGAAATATGTGCTCTCAGAATGAACGTTGTTTGTGCACAATTAAAACACCGTCACTGTTTTAGTCTCAATAAAAATGAAATTATGGTATTTACAACTTGACTATTGCAACAGTCGTTCTCTTCAGCCTATTTACAACAGTGATACAAATTACAATTGCATTGCTGGTATTCACATTTATATAAACAATTTTATTTATATTTTACTGAGGGAAAAAATCTGATTCAAAAGAAGTTTAGATAGAATAAAATAAAAAAATTTCAGCAAAATACATATATCTTTGTTTTGAACTGAATGTGCCAACCCCATAACTGTCTATCCATCCATCCATTGCTGCCGCTTATCCGGGGTCGGGTCGCGGGGGCAGCAGCCTGAGGAGGGAAGCCCAGACTTCCCTCTCCCCAGCCACTTCGTCCAGCTCTTCCGGGGGGATCCCGAGGCGTTCCCAGGCCAGCCGAGAGACATAGTCCCTCCAGCGTGTCCTGGGTCTTCCCCGGGGCCTCCTCCCGGAGGGACGTGCCCGGAACACCTCCTGTCTATAACTGCTTTAATATACATATGCAAAAAAATAAGAACATATGTACATAATCACATGATGATCATATATATGTTGAGATAATATACATAACGTTAATATGTACATACTGTATATACATATGGTAAATATATATATAGGCCATATTTTTTTTACCACAGGTCATACAATATATCCGAATATTTCAACCTATGTATATATTTATTCATTTATTTATTTATTTATTCATTTATATTTATTTATTTTTGTTGTATTTTTTATTATTATTTTTTTACTTCATGCAAATGAGAACATATACTTAATGCAAATGAGTCGCAGGGCACATAAAGAGACCCATGTACCTCTCTGGCTGCCAATAGGACTGAACAGCTTCTGTCAGCATCTCTTCCACGTGAAACCATGTTCTCTGCACTGCTTGTGTTGCTCTGCACTGGATCCTGTGAGTGTCTACCTGCTGCTACATCAAGAGAAAACGCAAAGCAATCCAGTGGAGAATGAGTTGCCCCTACGGTGCTGACTTGTCGTGTCTTCTTCCAGGTATCTCCAGTCTAGATTTGATCCAGCCACAGTCCTTGGTACTGAGACCTGGACAGCCTCTGTCCATTAGCTGTCAGGTCTCTGGATATTGCTTGACTGATAACAGCTACGCCACGGGTTGGATCAGACACACAGAAGGAAAACCAATGGACTGGATCTTCCACCAATGGGGGGGTGGGAACTTTTATCAGAATAACAATCTGAAAAACAAGTTCAGCTACAGTAGAAACACAGATACAGGATAAGTGATGATTAAAGGTTCAAATCTCTTGCCTGAAGATGATGGTGTGTATTACTGTGTATGCCGCACACAGAGGTACAGCCCCCTAGCATGCTGCTAAAAATACCCAGTCCCACAGGTTCAACATGTAGTGCTACTGCACATAGCCAGTCCCACATGTTCAACATATAGTGCTATTGTACATAGCCAGTGCCAAAGATTCAACATGTAGTGCTGCTACACATAGCCAGTCCCACAGACTTAACATGTAGTGCTGCTTCACATAGCCAGTCCCACAGGTTCAACATGTAGTGCTACTGCACATAGCCAGTCCCACATGTTCAACATATAGTGCTATTGTACATAGCCAGTGCCAAAGGTTCAACATGCAGTGCTGCTACACATAGCCAGTCCCACAGACTTAACATGTAGTGCTGCTTCACAAAGCCAGTCCTACACGTTCAACATGTAGTGCTGCTTCACAAAGCCAGTCCCACAGGTTCAACGTGTAGTGCTGCTACACATAGCCATCCCCACAGGCTCCCATACTCTACAAATAGGTGACCATGATATTGGCTTGATTAATGATTTCTCCTTAACATTCAGTGCTTTGTACAATTTGTATACGCCAAGCTACCAGTTGGCTTATCGTGATAAGAGATCAACTGTCTGGTTGTAGAGACAACTGATTTATTTAAATTCTGTTTTGGCCAATGGAATTCAGTTAAATAACAGGAAGTAGCATGACTGTCTATTCTGCGTCCTCTAGCCAGACCAAGCAGTCCTGGCCGCAGCTGCTTCCCTACCCTGTTGTCCTTCAGTGTAGAACGTGGTGAAGTTGCAAAAGTCAAGCAGCATCAAGGGAAAATAATCACCTTTTTCATAATGATGAACTATCTACGCCTTGCAATTAGTCTTTCATTTCATGATGTAATGGTTATGAATATTTCATATAGAGTATGAGTCTTTAAATACAATAGGGTTCTACCTTTAAATTGAGAATTTACATATTTAAATATCACAATGTCATTGCTAGAGCTTTTGTGCACTTATTCTGTTTACCACAGTGAACACAGAGGTGGGGCTCAGTAAAATTTCCGTGACTGTCATCTCTACATAAAGCAGTCTGGTGAAGGGTTTAAGGAAGATGCTGATCTGACCTTAAGGCTGAGCCTCAGTTCCACTCCCAAGTTCAGAATAATGGAGCACTCTCTGTTTCTGCTCCTGATATGTGGCCTGGCAGGTTAGCATGTTCACTTATTCATGTTCATTGTTCTATTCTATTTCTGTTCACTTTTTTCAAAGACTGTTAGTTGTAATTACAACTGCTTTGTGTCCATACAGGTATTTGTGCTCAGACAATATCACAGTCTGAACCAGTTATTGCGAATCCGAGGGAATCTCATACGTTGACATGCACTTATTCTGGACTATCAGCTGATACTCATTTTCACTGGATCAGGCAGAAAGAAGGAAAGGGACTGGAATGGATTGCATATATTTCAGGACCTAGTGGGAGCACCAAAACCTACTCACAGTCAGTCCAGGGCCGCTTCACTGTCTCCAGAGACAATAACAGACTGCAAGTACATCTCCAGATGAACCAGCTGGAGGCTGTGGACTCTGCTGTTTATTATTGTGCTAGAGACCACATTAATTAGACTCGGTTAAACAGCTGTACAAAAACTCACAATGGAGAATCTAGCTGTGATGTCATAATTGGGGTATTAACCACTAGCATTGTAGTTCTGATGTCAGATGTGGAGTATTAATCAACGATATTCTAGCAAAGATGATGATTAAGAGTTTATGAAAGGTGATTGCCAACAAGAGGATTATTAGGCACTGGCATTCCAGTTGTGATTTTAGAATTTGGGTATTTTACTATTAACTAATGACATCTAGCGCTGATATTTGAAGAGGGGAATTGACCAATAGAATTCTGTCAGAAAAGAATGATTAATTTTTAGCTCATTAATCATTAGCTTCCTCTTGGTGACGCCAGACACATCAGAGTCTTGGACCCATTGCTGCAGTTAGCGGGTAAAGAAAAGCAAGGAACCTGGTGCACATATCTGTTTTGGTTTGAAATCAGTATAAAGCTGATTCATTACGAACCCCAGCAGTTGCAATCAACCTTTCTACAGAGTGCAATCAGCTGTCGGCTGTTGTCTGATCAAAAAGTGAAAATATAAAACCAGAACATCCCGGTCCAAATACAGATTCTTTCTATCATGTTTGACTTTTTACCTGACATAGGTCGACCAAAGAAAAACAATAAATCAAGTACTCCTTTATTTATAAAAAAAAAAACTGAGGGACCTATTCCTTCTTAGTGCATATATTTATTTACATAATCCTATGAAGGGCCCCCTGACATGTAAATAAATATACAAATTGATTCAGAGTCTCCTCCCATTTGACTCTGACATATATTTCCCAAACCAAACTGTTGGCATGAGTCTTCCACTGCCCTGGGTCTGCAACACAATGAAAGTCTCAGACAGCTTGTTCCTCGTGGCCCTTCTTTCAGGTAAGCTTCACCCGACTCAGTCCGATGGGGAGGACAGAGGAGAATCAGCTGTGGTGTGAGCTCATCTCCTCCTCCTCTAAATTATGTTGGGTTCTGTTTCCATCTTCAGCGGCTCGAGGCCAGCAACTCACCTCCTCAGAATCAGTGGTCAAAAGACAAGGCGAACCGGTCACGCTGTCCTGTCACGTGACTGGAGTGTCTCTCACTTGGCTCCACTGGATCCGCCAGAAGTCTGGACATGGCCTGGAGTGGATTGGGCGGATAGACGGTGGAACCGGTACAATATTTGCTGCTTCTCTTCAAGGGCAGTTCACCATCACCAAAGACAGCAGCCGAGAGGAGGTCTACTTACACGTGAAGAGTCTGAAGACAGACGACTCAGCTCTTTATTATTGTGCTAGAGAGGCACATTGACACAACAGACTGCTCTGCTGTACAAATACTGAGCCCTGAGGCATGACAGAGGCTCCTGCAGTACTCACCTCATGCCATTTTAGCATTAAATGCCCTCAGAGTTACCATTACCAGTCATTACAGTGATTTCAGATACAGGTCATTAAAGAGCAGGTTGGCACATAAAACCAAACCCAGCTCCTTTCAGCTGTGTGTTAAATTCCCCAACCACTAAACACCATCATACCCTCACTGAATACTCAAATCTTTACTTTAGTAGTCCAAGTGTGTCATTCTATGGCCCTGGAAATTATGTTTTCATTTATTTTTACCATTTTCAACATTGTCAATCAATGACATTTAAATATTAAAATGTGTCCCTATTTCAGCAAATCTCTTGTGCCACCAATAGGTCACAGTTGCAGTTTTGAAAGGGCTATATCTCCGGTCGACTTGATCATATAGTCTTGGGCCTAGTCTCATATGGTCTCTCTTTTTAAGCTCTCCAACTTTGCAAATGGAACCATGTGCTGACCAGATTTTCTGACAAGACTAGATTTTCCATTTTGCATCTTAAATTTTCTCAGAAACATACTTTTATTATCTCCGCCTAGACAATGCATCCTACTAGAAGCACACCACCTTTATTCGATGCCCTAGACGAGTAAGAGCTATCAAAAGAGTTTAGAAATCTGAAACAATTTAACGCCACAATAACAGAAAGTGGGTGTATCTGTGAGGAAAGAAATTGACAATATTGAGTAACCAAGTGTCATAATGACCTTTGAAGCGGTTCTCACTTAATTTATCGACTTGGCCTCATGGGGCAATATAACCATTTGTGGGACCCATAAGCACAGATGTTAATGAGACATGGGCACCCCCTATCTGCATTTATTATTTATTTTTATTATCATTCACCATTATTATTTCCTATTCTAACACTATTTTATTTACGTTAGTTGGTCTGTATGCTGATGAATGTAACGGTAAGAATGTGTGTGGTATTGTGAGGCAGAAGTAGATGTAGGCACTGTGGGCAGCCAGGGGTCCAGCTAGGGGTCCTCAGGGTCAGGAGTTCAGTAGACGTACGTCAGTAGTAGTAGCTGCAGTAGACGGAGTGCCACAGAGAGCAACCACGTTAATGTGACTGTATTCCTGTGTTGTCAGGTGAGCATGTTTGTAAATTATTACAGCTCAGAACAAAGAACAGTGTCCCCTCATATTTTCGCAGTGATAGGAGTTACATTACAGTGACCAGCTGATTAAATTGTGTGAATGTGGAAGCAGTATGTGTGGCAATGTTTACGGTTTAAGAAACTTTAAGTGTGTGCATGTGTGTGCTGCAGTAGACAGAGCGCCATAGAGAGCGACCACGTTAACGTGTCTGTATTCCTGCGTTGTCAGAATTAAAGAAAACATAAACTTCATGCACACCTGGGAGTGAATCTGTCCAAGTGTGCAACACATTCCTATGTAAGAATCCTGTTCATTGACTTCAGTTCAGCATTCAACACCATCGACCCTTCCAAACTGATCACCAAACTGTGATCTGGACATTGACCCCTCCCTCCGCAACTGGATATTAGACTTCCTGACCAACAGACCACAGTCTGTTAGGATTAACGGTCACACCTTCTCCACCCTCACCCTGACCACTGGCGTTCCGCAGGGCTGTGTGCTGAGCCCTCTCCTGTACCCCCTCTTCACCCATGACTGCACACCGACACTGGTTCAAACACCATTGTTAAGTTTGCAGACGACACAATGGTGATAGGCCTCATCAGCAACAACGATGAGTCAGCGAACAGGGAGGAGGTCCAGTGCCTAGCTGCGTGGTGTGCTGACAACAATCTATGAGTGGCCGTCAGGGACATTATTCGGAATTACCATTCACACACACTAGTGAAATGCTCTCACACACACAACTGAAATGTTATGCTCTCACACACACAACTGACATGTTATGTTCTCACACACACTAGTGAAATGCTCTCATACACACATATGAAATGCTCTCACACACACTAATGAAATGCACTCATAAACACATGAAATGCTCTCACACACTACTGAGATTTCAGTCTAAACGGAAGGCATTTTATTGTAAACAGAAGTCATTTCAGTGTAAACGGAAGGCAGCTCGGAAGAGAAAGTGTAGTGTCTTTGGAGCGCACATGATTCTCAGGAGCTTTCCGTGCTCTAACAGAAGCTGCCGCTTTACTAAACAACATTTTGGCGTCGGCAGAGACCATTCGAACATTGTCTAACGCAACAAGCGGGCAACAGTCGCACGTTGCCAACGCGGTGGAGTTGATTTAAGGCTGGGTTATGCTTTGTTTATGCTTCCACGTTGACGCAAAGCTGGGGTTGCGGACCCTTTACAGACCCTTTACAGACCCTTTACGTCCTTGACGTGCACCTCCCAAAATCGACTTACAATTTTGTATATTGTTTCTACATACAAACAATTTTGATTTGCCTACACATTCGCTATTCCCTACAACGCTATTCCCATCTTGCAGCTACAGCTGGCTGTGGGTGGCCGCTGAGGCTGCGAGATGGGAATAGCGTTGTAAGTCGACTCTCCACTGTGTTGGCACCTGAGGCAACGTGAGACTGTTGCCCGCTTGTTGTTGCATTAGACAATGTTTGAATGGTCTCTGCCGATGCCAAAATGTTATTTAGTAAAGCGGCAGCTTCTGTTAGAGCACGGCGGTGAAAGAGGCTAAACGACTGTACTCTGAGAAGCTCCAACACTACTTCTCAGCCAACGACTCTGCGTCTGTCTTGAAAGGGCTTAGGCAAATCACCAACTAAAAACCTAAAGCCCCCCACTCCATCAACGACCATCGTCTGGCCAATGACCTGAATGAGTTCTACTGCCGCTTTGAAAGACACTCCCAACAGCTCCAGTGTATCACCTCCACCTCCCCCACCTCAGCGGAGGCCTGGGCTCCTCCACCAATGCCCAACTTAAAGGTCCCCCCATCGACCCACCCACCTCAGTGACGACTCTTTCCCCCCACAGGAAGGACGTCAACAAACTCTTCAGGAGACAGAACCCCCGGAAAGCTGCTGGCCCAGATTCTGTCTCCCCCTCCACCTTGAAGCACTGCGCTGATCAGCTGTCTCCAGTGTTCACAGATATTTTCAACACCTCACTGGAGACATGTCACGTGCCAGCCTGCTTCAAGACCTCAACTATAATTCCTGTTCCCAAGAAGCCAAGGACCACAGGACTTAACGACTTCAGAATCGTTGCCCTGACCTCTGTTGTTATGAAGTCCTTTGAGCGCCTTGTGCTCTCACACCTGAAAGGCATCACCGACCCCCTCCTGGACCCCCTGCAGTTTGCCTATAGAGCCAATAGGTCTGTAGACGATGCAGTC
Organism: Urophycis tenuis; assembly: GCA_036785325.1. NCBI lineage: Eukaryota > Metazoa > Chordata > Actinopteri > Gadiformes > Phycidae > Urophycis > Urophycis tenuis. The sequence continues at coordinate 891,421 of JAXIVH010000036.1, read as the reverse complement.
AACTAGGCCTTCCACTACATCCTCCAGAACCTGGACTCCGCAGGAACCTACGCCAGGATCCTGTTTGTGGATATCAGCTCTGCTTTCAACACTATCATCCCGGCTCTGCTTCAGGAGAAGCTCTCCCACTGAGTGTGCCTGACTCCACCTGCAGGTGGATTACAGCCTTCCTGTCTGACAGGAAGCAGCATGTGAAGCTGGGAAAACACATCTCCGACTCACAGACCATCAGCACCGGTTCCCCCCATGGCTGTGTTATTTCTCCTCTGCTCCCTGTACACAAACAGCTGCACCTCCAGTCACCAGTCCGTCAAGCTTCTGAAGTTTGCGGATGACACCACCCTCATCGGACTCATTTCTGATGGTGATGAATCTGACTACAGGTGGGAGGTAGACCATCTGGTGACATGGTGCAGCCGAAACAACCTAGAGCTCAACGCTCTAAAGACAGTGGAGATGGTTGTGGACTTCAGGAAGAACTCTCCTCACCTGCCCCCATCACCCTCTGTGACTACAAAATTGACACTGTGGAGTCTTTCCGCTTCCTGGTGTGGCAAGGCGAGCGGTATGAGGGTTGCTGACAACGCCACCTGGGGGCTTTCACCCCAGGATATAACCAGGTTTGGCAAATCACACAAGGCACACAGGTTGAAGAATCCCACAGGACGAGAGCGTGATGTCCAATTATAAAAATCTATTCATTAAACAATTATTTAAAAAAGGAGCAACAGACTAAATCAACAATAATATCAATAGCAAATAATAATAATAGCAATAGCAAATAATAAAGGAGTGATATGGGAGGTTACTAAAGGAAAAGGGGACAGGGCTGGGGCTTACCACGACAGCGGTAGCAAACAAAAAGGGAGGGATCCAAAACTACACTGCACCCGTGACACAGCAACCCGAAACGTGAAAAAGGGACCACCACCAGGGAACCGCTGTCGCTCTGGGCCCTCAGCACCTGTCAACCAAAAAAAACACAATCAAAAACAAGAAATCAAGGCAACCCTCCCACACATACAATACCCAAAAATAAACAATTCTTAAATCACAAATTATCTAATCAAAATAAACAAAATAAAGTTTCTAATCAATAAATCAAATATAACCCAAAAACCCAATCGACAATAATTAAAAGAAAGTAATAACAGGAAATAGAAATAACACAATCGAAATAATTGAGTGTCTGCCACAGATTAAAACAGTTCGGATGGCTCCGTCTTTTATGAGGGTTGACCACGTGGTCCAGGCTGTATGGCGATAGCTTTGGCCGTCAGTACAAATAAAACCCAGTAGAACCAAGTAGAACCAAAAAGAACCAAGACAGCAGCGAGGCTCCCAGCGGCGAATGACGGCCGCACACGGAGAGCAGGATCGAGGTGTCACAGCGGCAGGAGGAGGAAGCCCGCAGCTCAGACGCTGACAGTGATGGCTGGGAGAAAGCAATAATCAATAAATCTCAGAACCAGACCATCGGCAGCTTAATATAAAAAGACAGACAACTGAGCGTCTTACCCACAGAGAGCGCACAGCGCACACACGGCCCAAGGGGGGGGCAGCCCAGCTACCAGTCACAACGCGCTGCTAGGACGGAGCAAACCCCCAATAAACACACGGCAAGTGATGTAGCTGAATGAATCGAGCAGAGCAAAGCATGCATACCTTTGTTTTTAAACCTGATCTGCTGACCAGCGAGACGCCGCCACGCACACGGTTGTCGGCTCCGTGAAGGAGGAGAGGAAGCGGAAAGAGGAAGAGGAAGAGGAAGGGTCCGACCGGGCGTATTTATAGGCGATCACCTGCTGATTACCTGCCACACTGCCCCTCACGACGGGGAGTGTAGCGCTATCCTGCCACACTATCAAGGAGCGAGATTCCTCGCTACTCAAGTAACAGCAATAATAACCGAAAAACTAGGGGAAACTGACAGTTTTTACAATAGAAGTCTTCTTCTTTTTCTTATTGAATGGCGGTTGGCAAATGTGCCTTTATAAGGGAGCGCGTGAGAAATTTGTGCTGCGTGAGAAATTTGCATATGACCCCTGACCTCCTCGAGCAGGAAAGCCGGGGTCGGGGAGCTGCCTACGACCAGTCCGATTTACACTAGGCTGAAACTGTCGCAGACTCCGCGCTGGGCGGTCGTACGTCCACCCTGGAGGTGGCGTTTGTTGTTGTTGGAGGTGGCGTACGACAAAGACGTACGTCCATAAAAATGCCAGACATACGACACAAGGGGCCGATTTACACGCAGCAAAGATGACGACGTACGTCATTGTCGTACGTCGCCATATTTTCCCCGTGTGAATTGGGTATTAGTTACATAGTAAATGTATGTTCAAATGGGAAAAAAGAGGCACAGAATAGCAGCATGAGTACAGCGCAATCTTGTACGGAGTAGACTCAGCGGCGCTTGAGTCAACTCCGTACAAAATTACACAGCATATTAATGCACAACTCGGCGTCTCCACGTCACCAAACCGTGCAAGTTCTGAAATTTTGTTCGAGTTCTGGGATGGAAATCGGACACATTTTTTGTTCGAGAAGCAATTCATTCGACTTAAAAAGTTTTCAGTGTATTTCTGACTAATGAAACAACATCAATTAAACAACAACAACAACAACAATTGCCTTTTCATTACAACTGAATGGTACATACTGATCATGGTATATTGCACATTAGACGATAACATATTTGTACTTCAAATACACACCTATGCTGTAACAAAACAATGCAGAGCTTGAACTGGTTATGGGTGAAATACAGAACATGGCTTCAGTTAAACAGGTTTGAAACCATTAGTTTGTCCCGTCATTTTGTCAGTTTTAAGGCTTGAAACCCTCTATTATGAAAGACAAAACGTTGTTTTATTTTTGAAACTTTTCTCTTCATCATCTTAGTTGATTATGATTGCTAGTGTGGTGGCTAAAGCACATATCTTAACAAAAGTAAGAGGGTTCTGCGAGGCCGCAGTTTGAATGATCAAGACTTTATTATCGCTTGCAGCGAAGCAACACAAAGCCTGAGTCGGTTTGCAAAGTGACTGCCGCACATCCCCCGTGTGCCCCTTTTTGTCCTGTTTTCCAAGCATGATGTCATCACCTTAAACATCCTATACCATACACAAATGGTCCTTCCTTCCTTTATTGCCGGTGCCCATCCTCCCCATGCCTGTTCTGACCACCACTAAGCAGGCACCTTAAAGATAACATGGGGTGAACCAGGGGGTGACCCTTGGGTTGAACCCAGGGAGGTATTTATGAGTGGGCATCTGTTTCCTTCCACAGTTAGTTCATGCTTTACATGGAAAACCCAATGATTGTACTAGTTTTAACTTGGTTAATATCTTCCATATTCCCCCCTTTGGGGCTTACCAAGTCCCAAAAATTATAACTACATATTACAACCTTTGGTATAAGTGTCTCATAAGTGTGAACTTATAATCACATTTCATAGTGATATAGTGATTCAGACTTCAAGTTCTCCGACCATCAAATGTGGCTCTCATCAGAGACTCAGGCCTTCATCACAAGGTACATTGGGATAAACATCTACTTCCCTGTCCTAATGCCCAATTACAGGAATGTAGTAAAAATCCCCATGCACCTCCTCAGTCCTCCTGGAGTAAACCTATCTCTTGTAGGAAAAACCTCCTTCAGTGGGACTGTTTCTCGTCATATCACATGAAAATTCAACTCAGCATTCAACAATCAATTAGCATATTATGAAATGGTGACAATGTGATAAACAGATGAATATCAGGTAAATCAAAAAGAAAAAACACACAAAATATAAAACTACTAAATGACTTGCTAATTCAACAATCATCAGGTCAAAACTATCACACTACTATAAGTTGAAACATCATATATGTATATTTCTAACAAACTTTGCCTTCAGATTGTTGACACAGCTTCACTTGGAAAGGCTACCAGCATGATCAATGTGAACCTCCTCACAGTCCAAGTGCTCCCCAAGAATTTAACTAGCATTGGTTCATATTCCTCCTCATCATCACTACGGTCATCGGTTCTCACAGGCACCCATTCTAGCCTATCTTTCTCTGCCATGTCTGCTACAGCAAGGACCTTATGGATCTCACCATACATTTGGAAACTCACCTTTCCTCATTCCTAATTTATATTTATCTTTTAGATGGTCCTGCTGATCTTCTAATGTTACTGTCAAACACCAATGTATACGACCTTTCTGGATACCTATTTTACACCTACATTTTATCCAATATCAAATAGACCGTGTTCTCTTAATATCTGGCTACTCTGGCTACAGTCCTGTTGTGTCATTGGTGCTTCCTCCGTCCTTTGGCTCCACCCTTGGACCAATGGAATCTGCCAGAGGCTGTAGAGTATCAGGAACATGGTCATCTGCTTCAGCATCCTCGGTTGGGTGCAGTTGCTCCAGGCTGGGTTGGGTCTGGTCCTTCTGGGGCGGTTGGTTGAGTCTGGATGCGTCAGCATCCTGATCTTTCCCTGGCTCCTCTCTCGTCCTTGGCTGGGTGACTCTTGTGCAGTGGTTGAGGTGGTACCAGGTGGTGCTTCCCTCCACCTGGATGGCAGTTGGCGTTGCTCTGATCACCTTGAATGGCCCCTCTCTCCTTGGCTCGTTCCACTTTCTCCGGAACACCTTTATGTAAACCTGGTCACCGGGCTCCACCCCCCTTGGAGGGTCCTCTTCCGGCTCTGGAGCTCTGCTTTTTTCCTGTTTGAATATAAGCTTGTGTATAACAGTTAGTTGTCTGACATATTCCCTTATTTCCAATTGTAATTGTTCCAATGGAGGGCCCTTGTGGGGTCCTCTGAGCGTAGGTACAGGCATGGGTCGACCCGTAAGCATTTCATGCGGAGTTAGATGCGTCATTCTGTTAGCTTGCATGCGATAAGTCATTAGTGCTAGTGGTAGTGCATCAATCCAATTCATTTTGGCACTTGCACATATTTTATTTATTTTTGTCTTAAGTGTGCCATTCACCCTTTCCACCATTCCTTGTGACTGAGGATGATACACACAACCCAACCTTTGTTTGATGTGTAGATGCTGTATTACTTGTTTCACAGTTTTCTGGAATAATGCTGAGCCATTGTCTGAGCTTATTTCTGTCGGAATTCCAAACCTCGGCATGACTTCTCTCGTCAAAAATTTGATTACAGTAGCTGCACTTTGATCTTTTGATGGGACTGCTTCCACCCATCTGCTAAATCTGTCTATGACCACTAACATGTACCTTTTTCCATTCACCTTCTTAATCATATCCACATAGTCTAAGACCAAATGTCTAAATGGTCCCTCAGGTGTAGGAATGTGTCCCAATGGAGTTGTGATTGTTTTTCTTACATTGTTTTTTGCACATATCTCACATTCATTAAGTTGATTATCAACCATTGTTTGCAAATATGGTGACCAAAAACCTTGTTGTCGAATTTTCCTCATTACTTCCCCCCTTGCGCAATGGTCAAAACCATGCGCATTAGTGATAAGTAAACCTAACAACGCTGTAGGTGCCAACATCATCCCATCATGGGTTCTCCATAACCCTGTGGGGGTACGTGCAGCGCCCCTCTTTAGCCACATGTTTTGTTCATAGACTCCAGCCTTTTCTTGCATGCGGACAACATCTTCTTCAGTAGGTGCAGCTTCAGGCATGACCAACACTGCCTGGACCGCCCTGCTAGTGTTTGAGGCTACCCTGGCAGCCTCATCTGCAGCATTGTTACCTTTGATGACATAATCATGACCTTTCTTATGAGCCTGACATTTGATTATTGCCACTTGCTTGGGCAATAACAGTGCCGACATCAATTCCACAATCTGATCACAATGTAATATGGGAGACCCATCTGTTTTCTTAAATCCCCTCATTTTCCATACTGCTCCGAACAAATGACATACACCGTGTGCATACGCAGAATCTGTGATGTAGCTACCCCATTTTGTCATTGTTACATTTACCTGCTCTTGAATGTCTCCTTTCCAGTAGACATTTGCTGTGTCTGGCTCTGATAGCACCATTTGAGATGTCCCTGTAGTGTCAATTAGTATGCCTTGAGGTGTGCATAATATTTGTATTCCTAATTTACATAATGCATCTTCTCCCTATTAGATTGACCGGCGTGGTGTCTGATACCAAAATGGGTATTTTAGCTGTACGTCCATGTAATTGTAGCGTTACTGGAGCTGTCACTGGTATTAACTGTGTTTGTCCCGAGAATCCTACAGTTTTGATAAATTTTTTCGCCATTGGGAGGTGAGAGGCATATTTTGACCCTACACATGTGTAACTTGCTCCAGTATCTGCCATCATTGGTGTGCCTCTATCATTTATTAGAACCTGCAGTATTGGTTCCTCATCAGCCCTTTCGTAATTGCTACATGCTGACCCTCCCCTTGTGGATTCTCTGGGCAGCCCTAGTAACCTTGACCCATCCAGGGTCCTGCTGGGTACTGATTATATTCTTCCTGCCTTTGCTGTCTCTGTCCCCTCTGTCTCTGTTGCTGAACTGGGTGGAAAGGAACTGTTGGACAGTCTCTACTCATATGACCATCCTGTCCACATGACCAACATTCATTGAACCTTCTGAACTGATTGGGTGGCCCCTGTCTTTGGCCATATCTTGGCTGACCCTGTGGTCCTCTGTATTGATTAAACTGTCTCTGCCTGTACCCATTATTAGTCCCTTGTTCTCTATTCTGGGTGAATACATTGAAAATTGGTGTGGTGGGTAACCCTTGGGCCTGAGGCTGTTGCACTAGGGGAGAGGATGCCTGCTGTGGAACTGCAGAGATGTTCATCTGAGGTGGGGGCTGCTGGACAACAGGTGTCATCGTGGCTGACTCTGCAACGACCGCCTGTTTTTTCTTGTCTTTGTCCTTTCTTGTTATTTCCTCCAACTGGAGCTGAGATAACTTTCTCTGCACCTCTCTGCTTTGTTCTTGCATTTTTTGTTCATTTTGACGATATCTTTCCACTGCATGGACCAGATGATCGCTGAACTCTTTATGAGACTTTGATGAGATCAGTCCCACCACATCTTCTAGCTTGTTCCGAACTGAGCTAGGCATTGTCTCTATTATGGAGGTTCTAAACAGGATGGAGACCAGTGGGTCTTGCTCTGGGTCTCGGTCTGTTTCCAATCTCCATCTCATGACTTGCTTCTCCAGGAAGGATGCAGGATTCTCTGTGTCACCGATTGTGGAGCCCCTCAGGTTCTTGTGGTCCACATGGGTTGGGTATTCACTTCTTAGCGCCGCCCAGGTGTTTGGTCGGTAGATGTCAAACGTTGTTCCATCAACGCCTTCATCCAGTAGATGTTGCAGACCCCCATTTTGCAGTACACTCTCCATCTTGGCAATACCTAGCACTCTAGCCAACAAAGCCTTCAGGTCCCCCACCGCCATCAACTTCCCTACTGTATTCTCCTCAAATATCCTGATCCACTTTGAAGCCCCATTGTGTATGTTAGGGAGTCTAGATACTAATCCCTCTAGGTCCTGTGATCCCCATGGGACATACTGAGCTTGTTGTCCCTTAACCAGAATAGGATAAACGCCTGCATAACTTTTTTTCCTCCTCTCCTTTTGTGATTTCCTAAGTTCTTCCTGTAGTTCGGCCACTAGGGGGCTGTGAGGGATGTCACTGCATCTGGGTGGTGGGCCCCCCTCCCAGCTGCATTCCTTCTCTCCCTCCCTAGGTTTTCTAGAAGGTTTTTTTTCTATCTGAGTTGCTGAACTACCTTGTCTTGCATACATATCATAACCCCTCCTATCACTATCCCTCTCATCTCTTTCACTGTCACTATCCCATTCCTTTTTCGCTCCTTTAACCCCTTTGTAACAGTCCATGTGTATGTGTGGTCCCCATTTTTCTTCATGATCCTCATTTTCTCTGTCAATTTCTATCTCTCCTTTTATATCTACTGTTCCTGAAATCAGTGGGTATAATCCTGTGTGGTAGGGTGGTGGACACTTTTTAAGGAGTGGTGGTTTTAGTTGTTCGGCCCTATTGACCATTTCTCGTGTTACCTTTTATTTTTTCCTCCAATTCTCTCCTTCCTTCTTAAACATGGACAATATCAGCTTTTCTCTTTCCCTTTTGTCCACTGATTTCTTTCCTGTTTTGTTACACTTGTAATTTTTTATCATTACTTCCATCTCCTCACACAGAACCACATCAAATGTCCCTTCCTTTGGCCATTTTGTTCCTTGTTTAGCGGTTCTCTTTTCCCATTTTTCTGAGATTTTTATTATTTCATCTTTATTTAAGGGGTTATTTTTACATAGTATTTCTACCGCTGATGCTGGCATGGTTACTTTTTATAATAAGGAGTTTTCTACTTTTTGAAATTATTTCTATTATTATTATTATTATTTATTATTATTATTATTATTTAACCGTGTCCTAGCGTGGGGTATACAACTCCCTCCCACCTTTTCTAACTCCTAGCTCTGTTCCTCTTCAACTTTCTTTTTCCTTTCCTCCCTACTTAACTCTGTGACTCTCTCTCTCTTTATTTTCCTCTCTGGTGTTGCAGCTCCTCCGGAGCTGCTCGACCCCCACCTTTTCACTTTTCTCCTCTCCTCCTTTCTAACCCCTGCTCTCTACAGACTTCCCAAACCACTCTGCTCGATCCTGTTATTATTTTGTATTTTTAGGTTAGTTGTTAATTATAATACCTTATCTTTATCTATATCTTATCTATTACTATAGCACTCGTCCTATGCTCCTACTCTCAATTAATTAACTACAATGGACGAAGACAAGCACAATTCTCTGACTTTGCAGGCCCTTTCTCTCTTGAAAGGCGGTATCTCAGATTTACCAACACAAAACAAAGCTCCCGATCAAGCTTAACACAAATAACTCCAACCAACCAAGTGAGGCCTCCTGTCAGAAGGAGTGTCTCAGACTTTTAAACTTAAAAATGAATAATCATATGAGTATCAGTTACTCCTACACCTTATTCTAAAATACTTTCCTCAACAGTTTTTGAGAAATGTATGTATTTTGTTTTTGAATGACGATCCTTCAGTATCACTGATTTAACAGATCAGTTATAAAATTAATAAAATAGAAACCATCTTAAGAATAGCCACTGAGCGTTTGTCCTTACACCTTTAATGGACTACCTTCGTGGCCATCCGTGGACAAAAACAATGGCGATCCTTCAGTATCACTGATTTAACAGATCTGTTATAAAATTAATAAAATAGACACCATCTTAAGAATAGCCACTGAGCGTTTGTCCTTACGCCTTTAATGGACTACCTTCGTGGCCATCCGTGGACAAAAACAAAGTACTGTCCCTACTCTAACAATGAATTTAGTTATTTGATCGTTTCCCAATGTGTCCAAATTATTATACTCTACCCGAGCAGACCTTACCCAAGCTTATCTTGGTAAGCGGTAACCGCAGAGTTAGGATCTACCCAAGCAGTCCCTAGCAGCGCTACTAGGCGGTATGTCAGCATCCCCAATCTGACCAAGCAGACCCTCCCCTTAGGAGGCGGTATCTCAGATTACTTTTCTCAATCTCTAAAGTCTGACGAAGCGGACCCTCCCCGTAGGAGGCGGTATCTCAGACAAACAATCCAATCTGACGAAGCAGACCCTCCCCGTAGGAGGCGGTATCTCAGATTTCTTCAGCCTGACGAAGCGGCCCCTCCCCGTAGGAGGCGGTATCGCAGACTACCTGCCCGTTCAGCCCTTTATAATACTTCTTCACTAATTGTACTATAAAGCGGTATCCACAGGATTTAAAAATAAAAAACAATTTACCCTAATACAACATTTACTAGGGACCTGCCGTTCTTCCAGTGCAATATCTATACTCTAATTATACTACAAAAGGACAGCCACAGGATTTAGGTTAGGAAAATTTACCCTACTAGTGTAGGGACCTGATCGTTCAACCCTCTGCAGTATCTATAGTCCAATTCGTACTACAAAGCGGTACCCACAGGCTTTAACAAAAATACAAACATTTCAGCAATTTAGTAAACCACAGAGCATTATGGTTAGTCAATTCAGTATATCACAGAGCATCATAGTTTGTTAATAAACCACAAAGCATTAAGGATAACACATGAATTAGTAAACCACAATAACCATGATTTGATGCTGAGCACTCATTCCCGGCCTCCCCCTCTTTTTCTTTACACACTGGTTTATTTTTTGGAGAGACACTTGACTTACTGCTTAGCGTTAGGATGGGTCGAGCACAGATCACACAGTTTTCTATAACTAATAGGCAAGAACGTCGCTTACCTTTTTATAATGAGTGGCCACTCGTAGTGTGGTCTGTGCGGACGCCAACCCGCGGCGAAGCAGTCGTCTTGGTCCCTTTTCTTCAATCCTGTTCGTGACGCCAAATTATGTGGTGGCTAAAGCACATATCTTAACAAAAGTAAGAGGGTTCTGGGAGGCCGCAGTTTGAATGATCAAGACTTTATTATCGCTTGCAGCGAAGCAACACAAAGCCTGAGTCGGTTTGCAAAGTGACTGCCGCACATCCCCCGTGTGCCCCTTTTTGTCCTGTTTTCCAAGCATGATGTCATCACCTTAAACATCCTATACCATACACAAATGGTCCTTCCTTCCTTTATTGCCGGTGCCCATCCTCCCCATGCCTGTTCTGACCACCACTAAGCAGGCACCTTAAAGATAACATGGGGTGAACCAGGGGGTGACCCTTGGGTTGAACCCAGGGAGGTATTTATGAGTGGGCATCTGTTTCCTTCCACAGTTAGTTCATGCTTTACATGGAAAACCCAATGATTGTACTAGTTTTAACTTGGTTAATATCTTCCATACTAGGTGATGTAATCACCTGATTGCATAAATATGCAACAGCATTCCCACAACATATAATGTGACTTATAACAATTAATATTAACAATAATATTGTTAGCACTGTTGGGGCATCCTCTAAAACACATGTAATGCTAAATATTTATCCCTCCCATCTTTACTTTGCTTTAACACAACATATAAATAATTATAATCACATCTAAATCATAGCATGAATAACAACAATGATAATCCTGGAAACAATGCAAAGATTAAAAACAACAATCAGGAATAAAAAATGTTATGTATTTAACTGTAATGATACTAAAAATACTGTGATAATTTTCTCAATTTTGTAAATGACAAAATAATTTATTTTCCCATATGCTATTTTTTGGTTCTAGCTTTGTTAAAATGTGCACCTAAAATAGCAGAAAGGGTTTTTAAATAAGGCTACTTGAATGTTTTGACATTAACAATTCTTTTTATATTTACAGATCCAAAATATGTTGTTGATAAAAAACGTTGCATACACTGGGAATAAAATACCTTTTATGTTTTATTTTTTGTCAAATGTTATGTCTTTCAGATTTAAAGGCTTTTGGGTTAATTATGAAAAAAGGAATAAATAGATACTTACGTAGCCTTCCGTAAAGAAGGCAGGTCAGTGTTGTAGGTTTCTGTCATGACATGTATCACAGTGTATACAGTGGGGGCACAGTGATATATCCTCGTACAAAAACCCCTCTCACTCTGGCTGGGGATTACGACCTCCACGTAAAAACCTGCTCTCTGATCGTCTTTAGCCAATACAGTCCTGCATTGGTCTCAAGTATGTCACTCAAGAAAATTATTAAGTTTATCTTACATTTTTCTATATGGGTTTTGAGAAAGGGGTAATCTATTAAGATGCATGCTTTATGCATAGCAATACTTACTATATGTAGCTTAGTAAAACTAAGCTACATATAGTGTGGCTTTATGGTTGTGTGCTGTATGGGATGTGCAAAATCAATCTAGGCCTATTGTTTTCATTTTAACGTTAGGTTTTTGATGGAGAAATTGTTTGGGATTTTACATACACAAATATGTTAAGTAGTTGTTACCACTTTAATATATTACTGTTATATTACTGTTAAAATATCCCATACAAGAATTTGTTACAATTATTATTTTGAAAAATACATTTAATTAACATATCATTTTATTTTATGTACTTTAACAATTTTACAAGTTGAAAAAAGTGTTGATTCATACACAAGTCACTCATAAAGCTATGTTTAATGAAGTTTAATATTAATCACTTCAAAGATATACAAAACTATATAATGTTGTTGAGGAGAACTTATTGACACATTATACGTTTGGTATTGTGGCAGCAAACTTTATGTCAACCTCATCCACAGGAAATGTCTTCAGTGCATGTGTTTCCATCTTATGCTGCAAAGACGCAAGTTTCCCGTTTACACATGGTGACTACCAGCCCACGAAAGAATTATTGCTCAACCACAGCCTCGAATCATGGTGGAGTGGGGGAGGAGGATCAGATTCTCACAACGTAAGAATTTGCAGAGGAGTAAACAGGTATTAGGCAACCCTGATAGGCAACCCTACGAGGTGTGACAACGCTACCAGGTGTTATACCAAATGTTTTCAGATGTCCAATAGAATATCCCCCAGAATCTTACATATCATGACTTTTGCCTCTTCTTCAATTGTTCTATTCTACAAGAGATCAGTTGCTTCATAGACCCATGACATGTTAAAGTAGAATGGAAAAAAAAAAGGAAGTGGAAGTTGTACAATGTACAGACTTGGGATGCCTTTGTTGGGATTGTACATTGCAATACAGGAGAAACAAGTTCACAAGCATTCAGAGGTGTCTCTCTCCTAACTGATGTATCGGGGAGTGTTTCTACAGCATATAATTGGATATCATTGGTTAAACAGCACATCATAGCAACAGCATAGTTTCAATGTTAACCTAATGGTCTGTGATGGAAACACCAAGAACTGCCAGGTGCATAACAGGAACTGACTGTGTGTTACGCTCTGTTGGTGTATTCACAGAATAGAATCAGGGAAGGCTATATATACTCTGTTTCAGAAATAAACAAAATCTTGGAAATAGATACATTTTCAAAGACACTTTTTGAAGTTCAGTAAACACAGTTTAATTCTAATTAATAAAAGGGCATTGTTTACTTTTTTGATAGCCTCTCAGAAGTGTATAATTGTGACAATAGTTTATCACATTTTGGTATAAATGGCAGTTGTGGAGATAGAAAGGTCCTATTGCCCTGAGAATTGACAGCCTTATTCCAGGGCCCTCTCTGATCCCGGTGGCGGGGCAGATGGGGGGTTAGGGTTAGGGTCCCCTTTTTCACTGAAAGACTTGTCAGATTTTAGAATAATTTACAGCAATGCCTTGTGATTACAATGCATTGGGAACTAGAGCTCCCAAATTGATTTTAGGAGACTGTAATGCCTTCATGTAATTAGGGACCGAGCCTGTGAAACAGGACGAGGTCCCTTTTGTTTTTGGTCCGTTGGGGATCTTTGAAGTTGATTATCACTGTCTGAACATATACGAAAACTCAATTTTTTTTGGCACATCTCTCAGGCCTGGTGAAAATGTATATATTCTATGCGAAACGTTAATGTCTCACCTATAGGTGGCGCTATTTAAAAAAAAAACCTGTAATGCTAATAACTCCTGCATACTCTGTCGCACACTCAAAATCTTTATATCCACACATGCGGGCAATCATGCTGCACCTCCTGATGTAGGCCACACCCATTTTCGTCATGACTTTTTTTTTGGCTACAACGCAAAAACACAAAAAAGTGCGTCCTAGACATCTAAACATGTGGCTTTCACCGATTTGCACGAAACTCCACATGTAGCATCTACATTCTGTATAATTAAAAAAAGTAATCAGAAGTTTATTGAAATTCCCGAAGATAAGCGTGTTATAGTGCTTTATATATTTTTTTAGATGTCTACATTTTACGTAAAAAAAGTAAGTGGACCATTTCTCCACAATGCTATGTCCGTTCGACACCAAACTTGGAGCCCTACTTCTGTGTACCTCCTTTATGCATCTCACAAAATTTGTGGTCATTTCCACCAGGTGGCGCTCATTAAAATCAAGAAGTTTATATCTCAACATTGGCAATGGATATTTAAATTAAACTTGGTAGGCTGCTAGCCCATGGCGCCCTGAGGCGTGCTTCAAAAGGGGGAAAAAATTCTGCCAGTGGATGGCGCTCTAAAAGCAGCGTAAATTACTGTGCAAACACCGTAATAGTTATGAATATGAAATTCACTGGACACATGTATAGTGCTGCCCAAAGCTCACATACCAAAAATCGTACTTGTCGTGGTAGTAGCGCCCCCTACAGGCTTTAAAAACAACAGCCCCGACACCACGTTTCACCTACATGTATGAAACTCGGTAGGCACGTTAGACAGGCCCAGACCTACAAAAAGGCCTCTTGGACCCATACCCCTTATACCACCGGAAGTCAGATATTTGCATTTAAATTTTGCAATTTTCGCGTTGTATTTGAACAAACTCCTCCCAGGGGATTTGTTAATTAGGGACCGAGCCTGTGAAACAGGACGAGGTCCCTTTTGAAATTGGTCCGTTTATTATTATTATTTGTAGGATCTTTGACGTTGATTTGCGCTATCTGACCCTATATGGAAACTCAATTTTGTTTGGCAAAGTTGTCAGGCCTCGTGAAAATAGATATATGATATGTGTCATGTTCATGACGCACACTAGGAAAACCTCTAGGTGGTGCTGTTTTTGATTAAAATCTGTAACGCTAATAAGTCCCGCAGAGATTGTCGCACATTCAAAAACTTTATATCAATGCATGCGGGCATTCATGGTGCACCTCCTGATGTAGGCCACGCCCACTTTCGCCTGCCTTTTTTTTTGCTACAACGCAAAAACACAAAAAAAGTGCGTCTGCGGCTTCTAATCATGGGGCTTTCTCCGATTCGCACGAAACTCAACAGGTAGCATCCACAGACTGAATCAAGAAAAAATGTCATGTGAAGTATGTTGAAATTCTCTATAGTCAGCGCGGTACAAAATTTTTTAGATTTGTCAATTTTCTGTAAAAACAGGAAGTGGACCATATCTCCACAATGCTATATTCTTTCGACACCAAATTTTGGACCCTACCTCGCAATATGTCCTCCATGCTAGCTACCAAATTTCTGGTCATTGCCACTAGAGGGCGCTCTTTAAAATCAAGAAGTTTATTCCTCCATATTGGCAAGTGCGATTGACACAAAACTTGGTAGGCACATACCTCAGGGCTCCCTGAGGCAGTGGTTAAAAGGACAAAAAAATTCTGCCACGGGATGGCGCTCTAAAATGAGCGTAAATCACTTGCAAACACCATAATAGTTATGAATATGAAATTCACAGGACACGTGTATACCTCTGCAAAAACCTCACATACCAAAAATCGTGCTTGTCGTGGTAATAGCGCCCCCTAGAGGCTTTAAAAACAACAGCCCCGACACCACGTTTCACCTATATGTATGAAACTCGGAAGGCACGTTATACAGGTCCAGACCTACAAAAAAGCCTCTTGGACCCATACCCCTTAAACCACCGGAAGTCGGATATTTGCATTTAAATTTTGCAATTTTCGCGTTGTATTTGAACAAACTCCTCCCAGGGGATTTGTCCATTGGACTTCAAATTGTTTGTGTAGGTTCAGAACGTGGAACTTGACAAAAGTTGTGCTATTTGGGACTCGACCTCAAAGGGCGTGGCCACGGCGTACCGTCAAAGTCGGCCATAATCAATTTTTTCGTTTTTTCCACGACACCGAGTTTCACCGATATGTTTGAAACTCGGTGTGGATATTGAACTGGCCTAGCCCTAGAAAAAAGCCTCTTGGACCGATACCAAAAAACCCACCGGAAGTCAGATATTTTCATTTTAATTTTTGCCATTTTCGATTTTCGCGTCCTATTTGAACGAACTCCTCCCAGGGGATTTTTCGCTTGGCCTCCAAATTTTTGGGGTAGATTCAGAACATGGTTCTTACCAAAAGTTGTGCTATTTGCGACCCTACCTCAAAGGGCGTGGTCATGGCTTTCCTTCAAAGTCGGCCATATTCAATTATGTCGTTTTTATACCCATGTTTGTGAACGAACTCCTCCCATGGGATTTTTCCGTTCTGCTTCAAAATTGGTCAGTGAATTTGAAACGTGGTTCTTAACTAAAGTTGTGCTTTTTGCGACTCTACGTCGAAGGGCGTGGCCATGGCGTGCCGTCAAAGTCGGCCATATTCAATTATTTCGTCTTTTATACCCATGTTTGTGAACAAACTCCTCCCAAGGGATTTATCCGTTCTGCTTCAAAATTGGTCAGTACAACTGAAACGTGATTCTTAACTAAAGTTGTGCTATTTACGGCTCTACCTCAAAGGGTGTGGCCAGGGTGTGCCGTCAAAGTCGGCCATACCGCACAGTGCGTGGACAGCCACAAACGAGAACCTGTCACGCCATCCTTGAGCAAACGACGACCTGTCACGACTTCATCCATGTGAACGACGAACTGTCACGACGCCATCCACGTGCCGACGAGTCAATTTTTACGGCGAGGTCCCCCCAAATGTCCCGCGGGACATTAACCCAATTTAGATCAATCAATCAATCAATCTATCTATCTATCTATCTATCTATCTATCTATCTATCTATCTATCTATCTATCTATCTATCTATCTATCTATCTATCTATCTATCTATCTATCTATCTATCTATCTATCTATCTTTTTAGGGACCGAGCCTGTGAAACAGGACGAGGTCCCTTTTGAAATTGGTCAGTTTTTTTGTTATTATTATTATTTCAGGGATCTTTGATTATTATTATTATTAGGGACCGAGCCTGTGAAACAGGACGAGGTCCCTATTGTTTTTGTTATTAATTGGACTTCAAATTGTTTGTGTAGGTTCCCAACATGGAACTTGGGAAAAGTTGTGCTATTTTGGACTCTACCTCAAAGGGCGTGGCCACGGCGTACCGTCAAAGTCGGCCATAATCAATTTTTTCACTTTTTCCACGACACCGAGTTTCACCGATATGTATGAAACTCGGTGGGCTTGTTAATCAGGCCTAGCCCTACAAAAAAGCCTCTTGGACCCATGCCAAAAAACCCACCGTCAGATATTTTCATTTAAATTTTTGCCATTTTCGATTTTCGCGTCCTATTTGAACGAACTCCTCCCAGGGGATTTGTCGCTTGGGCTCCAAATTTTTTGGGTAGATTCAGAAGATGGTTCTTACCAAAAGTTGTGCTATTTGCGACCCTACCTCAAAGGGCGTGGTCATGGCTTTCCGTCAAAGTCGGCCATATTCAATTTTGTCGTCTTTTATACCCATGTTTGTGAACGAACTCCTCCCATGGGATTTTTCCGTTCTGCTTCAAAATTGGTCAGTGAATTTGAAACGTGGTTCTTAACTAAAGTTGTGCTTTTTGCGACTCTACGTCGAAGGGCGTGGCCATGGCGTGCCGTCAAAGTCGGCCATATTCAATTTTATCGTCTTTTATACCCATGTTTGTGAACAAACTCCTCCCAAGGGATTTATCCGTTCTGCTTCAAAATTGGTCAGTACAGCTGAAACGTGATTCTTAACTAAAGTTGTGCTATTTGCGGCTCTACCTCGAAGGGCGTGGCCAGGGTGTGCCATCAAAGTCGGCCATACCGCACAGTGCGTGGACAGCCATAAACGAGAACCTCACGCCATCCTTGTGCAAACGACAACCTGTCACCACACCATCCACGTGAACGATGACCTGTCACGACACCATCAACGTGAACGACGACCTGTCACGACTTCATCCACGTGAACGACGAACTGTCACGACGCCATCCACGTGCCGACGAGTCATTTTTACGGCGAGGTCCCCCCAAATGTCCCGCGGGACATTAACCCAATTTAGATTTTTAGTTATTAGTTTGTATTGTATTTATATGTACCCTGGCTCCTACGGCGACCCAATCTATCTTTTATTATTTGTTATTCTTGGCTCCCATTAATGGGATCACTTTTTACAATCTTTGGATGACCTCTCAGGGAGGAATTACATCACTTCCAGTTGGGCTAAAACCACTAAATTGATATTCTTGTATATCCTTTAGCAGTGGTGAACTGTGAGCACTACAGCTGGGCCTTCACCTCAGTCATCACCGTTGAGAAAATAAATCTTCATGGAAAAAAGCAACAGTACGATGAACTGAAAGGGTTAAACAAATGCAATCCGACTTTAATTAACGATATCGAGGATGTTAACAAATAGACCATAACATCGATAACATTCTCCGCAACAAGAACATCTCAAAATTAAATAAACATACATAAACATATTCTAAAGCCAAAATCTGGAAATATAAAATGAAGTCACCCAGAGTGTCCCCCCATGACGCTGCTGACACGGACACCGAGGCTCATTTCATCACCCCAAAGGTTTTCGAACTGACCGTCGCTTGCAGGTGTGCCGCAGAACCTTGATGTCGGTGGGCTGACTTTGTCAGATTTGTAAGGCTGACAAATTCAGCGCGTTTTCAGTTGTAAAAAGCAAACAACTCCACCAGTACAGCCTGTTTGTTTTATAACAGCCCGACATCCGTGGATATCGCTGATCATTTTCGGTCTTGAAATGCCTTTCCACTTTTTTAACCTTTTTTTTTTAATTGGTCTTCCGTTTTTTTTATTATTTATAGTTTTTCTGTGAAAGGACGCCTTGAAAAAGGCCATCTGATCAAGCTAGCCACAACGTAATTCTCCTCTGACGCCATTTAACTTTCAATCTCAATCTCTCAACCACTTTCACCACTCTGCCAAGTTTTACCTATGTGACAGAGTGGTGAGAATGGTTGAGACTCAGCCACTATGTGATAGGTTAGGACTTCGTGAAGGCCTAAGGTCTTATTTTTTTTGTCCCGCCCACTTGAAATCGAACTGTGATTGGTCAATCTGCCCCTCACTCTCCAGGCCAAAACACATAGCTAGGCCTTCTGCAGGAATTGTGAAGTCCTAACCAATTAATGAGCCAGCTAATCGGGCCTTGATAGAGACGAACGATTCTGATTGGATAACATGTTTTAGGGACCGTAACCATTTCATTGCAGATGTGAGAGATGAGAGAAAATTTATTAAATGTATTGTATTAAATTAAATAAGATATAAATTAAAAATAATAATAAAAAAAATAATAATAATAATTAAATAATAATTATTATTTCTTATTTAATATGTTTTGGTCCAGAATTTTGTTAGGCCTTCTCTGAAGGCGTAGAAAGCCCTGAGGGTTCCCCACTGTCCTTTAGGCCCCTCTTTCATATGAAAAAACTAATTAAAAACTAATTAAAACATTTGAAATGTCACGGACCAGACAGACGAGGACCACAATTGCGTCACGTTTCAACAGTTTATTGAAGGGTTTGGGGAAAGGGGGTGTATGGGTGTCTTTCCAGAGCTGAGTGGCGTCTCACTGAGATGGCGGGGTGGGTTCCAGGGCAGACTCGTTGATTGTCCGGAGTCACTGGGTAAAGACACACACACAGCCGAGGGAGAGGAGAACTGGCAGATGGAACTTTAGCAGTGGTACAGACAAGGGCTAGGAAGATCAAAGACGTAGTTGAGCAGGTCCGATATCACAGGTAAGAGTCAGAGGTGTATGAAGACAGGCAGGGTAACAGGTACTGGTTTGCAGATGATCTGACAAGAGTGGACTGAAAAACAGGGCTTTATATACAGGGCAAGATGAGCGGTGAATGCAGTGCAGCTGGTAGGTTAACGAGGGTTGAGCAGAGCAGAGACAGGTGGAGGTAATCAGACCAATTAGTGGTGTTACTAGGCAGAGAGAGCTCATGACATGAAATCATTTTTTTAACAGGAAAAGTGCACCAAGTTGGATTGGAGAGACACGACCAAGCACTGTGTTTTTGTTGCGGGACACCTAGCCTCAACATGCTGTTGTAAGCACATGGACTGTCACTGTTGTGGGGAAAAGAGCCATGTTGATTGAATATGCCGGCAGGAACAAGAGAAGATGAAGAGATCAGGACCAAATTGGTTGGCAGAAATAGAGACTTCAGAAATGTACAAAAAAGAAACTGGGTTGAAACTGGGTTTGCTGGGTTGAAATGAACAGAACAGAGGGAAGTGACACGTTTGAGGAGGACTCATTGCATGTGCTCGCAATTAAAGGGGATTCACATGGCTACGGGGTCTCACTGTTGCTCGAGTGGAAGGCTGACTTGGACGCATTGGTTATATTTGAATATTACAGCCAGTGTGAGTAAATTGGCAACATCCATCGTTTGAGTCCTCAAGAAGGACAGCTTAGTCAGATTAGCTACTTTAGGCCAGAGCCTTTTGATCATGACAACATATCTGTAATGTGCTGCAGCTCACTCCACTTCACCCCTGGGACAGGTATTTTGGAAGCGTGCACATTTTGACTTTGCGGGTCCATTTGAGTAGAATATGTAAAGTGTAAAGGGGCATTTTGTACTCTTTTGTCCAAAGTGACTTACAATAAGTACATTTGTGGGGTTCGACATGTGGACAGTTGGAGGAGGGGGATCAAGGGGATCAATAACCCAACCCTACGGTTAGTAGACGACCTGCTCTGTCGACCCGCTCTACTGAGCTCCTGCCGCCCCACATCTCATTATGGATATGTGATTGTGGATGCACACAGCAAGTGGTCAGATGATCCCAAGTATACGTTCGACAACTGCATTGAGGAACTAGGGGTGGTTTTCGGTCGTTTTGGATTCCCTACAGTACAAGCACATCAAGCAAAGTGAGCCATACTTCACAGAGAGAGTCTTCACTCCAGGAGATCCTGTACTTGCTTCGAACTACAGCATTGGCCTAACTTCCTGCTACCATCACTGCACAGACTGGTCTATTATCCTATGCGGTCCAGACTACCGAGGATATTGTCTGGAAAAAGCATGCATATCAACTACTTGTAGCTGCTTGTACAACATCCACCGAGCTACAGAAAACAAATCCAGATGTGCTGCAGGGTGAAGCTATGGGTGATCTTTGCTACGCAGAGAGATTATTCAGCAGCGGATCCAGCCGTTGAATCAGACCGTGCCTCACCAGTGTAAAACATCTGAAACCTCTGAACTGCCTACACTGGTGTCAACGGCACCTGTCAGAAATGTTTTCCAGATCAAGGTGAACTGCTGGTACCTAGCCATTGAACAGGGGCCTCCTAGACATCTTGATTAGTTCAGTGGCTATCCATTACAAAGAGCACAATAATCTCCATGGGTTTAGCCAAGGGTTGAGGTAGTCTACCCTCACACCAAGGTTAACATTTAGTTTTTTGTTTCTTATATTTTTCAGATTTATGAAAAGAAAGAAAATAAAAATCCTTGTTTGTCTTGAGTATGGGAACATTCATCTTAAAAGTGAAGGAGATTATGTGTATTTGATTTACTTCCATTGTTTGTCCCACCACACTTACCATGCATTGCGACACAGTAAATGTAACAAGGCAACGTTAGAGTATGGAGTACAACATCCACGTGGACTCAGCCAGCTGCTCCTTTGCCTCTGATTTTATGACACTTCTGGACTGTTTTAGTATTACACAGCATGTGATTGGTCCAACTCATGCCAAAGGCCAGACCCTCGACCTTGTGTGCTCCACTGGAACCACCCCCGGCAACCTTCAGTGTGAAGACCTGGCAATATCTGACCATCTTGCCATCTCTTTCTCTGTTGCTATGCCCCTATCCCGTCTCCCCAGCAAACGTACCATTACATTCCGGAAAATCAAACAGGTGCACACATCCGTGCTGCCTACCACGCTAGCGTCCCACCTGGCCACACCCCCTCCTAACACCTCTGTGGACGGACTGGTGGAACACTACAACTCTGCTCTCTCTCTCAGTCTGGACTCTGTTGCCCCTCTCATCACCCGGCAGGTCTCCATCTCTCGCCCCGCTCCCTGGTTCACTCCTGAGCTTCGCCTCATGAAGGCAGCTGGCCGCCGGCTTGAGAGGCGCTTCAGGACATCTGGCCTCACTGTACACCAGGAGGCTTAAAAAGAACATGTCAGGGAATACAAGGAGGCCCTCTCTAAGGCAAAGACACTCTACTTCTCCAAGCTTATCAATAACCAACAAAACCACCCCAAAACACTTTTCACAACCATCAACCGTCTCCTGCGCCCCCCCCCCCCCCCCCCCCCCCGACGCTCACCAACCCTCTGACGCAGTGGACCTGTGCTCCAGGTTTCTGGACTTTTTCAACTGCAAAGTGGAAACCATTCACAACCACCTCCTCCAACAGTCTATGTCACTCTCTCACACTGCCCATCATCTTGGTGCCGACACCCTGCAGTGCTGTCTCTCCTCCTTTGTCACACTGGACACTGACCAGGTGCATGACTTAGTGTCCTCTTCCTGCAAGTTGGACCCCATGCCTACCTCCCTGGTGAAAACCTGCCTCCCTTGTATCTGCCCCTTCATTGCTGACATCATCAATTGCTCGCTGGATTCTGGTGTGGTGGCTTCAAAACTGCAGCAGTCATTCCCACCTTAAAAAAGCCCGGTCTCGACCCCGACGACCCCAACAACTATCGCCCGATCTCCAACCTTCCTTTCCTAAGTAAAATCCTGGAAAGAGTAGTGGCTTCCCAGCTCCAACACCACATGGCCCACCATGAGCTCTTTGAACCCCTTCAGTCTGGCTTCAGGATCCACCATAGTACCCAGACTGCCCTCATCAAAATCACTAATGACCTCCTCACTGCTGCCGACAATGGCCTCATCTCCATTCTCATCCTCCTCGGTCTCTCAGCAGCCTTTGACACAGTATCCCATTCCATCCTCCTCACCCGTCTTGCTGAACTCATTGGACTCAGTGGCTCAGCTCTCTTTTGGTTTCAGTCCTACCTCACCAACCGCCAACAATATGTCACTCTTAATGATACCACCTCCACCCTGGCACCAGTCAACCATGGTGTTCCCCAGGGATCTGTGCTCGGTCCTCTACTCTTCACCATTTACATGCTCCCCCTTGGTCAAATTATTCATCACCACGGTCTCAGTTTCCACTGCTACGCTGATGATACCCAACTTTACATCAGCACCAAACCCTCAACTCAGCTTCTACCTGCTCCACTCATCAACTGTCTGCAAGAACTGAAAACCTGGATGACTTCTAACCTACTCAAATTGAACAGCAATAAAACTGAGTTCATGGTCGTGGCCCCGAAGCCACTGCTCAGGAAGGTTGGGGATCTTCTTCTGGAAGTGGATGGCTGCTCTGTCACCCCATCCCCCGCTGTCCGCAACCTGGGTGTCATCCTCGACCCCACCCTGTCATTTCAGTCCCACATCACCAACATCACTAGATCTGCATTCTACCAGCTGAGAAACATCGCAAGACTCCGACCCTCACTCTCAGCCTCAGTCACTGAAACCCTTATCCACTGCTTCATCTCCACCCATCTAGACTATTGTAATGCCATCCTCACAGGTCTCCCCTCCAAAACCTTGGACCGACTGCAATATGTTCAGAACTCAGCTGCCAGGGTTTTAACTGGCACTAAGCCCTGGCAGCACATCACCCCCACCCTGATGCAGCTCCACTGGTTACCAGTCAAATCCCGGTTCAAAATCCTCCTACTCACCTACAAGTCCCTACATGCTCTGGCCCCCCGCTACCTCTTTGACCTCCTCCATCCTTACACCCCCCTGCCGTCACTCAGGTCCTCTGCTAATGACCAGCTGGCAACCCCCCGCACCAGACTCAAGACCTTTGGGGACAGGGGACGTTCGCCCCACTCTGTGGAATCAGCTCCCCCTCCACATCCGTTGTGCCACTTCAGTGGAGTCCTTCAAGAAGCAACTGAAGGCACACCTCTTCTCAGAGGCCTATGGCCTCTGACCCCCCCCCCCCCCCCCCCCCACTGTGTACACACACACACACTACCCTACCCTAATGCCTTTGCATTTACACTGACTCACTTTACATACACACTCTTACTTCCCTCTTTTTGTGAAGCGACCTTGAGTTCCTTGAAAGGCGCTAGGGACCGAGCCTGTGAAACAGGACGAAGGTCCCTATTGTTATTTGGTCCGTTTGTTATTATTTTCTAGGAACTTTGAGGTTGATTTGCACTATCTGAACATATACCAAAACTCAATTTTTTTTCGCACATCTCTCAGGCCTGGTGAAAATTGATATATTCTATGCGAAACGTTAATGTCTCACCTATAGGTGGCGCTATTTAAAAAAATAACCGTAATGCTAATAACTCCTGCATACTTTGTCGCACACTCAAAAACTTTATATCCACATATGCGGGCAATCATGCTGCATCTCCTGATGTAGGCCACGCCCATTTGCGCCAAAACTTTTTTTTGGCTAAAACGCAAAAACGCAAAAAAGTGCGTCGTAGACATCTATTCCATGTGGCTGTCACCGATTTGCACGAAACTCCACATGTAGCATCTATATTCTGTATAATGAAAAAAAGTAATCAGAAGTTCATTGAAATTCCCGAAGGTAAGCGTGTTATAGTGCTTTATAAATTTGTTTAGATGTGTACATTTTACGTAAAAAAAGTAAGTGGACCATTTCTCCACATTGCTATGTCTTTTCAACACCAAACTTGGAGCCCTACTTCCGTGTACCTCCTTGATGCATCCCACAAAATTTGTGGTCATTGCCACCAGGTGGCGCTCTTTAAAATCAAGAAGTTTATATCTCAACATTGGCAAGGGAGATTTAAATGAAACTTGGTGTGCTGCTAGCCCATTACGCCCTGAGACTTGTGTCAAAAGGGGGAAAAAATACAGCCATTGAATGGCGCTCTAAAAGCAGCGTAAATCACTGTGCAAACACCATAATAGTTATGAATATGAAATTCACAGGCCACGTGTATACCTCTGCCAAAACCTCACATACCAAAAATCGTGCTTGTCGTGGTAATAGCGCCCCCTACAGGCTTTAAAAACGACAGCCCCGACACCACGTTTCACTTACATGTATGAAACTCGGTAGGCCCGTTAAAGAGGCCCAGACCTACAAAAAAACCTCTTGGACCCATACCCGTTAACCCACCGGAAGTCAGATATTTGCCTTCAAAGTTGCGAAATTTTGCGATTTTCGCATCCTATTTGAACGAACTCCTCCCAGGGGATTTGTCGATTGGACTTCAAATTGTTTGTGTAGGTTCCCAACATGGAACTTGGGAAAAGTTGTGCTATTTGGGACTCTACCTCAAAGGGCGTGGCCACGGCGTACCGTCAAAGTCGGCCATAATCAATTTTTTCGTTTTTTCCACGACACCGAGTTTAACCGATATGTATAAAACTCGGTGGGCATGTTAAACAGGCCTAGCCCTACAAAAAAGCCTCTTGGACCGATACCAAAAAACCACCGGAAGTCAGATATTTTCATTTTAATTTTTGCCATTTTCGATTTTCGCCTCCTATTTGAACGAACTCCTCCCAGGGGATTTGTCGCTTGGGCTCCAAATTTTTGGGGTAGATTTAGAAGATGGTTCTTACCAAAAGTTGTGCTATTTGCGACCCTACCTCAAAGGGCGTGGTCATGGCGTGCCGTCAAAGTCGGGCCATATTCAATTTAGGTTAGGGTTTGGGTTAGGGTTAGGGTTAGGGTTTTATATCACTGTGCAAACACCGTAATAGTTATGAACATGAAATTCACAGGACACATGTATACCTCTGCCAAAACCTCACATACCAAAAATCGTGCTTGTCGTGGTAGTAGCGCCCCCTACAGGCTTTAAAAACGACAGCCCCGACACCACGTTTCACTTACATGTATGAAACTCGGTGTGGACGTTAAACCGGTCCAGCCCTACAAAAAAGCCTCTTGGACCATGACCCCTCAACTCACCGGAAGTCAGATATTTGCCTTCAAATTTGCGAAGTTCTGCGATTTTCGCATCGTATTTGAACGAACTCCTCCCAAGGCCATTATCCGTTCTGCTTGAAAATTGGTCAGTACAGCTAAAACGTGATTTTTAACCAAAGTTGTGCTATTTGCGACTCTACGTCGAAGGGCGTGGCCAGGGCGTGCCGTCAAAGTTGGCCATACCGCACAGTGCGTTGACAGCCACAAACGACAACCTGTCACGACGCCATCCATGTGCAAACGGCAACCTGTCACGACACCTTCCACGTGAACGACGACCTATCACGACACTGTCCACGTGAACGACAACCTGTCACGACACCATCCATGTGCAAACGCCAACCTGTCAGGACACCATCCACGTGAACACAACCTGTCACGACACCATCCATGTGCAAACGCCAACCTGTCAGGACACCATCCACGTGAACACAACCTGTCACGACACCATCCAAGTGCAAACGCCGACCTGTCAGGACACCATCCACGTGAACACGACCTGTTACGACACCATCCAAGTGCAAACGCCGACCTGTCAGGACACCATCCACGTGAACACGACCTGTCACGACACCATCCAAGTGCAAACGCCGACCTGTCAGGACGCCATCCACGTGAACACAACCTGTCACGACACCATCCAAGTGCAAACACCAACCTGTCAGCACGCCATCCATGTGCCGACGAGTCGCTTTACGGCGAGGTCCCGCCCGATGTCCCGCGGGGCATTAACCCTAGTTATTATTATTATTATTATTATTATTATGAAGTAAAAGCATGTTACTCACCTATGCTTCATCTCTGGTCTGGCGTACAGTATA
This sequence comes from Urophycis tenuis, assembly GCA_036785325.1. Classification (NCBI taxonomy): domain Eukaryota; kingdom Metazoa; phylum Chordata; class Actinopteri; order Gadiformes; family Phycidae; genus Urophycis; species Urophycis tenuis. Next base: position 864,839 of record JAXIVH010000036.1, on the reverse strand, counting down.
TATACATATTGTTATAGATATATATAACAACATATATATATATTGTTATCGAGGGTTAAGACGTCATTACAAATATAATTAACTTAAATTGTTGAGCTCTGTTGTGATTCGGTTATGGGTGTAGTAGATTTTATTGAAATTAGTATGGGTTGTACAGCAAAAAAAATCTAATCGATTCCCTTCTCAAAGACTGTGAATCTACATGATATTGTTTGGCTGTAAGAACTGAGTATTCCTATAGGGATTTAACATGGAGAAAATTGTGTGGAACCTCACTGCCCAGGTCTATAGCGATTTAAAACTCGGCTATGAACTAGAAAGTGTTTACTGCCTTTGGATACATGGGAAGTTATACAGGAAATATATATCTCTAGGGATGTGAAATGCTTTTTCCTGTCTGCCAACCTCTCAAAATAAGTTTAGTTTTTCTACCAACTTTCTACTATACGGTGACATTACAATGGTATTTCATTTCATTAAGTTGACAGTAAAATATCCTAAGAAGAAAAAGATTTGTCTTAATTATATAGCATTTCAACAACCAGTTGTCCATTTTGAGTACTTTTCTTGCATTGACTGATGGGAGAAAACCAGGGTGGAGCGAGGCTATATTTTTGCATGGCGGTGCAATTGAGACGAATCATTGTGCTACTACTTTGACTACTGGGGACAGGGAACAGTGGTGACCGTCTCTGATACAGGTAAAACACCTTTTTTTATTCCCTTAAACCTAAATTAAGTCATGTGTATTTGCCAAAAAGAGCACCCCTTCAGTTTTAGTTTTTGTATGGGGTGTCAGTCAGAATATTTCACTGTGACTATGGCTTTGACTACTGGGGGAAAGGGACCCTGGTTACTGTTACAGGAGGTAAGCACGCTTTATCAAATACATTTTATTGGAATAGCAATTTGTTGTGTGTATGGTTTTAAGCATTCATTATTCATTTGTATGCAATCCTTATTCGTTTAATGCACTGTAACAACACTATGGTTGTAGGCACAATAATGTATATATTGACTTTTGAAATACATCTAAAACGTAAGGAGAAACCGGTATTATAACATGTATACATTTCCTGAATGAATTTAACACGAGTCACTAAATGCAATTATAACAGTGCTTTACTCCGTTTGACTAATCGGCAAGGGTAGGTTAATGGTAAAATGTCAAAATAGGTCATGTTTGTTTTACCTGTAAACACTTTTGTACCTGCAATGTTTCTGTGCTTTTTAATTGTAAATTCTAAAACTAATACTATTAATTTGAAAGATAAGTATACAATAGAAAAATATCATTATAATATGTTTTAATAATTTGCATTGAAAGACAATACCATTCGGCCCTGCTTATTTAATTGAATAACTTCAAATCATCACAATCCAAATCATCACGCAATGATAACATTAACAACAAATATTAATAATATTTAATAATGGAAGTCAAAAAATATAATGTGGTGGTATTTTGTTTCCTGGTCATTATCAAATTGGTTATTTCATGAATAAGATAATATTGAATGTAATTCATTGTGTTACAATTAAAAATGCTGTGTATCTCTTTCTATGTCTATCTCTCTCTCTCTCTTTAATAGAGGCGCAAACCCCCACTGTTCCCACTGTTTTCCCACTGGTCCAGTGTGGCTCAGGGACAGGAGAAATCACTCTGGGCTGCATGGCCACTGGCTTCAAGCCGGCCCCACTCACCTTTAAATGGACCTTGGAGGGAAAGGCCCTGACAGACGCCGTCCAGTACCCGACAGCTAAGAAAGGTGACCAGTATACAGGAGTCAGCCAGATCCGCGTCAGGAGACAGGACTGGGAAGACCGGAAGACTTTTACCTGCTCCGCGGAACACACTGCCGGAACTGTCAACGCCGAGTTGAGGAAAAATGGTAGGATTCATTCATTATGAAAAATAATCTTTTCGTTGTTTCATGGTTTACTATTCTATTGTCTCACTTTTCTAGTTTGGATCATAATACAATGAAATAATGAAAGTGAATATATTCATTCTGCTAGCATTGATGTGTATTATTCCCACACATTATATATTAATATTCAATATTCCCAGTTGACTTAACCCTATTATAACATACAATATTCCAAGTGACAGACCAATCATTAACCTGTACTATTTCAATACTGTGATGTCTTCTATTATGCCTGTATAGTCGACCTAGTGTTGATTTGGAGTTAGACTATGTCGTGACCGGGTAGAGATTAGAATGTGTGTCGCTGGAGGGCAGAAGCTACAGCTTGCCTTTCTGAATGACATTGCTGCCGTGTTTCATGCTTGTTCAGCCTTTGCAAATACAGACAGGATAGGTGCTCTGCTTACCCCACTGTTTGTACTAAACTCTACTGTACTACCACTATGAATTCTACTATTTCTCCTGCAACTACCAACCCTTTTTGTCTATGTAATCCGCTCGATAACTTTCCTCCTTCCATGTATTATTTACTGCTCACAAAGCAGCTATATGGGTTATTCTATGTTGCCATTTTCTGTACAACTGTTGAAGTACAACTCAGTGGATGAATTTTGGTTTGAGTCACTGAGAGTGACAAGATTGTGACGAAAATGTTTTAAACATTTTCAGTCACTGAAAACATCTTTGAACTCTGCATATATTGTCCTCTGTATTGCCCACATATCAATCTTGTCATACTGTTTTACAGTTGTGGTTCGTCAGTTGCCAGCTCTTAATATCTTGATCTCTGAGAAAGAGGGTGAAAACATGGTTTCCTTCTCCTGCGTTGCCGCTGATTTTTCACCAAAGGATTATACGATCACATGGTTGAGAAACTACGAGAAAATCAGCCAAACTCCAATCAGTACTAACTCTGAGAGTAAAACAAATGAGAATGGCACCTACTACAATGCGGCCAGCTACATACAGGTGCCGGAAAATCATTGGAAGGCTGATGGAGCTATTATCACCTGTATGTTTGATAATGGTAAAGAGACAAGGAATGTCTCTCTGCCCTATAGTTCAGGATGTGAAGGTGAGTAAATGTAAATACAAATAAATCAAATGAATGTTTGAATCATTCATGTTGAGAAGGCTAAACACTGATTCGTTTTTCTCTTCCCCACAGGCCCAGACCAGTCAGTGAAAGTGGACGTCAACATCTTGCCAATCTCACTTGAGAACATGTATTTGAATCGGAAAGCTGAGCTTGTTTGTGAAGTCCATGTCAATGGTGATGCTGCCGTGGAATTCAAATGGTGTAATGAAAGTGATGACAAGCCTCTTCAAAAGAAGGCCAAGAAGGATGCAAACACGCACACTGTCACAGCCACGATAACGTACGATGAATGGAGCAAAGGAATGAAGTGGTATTGTCAAGCTGAGTTAGCAAATTCACTGGAGCCGCCGACCAAAAAATTCTTTGAAAAGAATAATGGTGAGTAAATGCTTTCAGATGATTAAACACAACTACCAAACAGCCATATGATTCAAACTAATGTTTCTGGATGAATCCTTATGCACGATTATCATACTGCACAAAGTAGTAAATAATTGTGGATAAAACAAGGCCTGTATATATTTAGTTGCTTATTTATGCAAACAATGAATTCCTAAACTACTTGGGTAATACTTTCTGTGATACATAACAGGTTAATTGTTCTCTCATGCTTGCAGGACCAGATAGAGTTCCTCCATCTGTTTATCTGCTCCCTCCAGTAGACGATTTAAGTTGCAAGAACATGACCCTGACTTGCTTTGTGAAAGACTTCTACCCAGAGGACGTTTTGGTGCATTGGTTGGTTGATGATTCGGAAATAGATGGAAATGCATATTCTGACAAAACAACAAACGTTATCGAAAACGACGGCTTGTTCTCCACTTATGGCCAACTCACCTTCAGCTCTGACCACTGGAAAGACGGCAGCATGTTTAGCTGCCAGGTCTACCACGTGTCTATGAATCCTAAAAACAAACCCTTTGTCAAGTTAATTACAGAAAAATCATCGGGCAATGTGAACATTATCAACATGAACCTTCCTTCTATGTGCTTGTCCCAGTAGATGTTGTGTTGCTCTGTGCTGTTGACGTTTTCTGTCTGTGATGTGACATGTTGTTCTAAGTTTGTCTTCTTCAAAATGCTTATTCAAAATCAAAATAATAAAAAAAACGTTGAACTTTATATCTTGTTAATGCTCGTCCCATGTAGCCTAGTTCATTTGTGCATTTTACGTATGAATGAATGTCCTGTGATAATATACATAACATATAATATAACTTGATACAAGACAAATGACTGGCTATGTGACAGATGAGTTAGGCATGACAGGCATCAGTTGGTCCATGCGGCTCCACAAGGTGCTAACGTCAGACATTATTGTGGAAGTGAACATTCGGAAGTGAAAAGCCTCCACATTTTGCATTGTTTCCTATTCGTTTAGCTGTTGGTCGTGTCTTGTTTCTGTGTGCTTGTTCTGCCTCTACTGGGTCTTGCCCTGAAGATGAAAATTCTCTGTTGAAGATCAGTCACTGTAGACTCTTCAAATCAATCCATTTCCCCCCAAATGACTACAACACACTTTCCAAGCTCAACAGCATTCTATAAGAGGTCTTTGAAAAGCAAGTCTGGGATCATTGTGATTGCTACTATTTGATTATATACGAGTAACTCATAACAAGGAATGGTACATTTTAATGAAACAGGTCTACCAATGTGAATATTTCCTACTGCAGGGACACTACATTCATATTTTGTGACTTATTGCTAGAAGTCCAAATTCTTTGATCAATACTAATAAAGGATGCAGAGAAGAAGGGATAAATACAATATGTGTGATCTTGGTGTTACCACCAAGTATGTCAGTGACAGAAGTTCAGTATCAGGCGTTGATAGGTACTGGATTCTTATTCAATATTTCAAGGTGATATCGTGTGAAGGAGAGTGAAATCATTCTGTTTTTGTTACTCTCCTGTCTCGCCCAGCGTTTCTCGTACTGACTGAAGGCCAATGGAGTAATGCTACGGACGGAGAACAAGATAGCATGCAAAGCACAGCTAACACCTTCATCATCCTCTTCCTCATCACGCTGGTCTACAGCATTGGAACCACTGTCATTAAGGTACAGAGCGGCTTTGAGCATTAGTCCTTATTTACCATTTATTCTCTCAGTGTATGTATCTGATTATGAACATGATATAATGATTCTGGCCATTGATATCACAAGATTCATGTAAATAACTAAATGAACAGTTGAACTTATTGTAATACTAATGTATTGTCTTTCGTTTTTTAATTTCTTTTAGATCAAATGAAGCAATCTTTTTTTTACCATTTTGTGATTACCATTAAAAGCTATGTGATGAACGAGGACCTTAAAAAAGACTGTTTGGTTCTACAAAGCAATTCAATCGTGTAACAATAGTTCTAAAACGATAATATATAGGTAAATAGGTTTGTACATTTTATTTTCCAATTCTTCATAACATTACTTGTAAATTTGGGTTGTTCTGTGTGCTGTGCTGACCCAAAGAGAGTCATGTCATCAATTAACTCAACTCCAGCTCTCAACAGTCCATGTTAAAATAACACAGGTTGTGGTGAAGAAAAGAACGACGATACTGAAAGTCATGTAAATCATTCTGAGATGTTAAAATGTGAAGTGTATTTCCCTAACTGGCATATTTAGTCTTGCACCTGGTGTCTTTCATGCACCACTGAAGCTACCACGTTTCACTTCTGCTTTTCACTTCTGCTTTTCATGGGGCTTTTTTTTTTGCCAGTGGCCGTTGCTTTATGCTCCTGCCTGCAGCCTGCTCAGCCGTGTCCTGCTCTAACATTGTGTGCAAACAGCGGTCCGCATCCCCCTCCAGCTAAAAACGTTGGGTTACTTGTGAATGACGCCATCAAGCTTGAATTCAATGATGTGCAAAACAAATAGTTTATCTTTTGGTTACATGTACTGGATCAAAAATTGTGCATGTTAAGACATTAAACTGCGATCATGTCATTCATCTATTTGGTGCTTTATTTGGTCGATGAAAGAGAAAACTTAAAGTTTGTGCTGTGTCCCAGTGGAGCGGGTTTCTGCTCCAAACATCACCCTCTACCCTGTCTGGAGAGGCCAGGCTTGGGCCTCGCAGCTGAGCCTGCTGTGCACTCTGAGTGGATTCTACCCAGACAAGGTGAGCGTGGAGTGGAAACTGGATGACAATTCTCTAGGAACACCCCCGGTCCAGGAGAATCTGCAGAGTGTTGAGGGAGTTGAAAAAACTTTCAGTCTGGTCAGCCGGATTCTGCTGAATATTGAGGAGTGGAAAAAAGGCCCAACTGTTCAGGTGAAGTCAAAACATGGAAGTGGAAAAGAGGAGACAAGAAAATTAGCTATCTGCGCAAGTAAGTACAACTACCTTGTTTCTCAGAGGGCAAAGGTCTTTGCTTTCTCCATTGCCTTTGCTTTCTCCATTACTGCACACTATATCTCATGACAAATTTGCATTCCTTATTAGGCTGCAGAGGTTCCATTGGAATTGGGTGTTTATGTGTGATAACAAAAAAACGTTTTCCTGGCAGTTTATTCATCCCCACCCTCCATTCACCTGACGACTCCCAGCTTCCAGACGGTCATGAGCGCCACAGGATCTCAAGTCACAGCAGCATGTATGGTACACACTGCGTTTGACGTGGAGGTGACCTGGCTGCTGGACGGCAGCGTTGAATTGGGCAAAAGAGTGAACAAGGTTAAAGAGGAAGGTTTGACCAGCAGCAACCTCACAATGTCCTCCAGCGACTGGAAGAACCTAAACTTCTTCACATGTCGGGCCCAACATCGCTGCTTCACTACAATTGAAAAAAACATAAGTGTGGCAGGTAATACACACACTTGAACTCGACAAACCAATGGCTTGTCACTGACCTGAATATTGTACCTGATCTTTATCCTGTGTGCGGGTGTTTGTGTGTGTTTGTTGCCCAGGACCGACACTAAGCATTCCATCAGTGCTGATTAGAAGATACTTCCAAGACTTGACAAGAGAGGGCGCTTCTCTGGAGTGTGCCATCACAAAGCTCTCCTCCAGTGACCTCTACATAACCTTTCAGGCCAACGAGGATGACATCTCTGACAAAATGTACGTTGAGCTCCCAAAAGGCTCGGACCAGCATTTCATCATGAGACAATTCGAAGTCCCTAAAGAGTATTGGAACAGAGACAAGAATTTCACCTGTAAAGTGACTCAAGGCTTTTCCAAGACCTGGCTCTCCAACTCCATTGCGTATATGTTCCGTAGGTGACCCCTTGACCTGTACTAGTTTCAATAATGATGATGTCACATTTCATGGCTCTTTTCACATCAAGCTGAGATAATTCTGTTGTGTATATTTGTCTAGGTGACCCATCAATGGAACTCCTGGTAGCGCCCACTGTAAACTCTGAACGTAAATTGGTTTGCAATGGGTTGGGCTTCAGGCCTCAGGTCAAATGGCTGTCTGGATCTCAGCCCCAACTTGCATCTAGTGAAAATATCTGGATGGGGGCAGATGGGCAAATGGTTGTAAGCAGTCATCTCAGCATCCCTCAGACGATGTGGGAGAATGATTTTACCTGTCAAGTCTCAGACAATTCTACACAGAAGGTTGTCAGTAAGAATATCAACCTATGTTCAGGTAAAGTAGAAACAATTGGAAAGAAACAGAGTTGAAAGAGTGACCTGAAACTGTCCTTCTATGAGAGATCCTCTGTGCTGACTGAAAATTATTGACTTTTGCAGATTTTGATTTTGATTGGTTGTTTTAGAAATATTCACAAAACACATTTGTACTCCCTTATCCAGTGAGTCCAGCTCCAGAACAGGCAGTGGGTGTTTACATGAATGGCCCACAGCACCCGAGTAATGACAGCTATGTTGTCATCACCTGTACTTTGCTGGCTACGAATCTTGAAGATTTCTCTATCACCTGGAGAGAAGCTGGAACAAAAATCTTGCAGAATGTAAGAACCGAACCGCTGTTGACACATAGCAATGGCACACAGACAATGATAAGCTCCCTGACCATATCAGCGGAGACTTGGCATACCAACGTGCAATTCTCCTGTGAGACAAAGCACCCATGCGCAACGCAGTGTCACACAAGGAATATCAGCAAAGGCCCAGGTTAGCACCACACACAAAGGCCAAGCCGAACACAGTTTCGAGATTGAATACTCGTGTATGCACATTCAATTACAAAACATTTTCCCCCATCTCCTGTCCACCTTCTTACTTTAGACCCAAAGCTACCATCTGTGGAGATAATACAGTCATCAGACTGGGAGGAGTTAGGTTCCAACACGGCCACACTGCACTGTCTTGTCTCTGGATTCTTCCCATCAGACATCCTGGTGACCTGGGAGAAGGATGATGTTGGACTGCCATCATCTGATTACAGCATCAGCCCTGCGTATAAATACCCAGGCAGCAGCACTTACTCCACCATTAGCAGGCTAAATGTGTCCCTCACTGAATGGGACCAGGAGTCCACTTATACGTGTGTGGTCAAACACGAATCTTCTCCAAAGCTTCTCCAATCCAACATAGAGCATGTGTTTGGTAAGCAGTGAATTACTCTGTTTTCTTTTGTCTTTTGTTTGTAGATATGATCTAGTGCTACAATTCCTTGTACTGGTTGGGGTAGAGTTATTTTTTCAAATTGTTTGCCAAATGAACCAACAAGTTTGATCACATGGAAATTACTTAATGTGATGGACAACTGGAATCGCTAATGTACTTCTAATTATGCTAACCCTTACCCCTGTCAATGTTTGCATTAATCATCAGAAAATTGTATAACATGAAAGCAATCTCACATAATGTCAGCCTAATGATTCCTTCAACCCCCTCACGGCTATGTAGCTAAGCAGCTGATTTAATGTATGGCATTTCTGACCTTGAAGTACAAAATACACAAACTTCTGCCTTGACTCTTGTGCATGTTGATTCTTAAACACTGCTTGTGTCAGTAACATCATTGTTATTCTCCTTCAGGCTCACTCTCCCCTAGCCAGCCTTCAGCTGTGCTTCTGCAGGGTCCTCATGAGCTGGTGTGCCTGGCTTATGGATTCAGCCCTGCACCCATCAACATCACCTGGTTTCTCCATGGCACCACGCAGCTCCAGAGTTACAACACTAGTGAAGCTCACAGAGGTCCAAAGGGGAAGTTCAGCATCCAAAGCCGACTCCCTCTTTCCCCCTCCGAATGGCTACCTGGGGATATTTACACCTGCAGGGTGACCCATTCCACCACAGACAAAACCTTGAACATGTCCAAACCAGGTTTGTACATGTCTTTCAAGTTGGGGCACTTAAATATGCATAAAGTCCCTCCTGGTGTATAATCAAGGTGATCCTAGGTGATGCCATTTGATGCATATGTTCCTTCAGAAAATGTCTTGCTAGAGCAAATTGTCTTTGGATGAAATGGATGGTGATATCTGACACAATTAAGATTTTTGCCAGCATGTTGGTTTCTGAAGCCATTTAAGTCGGATGTAGAATTAAGGTAACTGGTCGATGTTGGCCAAATTTGCAGAATTCTCAAAGGCCTTGTCAATGAGCTGGTACTTACTAGATCTAATGTTTTCTTCCTCTGAACAAACATTAAAACAACAAATGTATGTAGGATTTGACATAATGTTTAACAAAGACCGTACTTTGTTCAAAATGTGTTTTCGGTACCTTTCCTAGAGATTCTTGAAGAAAGTGTGTTCTTTGATGAGAACAAACAGTTATTGATCCAAGACATGGGGGAGGAGAACTGGTTGATGACCATTACCTTCCTCCTCCTGTTCTTCATCTCCCTCTTTTATGGCATCTTGGTCACACTCATAAAGGTGAGAGAAACAGATGTTGCGTAACTACACAGAAATATGTTCATGTTACTGTTTCCAATGTTTAATGAGGTGGTTTTAAAATTTACCTCAAACACTTGAGCTTGAAGTTACAATTTAAACATGAAGGTATACTAAAAATATATTATTTGCGATGTTTCAGACAAAGTGACAAGGACCTCAAGAGAAGGCTAGCCATCCTGTAATGTAAGGCGAAGGAAGTCAATATTTCCATTTGCTAAATACATGATAACTGATGTATGTTGATCATGTTATGAGACATGTTATGAAAGCCAATAAATAATGTTATAACATGTTAAAATGAAATAAAATAAAAAATCAAAGTTACTTGGATTTTTTTTATATTTTAATAGGATACAAACCTGTGTCCAAAGGTTGGGCTACTCATTTCATAAATTACATAAAAATATTCCAAAATAATCAAAAAACATGGCAGAAGTAGTAAATTAAAGAGGAACTATACAACTTTTCTTATCTTAATTGACCTTAACTTTGCAGATTAAGAGTTGTTGTGATGGTTCTCTAACACTTTATGGGTCGATTGGTGGCTGCTTCGACCCCCCCTAGCGCTTCTTGGCTGAAAAAGGGAAAATGTCTCTGTCCCCGATCCGGTGGCAAACTTTCGCGGTAGTCTCGGGTCTTGCGAAGTAACAAATTGCTTTGCAGCACTACACACCCACAAACACAGAACCGGCTATATATAAACAAAAATAGCAAAGGGATTGTTATATTCATCATGGATCAGCCGACCAAAAAGTGTAGGATTCTTCAATTTCCCAACCAAGGACGGAAAAGGAGTTGACGGAACGTCTGGCGTGAGGATTCTGGCAGCCACTGAAATTACAATAAAACAATTAAACATACCTTGATCTGACTCCATATATTGCCACACAATGATTGTGTGTAATTAGAATGAACAAGGATGCTACTTCAGCTATGAATTAACTTACCTGAAAAATGGCAAAACCCTCAGTTCAAGAAGCACCATCCACAAAATGGATCCGATTCTTGATAATGGCATCTTGAGAGTAGGAGGCAGAATCACCAGAAAAATCTAATTATTCTCCCTGAAGGTTCTCACATATCTAACCTCATCCTACAACATATCCATTATCAGGTTGGGCACTCAGGAAGAAGCCATATGCTTTCCAGGCTAAGTCAAAAATTTTGGCTCCCTCATGCAAACTCCTTAGCCAGGAAGATTATCAGAAACTGTGTATTTTGCAGACGAATGCAAGCATGCATGAGTCTTAACCACACACTCATTAAGGGCCTACTGGTTAGGGCTTCGGATTTGAAACCGGAGGGTGGCCGGTTCGAACCCCGACCAGTGCGAACGGCTGAAGTGCCCTTGAGCAAGGCACCTAACCCCTCACTGCTCCCCGAGCGCCGCTGTTGCAGGCAGCTCACTGCATCGGGTTTAAGTGTGTGCTTCACCTCACTGTGTGCTTCGCTTCATCACTGTGTTCTGAGTGTGTCACTAATTCACGATTGGGTCAAATGCAGAAGACCAAATTTCCCTCACGGGATCAAATGAGTAATTCTTATCTTTCTTATCTCATGCATAAATGCTATATGCAGATTCATCTGCAGAAGAGGATCACTTAGTTTCAGGACTGACTGTGGGACGAACTTTGTTGGGGCCCAAAGGGAACTACGAGAAGCTTTGAAAGAGCTGAATTATCAGAAGATTCAAAACACCTTTTTAACCGAGGGAATAAAATAGGTTTTCATTCCTCCTTTTGGAGCCCACCACGGCGGAATCTGGGAGAGACTGATCAGACTAGTCAAAAAGATCCTCACATCTGTTCTAAAACACAAACAAACACTCGACGATGAAACTCTATCAACAGCGCTGGAAGAAGCTATCCTAAATGATCGACCAATAACTACAGTGTCAAGTGACCCCAATGATTTGGAACCACTAACCCTGAACCACTTACTTCAGCTGAAGGCGAATGCAACTATGCCACCAGGAATCTTTGAAAAAAATTATCAATATTCAAGAAAGAGATGGAGACAAGCACAGTATCTTGCAGATCTCTTCTGGAGACGTTGGACAAAAGAGTATCTTCCGCTCATGCAAGAAAGAAGCAAGTGGAACAACAAGAAACTTGAGGTTTGGAGATTTGGTTATTATTGTTGATAACACAGCACCGAGGAACTCATGGATTATGGGCCGTGTTGTAAAGACATTTCCAGATGCCAAGGGCTTTGTGAGAAGTGTTTTGGTTAAAACCAAAATCAGTGTGATTCAACGACCAATAGATAAGCTCTGTCTTCTAATGGAGGCAGCAGGATGAGTGGAGAGAGGCCGTAATTTTCCAGCCTCCACTATGGACTGCGTCAGATATTCTGACATGATTATGAACTTTGATAAGACAGATGGTCACCAAGTAACTTATTGAACTTTGATTTGCTTTGAACAGCAGCATTATTTGAAGATTATAAGTAATTTCCATTGTGTAATTGTTCTATTTTGGCTCCTTTGAATCTTATTTATGTAATTGTTTTGCTAAAGCCAACAATTAGGGGCCGGGATGTTGAAGCCTATTGATTCTTTGTATTTTGGAAATGCTAAGGATAATGATGACTTAATTGTAGATGAACTATTATTATTTATTAGGGACCGAGCCTGTGAAACAGGACGAGGTCCCTTTTGTTTTTGATCCGTTTATTATTATTATTCTTATTCCTATTATTATTATTTCAGGGATCTTTGAGGTTGATTTGCACTACCTGAACATATACGAAAAGTCAATTTTTTTTGGCAAAGTTGTGAGGCCTGGTGAAAAATTATATATTCTAGGCGTCACGTTCATGTCGCACACTAGGAAAGCCTGTAGGTGGCGCTGTTTATGAGCAATCTTTATAATTGTTTTTGCTATTCAGGTCCCTCCTAGTCAGGCCATCCTCCTCCTGTGATAAGGGAGTGAGGACAGCTGGTTTCTTTCAGTCTGTTTTTTGTTGAAGGAGTGAAGGGAGTGAGGAGTTAAATAGTTTATCTGGTTGATAAACTATTTCACTCCTCACTCCCTAAATTAAGTTTTATTTTGCCTATAGTTTGAAGTCAACCCGGAGAATATTTCAATTTTTGTAAATAAATCCAAAGCCCTTTTGTCGAAACTGAAACCTCTCTGTGAGTGCTTATTATTTAGTGAGTCGTAGACCTCCTCCTCACAAGCTACTCTGATGTTTTTTACCTTTTTTGAAAGCAAGAGTAGCCATAACAAACAGCTTTAAAAAGTAAGAAATATACAATGGGGTAATAATTTAGCCAAAAAAATATCATATAACATCTTAATTTCTAGGTTGATTTTTGCTAATAAAAAAAAAGATTGACATTTTTCAGTCTCTGAATTCAGTCAGTACGTTTACATGCAGCAAGAAATTCGAATTTCTAATCGTATAAGACATCGTTCGGACTTTTTAAGTGCATGTAAACACCTTAATCCGACCTACTTCGGACCTACTTCGGACGTATTTCGGACATCTAAAATCGGATAACTACACCTGGATAATTCGATCATAGTCTGACTTTTAACGGCATGTATACTCAGCAATCGGATCTGAATCGGATTTTGCATTCTGCGCATACGCATCGCCATTCTGCACATGCGCAGAGCGCCACACAGCGTCCGGAGTCAGCCACGCTCCGGCTGTTAATCCGATTCCCTGAACGGCATGTATACTCGGACAAGTGATCCGGTCTTACGCATGTCATTATCTGATCCGATCAGAAATTCGAATTTCTTGCTGCATGTAAACGTACTGAGTGTCTGAATTTAGATTTTGGATGTGCTAATTGATGATAAACATCGCACAATGTAAAAACAAAGGTGTCTTACAATATTGCATTTTTTTTAAAGCAAATATATGTTTGATTTCAAGTCAATGAAAATTCTGTAATTGTGTATGCAGCTTATGTACATGAACAACTGTCAGGGTTCCACACCAACCCCTTAGGTAGTAGGCAGTGTTATACTTGTGCCCTTTGGCACTAAGTTTTATTAATTAAATAAACCGCTGACACTGGCTTGCGTGTGCTTTGTTTATTCCGCCATCTTGAATCACGTCACACAGACAAGATCCCGCGTGAGTTGTCACGCACCTACGGTGGCCCCAGTGGCCGGAATGTTACAGGCAGGGGGCGCACCTTTTCCGGTCCCTAGGAAGCTGCAGCCTTCTCACCCTTTGGTTCCACACACCTGAGGGTCATCACCAATCAAGGGCTACAGCTTATCTACACCGGTCCCCCAGCCGGTCACCGCCAGAACGTCAACCCTGTTAATACAGTTAGTGGCACTTTTGGCAATCTAAAGTATTTTACATCTTACTTTATTCCAGGCCATGTTCCGAGTCCATGCTGATCTTGTTTCCTTTTTTCCCCGTTCTCTGCACCACGTCCCAGCCACCCTTCTCCGCAGGTTGTCGGTCCGATCGGCAGACCGGCTTCCTCCAGATTCTAGCACCACGGAGGTTGGTTGCTTCGTCGGCGCACCTCTGTCTTCCCACGGCTTACAATCAATCACACCTGTCATTCCATCTGTCATCACCGAGCCAATAAACCTTTGTTCCTCCAAAATCTCTCTGTCCATGATTCTCTGTGTTTTGCGTTTGGGTCCATGGCAACGCCACCCATGACACCAACATAAAACCATTGTTTATATTACAAGAAAGAGCAGTAAGAATAAGTCATGACCGGGAGTCAAGAGACCACGCCAACAGACTGGTTTGGGGTTTTTTGAGTCAGGACTATTGAAACTTAAAGATTTAGTTGAGTTCCAGAAATAATTAGTTATGCACAGGGCAAAGACATTACCAGAAAATGTACACACGTTGTTTGTTTTGAGTTCAGTGGACGAGGACCAAAGAATAAAATTCAATTTTAAGCATCAGTAACAGGAAGCACAAGTACGTCAAGCAGATATGTACTTTAGTGGTTGGCATCAAACTGTCAAACTTCCCTACAGAATGATTTAAAGGGTTGTATAAATATTTTTCAGTTTAAGAACATGTATAAAGAAAGAATAATTAGTCTATATGAAGCTGTCAGGTAATGTGTTTCCTTAGTTGGCAAATAATTGTCTTATTGATTATTGGTTAAATAATTGTAATTGTGACTTGTAATTTTGAGCAAGGGACAGCCAAAAGAAGTTTCTTTCCTACTCCTCTTTGATCATGAAATGTGTAACCATGATGATTGTAAATCTCTGTACTGTACCACTGTACTCTGGACATCACTGTGGCTATTGTTAATCCTACTGTATCACACTAAAACCCAATATGACATTATACAGAGAGCAGGTACAGTTCTTGGTTGGTTTTGACGGGTCCAGCAGTTGGCTTTGGGAAGGTCACAAGTTCATCTGCAGTTGTTACCATTTTGAGCGTAGTGGCTGATTGTGACTTGTGATTGTTTTCAACACAGCATTGATTAACTGTGTCAAAAACTTTCAGGTTGAGATCTTGATTAATATGCAAGCATGACCAATGAGACTGTTCACCAGGAACAGTGGTTCTACAAAAACAGACTCATTGTGAAACAGTTGTGATTTATTTTAATCACAACTGTTATATTATTATTTTATTTATTTAATTTAACAATTGTATAGTGGTCTAATAAATACATTATATAGGCTACCAGAGGACTGAATAAAAAATTAGCATAGGTATATGAGAATAAACCTGATTCACCTGGGTTGCCCCAGAACTAAGATACAATGCCAATGACAAATGCCATAGTTTCTTTAAGACACTGCATGCTAACTTGCACTTAACTTTAGCTACACTCCAATTGTCATTATCCCTGTCCATCTTTTACAGAAGTAACAGTAATTACAGCTGTAGATATGGTGCATAGTCATAAGTTTGTAGTTTCGTGAATGGCATGTCACTTTTATCAATGCCGACATTTCACTTGTTTTACCCGATGATTGTACTACAGGAATTTAAAACATCCTAGCATTGAGATTGGTATATGATGACAAAAGATTTTAAAGCCAAGTTGAGCTACACTAATTTAACTGGTAAATTGGATGTTTACATAGTCATGTCAACAAAGGATTCAAAATGCTGTTCTGAATAACACAACAGTATGCATCCATAGAGTTTGAGCTCACCATGACCAATGCATGCATGGTTATGCAAGAGCCATGTGATTTAGAACAACTAACAAATACATACTGCTCATAAGCTGCATGTTATCTACCCATTCCCACATGTGTTCAACGTGACAATGTGATATATGGTGTGAGTATCTCTATTGTGATGAGATTGGGGGGTCCTTTTTACTGTATACCTAAATAGTGTATTTTTTGTAGATTATGTAACACTATGGAATTGAGGATTGGGTGCCATGGGATATATGCTGGATTTATATTCCATGGCCTCACCACCCCATCTGTTGTCATAGGGATTCCAGTCCCATCCAGTTCAAGGCAAGCAGACGATAAACTGAACATATTATCCTTGCAACCCAAGAAAAGGATTACAGGAGGAAGAAAAAAATATTCTAAAACAAAGATCTGATAATAAGGTTACACATGGATTCCTTTTCCTGAAACCAATTCTCAAGACCCCCGCCTAATGATGTAAATCATTGGGCGGGGGTCCACAATGGTCCACGTTCCATTGCCTGTAACAAAGGAAACGCAATTCTGAAGCATCGTCTGAGCATTAAGCCTATCGTTCTTTTCTACACCAAAAGCAGGCTGAGATAATCCATCAGAGACCTCATTCTACTGGCATACACAGATCAGATCACAGTTTTACACAGCACAAACACACATGCACACACATTGTAGTAGTGACTTAGGATACTACACTGTTTTACCTTTTTTGGGGAGTGACAGATAAATCAGTGATCTTCTCCAGAACCTCGGAGCATCATGAGTTCGGGACAAGCTTGCATCTTCCTACGGCGCGGCAACAGAAGACAGGCAAGTTGCGCTATAACTCCTGAACTTAATGGCGTTTGCATCTTTAACCTGTGTTGAAAATACTAAAAAAAAAAGCAGAATAACTGAATTTATTATTAGAATTTGCACCAAAATAAGAGGCCTATACTTTAATTTAATACTTTACCACAAATGCGCTGTGTGTGTCCTTAACTATGGAGGACTAAAAGTGCCAAAATTAAATAAATAAATACACCATTAAATAATTAAATAAATAAATAAATACACCATTAAATAATTCTTAAATGTGTCATTAATTAATTAAAATTGGAATGAAATAATTAAATGTGTCAATAATTAATTAAAATACCGATTAATTTTATGTAAAAAAACAAACGTATATCACCATTTCACTATTTAATTAATTTACATTCACATTTCGTGATTTACATTTACATTTCATGATTTACATTTATATTTCATGATCCTGTGTTGCAGTGCTTCATGAATTGTCTAAACTGTCAAACTCACCCATCAAAGTTGGTAGGCGGATCCTAATGCCTGATTGGTTACCCTGCGCATCAAGTCAAGGCAAATCAATTCCAGATGCTGCGGCTACACGGATTTCGTGAACTGAATGAGAAGCTCTCATATATTGGTTAGATACAATACGAATCACCCACATTCATAGACCAATGCAGGCTAAATATTTAGTTTTGTATTGAACGTATTTGATGATCGGCGACACAACACAATCGGTGCGTTGATGCGTAATGCGTTGATCACTGTCTATTGTGCATGTGTGGTTCACTGTGATTGCCTCCTGACAGGCTTACCTGTATGTCAATCAAGCGATGGGATGGATTCTAGCCTATAGAAAAAAATAAATAGTTTTTTTTTTTTTTTTTTTTTTTATGTCATGCGATCGACCAGTGGTAGCTTGGCGATCGACTGGTCGATCGCGATCGACGTAATGAGCACCCCTGGTTTAGACAATTAATGAAGCACTGCAACACAGGATCATGAAATGTAAATGTAAATCATGAAATGTAAATGTGAATTAATTAAATAGCGAAATGATTATATATGTTTGTTTTTTTACATAAAATTAATCAGTATATTAATTAATTAATGACACATTTAATTATTTAATTCCAATTTTAATTCATTAATGACACATTTGAGAATTATTTAATGGTGTATTTATTTATTTAATTTTGGCACTTTTAGTCCTCCAAGGGTCTTTTGAAATGCTCAAAATATGAAAAGAAAGGAAAACTGTTCTGTTCATATTACTGTGGTGTGGCTCGGGAAACACAAGTTTAGCTCCTATAAATAAATGGTGGCTGAATTGTTGGCTGGTAAAAAGAGCACCACCAACGGTGTTTACCATGTAACAACAGCATTGGGAAATGGGTGGTGATGTAATTTATCACAATTGACATGCCATAGACCTACCAATATTGTCAGTAATAGCCAAGAGATTCAATAACCACAAATTCTGCAATACATGTGCATGCTTCTCTCAGTTAAATTCAGACAAGCCAAAATGCCCGGTGACTCATATTCCAATGGTTAGAAATGCATTCCAAATGTATGTACGTAAATTATAATACTAAAGATTTGTAATAAACTGCTAAATATTTCTTTTTTATACATGTTAAAGATATGTACAATTGAGTACATAGCATAGAGTACAATTGATGCCAAAAGTATTGTCTGAGAAAATAAATGTCTGTCTTAATGTTTCTTGTGATTAAAAAAATAACAAATTTTTCAAACAAATTTTTCCAAATTGTAAATAAAAAATGAACAATAACTAAAAATAGTTTTTTTCTCACTCATGTTTACAATGACTCTTTTTAATCATACGGTTTCTCATGAGTCAGATGATTAAGGCATCTACAATCTCTCCAAGGTCTGCCTCTTTCACACCTGTTGTGAAAAGTTGTGGTGGGTAAGTAGTGGATAAGCCTAGAAAGCTTATTTGGGCGGCGATGATGATGTGCATGCTTCAGTCAGGTAAACATGGCGCCTACCAATGAGCCATTTGTCCAAGTGACCAATAAAGTCGCTCCCTTCACCCAAGACAAGTGCAAGAAAAACAGAAGCAAAATTGCAAGAAAATGAGAGCTTGTGTAAAATATTGATCATAAACATGAGTGACAAAAACTACAGCAGTTTTGCTTTTTTAAAATTAGTGATCATAACTTCGTAAAAAGAAATATGATTTTTTTTTTTCGATTTTATTAAAAAAATATGTTTTTTTGTTACTTTTGGCATCAATTTAATTAGATATAAAGACATTACAAGTCTCCTTTCACCATTTTCTTTTTCTGAACAATTCACAAGACACAAATAAAACACATGTTTATCAATTATTTGAGATCAAACAATGCAACTCACCACTCCAAAAATGTTGTCATTTTAGATCTTTTCAAAGCACAAGTAACAAGTAAACAATTGCATATTTTTCATTACAGCCTAGACACCTGACCAATGAGGAAATAGAAGGTGGGCTATGTATGCTTTTCTTTCATGGAAAATGTAATCTTTAATTTCAACTCTTATTTCCAAACATATTGATTTGATTGCATATTTTTTGTTGGTAGAGTTACGGGAGGCTTTTGAGGAGTTTGATAAGGACAAAGATGGCTTCATAAGCTGTAAGGACCTGGGCAACCTTATGAGAACTATGGGCTACATGCCAACCGAAATGGAGCTCATAGAACTGGGCCAAAACATCAACATGAACTGTAAGTCTTTCTATTGACCTTTCTTTGTGAGCTAGTCTTTTTCATTCGCCTATCAGCCATCTTAGTTCCAAAACCACCACCCAGAAGCACCTTAATTAAAAAAAATATTTAAATTCAATGTCTTTTATATATATATACATATACACAGGCATACGTGTACACAATGTGTCAATTAAACTCTTTGATCTTGCGTGTTATGGTCCCTGACATTAGCTAAATATGTGGTAGACAATTTGGATTAACCAGTAGAGTAAGATAGATTTTAAAAGTATCCAAGTGTAAAAATCCCATCCCTCCCTCACGCCTCCCCCGAAAGCTACTCCCTCCCTCCGGTTTTATGCAGACACGTCACAAAAGGCCATATCCCAGAACATGCCATCTGGGATACGGCCTTTAAGGCTCTTGAAGGGTTAGGCATCTTGCTCTAGGATGACTAAAAGTTGGCTGAGGACTCTAGGGTCAGACCCAGTTAATTTTGGCTGGGATCACCCTCCCTCCACTGTCCTGCCCTTTTGTTGAATTAATACTTTGTGATAAGTCATGGTACTTTTGTCATTTTTCTGACCACTGAGGCTATTGGGTATTTGATGTAAAGGGATTCTAGAGTAACAATGGATAGTATGCTTTCTACCAAATGTCTTTTCATGTTATGTTCTGATTGTGTAGGTGATTGGCAACCTTACTTGGCCCTTCACCCCATGTTTAGATTGAGCATTCTTTAGAGCACTGTGTTGTTCATCTGCTTCCACAATGTTTAAAGCCTATCAGCATCTGCCAATAATGTCAATGTCCATAGGAATGAATGCACATATACACTAAGTAGGAAATGGCATGTCTTGTCTTGTCTATTGTGCCTGTGCACTTTATCTGTTTCACCATGAGAGAGTGAGAAATGTCCTCTTGATTCCTTTGTATGTCTTGACATTAAAGCTACTTTAACTTTATCATCAGGCTTTAGATCATATATAGTTTTTGTCTTTTTTGATTTGCTGAACATGAATGGGTCTTTTCATTCATATACAATCCTATGTATCTATATCTATAACTTATAGAGTGGCAATCAGCTGCTACGCCGTCTGCATAACAGACAACCCTGCGTGGGGTCCATCTTCAGAGGTTGAGAAACACTGGCTTTGGCAATGACATGATTTCTCATGACCTAATGAACGTGTTGTTTTCATTGCAGTAGGTGGAAGAGTAGACTTTGAAGATTTTGTGGAAATGATGACCCCCAAACTTCTGGCAGAAACGGCGGGCATGATCGGGCTGAAGGAACTGAAAGATGCATTCAAAGAGGTAGAGTTTCTTCCTGAAAAGCATGCATGATGTGTGGGTCAAAGAATTCCAAATTGCATAAGACTCTGAAAGCAGTTACTGACTGTATTACCATTACTGTATTGTAAGTATTACTGTATTACTACTGACTGTAAGTCACTATAAAAGTAAAAGTACATTCAATAAAAATGTATGGTAATCTCTGTGATTAATGATTAAACAGTTAATATAATTAGTCATCAAAATCATATGCAGACATTTTACGAGGTACTAGCAACTGAGGCAGGAACATTGTTATTGTGTCCCTCGGAAATATATAGCGGCCATTTGAAAATTATCTTTAAATAAAAATACAAAATGATCCCTTTGTATAGTTTGTAAGTATGTATTCTTTCCATCTACTGTTTAGTTTGACTTAGATGGTGACGGCTCCATCACCACTGAAGAACTGCGCTGTGCAATGACCAAGTTGCTGGGCGAGCAGACAACTAAGGCAGAGATCGAACAGGTGGTCCGGGAGGCAGATAGAAATGGAGATGGCACAGTTGACTTTGAGGGTGAGGGGCAAGCTATCTTTATACACACACACACACGCACACACACACACACACTGATAATAAAATATATATATTTTTAGGACACTCATTGACAGCAAAGAATTTGATTAAATAGAGCATGGTCATGGGAAAATACAGGCAGTGATTTACCAAGCTTCTTCAATGCAACAATGGGGTTACATGAATCTTACAGGGGAAATTTTGCATCGCCACCCACACATCATGGGCAGTCACACAAAGGAGACAGCAGTGACCATGTAGAGTTTAGATTTGACCATTGCTGAAGCCAACCATGGCGGGAGAGGAGAGTTAATTTACACTAAACAGTGGAGGTAAGTGGGCATGTCTACATGGATGCATGACAGCTGGGCGGGCCGGCAGTAGCTCAGTGGGTAGATCGGGCGGACAGAGCAGGTCGTCCACTAACCGCAGGGTCGGCGGTTCAATCCCCTTGATCTCCCTCCTCCAACTGTCCGCATGTCGAACCCCACAAATGTACTGATTGTAAGTCGCTTTGGACAAAAGTGTCTGCTAAATGCCCCTTTCCCCTTTACAGCTAGGGAATTCCACACATCAAATAAGTCAGAAGTTTGACATGGCCTCAGTATCAAACTCTAGTTCGCAAGGCTAACTAAACACCTGATACAAAGATGTATACAAATAATAATAGTAATAATAATAATAGGAACAAGAAGGGGTGGCAAGTCTGTGTCAGCTGTGCTATTGCCAAACCCCTCCAAACCCTCCCCCTCCCTCACCTAATTGATTAGATCGCTACTAGGGTTCAAACTTTTGTGATGTTCTTTTCCTGTGTTTTCTTCCAGAGTTTGTTAAAATGATGTCCCGTTAATGGCACGACAAAGACAACTTTGAAGACTGACGGAAGTCTGGAAAGGAAATCTTTTAGTTCTTGAACCATCAAAATCAATGTCTTGGACTTTTTTTTCAATACACCTGCTTATTATAAACAACTTTCTGTTATTTTTAATATTTACCATTTGTTGCTTTGTAAAGAAAAGAAGCAGCTCAATATTTTACATGTAAATGTATGCAAATGTATTTGTATTCTTGGACTTCAACTTGGACATAAATATAATTTTATGTGTTTGTTTGTTTGTCTACTTTCTTCTGTACAAGAAGTCTAAGCACAGAGTTAACCAAGAGAGTTAAGTTAGCCTCAGAGAAGCAGAACCTCTTTGATCTTTGACATGTTTTTTTTAATAAAGGATGGATTATCAATATCAAAGGTCCTTGACATCTGCTTTAGCAGTCAGTCTCTTACAGCTGCTTAGCACTGAAAAATGTGCTGTTTTATGACATTTTACACAAATAATCCAAATAATGACTTAACTGGTGAACTGGTTGTGGGGGTGGACCTAGCCATTCACTTGTTGAGATTACATGTTGTAATCTCTCAGGTTGTCCTATCCATTTTGTCCAGGCTTAACGTGTCATCAGAGGCTGTCCAATAGGAGAATACCTTTCAACATTCATACTTACTTATATATTGTTTCCTGTAGAATTGACCTAGAAATAACAATTGCAACGCTAGATGCATGCATGACAAAATACTTGTTTTGGAACCACTTGCAGAAGATATGACCACCTAATTATTTGGTTTTTGTGTGCAGTGTATGTTAATGTATGTATAACCATTTTTTAATCCAGACAGTTCATGCATACATGTCTGGATTAATCTGTCTTTATGCCATGGATTAGTTGAGTCTGTCTAATCCTCAGCACCGTGCAATGACACGAGCAGATGGCAGACAAGACGAAATACCAGGAAGCTTTCATTTACTGAATGAATCAAGTACAACCCTGCAGCTGGAAAAGGTTCGCCAGAGGCAGAATAAGTAGAAAGGAAGCTTTTAGAACAAACTGCGTTTAGGTCAGTGGTTGTGAGTCGGTCTCTTTTTACTGAAGATCTCCTTTGTTTGCCTTGAGAATCATGCTTGTCCCAATCGTGAGCGAATTTGCGTATTTATACTCATATTCAAGGACATTTCAACAACATCTGCGATGCATGGTGAAACTTGAATGGCACACATTGGCTCTGTCCTTTGACATACAGTACATGTGAAGTATTTGTGCTTATAAATGATGGGAGGGCTGCTCTGTAATACCTGTGTTGTATAAAAGGTAAGGTTGTGTTTAAGCATTTCTCTCCAAGGCTGTTTTTAAGTATTCATAGACAGCCAATCCAAGTGCAGTATATTTTCAAACCCATGTCAAATGTCAGCGAAACGTTTACAATAATTTTACAACAAAACTTGGTCAATGCCCATTTATTAGGTACACACCATTCAAGGTATGGGTTGAAACTGACACCAAATTAATCAATTGTCGGTCGTGTAAACATTCACAGTTCATGCAGTACTCGAACCACAGTGTTTAAGTTGGTTGAAAATAAAGACATTTTGGCTATATATCACATGACTAGGTATAAGGTATCACTTTTGAGAAAGATAGACAGGCACATGCGAACAAAGACTTTTGTACTTCCAGGAAAGAGAGAGGAGCCTAGAAGGCTTACGGATTAGGCTTGTCCGGTAGATGTCAATACGCTTATATTCTCACAGTTTTTCACTTCAATTACGAGAAGAGGAAAAGGAAACCATCTTGCCATGTTTCTCGAGGCATTCTCCTCCAGAAGGAATATATAGGAGGTTATCACATGCACAGGCTCAAAACATGGTCTAACTGTCATTGGGAAACAGGTTTCACGTGCGAGGAGCATCCAAGGTGTGCATGATATAATATACGATAGTGTTAGTTGTGTTTCTCTCAAAGGTTGATAATATCAGCGTTGCTCTTTTTTGGTTTTATAATCAATGGCTTATGCGGCTGTAAGCGTAGATCCACACAGTGATCGATTGGCTGGAATGATAATCACTTTTATCTCTTTTGTGCATGTGACCTATAACAAGCAGGGTTAAAATAAGGCATTGGGTAGATTGTGAGCGTGGCAGAAAGGATTCACAGCTCCGGGTTGAAAATAAAGTCCAGCGCTTGTCGTTCAGCCGCAGCCACGTTGGGGTGCCAGAGATCGACACTGAAAATTGCCCGGGGGCCGTCCTCTGGTGGCCCTGAGAAATTCAAAAGGCGACATTGTTATCTGTTAGCCAATGATTGCTTTTGTTGGTTGTAAAAGCAACAGGTTTGAACAAACAACAGCCAAACAACAGATATATATTTATTCTGTTCTTGTTTTATATATATATTATGCTGTATATATAATATATTATTATATTATATTATATAATGGATTGGATGGATTATGGATGGATTATAACAATGCTGAATAAATTACAAAGAAACAGCGAAATTATTTCAAAATTAACTGTCATGTTTTACCAGAGACACTTATAGAGGAGGACTTTAAAAGGACTTTGGTTTTACACACCTTTGTGAGAGATGGTGTGAAGGAAGGAATCGTCCACTAGTAGGCAGTGTCCCTCTGACCAGCGCTGTGGTTCCCCTCCAACCACAAGCTCACAAAGAGGTGGCGTTTGTAGACCTGCACACACAATATTAATATTTATCATATTTATACAATGCCTGCCACCTACCCAACACTGACCCTCCCTAAATATGAAGGGATATTATGAGGGTTACTTATACATTTATTTATAGAAGAAAACCTGCTATCGCAGGTTACCTTCAAAGCAACAAGAGTCAAGCGGAGTTTGGGTGACCCCTACTGGGGAGAAAATGCTCTGCAAATCAGTTTCGAACATAAAATGTCGCTTTTAATTAAGTTTATTTCCCATGGATTTTACGGTCTGTCCCAAAGTTGTTTGAGGAAAGTAAAAGATACATTAAAATATCTGGTTCATTTTAACTTCTAATACTGGATGGGAATCTGAAGTTAGGAGCCTTACAAGAGTGGTTGCAGTGATATAGATTCAATCGATTGGTTGAATTCACGTCTCCAGAGCTAGAATTGGATTTTATTTTTCTAAATGGTCATAGTTTTACAAAAAGTGAATTAGCTAAAACATTGCAAAACGTCAAAGAACATCAGAACATAATGCATAATAGAACCCCAATATGGCTGCCTCTTGATTGCCTCTTGAGGAAAGTGGTACAGAGTTCTTCCTGCGACTGAATTTACAAAAAATGAAAGTAATCATAAAATAACACATAACCTAATTCTACTATCGTCCATCTAGGCTCCAACTTGGTTCCGAACGGTAGCTAGCTGTGTTGTTTAGAGGCTAAACGTTACCAAGATGACCGCTGATAACTCAACGGGGGCCGGTTCCATACTCACCCAGGTGGCATCGCAGGCGCGCGTTGGTGGGCCCGTAGGAGCCCCCCAACGTGACGCCGGGCCCCAGGAGCACAAAGCCGGCGCCACCCAGGGAGTTGCTGCTGATGAACGTCCGCAAGGAGAGTAGCGTCCTGTACGTGTACGGACAGGAGCGGCAGTTTCCTGCCACGCAGACCCCTGCGCTGTACAGGGGGAACCGCGTCTGGCCCTGGAAGAGACCACACCAGGCGTGCAGTGTCCCTGTGTTGTTGTTGTTGTGGTTGTTGCCACAGTGGCATTTCTGACATGCTGCGTGTGCCCCCAGTGCAATGATCGCGATTGTAATATCTCCGGTAAGATCACTTTTTTTAGGATAATTTTTTTGGGGGGGGATTACTTGCGTGATGGAATCGGTTGTTTCGCTGCAGTTTGATGAATAAAAAACAGCAAACATTGCATACTGCACGATTTATAATAACACCTTCAAAGCGGTTGCTGTTTGAGACTTTGTGGGAATACGGGGTATAGGCAATGCGAACCCCACCCAAAGCGCCCACAATCGTGTACTATTTGGAGAAAAGCTGAAATTGTGGGAGCCACAATAATACCCTTCCGGGTGACTTAAGTATATGTCGTGAGTATAAGTCTGGCCTTGGCTTCTAGTATTTAGTCTGAGGCCTTAAGATCCTTGATGGTTGTCAGCTAGTTGTCCCTTCTTTTTGGGGAGCATTCCTAATCGGTGACAGCCAACCGTGGCCTGGGCGCGGGGGGGGGAGCATGCAAGCACCTCATTAGGATGGATCTCCGGGCCGTACCTTGGGACCGCTCCATCCCAGCTTGGACTCCACCCCCCGCTGGTAAACGGCCTGGAACTCGGCCAGGATCAGGGGGTACTGGGCTTCCAGGAGCTCGATGTCGTGGCGGTGGGCGTCCCGGGGGAAGAAGGGGACGCTGGGGACGTCCGGCAGGAAGAACAGGTGAGGCCGCTGGATGGTGGAGTGGTCGCTCAGTCTCACCTGAGCAACGGGAACAGTCGGCAATGAGCCGGCAGGATGGGCGTGGTCAACTCCCCTAAAATTCACTTCTTTGGATAAAAGCACCTGCTGAAAGGACTACAGCAGTTGAATGTGAACAAGATCCACAGCATTTTACACTCGGCAGATTTACCCCCCGCCAGGCCTACCTGTTCCCGGAGTCCCTTGTGGATGCGTCCCATGCCCACCCAGCCATAACGCTTGGCGTACTCCTGCAGCGCGGCGTAAAGCTTCCTGCCGGACGGCGGCGCCTGGGCCGGGAACAGCGGACGCCCGGGCACCGGCGTGAGGTACTCCCTCCCGTCGGGGTCCTCGTCCTCGCTGGTTTCCGTGGAAATACAGGGGGCCGCCCGCCCGGCGCCGCACCCCTCGGACCCCGACGCCATCTCAGAGCCCCGGGGCCCGCCGCTGCCGCCGCCGCCGCCACCGCCGCCGGCACCGCCACGGGACAGCATCGCGAAGCGCCGGGCGCCGGACTTGTGCTTGCCCCCCGGATGGGCCCGGCCCGGCGGGGGGAGGTCAGAGCCCATGCGGTAACAGTACCACAGGAAGAGGAGCAGCAGGGGCCAGAGGAGGCCGTTCAGCGGAGGGAAGCCCAGCTCGGTGCACAGGGGCAGGGGGAAGGGACTCGCCCACCAGTGCATGCTGTCCAGGGGGACAGGTCAAACACACAGACACACAGGTCAGCAAACAATGAACAAAAGAGTACTGAGTGACCAGGTTCCAAAATGAATCAATTCATGATTGTAAATGATGAAGTGTTCCCGATTTATTACGAATGTTAAGTCCTGTCCTGTAACATTATGTAATATATGTCTCCCTTGTACCCTGTCGACCTCCTCAGTACCGGGCACAGTGTTGCTGACTAAGGTTCCACCTCGCGTTCAGCACTACGGAGATCATAGCATCCAGCGTGTTTTGGTAACCAGGGTCGCGAGGGTGCCTTGGCAGGATCCCCTTCAGGAACAAGTCCATATTGGGGCATAGCTATGTTAAGCGGAAGTTGAAGCAGCTGCAACCAATAGCCAATCAGGAATCAAAGTGTTTGAACAGGGAAGTTAGAAACTGAGGAACAGTAAACATACAGCAATCAAAGAGTACTAGACCAACTGCCTAAAAAGGTAGAACCACGTGAAGAGCCATGCTGGGGGAACATTTTCGATTCCTTTTTAATCCTGTTCAGCTTCTCTCCCGCGAGGACTTCAGGACATTCATTTAGTTTCACATCTAACCATGTCCGGTGTGGTGTTGCGTATCCAACCCCACAACGAAGATACTAAGTCCACTCCCAGACGATGTGTTCTTTATAGTTTATAGTCCTATAGTCATAGTTTATAGTCCTATATACCTGGTCCTCTATGCCTTGTTGTGGACCATACATAAGATCTGCATCTTCGCTCTTCCCTCGGTGCTGGGAGTCTGTTGGTCGACCTTGGCCCCACAGTAGTCAATAGGGGCTCGGGGTCAAAGGTCAAGGTCTGAAGCTGTCAACTGTCATGTTTGATGGACATGGGAGGTGCGACTCTGCATTTAGTGGCCATTCCTATTCCTATAATTTAGGATGCTCTCTTCATGTATGCTGTCCACTATATCTACTATTGTAGTAAAATTAGCAATATTACAATTCTAGTATTAATCATTGTCGTATGAGTGAGATATTACCTTGTGACGTGTTTTCTAAAAATGTCCTAAAAATGTCCTGGATTAGTATTGTCTTCTAGAAAGAAAAACTTTCTTATTTTTGTATAAATATGTGTGTGTGTGTGTGTGTGTGTGTGTGTGTGTGTGTGTGTACACATATGCGCATGAAATGTCGAATGTTTTGAGAGAGAGAGAATGAGAGGAAAAACAAGCGCACGTCGGTGTATGTGTAGCGCATGTACGTGGTTGAAGATCAACAAACGGGCTTCTCATGATGTGGTTCGTCGAACGTTTTAGGGGTTGTTGTTTTTTCAGAAACGTGACAGTGCTGCGAAATAAATACGATCCTAGTTTCCAACGTCGACGACACTCCATTCAACACGCTGTCGCACACCATAGCAGTGCTTCGCCGAGAAGAGACCATCGCAACGCGAACATCGACCATCGCCTGTTCTCTCGACCCTTTGGTTTTTAATGTCCGCATTCCTCAGGCAAAACATTCGGCTGCAACATCCTGGCTCCAAATCTAACAACCCCCCACACACACACACACACACACACACACACACACACACACACACACACACACACACACACACACACACACACACACACACACACGCTGTACCAAACATTGAACATGCGTCTCTCGCCTGGCATGCGTTGCAAACCAGCAAACAAACAGAAAGACGCTGTCGCCGTTGTGATTACCTTGTGAATAGGCGGGACACACACACACACACACACACTTCAAAGTGAGGTTGTGTTTCAGCACTTTCTCGGTGGACAGCTCTCTCTCTCTCTCTCTCTCTCTCTCTCTCTCTCTCTCTCTCTCTCTCTCTCTCTCTCTCTCTCTCTCTCTCTCTCTCTCTCTCTCTCTCTCTCTCCCTCTCTCTCTCTCTGAAACGCGCCTGCTCCTTCACGGTCTCTGGAACGTTGCCAATCCCTGTGCACTGACGCCCTACGACCACCAGGGCGCACCTGGAGATCCGGCAGCAGCAGCAGCAGCAGCAACGCGAATGCCCTCACACTAGAAACCGAATGCGTCAACCCGTACGGCATCCAGCGCCGAGCATCTTGACGTCCGTCATATCTTCTCTGAAGGCCTAAAGCAACAGGATTCCGTCCGAGCGCGAGCCACGGCATTCACCTTGCAGCAATCGAGGTAAGCGTAATCGATCCTTTTCATTTTTGTTTTCTATCGATGGGTATTAAGTTCACATCGGTGGTCATTTGAGGAATGAATACCGACGTCCAGGAAAAAAGGTTGATTTGATTTGGCGTGCAAAAGAAGGCCGGGCTGCGAATTGCTGCTTGTCTTTTGCATAGACTCCGATCGTTTGGACACACACACACACACACACACACACACACGCGCGCGCGCGCA
Source organism: Urophycis tenuis (assembly GCA_036785325.1). Classification (NCBI taxonomy): domain Eukaryota; kingdom Metazoa; phylum Chordata; class Actinopteri; order Gadiformes; family Phycidae; genus Urophycis; species Urophycis tenuis. The sequence continues at coordinate 835,182 of JAXIVH010000036.1, read as the reverse complement.
CACACACGCACACACACGTACGTACACATGCACACTCCACGCTGGCATATTCGTCGAGGAAACGCCTCGAATAAGCGAACAACGACGGACGAGCCAGTAAAGGGAGCAACGGGAGTGAGAGAGATGTACTTCTGTCACATGAAGGCGTGTGGTTGTCAGTGATGCGCCGCTGCTGTCATATCAATGCAGAAATATTGTGGCGAGAAAACCGCCCGAGGGAAATCGCTGCACATTTTAACATATACACACAGAGAGAGTGTTATGTTTACCTCGCTTCTGGGTCCAACCTATTTGATAATCGCGTGTAACAGAACAAATCCAGACAATTCCTAGGCCCTGTAATGCATGAAACACATACTGTAAGACTGTGAGCGTTGTTGAGAGAGAGAGAGAGAGAGAGAGAGAGAGAGAGAGAGAGAGAGAGAGAGAGAGAGAGAGAGAGAGAGAGAGAGAGAGACAGACATCATTATACGCTTTTTGTAGGAAATAGAAACCTGAGTGTATTTCGTCTGCGAAGGCGTATGCTCAGTTCGGTGTAGGGTAAAAGGATGGCAGGCCTTTCTGTATCGTTGCATTGTCTCAACACATTATTAGAAGGCCTACATTATTGCATTGCATTGATTTGGAGCCTATGGCACCATTACACACCATTACATATTTATAAGGACAAATATATATATATATTATTTTGAAGAGGTATATATATGTGTGTGTGTGTGTGTGTGTGTGTGTGTGTGTGTGTGTGTGTGTGTGTGTGTGTGTGTGTGCACGTGTTCCATTGAATGGCAACCCTCAATTGTATGACAATGGCGCTGGAGCTGTAGTCTTATGTAGGGAGACTATGGGGGACCCTGATGCAATGTTGTTTGCATGATGTGTTCCCGGGTGTGATCCTTCAGGTCAGGAGGTTCATCGCCAGCCATGGGGTCCCTACCACCTGCTGCCATGCTGCTGCTACTGCTCCCAACGTTGTGCCATGTCTCAGGTAAGCCGACACCGTGTCCGTGTGTGTTTGTGTGCGTGTACATACGTATGTGTTTGTGACTGTGTGAATGTGCATCACTCTGTGTGTGTGTGTGTGTGTGTGTGTGTGTGTGTCTGTGTGTGTGTGTGTGTGTGTGTGTGTGTGTGTGTGTGTGTGTGTGTGTGTGTGTTTGTGTGCGTGTACATGCGTATGTGTTTGTGACTGTGTGAATGTGCATCACTCTGTGTGTGTGCGTGTGTGTGTGTGTGTGTGTGTGTTGCTGCGTGTTATTCTGTGTGTTGGTGTGCTCGACATGCCTGATGTTTTCTGTGTCCCTGCTGTGCAGGTATGAGCTTCATGACTCCTGAAGGAGACGCCACCCAGAGTCCTGGCTCCTCCGGCCCAGGAGACCTGCTGCACAGCCCACCACGCAGTAAGATATATACTAGTAATACTCATACTACCGATACTGTTACTAACTACTAATACCACACGCAACAGACCTGCTGCACTGCCCACACTTAGTAAGATATCATACTACAAATACTTCTACTATTAATATACCAAAAAGCACACAGATATACCTGTAATTTCCCAGCCTGGGAATCCCTCCACCCCCATGCAGTAAGATATATTTTAATACTACTCATGCTAGATTTAAGATATTTAGATTTCGATACTATTACATTGATACAGTTCTACAGCTCAGCACTACAGTACAGTACTATAGTACTGTACATCTGCAGTACGCTGTACTGTAGTACGTAGAACAAAGATTCTGAGTGACATTACAACAGTACTACATTAAAGCAACACAGAACACCCCTTCAGTACAGGGTACCGATACTTCAGTACTACAGAACCCCATGGCGACAGTACCACTACAGCACTGTCGCCATGGGGTTCTGTAGTACCGATACCTCAGTACTACAGAACCCCATGGCGACAGTACCACTACACCACAGCGCTGCACTGCGTTAACCACCTCGCCGTCGTACCGTTGTGTACCTGAACCTACCTGAACCTACCTGGGCCTGACCTGTTGTGTGTCCCGCAACGCAAACATCCACAGGCACGACCGCCAACCCCACGCAGGCGGTTCCTGGGGCAGGCCACCCACCCGAGACCACCCCCATCTCCCCCGGGGTGCTCACCACCGCTCTGACCTCATCCCCGCCCGCCGCGGTTGAGGAGGAGACCACCACCACCCTGATCACCACCACCACCATCACCACCATGCACGCTCCAGGTAGCCCACATCGAGGCGGCAGTCCAGAGCACTACCGCGGCGCTAGCTTGCAAGCTCGTTTTCTTCGTTTGTTTCTTTGTTTGGGGGCAGCCGCGGCCTACTGTTTAGGGCTTCGGATTTGTAATCGTAGGGTGGCCGGTTCGAACCCCGACCAGTGCGAACGGCTGAAGTGCCCTTGAGCAAGGCAGCTAACCCCTCACTGCTCCCCGAGCGCCGCTGTTGCAGGCAGCTCACTGCATCGGGTTTAAGTGTGTGCTTCACCATCACTGTGTTCTGAGTGTGTCACTAATTCACGATTGGGTTAAATGCAGAAGACCAAATTTCCCTCACAGGATCAAATGAGTAATTCTTCTTCTTCTGTGATTCTTCGCCTCCCCTCACTTTCACCTCAACACGGCATCGAGCACAAACATCTTCTGTGCGTGGACCGAGATCGCAACGTCCTCTACGGTTGAATTGCTGTGTTTGAAGGCATACTGTATTTCCCTTCAGTGGATTAGTTGTGTGAACGTGTTCACGAGCAGAATGGTGTGTTTTGCCACTTTTACACGAATTATACTGAGTCCTGAATAATTCACATTCCCTGCCGACGTTTGTCCCACGCTAATTATGCCGTTTCTCTGGAATACAGTTGCTTCCCCAACCAACGACTTTCTCTTGTACTGTTTTCTTCAACAGCTCTTTGTAATCACAGGCCGGTGCTCATGGGAAATGCGCTTTTTTATGCCAGAAAAAGCTGGCGTTTTTCCAAAGTTTCTCATGGTAAACTGTAAAAAACTGTACACAAAGCGAGGGACATTAACATAGTTGCGTTTTTTTTGTATTTTATTTTAGTTCAAGGCTAAATAAATGTGTTTATTACAGCACTACATTAAAGAGGCCGGGGCTAAACATTCAATTCAGTTGTTGTGTTCCAGTTTTCCTTTAGTGTTTTGTGATATTGCAGGGGCAAGTCTATACATGCAACCCCCCCCCCCGCTCCGCCCATCCACACACACACACACACATGCACATGTCCTGATTCCACCTTCTCCGTCGCTTCTTCTCCTGCTACAGTGCAGTGCAACGCCACCCTGTCAGGAATGGAGGACTCGGTGGAGTCTCCAGACCCAGCCTCCTCGTCCTCCTCATCATCCTCCTCCTCCTCCATGTCGCCCCTGGAGTGCACGTACAGCATCACCGTGTACTCTGGATACGGGGTGGAGATCCAGGTACCTCGCTCAGCCTTCTGTCCCCCGATACAGGTAGAGGACGTGGCCCAACGTTTCCCTGGTTGTTTGTTTTTCCCCAGCGGGAACCGGAGCGGAAGTCGTGGTTTTCCCTTGTAGACCGCGGTGGTTCCCTTGTAGACCACGGTGGTTCCCTTGTAGACCACGGTGGTTCCCTTGTAGACCACGGTGGTTCCCTTGTAGACCACGGTGGTTCCCTTGTAGACCACGGTGGTTCCCTTGTAGACCGCGGCGAGACGCACGTGGTCGAAGCCGTGCGCTCTTATATTAGAGAAGAGCCGAGAGTGACGGTTCCCCCCGTCACTGCGGTCGCCCAACTCACCTGGATACTTAGAGGGATCAACTGCCGTTTTACCTGAAGTTGGTGTTACCTAGGGTTACCCCTGCCTGCTCGTCAGGGACATGGATCTCAAAATTAAAATGAACTCTTCAGCCGCTTTAGATAAAAGTGTTGACTAAATGGTGAATAGAAATAGTATCAGCCCATACGTACTGCATGTCACTGGAATGAAGTAATGATGAATATGTCTACAAAGCTTGTCGAGTGTAATGCATGTCTTTAATCAAACCTGTTGTGGTGTGTCTGTAAATGAGAAGAAGATGACCAATCTCTTTAAGATGTTGACCTTCGTTCGCAAAGTAACTTGCTTTTCACAACATTTTTCACAACAACGTTTTTGTTCTGTCTCCAGGTGAGAAAGGTGAACCTCTCGAAAGAGGAGTCTCTGACCATCCTAGGGTACGGAGGGGTGGGGCCAGAGTTGTTGGCCAATGAGACCCTGATGAGGGAGGGACAGGTGATACGCAGCACAACCAACCAGGTGTACATTCACTATCGCAGTCTCCGTCAGACCAATCACGGCATGTTCAGTCTCCACTATCAAGGTAAATGTGCTTTGTCATTGGCCAGATTCTGCTTGCCTGCTACTCTGTACAATAACACTGTGGGTCAAACAAGGTTAAAGATAATGCGACTATTGTACTGTTTATGGGCTGTAACTTTCTTGTACTAGATTTGGAATAATACACAGTTTTTAGTTTGATATAGTTCAAATTATAAACACTCTCTGTAACTGGTTTGTGTTATGATTGTATTGTCTGCCTTCCACCCTTATTAAGCTTGCTATGTTCCTCTATTTTTTAAATAAGACCACGTAAGATAAGATGTTCTTTATGAATCCCAGATAGGAAATGCAGGTGGATAAGAAATAGAACTGTAATAGGATTTTTTTTTTTTTTAAGAAATGTACAAACATATACTGTAAATACAAATAATGCATACAAAAAATGTTATACTAATGTAGGGGCAGCCGCGGCCTACTGGTTAGGGCTTTGGACTCGTTGCCGGTTCGAACCCCGACCAGTACGAACGGCTGAAGTGCCTGTGAGCAAGGCACCTAACCCCTCACTGCTCCCGAGCGCCGCTGTTGGCAGCTCAGTGCCTCGGGATTAGTGTGCTTCACCTCACTGTGTGCTTCACCTCACTGTGTGCCTCACCATCACTGTGTGCTGAGTGTATTTCCACTAATTCACGATTGGGTTGAATGCAGTGACCAAATTTCCCTCACGGGATCAAAAGAGTAATTCTTCTTCTTCAATTCTTCTTCTTCAGATATATCTCTATACCCAATCTGAGGAGTAGAAATGTAAACGCAGAATGTAGATTACAGTATCCAGAGTTGCGGTTGATTGACCGTAAATGTAACATTGTAAAACATTCACTGGGATTTTAGCTCCCTGAATTCCTTTGAGGCTGTTACTGAAAACCCATTAAGACACAGCTTTTAGGGTCTTTGCGTTGCCCTTGACAACCAAGAACAAACTCATGTTTGTTTTTTCATTTGAGGATCCTTCCAGTGTCTGATTTCACAGAGATTTTGCAACAAAGAAGTGCATAAAGGCATGGGAATGTGTAGTGATTAAAAAAGGCACGTGACGAGCAAGACCTGCTATTCACCTCGCTGTGAGCTGGGAGCGCACACATATACAATATTAACAATATTAACGTTTGTCGTGTAACACAAATTCAATTGTTGTGATGCCGTCAGTTACATTTTAATGTGCTTTGTAACATGTCTTACTAATAAGTGAAATCCTTGTGGAGCATATAACATCCAGTGGGAGAGGGATTGTCTTGGGTTCAGGGCTTAATGGGATTATTGTTCATCAAACACTTTTTTGTCCCCCACAAATAAACCCGGGCAGCTTTTCTGCTGTACTGTCCCTTCCCGGCGTCCCCTGAAGGGGGCGGTGTGACGGTGACGGACATCCACCCTGGCGGTCAGGCCCACTTCCACTGTGACCCCGGCTTCCAGGTCAGGGGTCACGAGACCGCAACGTGTGTGAACGCCACGCAGCCTCACTGGAGCACGCCGGAACCCCAGTGTGTCGGTCAGTGGCTCACATCTGTCTGTCTGTCTGTCTGTCTGTCTGTCTGTCTGTCTGTCTGTCTGTCTGTCTGTCTGTCTATCTATCTATCTATCTATCCATATATCTATATACAGTATACATGTCTATATATCTGTCCATATTTTCATCTATTTATTTATTGACTTCCCATCCCTGGACACATGGTCTTTCTACACATTTTCCTCCATGGCACCTCTAACATGCTAGTGATGCTATCTTTTAGCTAGGTCAGGACAAGGTCACGGGTCACCGCCTCTATTATCTCTTGTCATTTAATGGCGTGATGTCATAGGTCAGGTGATAACCGGAGCCGTGACCTCTCTCCCCCAGCTGTGTCTTGCGGCGGTTGGATTCCGAATGCCACTGTGGGTCGCATACTCTCCCCACCGCCCCCATCCGTCAGCAACCACAGCAACGGCAACAACCTGAGCTGCCATTGGTTGATTGAGGCCCGGGAGGGGCACAAGCTCCACCTCCACTTTGAGAGGGTCGCCCTGGATGAGGACGAGGATAAGTGAGTTGTTGCTGTACTATTGAGATTGCCCTTGTGTGATTGGTTGCTTCAAAATGCAATTGGCTCATTGTTGTGTTGTGTTGTGTTTGTGAAAACCCAAAGTCGGTGTGTTTACTGTAATATGGGAGGTTTTCATCTTGCCCTCTAGCCGTTTCAAGATAATTACAAATGTGATTGGCTTAGATAACACTTTATTAATCCCTGGAGGGAAATTGAAGAAATTCAGACCGTCTATTAGATTATAAAGAATAAGTATTCACATTTGCACATGCTCAGTTACTTGTACTTTTTCTCAAATGTAACGAATGAGCTTCTGAATACAGGAACGATCAGCTACAATATAATACAGATGCATAACATATATACAACTAAACTCTTACGAACATTGATGCATACTTGAACGCTTGAAACCTGAACACCTGTTCAGGACTGAGAAAAGCAGATACTCAATATATATAAAATAAAATTAAAATAAAAAGCTTTGTATTGCTCAATACACATGTATTTTGTACAGATAGCATAGTATAAGATATAAATTCAAATATTCTGAAAACTTTACAATAAAACTCTCTCTCTCCCTCTTTCTCTCTCTCTCTCTCTCTCTCTCTCTCTCTCTCTCTCTCTCTCTCTCTCTCTCTCTCTCTCTCTCTCTCTCTCTCTCTCTCTCTCTCTCTCTCTCTCTCTCTCTCTGACAGGCTTCTGGTGCGTAACGGGAACAGCTCTCTGGCCCCGGTGCTGTTTGACTCCGACCTGGACGACGTGCCCGAGCGGGGGCTGGTGAGCGAGGGCTCCACGCTGTACCTGGAGCTGACCACCGACTCCTCCTCCATCCCCCTGCTCCTCGCCCTGCGCTACGAGGGTGAGCACCTCCCCCTACCGCCGTCTCCCCCCCGGACCCTGTCTCGTGAGAGAAGACACTTTAGATCCAGGGAGGCGCGTTTTATTGGTTACATCTCGACATGAAGCGGGTAGAGAGTGAAGCTGTGGACGTCGGGGCTCAAACTCACTTACCTCTCGGCGTCAGCCTTGCCACTGCACTGTTTCATTCACTAAGCAGTTTAATCCAAAGCGATGTCATTAGGAAGGAGTAAACATGCTCTCCATCTCACTCTTCTCTCTACTCTCTCTCTCCCTCTCTCTCTCTCTCTCTCTCTCTCTCTCTCTCTCTCTCTCTCTCTCTCTCTCTCTCTCTCTCTCTCTCTCTCTCTCTCTCTCTCTCTCTCTCTCTCTCTCTCTCTCTCTCTCTCTCCCTCGCCCCCTAGCCTTCGATGGGGAACACTGCTGGGAGCCCTACATGCCCCACGGTAACTTCAGCAGCTCGGACATCACCTTCCAGCTGGGCACGGTGGTGACGTTCGCCTGCTCCCCGGGCTTCGTCATGGAGCAGGGCTCCGGCTCCATCGAGTGTGTGGACCCCAGCGACCCGCGCTGGAACGAGAGTGAGCCGGTGTGCCGGGGTAAGGCGCCGGTTCACACTGGATATTGGCCTTCACTTTGACCCTTGAGTTTAAATCTTGACTATGAGCAGCTGGATTGAAGAGAAAGGGGTAGTGAGGGAGGAAGGATGAATGAAGGATGGAAGGAAATTAGGAATGAAGGACTCTATAACGTGTGCATTTCACCATCTCTCCCTCTCCCTGGACCTCCCCTTCCCAGCTGTGTGTGGGGGGGACCTGATGGAGCCCTCAGGTACCGTGCTGTCTCCTGATTGGCCACAGAGCTACTCCAAAGGGCAGGACTGCGTGTGGCAGATCCATGGCAACGAGGAGAAGCGCATTGAGCTGGATGTGCAGATGTGAGTGGTTGTGTCCGCAAGAATCTCCACACACACAGTTGGAAACACATAAATACACATATTTTCCTTTTTTTTTATTTTATTTTTAGCCCACATTTCCTACAACCCTTTGTCCACAAAAGGGCTCTTCCATGGAGGTGAATTTCAAAATGCTGCTCTCAACGTATAGTGCTTCTAGGGGGGAAAGGAAAACACATTGTGTAATGTAGCTGGGGAAATCCAATGGTTTCTGGTGGTGACACCATCCAAACTGGACACACACACGAGAAAGCCTGAGCTCAATGTCGGAAAAAAACACAGTTTTCACAGTGCAGACCGACAGTTGTTGGGAAACCATGCCGAATACAGACGTATGGGCGGAAGCCTCTGTAGTGTGGGCATGGGCTGAGCAGTCTGTGGGCATCGGGGCTCGCGCACAGCGAGGTCAATGCAATAGCAGAGACAGCAGAAAACAAGCCTGTGTTTGGATGGTGGTTTGCAAAAGATCAAATCGTATTTGAATCCAAGTTTGATGTAAATTCTACTGGGTTTGTGGGTTTGGCAGGGCTGTTTGGATCTGGGGCACCGTGCTCATGACTTAAACATCAAGTGGCCTGACTTCGAATTCACTTTGTAGCATGGGGTACTGGCAAGCGGCAATCTGGCCTTATTGCCCCCTAATGGAGTGTGTTTATTTATACATATGCTTCGGTGCTGATGGTGTCTGCAAATGTGCTTGTTTTTACTGCATTTCATCCTTTATTTTACAACCTTATGAGCAGCTTACCTGGCTGCTTCAATCAAAAATCCTTTGTTAGGAGGTCCGGCCTGCCCCGTGCACTCTGATGGAGACTCTATATCATTAATATTATGGGAATACTGGGAATACTTTTGATTTTGGTGATTTGTCCAAATTGACAATTTTACGCTAGTTCTTTTTTAACATAGTGCTACATAGAAAAAACGGCAACTATTTGATGAAACGTTGATATTTGTGATGAATAGATGAATATCCCCTGTGTGTATTGTGTACGTATTGTTATAGCTTTTACTTGCCGATATCTTGCCCAAAACAACAAACAGTTTGAAATGGTATTCTCAATTGTCTCTGTGTTATTCCGCGCCCCCGGCCCCCCCCATGAAGTTTGAACATTCGCCACAATGACATGCTGACCATCTTCGATGGGCACGACCTCATGTCCCACACGATTGGCCAGTACCTGGGTTCCAGAGAACGCTTCCAGGTGGTGTCCGGAGGGCCAGAGATCACCATTCAGTTCCAGAGCGATCCGGATGATTCCAGCTTCATCCTCAGCCAGGGATTCCTCATTCATTACCGCGGTACGTTTTGAGCGCAACTGGTGCCGCGTTTGTCTCACTGGTGCAGCGTGATATACGAGGATTCTATGTATTTTTTGGCCAATTTTCTGAATGAGTTGAGTCATTTTACATAACAATGTATCATTATTCAAGTGTGCATGTAAAAACAGTAAGTAGCCACGCCCCCTTCATTATTTGACCAAAAAATGTAATACATTCCAGCACATACTAATGAATACTTGACATAGGTTTGACAACAGGGCGTTAATCTATCTTCTCTCCCATCGATGCAGAGGTGGAGCCGAACGACACCTGCCCTACCCTCCCTCAGATTGAGTTTGGTTGGATAAGCTCCTCCCATTCCTCCCCTGTCCGCGGCAGTGTCTTGACCTATCAGTGCCAGCCAGGGTATGACATCAGCGGCTCTGACATCATCACTTGCCAGTGGGACCTCTCATGGAGCAACAGCCCTCCCACGTGTGTCAAAGGTGAAAGAAAGAGTGGTTACTTTTCGTAGAGAGGCGATTGGTCACGCGTGATTGGCTTCTTATTAATATCAATGTGTTATCAGAGTGCTGCTTCATTCGTGTGTTGTGAAACAAGTTGGGTCATTTTTCCCGAATTGGACCAACGGAGAATGCATACCCTGACCCGATGATTGGTATCGGAAATATTGTGTACTGCAGAACATCGGACGTTCTGTCAAAATGAGATGTATTCTCAAATACATTAAATATACATGATACATTAAATATAAATATAAATACGTAAGTACATAAGTATGTAAGTATCAGGTATGAGATGATTTGAATGTCAAAACGCCACGCTGTAGTAATAACATAGCAAAGTAGTTATAAAGTAGTAACAACACATGTGTTCATCACTGGCCCGCAGTCCAGCAGTGCCCTGACCCCGGGGAGGTGGTGAACGGAGCGCGCTCAGTGCGGCCCGAGGCCGGCTTTGCGGTCGGCACGGTCGTCCGCTTCTCCTGTAACCAGGGTTACCAACTGGAGGGCCCCAGCCAGATCTCCTGTCATGCACGGGACACAGGCACGCCCAAGTGGAGCGACCGCAGCCCAAAGTGTGTCTGTAAGTGTGTCGCCGCACTGGACCCCTTCCAGCCAGGGGAAACACACACACACACACACACACACACACACACAAGTGGGGACGGGGATCATTGGTTAACCGGATGAGTGTCAATTGGTATTCATAGCGTTCGTTAAAAATATGAAACACATGCTCCTTATACTTTCAGATAAATGTTCTTCTTGTTTCACACTACCTTTTTTCGTGTCAGCTCATCAGACAAAAGAACAAAATGTAATTTTACAGTGTTTGCTATTGCATCGCCTAACGGGGCAATCGACATGCGCTTCAGAATACAGAAAAATGTACGAATTCATACGCAATCATCGCTCAACCCACGCTGCAACGTAAGCACTCGGTGGTTCTGCGTGGACCCTCTGCTGAACGCCGCAGAGGATCACAGCAAACATCTCCTCCTTCCCTCTCACAACACACCTGTCCCGTGTGTGTGTGTGTGTGTGCGTGTGTGTCCATGTGTGTGTATGTGTGAGTGCATGCATGTGCGCATGTGCGTGTGCGTGTGTGTGTGTGCGTGTGTGCCTGCGTGTGTGTGTGTGTGTGTGTGTGTGCACACATGTGTGTGAGTGTGTGCCTGCATGTGTGTCCCTGTGTGTGTATGTGTGAGTGCATGCATGTGCGCATGTGCGTGTGCGTGGGTGTGTGCGTGCGTGCGTGCCTGCGTGTGTGTGTGTGTGTGTGTGTGTGTGTGTGTGTGTGTGTGTGTGTGTGTGTGCGTGTGCACGCGTGTGTGTGTCTGTGTCCCCTTAAATCAGTGAAGTACGACCCGTGTCCCAACCCCGGCGTTCCCGACAACGGCTACCAGACGCTGTACAAGCACAGCTACCAGGCGGGGGAGACCCTGCGCTTCTTCTGCTACGAGAACTACGAGCTGGTGGGAGAGGTCATCATCCACTGCATCCCCGGACACCCCTCCCAGTGGAACAGCCCGCCACCCTTCTGTAAAGGTAACACCACGCCGCCGGGCGGGGGGGACGTGACATGACATGACCCCACATGACATGTGGGGTCACTGTAATCGGTATCACGCCACAAAAAGTTAATTAGCGGTTAGCTGATGGTCTGGTAGTCATTGACTCATGGCGTCCGTGTTGCCTAATGGCCTTGCCCTGTGCTAATGCTGTATATTAAGCCAGGCCTTACCTCAATGTAACGACCCCTTGGCCAGCCTTGGAAGTGAATTGAAGTATGATCTCAGACTAAAACTAGTCAAACTTCCGATCATTTTAGTGGCATATCTTCTCATGGTAATATATTCATGCTATAAAAATGGGTATCAGGATGAGTTGTTATCTTCATTCATGGCGATAACTCTAAATATTAGGAACTGGTCCTGAATTATCACCCAGTGCTACGCTGCTACTCCTTTGGTGTCTCATCTCCCAGCTGAGAGTCAAGCTGCTGTTTACTCTCACACTTACTCCGGACACATTTTGTCCCATATGGCTTGCCTTACTTTGCCTGACTTGCTAGCTGCCAAACTGCCACTATAATCCAGCTACATTTTTTTTCCATCTTTCACAACATCAATACTGGAAAACAGTCACCACAACACAGGCTAGAATGTATCTCCAGTCAGTAACACATCGCATTGAGTCACGAGTAATATTATGAAGGATATTCCATGACACTATCTCTCTGATCACATTATGCTGTATTTTACATTGACTCCATGCATTGACTCTGTCTATTTGGAACTGGGCATGTGTGTGTTTGGTGGACATTGGTTGGTTAGGTCCAAATGTTCATGTGCGGGGGTGTGTGTATCATCACACCGTGGTCTCTTAGTGTATAGAGTGTTATTAAGGTATTTTATCGATGACAGCCTCATGAAAGTTTTCCTTTGTCTTTGCATCTACACAGTGGCCTATGAGGAGCTCCTGGATGATCACAAGTTAGAAGGTAATTCTTTCTTGAAAATGTATTGTGTTAAAACTGTAATGACTTATTGGTGCACATTTGGGTCACGCTTAATCAACAATATTGAAGAGAGCCACAAAGCTTAACAACAACTTCATTGATGCTATAAATTGCTTTCGGTTCTGGATTCACATATTTAATTTCTATTGAAAAAGTATGCATATCCATATTGTTGAGAATCCCAGTATCTATGATGAGTTTGAAAATTGTATCTGTGATATAGAGAATAATTATCAGTGTTTTTGGATACTGGACCACTCTACTGTTGACGTCAACATCCAAAGCTAGTATGAAAAAAAAATGTGTCTGTACTTCCCATAAAACGAAAACACTTTTCAATTCAAATCATGCTTTCAAGATGAATGAATGATTACAAATTCATCGTAATTTGTAGAGTAGAGTCAAGGACAAAAAGCTGAGAAAATTAGTTTAATTTCACAATATTTTTTTTAAGTAACAATGTGATTTTAATGTATTATAGGTAAGGAGATATTACATATTATACTGTACATATTTCAAATAAACATAGCAAACGATTTCTGGAATTGAACCACAGGGACCTCCAACCCTGGGAAAATGATACGTTGGTGTTAAATTATAGCTAAGAGATGCTAAGTTTCACTACGTTGACTTGCCCTGTTTGTTTCACCAGTTTCCCAGTCGTTCGAACCTTCTCACCAGATCCTGAGCGAGAACATTGCCCTGGCGATCATCTTGCCCATCATCCTGGTCATCCTTCTGATTGGAGGAATCTACATGTATTACACAAAGTAAGTTACACCTTGCAGGTAAGTAATTGGGTTTTTGCATAACAATATAAAAAATGTTGCTATGTTCAATTTCCTCCGATAATTTCCATTTCAATTTCATTTATTTTCATATTTTAAAGAAACAAATAAATATTAACATTAATATTAATACGATGTATATCTATCCAATTTAGGCATAACAAAAGCATTACAAGTTTACGTTGACTTCTGTTGGTATTTCAGCTCTACATATCAAATCACTATTGAGTTCTTTCAAGGAATTTTATTAAGTAATACAATTAGAGAGCTGTTTGAGGGTTTCGGTTCTTGTTTTTCAGATACTCATTCATTGGCTCATCCAAACGTGGCTCACCATTGTCATTCTGCTCTTCTCAACCAACCAGAATCTACGTGCCTCTTTAACACCGTGCTTGTATGTTCATTTTGTCACACCTCACACCACTCCATGCGTGCTTGCTCTGCAATACTCTCTTACTATAGACCACAGGGTCCCCTTCGCCTCGCTCATTAGGATTTCCACTTCTGTGGATATATATATATATATATATATACATACAGTATGGGCGTGGAGACACCTTGGGCTGTGGTGAAATTTTAATGTTCAGAGTTGTGTTTGACTCCTAGCCAAAAGGTTCAGGGTTCACCTGTAGACAGCCCAGAGCACGAGGTCTAACCTACCATCAGCTCAATAAAGACATGCATCTGATTACATTCACTGTTCATTTGCTTTCGATAAAAGTGCCTGCTAAGTGACTCCATTTTAGTGAATAAATATATGCAGGAAGGAGCAGTAGATGGTGAATTGATTTGAATGTGTTGGTTAAACTCAATCCACTTGGTTTGTGTTGTTTGTTGTTGTTGTTGGTCTCGGTTTTTTTTCACGATACATCCCTCCATCTCATGGTGACCGTGTCAGAGTACAGGAGTCTCCACTTTGTGCTTTGCTGTGAAGACAGATTTCCATTAGGCATTCATAGACATTGTCTGTTGTCCTTTAGCCACGCCTCCACCTGCAATCATTAAACATCACACCCCCAGTGTAATGAAGCTGTCCAACTAAATGACTTTGGTTTGTTCATTCATGTCACTGCTTCAGCACCTCACTTCTCCTACCCATGGGCAATCAATTTCCTCTTAGTTAGTGCACCTTCTTTTAATTTGTTGACATATACCTTAAGAACCGAAACAATCAGTCCTGTTCTCTCTCTCCGCCTCTCTCTCTCTCTCCTGTGTCTTTCTCTCCCGTGTCTCTGTGTCTCTCTCATCCGCAGCATCTGCAGACTGGAATGGAAGCCTCTTTTCTGGAAGACCTTTTCCCATACACACTCTTATAGTCCGATAACAGTGGAGTCAGATTTCAACAACCCTCTCTATGAAGCTGGGGTGAGCCTGTCTGTCTGTCTGTATGTCTGTCTGTCTGTCTGTCTATGAAAGAATTGGGTTTTTCACATCACCCATGCCATTATCACAATAACACATCATTTGACACATCATTTTTCTTTGGTATGAACAATAGCTAGATTTTGCACACACTGGCCCTCATTTATCAAACGAGCGTACGACAGAAAACGGGCGTAAAATGGACGTACGCTCATTTCCACGTTGAGCTTGGCATTTATCAATTTGAACGTGAGCGCAGGCTGCGATGAAATCTCACGTCAGGTCTGAGCTCGCGTACGCAACTTTTTCGAATGCGAACAGTGGCGAGACTGGTATATCCGCAAGAGTCGGACAACTTTTTCTTCACCTTATTCGGAATAAAATAACTTTAACGCAATGCAAACAATAGCCTATAGGTCAAATGTGAAATGTTTTAAGCTGGATCAATTTAACATCAATTTTACATTTAATTAATTATTCAATTAATTATTTACCTCTTCCGTAGCCCGCTGAACATGGAACACACTGTTGACTGCAACAGTGATTTGTTTCCATATAGCGTTTTTTTGCTTGCCCTTAATTAGATTAGATTAGATTCAACTTTATTGTCATTGTGCAGAGTACAAGTACAGGGACAACGAAATGAAGTTGGCGTTCTAACCAGAAGTGCAAATGAGCGATAAAGGTGCGGGTTGAAATGCAGAAATGCAGAATAAGGTGCAGAGTGCAAAATTGAAAAACATGAAAAGAGGCAGTAGTTATTAAAGTGACAGTAAACAGTGCAGGTGGAGGTAGTGATTGTTGAGGTAGTAAACTGTTACTAACAGCAGAAACAGGCTGTAAAAAAAAAAATGTTTAAAAAAATGTAAACAATGTACAGGTAGTGCGAGAAATAGTAATATAATACAAGAAGTGTACAGGTGGTGCAATAGTGCGCTAGTGCAATACAACGGAACGGGTAGGCTACAACAGATGAATGTGGATTGTATGGATATGGGGGTGGGGGGTGCAACGGCAGATGAGAATAAATAATACAATAAATAACATTACTATAAATAATATGAAGTATGACCAGGGGGCTGAGGGGTGGGGGTGCTGGGTGGGCAGGGGTGAGTGTCCTTGGGGGGGGGGGGGGGCGCATCCATAGGGCACATCAACAAGTGACACGAGTGTCTCCATTTCTGTTTCTGAAAAAATCCGCTTCTTCTTTGCCGTTGGATGTTTCTCCATGTCGTAAAAGTTAGGGGCGAGACTTATTTTATAGGGGCGTGTTACGTTAATTACGATCGATCTCAGCCGCCGTATTTATCAACACCAAACTCCTTCGTACGCTGGGATTGGTGTGATACGACACGTTTCGTAAATCTCACGTGGGTCCTATCATAAGATGAATCATGCGTTCAGATTTGCGCTCAATTCTACGTTCGTTTGATAAATGAGGGCCAATATCTATGACAACAAAAGAAATATGCAGAAATGCTATTTTATGGTCAACCAAACGTCATGTTTCTCTAACATTCTTTCTCTTGTCATTCTCTCTAGGATACACGAGAATATGAGGTATCCATTTAATGGGAGAGAGAGAGAGTGGGAGCGAGAGAGAGAGAGAGAGAGAGAGAGACAAAACTCTTAAGGGATTCCAAACCACAAAGATTCAACTCAATCGGAAACGAAGCAACACATCTCAAAGAGGGCCAGGGCCCCTTGTAACACTTCTCCATGCGTTTATTTTGTACGTCCCACTGCGTGACCCCTAAACACAACCCTGTAATGTGATCCCCCCACAGGTTGTGGGGCTCCTCTCTGCCGCCTGGCTTGCTCCATCACTGGGATTGGTGCCTTATGAAAATATGAAAATTGAATAGACGACGAGAAGAGGGAGGAAAAAAAAAAAAAAACCTTTAACGAAAAAATTACCAAAACAATGTGAAAACTTGGCAATACTAGACGTTGGTCGAAGCAAAAACAGGCATGGACAAACGTTGTGGTTGATTTGATTTATTAACAATTCATATTCAATCTAAATATGAATAAAGATGCAGATAGATCCACAGATACATATGACATTATTGCCATGAATCATCAGTATTTCTTATTTGTTCCTCCCCCTGTATCTGTACTGTTTCTGTATCACGAAAATGCACCCAGACACATACATTGAATGTAAATATTAACCTATTATTGAGGCTCATATATATAAATATATAAATATATACACTTATACATGGTGGGGGGTGGGCGGGGTTATTTTCATTATATATCTGTAATGAAAATTTCAGTACCAAAATATAATGTTGAATAATTTAATGTCCCGAGTGTTTCATCTCTTGTTCCCATAGTGTTTACGACATGGATATTTACAAAGCCAGCATTTCATTTTAATCTTTGCTGTTTTTTGGAGTGTATTTTTCACATGACAATGTGGATACCGGTGGCGGCATAATGAGATGAATTTCATTATGCATACACGCAGCATGCACTGATTGTAAATTTCATTGCTTCTACTGAAACGTACCATTATAGTTATTGGACATTGACATTGTTATCAGATTTGATGTTGTATGCACTATGTTGATGGGGTGGGTGGGGCGGGGGGGGAACTACAAACTTGGCTGCTTGCTCTAATACATGATGTATTTATTTACAAATGTTTGAACAGTGAACTTAGTGCCTTTCACTGTGTCATATATGAAGAATTATGGGGACAGCGGCTTTGTAGAGAAAATTCTTCTGTTATCATTAGTAGTATTTATTTGCTTTATAGATACACACTCTTTTAAAGGAGTTCCTTTTGCTGAACTTGAAATAAAGTCTGTTGAATGGTGTTATTACTGTGTTGTGTTCCCTGGTCATAATATGCATTAGTTTTTAAAACAGCTCAACAATGGTATTATTATTATTATTATTATTATTATTATTATTATTATTATTATTATTATTATTATTATTATTATTATTATTATTATTATACTATCTATAAATCAAATACACTTAGGGCGAAAGATAGGCATCGTGAAACAGGATCAAATTGAAAAGTTGCTGGTGAATTCAATGTTATCTCACAACCACTCTTTCAAACCAGCAGGGGGCGATAGTTCAACACTTACCGACTCGGTACGGCACCGCTTGGCACCACGATTCAGAATTTGAACCGGATGAATAACATGCATGTCAGCGGATGTCCCTTATCAAATGACGAGATTGGTGTATCTGAATTATCCACTTGAAACATCCTTTAATTTCAGTTTGGAACTGGTTAAAATATCGATAATCTTTTAGTTATTTCTTGCGATACAAAAACGTGCTTCCAGTTGCGAATATTATTTTATTTTCAAACCCAAACACTCATACTTTGGACATGAATTGCCACATTTTGCCAGAAACACTGCCGTGAATTATTTGTCTTCCTTAAAGGCGCTGGCTAAATATTCACGACTCATCGACGCTTAATTGAATTACTTCATTGGATGTTGGTGTGGTAAGTTCTCCTTTTGATTATTAAGTTAAAAATGAGCATTGCTGACCATATGCTATGTGTGGCAACGTACATTTAATGATCATCGGCAAGCATTGGACAGTAGTATAGTTGGTTTTGCGGACAACTTGGGCAAAATATCTCACATTTAGCTTGAAAACACTCCAATGCCATTTAATGTGTAGTGCAGTGAACACACGTCATGCAAACCGTGGCCAGCCCACCCTGTTGGCCCCATAAGGTGCTCTGCCTTGGGGTCTTTTTGAACTCAGGATCTAGTCCCATGATTAGGAGATAGAGGGTACTTAGAGTTGTTACTTACCACACCCGAAAATGTATGCATAAAGTAATTGATGAAAGTATCGATGTAACATGGCTTCTTACATGATAATTCCTTTATATCGACATCTATGAAATACTCTAGTTAAGATAGATGTAGAGGTATTCATATTAATCAACTGCTAAGATAAATACGTCTCCAGATCCATACCCCTTTGTAACGCTCAACCACAGAACTCGATGTCTATTAGTGCTGTGTTTTGTCAAGGGAAACGGTATTCTATTTCCATTTGTTAATTCTATATCGAACTATTTTTAGAAGTTGAGTTCTCTATAGAGCTAGGGATTGTTTTGTGTGCTTTGAAAGCACTTTAAAGCGTAGCTCTCATGTTGGTTGTGGTACAATTAAAGAGTTTTCAGGCATCAAAAGTGCACCCCAAGCTAAGAGATGCACACTTCTCTCCACTGTCACATTTGCATCTGTTTCAGATTTTCACCTCAGTCCAGTATAGGTTGGGCAGTGTAGCAGAACTGAAGTGATGTCCTAATTGATTAGGTTATTAACATTTAGGTACAGCACCACAGATGACCCTCAAGTCACCTGTGATGCAGTCTCAGCCTCTACCGTTACCTCACACGACATCACTGACAGGCTGACTCTGTGATATACTGGAAGCTATTCTTTGAAAGAGAGGAATACGGATGTGGCTTTATCTTTCTCTGCAGTTGGCCGACTCACTAGTCCCAATGTCTGCGGAGGCTTCCGCTGCGAGAGCGACCGGCCTCGGGGCTACGGCGGGCCCGGTCTCCCAGCCCCCCTGCCTGGACCCAGAGGGTAGCCGCGGGGGCCGGGGGCTAATGGGCAGCAAGTACGTCAAGCTCAACGTCAGTGGCTCGCTCCACTACACCACCATCCAGACGCTGAGCAAGGAGGACAGCCTGCTGAGGAGCATGTGCACCGGGGATGTCGAGGCCATCATAGACCCAGAGGGTGGGTGTACTGTCTGTCCTTTGTTCGTTCAGCTATTTCATCACTGTTGTCTTGTCTCGTCTTTCTATGTCATTGAGGAGCAAGGGGTGTTTGGCATCTAATCTCAATCGTTTCCTTCTTCAGGTTGGGTAGTGTTGGATAGGAGTGGTCGCCACTTTGGACTTGTTCTGAACTTCCTGCGAGATGGCTCAGTGCCGCTTCCTGAGGACGGCAGAGAACTGGAGGAGGTTCTGAAGGAGGCTCAGTATTACAGGGTCCAGGGCCTAGTCCAACACTGCCAGAACGCCATGCAGGTAGTTGGCTGTCACAGATAGTTTGTCATGGATATTTCTTGAGATTGAAGGTTTAAAGTTTACTTTTAGAATTTTCTCTTTTTTCCAGTAGAAAAATATACCTGTCAAGCTATTGCTTTTAATTAATTATCCTGAAATGTTTCACCTGCAAAAGTGATCAAAATTAACTGCTATGTCAAAGCAAGGACGTGTGTTTTAACTTCAGCCCCTCAGCCCCCACTTATTTAGCTATAGGCATTGTTAAGCTGGTCTTAAACAAAGACAGTATGAAGCATTGAATAGAGTTCCTGTGTTTCTCCACCTTAGAAACAGAAGGACATCTATGAAGGCGTCTGTCGTATTCCCATGATCACCTCGGCCAAAGAGGAGCAGAAGATGATCGCTACCTGTAGGAAGGTGAGATGGAGGATGATGACCCACAGTCCATTCAGGGGGGTCTCTCTGTAACCATTGTACTTCCACAAACTGCTTTTCCATTATTCTTTTGGAATTATTTTCCTTTGAACATGCCCACTCTGTCTGCATGTATAACATACTCTATAATGTCTCGTACAAGACTTGGCCTTTCTTGCCTCATGGGCCAGTGTTGATACAATCATTTAAAGCCATGTAAGCATGAAAGCCTTCCTAACTGATGCAAGTCTCCCTGTCACTGGCCCGTGACAGCCGCAGCAGAATGCGTGCCGGCACCATTTTAACGGTTTACCTTGTGCTTTGTCTGCCCCTCCTTCCCAGCCTGTGGTGAAGTTGCAAAACAACAGAGGGAACAACAAGTACTCTTACACCAGGTAAGCTCTACTTCTGAATAATGCCATGCTTCCCTTCCCCATGGTGGCGCAACCAGCTAATGCACCGACGATGTCGGCCTTGCCGTAGTTTCAAGTCCAAGTCCAATTCCGACCTGCAGTCCTATGTTACGTGCCATTCCTGCTCTCTCTCTCAAGATGGTATGCTGTCGGCCATGCCTGTTCATGTCCACAGAGGCACAATTAGCCTGAGAAAAGATAAGGTTGGCTTTGTTGCAAATGGACGGCGAGATCATAATTATTCGCAATCAGAAAGTGTTTTATTGCCAGCTCCTTGGAATTTCTTCTGAAATGTTGTTGCAATGGAAGAAAATTAATCCAAGATCCAAAATCACATGGAATATTAGGGGCGGCAGTCACTAACCACTAGCCACTAACCGTAGGGTCGGCGGTTCGATCCCTGTGATCCCCCTCCTCCCAACTGTCCACATTCAGAACCCCACAAGTGTATCGATTGTAAGTCGTTTTGGACAAAAGCGTCTGCTAAATGCCTCCTTTTACCCTTTAATATTACATAAAGATATTGAGTGTATCTAAAAACATAATAGTAGTTTGTTGTGCTCCGTGACCTAACCCCACTTCGGTTTCCCTGCACACCTGTCGGGGGAAAAAGCAACTCAGACGACAACCTCCTGAAGAACATCGAGCTGTTCGACAAGCTGGGCCTGCGCTTTAACGGACGCGTGCTGTTCGTCAAGGACGTGCTGGGGGACGAGATCTGCTGCTGGTCCTTCTACGGGGAGGGGCGCAAGATCGCGGAGGTCTGCTGCACCTCCATCGTCTACGCCACGGAGAAGAAGCAGACCAAGGTGAGGAAGGGAGCCGCCAAATTAATACCATGACCAGAACCTTGCCCAGGAACACATGGATTAGAGATGGTGCGACTGACCTTTTTTGCTGGACTGCGGGCAAAGCAGTCCAGACCGGGGAGAGCTGGACTCCTTTCCTGTGGCTGTGTTCACACATCACAAGTTTAATGTAAAAGCTTTTGGAAGAATGAATGCCTGCTTGCATTGCATAGAAGGACCCAAATGGAGAACATATTTCAAATATAACACCCCAGGGCCTGGACTCTTTCCTCCTCCCCCTCCCCCAGGTGGAGTTCCCAGAGGCCCGCATCTTTGAGGAGACCCTCAACATCCTCATCTACGAGACAGGCGGCCGGGGGTCCGGCGGCTCAGGGCTGGCCCTCCTGGACCCACGGTGCCCGGGCTCGTCGCCTGGCACCGGCCAATCAGAGGAGGAGGGGGGCGGTGGAGGCGGGGCAGACCGGCGGGTGCGACGCATCCATGTCCGGAGGCACATAATGCACGACGAGAGGAGCGGGGGTCAGCAGACGGTGTACAAGGACTAGAGGTTGGAGGCTGAAGGGGTGGAGTCACTATCGGTACTAGCAATAGCATGGAAGCTTAGCCATTGCAGAAATGTCTTAAAGGCCACACAATGTTGTGTGCGTGCATGCGTGTGGTTGTGTTTGTGTGTGTGTGTGTGTGTTGGGAGGAATATCTTTGTTTACAAGGAAAAAAACTTATTAGGGTGGCACAAAATCTTAAAATAAGTACGTCATGGCTGAGGCTGAGAACGGCAGGATGACCTGAATATTTCTCAGATGGCAGAGGCTGGCTTGTATCCATGGCGACAGCTTAACTCCTTTGCGGTTTTGGGTGGCTTTGTTTTTGTTTTGTTTTCACTGCTGCGCTGTGACCGTCCACATGGGACTGTGAACTATATGCACTGAGAGCTACTCTGCTCAGCACATTTAACGCAAACTCCTCTGGTCGCGTGTGATGATGATGATGAAAGAGAGGTAACATGGAGTCTGGAAATAATATGTGGTTGCCATTTTCCTTTTCTCAGTGTGAGGGTCTAATATGATTGTTCAGTGGGGTACGTTTTCCTTTGTTTAAAAAGATAACTTATTGACATTGTTTTCATTTGTGTGTTTTCTAATTTAAAAACGTAATTTATTGTCCTTTCCATTTCTGTTGTTGTATGCAGGGTGTGGATTTTTTTTTGTGTTTCAAATTAAGTTTATTTAATGGATTGTGTACAATGCACTCCTTTTCATTTTGAGTTTCATCTCACGGATGTTGTACTTGAACCAAACATTTCAGCCGATACTATGAATGCCATGCAAGCCATGATGGAATGACATCCCAATACCCAACAAGTAAATCCTGAAATCTGACCTGCATTGAGCATCTGTTACAATTTTGTATTTCCTCTTAATGGAGATTCAAGTCATTATGGCAGTCTCATGGTTTAATGCATTCTTTTTAAGTAATACTATCGGAATATGTGCAAAAATGCACAGAACTTCCGTCCAGAAAGTTGTACATTGCAATGTTCTCAATAAATAAATTGTTAAACCTGATATTATGTTCTTTTATTTTTATGACAAGAATTGTGCATTTACATTTACATTGAGGGCATTTAGCAGACACTCCTGTCCAAAGTGACTTACATTTGTCAGAAGAAACTTCATTGCTGTTAATACAGTGAGCAAGTCACAGAACAAGTTTCAAGCATTCCAATTGCTAGGTTAACCATTACAAGAGCTAGTATACAAGTATACAGTTGTACATGTGTATAATAATGCATGAAAGCATATGATGGGTATGACTAGTGAATATTATACAATATACTAATATTGTGTGTCTGTGGTACATTTTTGACATACATTTGAATTACATACATTACATTTCTTAACTAGAAATCCTCATGCATGAATGGGATTTCTTTATTTTTTGCTAAAGAAATGTTAATTGCAAGGATACAATGGGAACACAAATAATATGTACATTATACCTTCTAAACGAAGTACAAACGTGTTTAGTCTTTATTATGAGACATTTTGGCTCAAATCTGATCACATGGTTCCAGTGAAGTGCGTCACTTCCTTACCATTTGCAGTTCCCGCCAAACTGACCGGAAGCCAATCCGTCATCGTCGTTATGCGATAAAATGGATTTTGAAAAAGAAGATCAGATTCGGACATTCGTGCGAAATCAACTAAATGATGCGCCCGATTTTAGGTAAGCTTCACAATTGTTCAGTTTTTGGATGTATTGCTGTCAGAAATCACAATGGCTCGAGGGAGCCGGTTTACGTTTGCTCCATTCGGATACGATAAGCGTAAATTGATGTCTGCTCGAAATGAGTTGCAGATTAAATTGATCAGTAAAATACTTTGAATTCGCTGACAATGCCGCTAGAAATAAATTCAGCGTCAACGTGTTTTACCTCGACCATCTGTTGAATATGGAAGAAAGTATACAATGCATGAGAACAATTTATTATTATATATAGTACTTGTCAGTCTTGAATTGTAATTGAATGCTTCCCGTCGTTTTTAATGGCTCTTAAATAAATATAGCCCAGTTGCATTTCATTTTAAATCAATTTCAATCATTGTTTTAATTCTATGGGAAACTGTTGACATTGTACCATGTGCAATGTGATTTCTGGTTTTCAGTGCACTGACTCTGGGCCTTTTAAAGAGGCAGTACATGTCACATGTGGGCTGCGACTCCTTAAGTCCCGAAGCAAAAACTTGCATCAAGAGAGTGGTTGAGGAAGAGCTGCTTAATATGCAGGTAAAGTAATGTAAAGTTATAGGGCATAGCGTACAAGGGAAGGTCCTTTTCACAATTGTATGCCAAGTATAACACACATTTCATTTGCAACATTGCTGATTATAATGGATCTACATAAACGGTGTTAAAGCATTACCCCCCCTATACATACATGAGTACAGCGTCTAGTCACCAGCGATATGCTAATGAGTCCCAGAACGTCCACTCCCTCTTTTAGGTGAAGGAAGTAGGCACTTTGCTACTACTGTTGACAGAACAGTAGGCTACTTCCATGAGCAGGCACCATGCCTAAAAGCTGCTGTGTTGTATTTTGCAATGCTAACAACAACAAAATAAGGATTTGCGATTTAGTATGTTGCCTCAAAAAGAAAGGGAAGGGAAAAGAAGGGGTTTGTGGCTCCAGGCAATCAGAAGAGAGAATCCCGATGGGAGGCTGTGGGACCCGGCGTCTGAATTTGTTTACGTCTGCGGCAAACACTTCGTTACAGATTAGTAGCTAAAGTCAGTCAGTCATGCTAGCTAAAATCAGTTGATGTCCGATGTTGAAGATGTCTAATCTAATAATGAAGGAATGAATGAAACTTTGCGAACTACTAGGAGCTGTGATCACATGTCATAGTTCAGCTCCTAGTTAGCCTGCAACACCTAGCACTCGTGCTATCATGGTTGCACTCTGCATGTTAAATGCGCTATAAAAGTGACTTGACTTGAATGAAAATAGATTGTTTTGGTGCCCTCATCTTCATTCATGATTCATTCATTCATACATTAATTGCTTAGGTAGTTCCATATGTCCCCGTAGTCCACCTCTGGCCACTCGTTTGGGTTGTTCGCCCAGAGACCAGATTCCAGCGTGAAGGGACATCCGACATTGCCGATTAATTTAAGTTTTTCTAAATAGTGACACCGGTCAGGACATGGAAGAGAGTTGGTATAACTGGTCTGCTGGCTGACCATAGCATTAGATCGGTATAAATAGCTATATATAATACTTGGGTGAAGTTCAGAAATGTAATGCACTGAAATTCTCATAGACCCCCATTCAAATATTTCCGGGTAGTTTCACCTAAAAATGCTCGGATGTGTCCAAAAAGCGGGAAGTACCCGGATTGTTGTATTCATGTATATGAGGCGGGAAGCTGCTTACTATTTCAGGCTCTTGCTAAAAAAACAAAAAACACTTTAAACATACTTATGAATATTCTTTTTCTGCCAAGTCTGTCTCCCAAGATGCCTCTAAATTCTACACACAGTACCTTTTAAGACCAATAATATTGGCTATCAAGATTTTGTTGAAAGCTGAAGAAGGTTATGAACAAATTAACCTGGTAGGGTACTCACAACTGACGTGTATGCATTGTCATTTTACTTGTGAATTTCCCAGATCAGTGGCACAGAGGTCGGTGAGTCAGAGAATAGCGCCGTACCCTCCAGCAACAAGAGGAAGCGGGTAGAGGATGACAGTTCTGGAAGATCAGTGGATGAAGATGAATCGAGTGCAAAGAAAATTCGCCGTCGGTCCTCTTCTTCAGGTGGGTCAGCGCCATTCAAACGTATGGACAGAATGAAATACTGTCAAGTCAACTCATGCAAAACTCACTCTTAAAACCTTTCTGAAACAGGAAGCGCTGAAAAGGGCAAAGGGGTGAAATTGAATGGAAAGTCCTTGGAAACGGGATGTGATGGCAGTGAAGAGGAAGAGGGTGGCGACCGAAATGGAGTGGATCGCGATGGCGCAGGAGACCGGATGGACGACTCTGACGAACCGCGCGGCCGGGGAGGCCCTGTGGGCGACGCGCCGGCGGTCAAACGGAAGGTCGGCAGGGGAGAAAGAAAGCCGAGAGATCGGAAGCGGCCAGCCACAGCCTCCAGCGATGACGAAGAGGAGTCATCGTCGTCACTGAGCGGTGGAAAAAGTGAAGGGGAGGACGAAGACCCCAAGAAGACAGACGCCCAGAAAGGCGGCAAGGGGGGGCGGAAACCCCAACGCGGGAAGCTGCGGGCCGAAGCCTCAGCCGAGGAAGAACAGGAGTCATCGTCACAGAGCGACGAAGACGAAGGTGAAGAGGACGACGAAGACGCCCAGGAGAAGGAAGCTCCTGGCAACAAGTTGGATGGTAAACAAAAGGGTGTCGCGGCTGGAAAAGCAACAAGAAATGGGAAGCGGCAAGCCGAAGAAGCGGACGGTAAACGGAAGGTCGGCGGAAGGGGAAGAAAACCAGGAAGTGGGAAGCGGCAAGCCGAAGAAGCAAAGACAGAGTCTTCATCGTCACAGAGCGGGGCAGAAAGCGAAGCGGAGGACAAACGCACGGGGCGGAAAGCGCCCGGTGCCCAGGCGGACGGTAAACGGAAGGTCGGCGCGAGGGGAAGAAAACCAATAAGTGGTAAGCGGCACGCCAAAGACTCCAGCGACGACGGCGAGCGGCCGTCCTCTCCGCAAAGCGACGGAGATGGGGAGGAGGACAAACGCCCCGAGACGGAGCAAAGCCCCGCGCAGGACGGCGGAAACTCTGACGACGCTGACCGTGACGAGGGTGATCCATGGGCACTGCTGTTGTTGCCAGTAACACAATTCTGCAATGCATTCTTACCAGTGGCATTCAAACCCCTAACTGTGGCGGTGCGAATGCCATGCTCCACCAGTTGAGACATCAACCATTATTTTTTCTTTCCCTCCCCCCCCCCCCCCCCCGCTAACGACTATGCAGAGGGAGAGGTGCCAACGACGAAGGCAGAGGAAGACGCCAAGGACTCTGATTCTTCATCATCTTCACTGCCCTCTCTTGAAGATGACAAAGATGGCAGGGCAGACGGCACAGCAGCCAAGAAGTTGACCAAACAAAAGGGGGACAGGAAACGGAAAGAAGATGATTCTAATAAAGAAAAGGTGAGGGACAAAGACGATGTCCTAGAATGCTCACAAGATGTCCTACATGTCCTAGAATGCTAGCATTTGAAATGCTTGAAACTTGTTCTGGTGACTTTTTACTGTATTGGCTGCAATGAAATGTTTCACCTTCTTATGACAAATGTACTCTTTGGAAGTTGCTTTGGATAAAAGCATCTGCTAATGCCCTATATGTAAAATGAATCAACCACAGCTTGATGAAGAACATGTAAAGCTAGAAGTTTATCTAAGTTAATTTAAATAGATTTAGGTTTTCTTGACATTTTGCCACAAAGGTGACTGAAACTGGATGAATGCTAAATTTCTTCCAGTTTCAATATTGGTTATAATGACACCATTTCTAAAACATTCCTACACTGCTTTACCACTTTAAAAAATGTCGAGTCACAGTGCATGAAGTAAACGTTTGAGTAATGGCCCCACTACAAAGATGGAAGAACGATTTTGTTGACCCCTGATCGTGGAAGTGCACCTGTCTTCCCTCTGCTTCTTCAGCAGGAGGAAAACAAAGTGCTGAAGCTCAAGCGTTACATCGCCCTCTGTGGTACGAGGCTGAACTACAAAAAGCTGTTTGAGGGCTGTTCCTCGGTTCGCTCCAAGGTGGCTGTTCTGAAGAAGGAGCTGGAGGATCTGGGCGTAAAAGGTCGGCAGACAAAGCGCTTTGAATGTTTTCCGTCAATTGCCGCTTCCTTTGACCTTGACGTGTTTGTGTTTATTTTTTCGCATGACTATTATTTTGAGCTATACGCTCAAAGGGTTTTTTTTTTTTATTCATATTGGCTATGAATTGCCTATCGCAACATTAGTTCAGCAGGTTTCTGAATAATTTTAATGTAGGTTTGAGATTAATACTTTTAACCTACTGTGTTATCATTGTGTTGATTGGTATTATTTATTTTATTTTATGTATTATGCATACAAAATGTGTAACAATGGGAATAGATCAGTTAATTTGATATTAATACTAAATAGTTCTGGAAGATCTTTAATAAATATTAAATATATCTGTTTATTGTTTTCTGGGGGGGGTTGTGTGCAGGCCAGGCGTCTGTTGAAAAGTGTAAGAAGGCTCGACGGAAGAGGGAGGAAGCCCAAGAGCTGGCTGAGCTTGATTCCAGCAACATTATAACCACACAAGGTAACTACTAGTCTACTCGCATTATAGCTACACGAGGTACCTCCTGTTATAACTACCGAAGGTAACTTCACGTGCTGCCCTCATCAAGGCAAGTTTATCTGTATAGCAACCAGTAGATGTAGCATGCTACAGAACACAAAGCGGGACAGTCAGAGTGCATCACATGGGCAAGAATCATGTCTTAAAGGCATTTAAAGTATTTGAAGTATTATAAAGTATCTGAACAGTTGAGGCCTCACATGACCTCAACCCACACATTGAGGAAGCCATGGTATGGCCGTATATAACATATTCACCTAGCCGCCATATAGGTTAGTTGGATGGGGAAACCTTCCAGAATCGTTGGAAACCATGAAATTTCAATGCTTTGTTTTGTGTTCTACATGCCGTTTAGAATGTATTTTCAATGGGGTTCAGAAGGTTTTTACCCATCCTGATAATGAAATATGGCCACTAGGCAAAGGTCTGTCGAGGCCAATTGCATATTCGTCAACGTTTATGCTAATGAAGCATAACTAAAAACTAGAAAAACCAGGCCCGATGATGTCTCCCCCCGCCCCCATCCCATCCAGGGCGTCCGAAGCGGAGAGGAGCGTCGGCCTGGCAGGAGCCCCCGACTTCCCCTGCGACCGGGTACAAGCGGACATTGAACTCCGACAGCGAGGATGGCAGCAGGACCGACGGAGGACCTAAAGGAGGCAGACACTGGGGGAACCTGCAGGGCATCATCAGTGACGACGGAGACAGTGACTGATGAGAGCTGAGGTCCTTGTGGAGTATTTTAGGATATGGATATATATCTTATTTTATGGAGTTTGTTAAATTAGATTTGTTACTAAATAAAAATGTGGTTCAATGTGGTATTTGTTATGTATATTTCTGTTTATAATGGTATTTTTTTCTTCTCCATTTATTAATGTCTCTGTATGACATATGTTGTTATTAACTGTGGGTTTCATTAAATATATATCTTTTTAAACATAAAAAGACTTCCGTTTTATGGATAGAAGAAGGCGGAACAAATGTTAAGAGATGGTGTGCCTACACGTAACGTTTATTAGACGGACTGGTACGCCGGTTGTATGGTTGTACCTACCTCTGTTATTTACTCCTACTGCCCTCTGTCAAAAGTAAGGTCAGTTTTCCCTTGTCGTTTACATCGCCATGCATTTAATTTAGTTGTTTAAATGTCCAATCGAGTCGTCCATTCAAATCACCAACTCCAACGTAACGACATTCCTCCCTACCACAAATCCGGCTTTATGTCGGACCTTTATTGTGTTGCATACCCCATAGAAAGCAGCGCAATATACCATATAAGCTACCACAAACCAAAATGCAAGCTAAAACATTTGTTCTTTAAGAACCTTGCTACTGTATAGTCATAAATATTGCAATTTATTTAAAATAATTTTAGATGGAGGGGGACACGGCAGATGAGGATCTCACTGAATTCAAAGACCGGCGCTTGGGCGTTTTGGGCATCGCTCAGATAACCGCTGGCACTGGCCTCGCTGTCTACGCGATGTGGGTGGGAATCCTTCAACCAGGCTTCCGAAGGGTGCCGTTGAGGTTACAGGTAGGTTATGCAACAAGTTAATTCCTGAAATCGAGTTTGATGTTGAACCAGGCCTGTGTATTTCTGCTTGCTTTTATGTTTGTTTTTTCTTAAAGGCATTGTTTCTGAACACTAACTAACTATGTGACATGCGGAATGTTATGTAATTTTTAATTGGTGTAATTAATCGTAAAGTAGTACACCAGTCAAAACTGGTAAATAGTTGTAGCCAGTTCATTATAACCTCCAGGTTCCATACCTCCCTGCCAGCAAGACACAAGTGCGTAACGTGATGACGTTACTCAGAGGTCGACAGGGTATGCTTGTGGATTTGGGCTCTGGCGATGGACGCATCGTAAGTCAACCTTACACAACGAATTACAATGTACCTGAAAACTTAACAATCGAGTTGCCACATTAGAAAGGAGTTCATCCTCAGTTCAGTAAAACCAACATTGGTGTTGGCATTTGTTTTTGCACTACTAGGTGCTGGAAGCCCATCGTCAGGGCTTCAGTCCCACCATTGGCTACGAGCTCAACCCCTGGCTTGTCCAGCTGTCCCGGTTCCACGCTTGGAGAGCAGGTCATCACGAGGACGTATCCTATCGGCGGGAGGATCTCTGGAAGGCATGTAGGGAGTGGGGTTCCATCAGTGAAGGGGGGCTCAGCAGTGTTATATCCCGATGCTTCCCCTGTCATTTGGCCTCATGTAGTTGAACTGACACACCTGAGATATGTAAAGGTTTTAATAAGGTCTCATTCTGTACTTTCTTGTGTCTTATTAAAGGTTGACTTGACGAAGTGCAAGAATGTCACCGTGTTTTTGGCGCCTAGCGTGGTGAGTTGTGAATTGTGTCATGAGTTTTATTGTCGGATTGAAAAAATATATGAAACCGCACACCTCCAGTAACTGTCTTATTAAAGGCATAGTACATAGCGACCTATGCAGATGACCTAAAGGGTCGTTATGTCAGTTTCATATCCGTTATCTTGCTAAAGTTGTTTGTCTCTGCTAGCTGCCGCTGCTACAAGAGAAACTGCAGAACGAGCTGCCGGATGATGCGTTAGTAGTGGCCGGTCGCTTCCCCTTCACCGAGTGGACAGCCTGTCACGAGGAGGGCCAGGGCGTGGACAGAGCCTGGTCTTACACCATGCAGGCCCAGAGACAAAATGCATGCAAGGCCAAGGAAATATGTATTGATCCGGCCATTGAAGTAGTAGCAGGAGTGTGAAAGGAGCTGCTGTGTCACAGGCCTCTGCAACTGACGTGGTTTTTGGTAAAACCACCAGAAGTTTGTTGTTTGTTATTATTGTATTTGTATTCTTACCGAAAAATGGTATAAAGGACTCAGGAATGTATTGACACTAACATTTATCATGGATACTTTTATCATGCACACAAACGGTATTGTTGTTGTTGTTGTTGTTGTTGTTAAATCTTTTTTTTTAATCATTGATCAAGGAAATGTATGCTCAATAAGGTGAATAAGTTAACTGGTGCACACTACAAGTGTTTAATGTTATTTATTGTTTATGAAGAATTTGTATTACTACAAACACAGCCAATACACAGCTAGACAATTCTGTGTAGAAGCAACGGAGAAGGAGACAACCCCAGTGCTACTTTTTAGCATAATCTGACTTTATTCATCTTCTTATTATATTATGTGACTTCACTACATACACCCTTCAAAATGTTGGGGTGGGGGGCATTATGCAATGCTGACCATGGATGGTCAAAAGATCTTTGTTCATTGACTTGATAATTGATAATAAATCCTGAAAAAAATCCGGTGTGCTGATCAAATGAGAACAAAACACATCTTTGTTGCTGTTCGACAAATACTTAAACCTTCTAAAGGACCATA
Source organism: Urophycis tenuis (assembly GCA_036785325.1). Taxonomy (NCBI): domain Eukaryota; kingdom Metazoa; phylum Chordata; class Actinopteri; order Gadiformes; family Phycidae; genus Urophycis; species Urophycis tenuis. The sequence goes on along the minus strand of JAXIVH010000036.1, from coordinate 803,634 downwards.
CAGGTCTGAGTCACAAAACCAGCCTTCTTGGTCATAACAGCTATTCTAGTAAATTCACGAAAATATGTGTTACCACAAACACAATTTGACAGAATGACTTGTACTGATTCTGCCAAAGAGCATTAGAGTAGGTGCACTTTCCGACAATCCACTTTGGTCTTTTTGAATCAATTGTATGTTGTCTGATACACAGATCGATTTTGTCCTTCAAACCAAACTGTGTTCTGATGTTTTATCCCAAAAGGATTTACGACAGTAGTGTCACTAGAACATGCTCTATGATGATTTTAGTGTATTTGGGATATTTGGTCCACCCCATATATGGTAAAAAATGTAATTCTTCCAGTAGAAATCATTTACTTTAGATGGCCATGCCCATCCAACATTATTAGACCTACATATATTATTAAATTTAATTTCATTTCATTCATTTCAATATTTCATTTCATTTCATTATATTCTGTTTCATTTCATTTCATTTCATTTCATTATATTCTGTACACTGTTTCTTTAAAAATCTTGCACTAAAATTAGTTTAGATTATATTTAGTTTACATTTTTAGTTTATATTTAGTTTATATTTTATATTTATATTTTTAATATATATATATATATTATTTTTTATATACATACATACACTTTTTATTTCTAATTACATTCATTCTGTGTATTCTAATGCTGCTGCTACGTTGCAATTTCCCATCTTGGGATTAATAAAGTATTTCTATTCTATTCTAAAACTTTCCGATTGGGTGGGCAGATTCCCCACCCACAGCTATGCGTCTCTCTGCCAGTGTTGTCCATTAATGGCCTGGAGACATATAAGCATACTGTGTGGGTTGATTTGCAAACACTAACAACTGTTTGAAATTTAATTTTGAGATGTTTTAAAATGCCGTTTTAGAATGAAGAGTGTATATCATTAAAACAATTAGCCTAAATAGGACATAATAGGTCAATTGTTAATCATTGTAATAGTTGTTATTAATTATTGATACTCTGTGTAATATAATTAGCTGTAAAAAATCAAATAGTTGTATTGCAATATCAACATTCAAATGCAAGGATATAAAATGAATACAATGAAAAATATACAACATAATTAAAAAAATAAAATAATGAACGCTACAAATAGTGGTAATAGTAGCCGCCTAATAGTATGTAGTTATAGGTTTAAATGAACCATAATGTGTATCTGTTAAAATCCTGAGCAGCAAGACCTTTTTAACATTCCAATGCACGTGTGTGCGTGTTTGTGTGTACGTCACTCCCTGGTTCCCCTGGGTGATTTCTGCCGTAAAAAAACACGTTTCGTCGTAAAGCATGAACCCACAGCGCTAGCTTAAGCTACAGAAACAGAGCCGCCCCGACCAGCAAAAAAAGGCGAAAACAGGAACAAGTGATTATTATATTGTTTATGTAGTGTCATCGCTGCATATGCCTTTTTTATTTTTACCCTAGGATTTTTTCATGTTCAACGTGAAGACGTAGTTTGCGTAAACAAAGAGTCGCATACGCATATTTTCAGAATTTGACAGCAGCTAAGGCAATGCTTCCATCGTTAAAGACTAGACGAGCTAGCGTCGTGTGCTAACCTCGGCTAGCCCTCCTATAACCGATCAGAACGTTCATGCTAGATCAATATTGATCCAAAGCGATACTGAAACCTCGCCAATGTTGTTTCCTTATCGCTCATCTATTTTGACTACTTTAACTAGGCAGACGCATACAAATTAGTTAGCATATCGATATGACCGACATGCCTTCAATCTGAGACAAACTGCTGGGTTATTTTTAATCATTGGCAAGCGTGAGTAAATGTAATGTAATGTTATGTCGTGTCGTGGTTGTGACTGAAGGGAACACCGATAGCATCACCAAGCTAACTGCGTGCAGGCGAGCAGACCATGAACCCCAGTTGGCCAACACCTTAGCTGGCTAATTAAGTAGCTAAGTAAGTAGCACATATCTGCTACTCTGTTCATTGCATACAAACTTGGAGGAGTACGTGCTGAAATGGTGAGTATGAGTATGTGTGTTCTTCAGCTGCAAATGTCATGGTGGATCAGTCTGAACCCCTTGCTATTGCAGACTACCATTTGCATACATATCAGGCATATAAAACCACAATGACTGTTGATTTGAGGTGCAACTAACGGTTTGTGATGTCAGGCGTTTTTTTTTTCTGAGATGCTGCATGTCTTTTGTACATCTCTTCATTGAAGACGCCCGTTTAACAAAGCCGAATTTTTGTGTTGAGTAATACTAAGCTGCTGCAAGTTGTGGCTTATTTGAGGAATTTAGAGCCGTCCGCAAATGGCGCTGCACTATCTGATTTGCAGGACTTTCCAAAATTGGTGAAATTTCAAATGAGTGCAATCAGGTATCTGTTTTTGTTTTGTAATCAGGCAAACAAATTTATTGTGTGCAAGTGGGTTAGAGCAGTGGACAGATGACTTGATACACTAAATTCAGTGAGTCTAGTTTCTTCCAACAATGACTGGCGTTGTCTATCAAATTGTGCACCACTTTGGTAACAGCACACATACCTAGAGGCATTTCTTCTTTGTTTAGTTCAGGACAGCATTTCACTCAGTAACCCGGCGAGACGTGATCCTTAAAAATTATTTAAAATTATGATGTGTAACGTTAAAATCCTTCCACGGTCCTTGTTCACCACTGACCAAAGTAAATCCGCAAAGAACACACCTCTGGGTGAGTCGTCTGGGTGGAAGAGTACTATTGTTTGAAACCTCATCATTGCATAAAGGTGATGCCTGCAGTGAAAAGCTGTCATGGTTCATATCTACGATGATGCATGCCTGTTAAATGTGTTTCTTAAGTGGTAGATGGCAGACTCTCACTTGTTTTCCTCCTAATGTCCCCAGGCGTCAGAAGAGGCTTCTCTGCGTGCGCTGGAGAGCCTCATGACGGAGTTCTTCCACAGCTGCACGACCAATGAGCGGAAGAGAGAGATCGGTAAGTGCAACACCACTGAAGTTGTGAACCACACTGGCAGCCTCGCTTCAAGGTGCTCATGTTAGGATGATTGCCATCCCCCCTACACACACACACACACACACACACACCCAAGCCCGGGGCTACTGTTGAATTGCTAATCATCAGGTTATCACACGTGTGCTGTGGTTTGTGTGTCGAGGCAGGCGTTGTCTGTTTCTTGGGTGCAGGATAGACGAACAGGGATATGGTTTGACTACCAGCTGAAAAAAACATTTTGGGGGTTTTCTGGGTTTGAACAAACACCTTTTTTTTCCGTTTCCTGTTTGTTTTGACCAATCACGTTGCTGGTGATGGGGCTCTGTGAGTGCGTTATTCGCAAACACGAACTCTGCCAGCGGTGGTAAGCTGTAAAAAATGACTCTGTAAATGTTTGAATTCAACGGCGTAACAATACTTTATAACAGTGTAAACTGGCCACTGAAGAAATACACATATTAAATCCCGCTCTGAAACTTCCACTTGCACAAATTAGGTTTCTTTGGTTGAACATTTCAATGATGAAATGGGAAACGGCGCTTAACTTGTCGATTTTGGGCTCTGTGCCGTCTCCCCGTAGATGTTCTGCTATAGCATGGTAGGGCTCCTGGATCTGAGATCCCTAACCGACATGTATCTACAATAATATAATACCATTATTGAATGTCATTGGTGTATTGTGCTTGCCCTCTAGCATACAATCTATCAGTAATCCATCTGAGAAGTGCTTACGTCATGAGTCGCCAGGGCTGGTTACAGGATATTGTTCCGTTGGGACATTCCATCTTAATTTAAAAAATGGCAAAACCAAACCCTTACTTGTTGATTCCTACAGCTACTCTGTAGATATGTGTTTTATAATTGCTCCGGTTATTTATTTAAAGTCCTCTGCATACTATGCACATCATCATGTCTCACTGATTCCCAGAATGCTATTTTATGAATACATTCCATTGTTACTACAGCCCTTTTTGACTTCACATCCGTTTCTTCTATATTATCGGTGGTGTTAATGTGGCGCTGTCTACTTCCTGTTCCCTGCAGAAGAACTGCTGAATAACTTTGCACAGCAGACGGGAGCGTGGCGTCACTGTTTGTTCTTCCTGTCCAATACTCGGAATGAGTTTGTTATGATGTACAGCCTTACAGTGTTTGAGGTGAGTACTCATCATTGTGTTTTCAAAGTATTTTTTGGCGCCTGTGCTTATAATTGGGATCACCTCCATAGTCAGATGATGTGTTGATTCAGGAGGTCTAAGGGCTATAGCTGTTGTCGTTGCATCACATCACAGCAGGACAACTGATTTTAACAGCGATTACTCATGGACGACAATGCTTATTACTCGGCCGCCATAGTTTTCACACGTTCACATGGAAGCCACTTCACACAGGGCTCACTATTAAAAAAAATATATATAGTTTCTTGTCCCACAAACATTTTGATTTGGTGACACCCTAACAAATTTGGTGGCACCCCGTTTTTTCGATGCTTCTTTGCAGTATTTGCATGAACCATCCAGCTGTGTACATTCATTTGAAAAGATTAACTTGCTTGAAATGAATAGGAAAAGGTTTTTATTGCATCCTCACAAACCATTATTTGTGCTCCTCCTTCTATATAAAATATGTCTACTACTACCACCACTACTACTACTACTACTGCTACTACTACTACTACTACTACTACTACTGCTAATAATAATAATAACAGGCTGATAATGCTCCAATGTCCAACTATTTATGTTGTGTTTTTCTGGTGATTTGTCATCCAGAATTTGCATGCCCTTATCTTGAATAGCGCTGTGTTGCAAATTAATTTCAACTTTGGCACACGGGGTGCAAACCACCCCTTTTCGTCACACTGGAACTGAGGTGGAATCCGAAAAATCTCATGAGTTTTCAATGAGGGCACACTCCCGCCAGCGTTCCACACAGCCGCTCTCATGACCCTCCCTCCATTACCACGCGTCGCAGTGATGATGAACACAAGAACAAGACACGGCGAGCGAATCGTCTGAGACGCGCGTTGACCTTTCTGCAGCGCCGCACAGCTCTGTGCTGTAACCGCGTCGGACCGAGGGCCAAAACGTGGATCCGAGAGGCATGGACTTCCTCCGACTCCAGCACTTAACTCGTGATTGGGACTGTGTTTAAAACGGGGGGGGGGGGGGGGGGGGAGGGGCGACGACAACAACTTCAACTAGTATCTGCATGTGACGCCCCTGTTTTGAAGTGTTACACAGTGTTGCAGGAAAGTAGCAACATTAGATTTGTTATTATTATTATTATTATCATTTTTATTATTATTTAAAAAATTTCCTGGCACCAATGCGACCGAGGGAAAACGGTACCTTGCGTCCACACGCTAAACATGTGACCACGCACATGTGACCACGTTGGTCGCAGCCTCGAGCCCCCCCCCCCCCCCCCCCGACCACACCGCCTGCTGAAAAAGAAAAAACCCCACAGATAATCGCGACCGACGCTTTTGTGCCCTCCAGAACCTGGTGAACAAGCAGTGGCTGGGCGTGGCCTCCCAGGACAAGATGGAGATCCGCAGCTGTTTGCCGAAGCTGCTGCTGGCCCAGCACAAGGCCATGCCGTACTTCATCCGCAACAAGCTGTGCAAGGTCATCGTGGACATCGGCCGCCAGGACTGGCCCATGTTCTACCACGACTTCTTCACCAACACCCTGCAGGTACAGCCTGGTGTCCGATTCCTCCGGAGCGGCAGGGGCGGCAGTCGCTCAGTGGGTAGAGCGGGTAGACAAAGTGGGTCGTCCACTAACCGTAGGGTTGGCGAGGCGGTTCGATCCCCGTGATCCCCCTCCTCCTCCCAACCCTCCACATGTCAAACCCTCACAAATGTACCGATTGTAAGTCGCTTTGGACAAAAGTGTCTGCTAAATGCCCCTTTTTATAAACGGAGGAACGTCATTTTGAACAAAAAAAAACAGCAAATCGGCACATTGCAACTTGGATGGCTAGCTTTTTGCGGGCTTCCATCTTTGTTGTTGTGTTCGTCCTCATGAGACGCCTTGTAGTGTGTGACCCCGCCCCCTGTCCCGGGTCAGTCATGTCAGGCTTACCAGACAGTCGTACAAGTCGTGTAGTGTAGGGGCTATAACCCTGTCTGTATTGTTGGTGGGGGTGGGGGTCATGTAGTGGCAACAGTGTTTGACTTCCGTTTGAAAGGTCCTTGGTTCTGCAGCCTTCCTCTGCCTGATCCTAGATGACTTGTACCTGAACTCATTGTAAGTGGGTTGGGTTGAAGGCGTCTGTTGAGTGTTCAACACGGGCATGGTTTACATTATGCACTGTACTCTCTGTAAAGGGTACACTCTGTGTCCCTGTGTGATGCACATTCACACTGCACTTCTTTCATTGCTTATTCATTCCTTTTAATGGCATTGCTTTCATTTGTTTTATAAATTACATTTAATTGCCCTTTTTAACGGCTTTCCAAACCACGCCCTTTGGGATGCAGTTTCTTGATCTCAAGTATATCTCATCCCTTTCAATGTTATCTGTATGAGTTTGAAATACTTTTGATGTAATATGAACCCCTTTTTACTTTTTTTTAAATTTTTTTAAACCTTTTTCTCTCCAGTTGATCCAGTCTCCTGGCCTGGCCTCCCTGGGCTTGGTGTTGCTGAAGATCACGTCGGAGGAGCTGGCCTGCCCTCGGGAGGACCTGAGTGTGGCCCGCAGAGACGAGCTACGCAAGCTGTTGCTGGAGCAGGTGCCCACGGTGCTGGGGCTGCTGACAGGTAGGGAGTGTTCGTATCCTGCCACTGTGAGGACTGTTCAGATCATCCCAGTGTGCAGACTGTTCAGATCATCCCAGTGTGCAGACTGTTCAGATCATCCCACTGTGAGGACTGTTCAGATCATCCCAGTGTGAAGACTGTTCAGATCATCCCAGTGTGCAGACTGTTCAGATCATCCCAGTGTGCGGACTGTTCAGATCATCCCAGTGTGCAGACTGTTCAGATCATCACAGTGTAAAGACTGTTCAGATCATCCCAGTGTGTAGACTGTTCAGATCATCCCAGTGTGAAGACTGTTCAGATCATCCCAGTGTGCAGACTGTTCAGATCATCCCAGTGTGCAGACTGTTCAGATCATCCCAGTGTGCAGACTGTTCAGATCATCCCAGTGTGCAGACTGTTCAGATCATCCCAGTGTGCAGACTGTTCAGATCATCCCAGTGTGCAGACTGTTCAGATCATCCCAGTGTAAAGACTGTTCAGATCATCCCAGTGTGAGGACTGTTCAGATCATCCCAGTGTAAAGACTGTTCAGATCATCCCAGTGTGCAAACTGTTCAGATCATCCCAGTGTAAAGACTGTTCAGATCATCCCAGTGTGCAGACTGTTCAGATCATCCCAGTGTGAAGACTTTTCAGATCATCCCAATGCTAAGGCTGTTCATCTGCTCTTCAGCTCTACAGTGTAACAGATTGTTACAGCGTCAAAAGAAGTATAATTCTTGATGCAAGGGGGGGTCTCTGCACCACCTGGCGTAGCAACCAGAAGCCAATGCCGTAGTTTACAAGCACCATCAATTAAACATTAAAGTACAGGTCCAGCTGATGGTGGGCCCCCTTCATCTTTCCGAACAGCCGAAGGCTGGGAATACGTCACTGAATAAGTGATCTGGGTTTTTGTTTTGTGAGCTGCAGGTATCCTGGAGACCTATTGGGACAAGCACAACGTCATGGCAACCACTCCCCCGCCGTCCCCCACCTCTGGAGAAAATGGTCAGTAGTCATCAGATGCCTTCAGTCCCGAATCCCGGCAACTTAACGTGCACGCATTCTTGAGCATAATGACATGTGTCTGATTCCAGTTAAAATGACCTTGTGAAGTGGTAATTGCAGTAGTGTTGGCAGTAAGCATGTACACGCTACATCGTGGTGGGTTTTTCACGCCATTTTCTGTTCCCTCTCGTCAGTGGAGTTGCTGGGCAGCCTCCTCCAGGGGAGCCAGTACTCCAAGCTGCTCTGCCAGCCCATGGCCGAGTTGGACCAGGACAGCCACCAGCTATGCTGCTTGGTCCTGGAGTGTCTGGCCCACCTGTTCAGCTGGATCCCGCTGTCCACCAGCATCACCCCCACGCTGCTGGCCTCCATCTTCCACTTCGCCCGCTTCGGCTGCGACCTCCGGACGAAGGCCAAGCCGGACCCCTTCATCTCCTCCTCCTCCTCCTCCTCTTCCAACGGCCAGCCGGCGTCCAACGGCGACGGTCGGAGCGTCCCGCCGAGCGGCGATGGCAAGCAGGACCGCGCCCGCCTCGGGGTGCTGGCCATGACCTGCGTCAACGAGCTGGTGTCCAAGAACTGCGTGCCGCTGGACTTTGAGGAGTACCTGTTGCGCATGTTCCAGCAGACCTTCTTCCTCCTGCAGAGGCTGACGCGCGAGAACAACGCTCACACCGTGAAGGCCCGGCTACAGGAGCTGGACGAGTGGTAGGTGGTCCGCAGCCGCACGCCGCCCCCCCCCCCCCCCCCCCCCTCCTCCAGCGGTCGGCTGGATGGGTTGCTCTGCTGGAAATGAATCTGTTTTATTTTATTTTATTGTAATCATTTTTCCCTCTGAGATGCAAAAACTGTTTTGTATTTATGTGATTTTTGTCTGAAGATCTTTTTCATTGAATTTGGTGTGTGTGTGTGTGTGTGTGTGTGTGTGTGTGTGTGTGTGTGTGTGTGTGTGTGTGTGTGTGTGTGTGTGTGTGTGTGTGTGTGTGTGTGTGTGTGTGTGTGTGTGTGTGTGTGTGTGTGTGTGTGTGTGTGTGTGTGTGTGTGTGTGTCTTTTTCAACCTGCAGTTACTTGGAAAAGTTCACTGATTTCCTGCGGCTGTTTGTCAGTGTTCACCTGAGGAGGATCGAGTCGAGTCCTCAGTTCCCCATTGTAGAATTCCTAGCGTTGCTGTTCAAGTACACCTTTAACCAGGTAAGAGTTTGGCTACAAGAATCGTTTATACATATTAAAGGGGCTGTAGCTAAGCTCTGGGAGTTGTAAAGAGAGCCGAAGAGAGCAAGATTCGGGAAATAAACAACCCAAAAAAAGCCCCTCCCTCCCTACCTTTTCCAGCCATTGGCTGAGAACTGTACCTCTGTACACATACCTGTGATTGACAGGCAAGATAGATTCTCCAAACCAATCAGGGAACAGATGCCCAGATTGGTCAGAAGTGAGCTGGGAGCGGACCAAAATTTTATCATACAGAGGCAGTTGCACCGTCAACTCCAAACAGATATTCTCACAGCGCATTTCACTCATCAATATCTGAAGGATGGCCTTGGTATTTCTTACAAATTACACTAATTACACTATACTATAGCTTTTAAATCAGCACATCAAATCTCCTAGTACTATAATTAGCAAATTGTGGTCAACTACCCGTCATTGTTTGCCCAGTCTTGTCTTCAAATTGTCAGGTTGTGTACACTGTAGTGTAAATGTAATATTTGAGGGTGTTCTGCCACAACTCCTTGCATTTGTGCTAACACTATAGACATTATACATGTTAAATTGTTAAATTGTGTGAGCTGAAACGGAGCCTCGTGTACTGTGATTACCCATAGAAACATGGAAAAGGATAAAGGGTAATTTAGCAGACCCTACGGTTAGTGGACGAACCCGCTCTGTCCAGCCATTCTAACCCACCCGCTCTACCCACTGAGCTACTGCCGCCCTACATGCTCATGGTGCTTATTTGTACAGTGGGCAGGAAATTAAATTCAATGCCAGGTGTGACTCACTGTCCAGCCCCAGGCACACAAGGTACAAGGTATCTAGACACGAGGCGCCCAATCTAAACACAAGTTATAAGGTACTGTATCCAAACATGTACCATACCAGTTACAAGGTACCGTATCTAGACACAACATACCAGTGACAAGGTACTACCATCTTAGACACATGGTTATCATCTCTAGAAGGGGCCATGGGCAAGTGTACCCGCTGCTGCAGATTATCGCCAATACTTGTTTGAAGTTTTTGCAAAAAACTACAACATTTTTTTTTCCCTTTCTAGCCCAATCACGAAGGCTACTTTGCCTGTTTGGAAATATGGACTGTCTTCTTGGATTTCCTCACGACGAAGATCAAAAGCCGCCTGGCTGACAGGGAGAGCGTTTTGAACAGGTGAGCCGGGGCCTCTGTTTGGTACGGAGTGGTGAACGAGCAACAGATTCTCAGAGCTGGTCTCGTTCTCCCCTCCTCAATGTGAGTGTGGTGTAGTGTGGGTTGCATGTCTTTATCGTAAGACTGGCGTGACATTGAGCTTGCTCTGACTGTGGAATCGATATGATTTCATATCTGCCAGCAGTGCTTTTCTATAATTTTGCACGTCTGTTTTTCTGTATGTTTGGGTGTTGTATTTTTTTTTAAGGAGGATGTGTAAAGGCAATAGAGGAACTGCATTCGATTGCAGCAGCTGTCGCCTCGTTGAGGCCACACACTGTTCCGTTTGTTTCCCACACAAACCAATCTGTACGCGACGGCAGAATCTTGAGAACAGCAGGCCAATGTTATATCACTAATATTTCACTTGAATGGCTCAGGCTTTTATTTTGAAAAATGCTCCCTCCACATTTCACCAAGCGGCAACATTCCATGCTGAAAAATGAAGCCCATGCGGAAGTGCAAAAACTTGCAGTTCCTCGACTGGCCGCTTGAGGCTGGCTGCAGAAGGGAGTCAACTCCCATAGACACCCATGTTAAAATGTCCAACTTTACAGCCAAAATAAACATGTTTACAGCCTGGTTCAAAAAACGGTTTTGGTGTCTTTCAGTAGTGTTCGAGTCCATGACAACTGTGAGGGGGGTGAATTTTTTTAGAATCCATTATTTTAATGCACAGAGAAGGATTTATTTTATGAATAATTAAGGGAGTGGTCAACTTGATTGGCAGCTATCATCTGTCATCACGGCATGACCTTCACGGATTCGAGGCTTTGATTGGTCTGGCCGGAGGTAGGCGGGCTTAGAACACAGACTGAAATGTCCAAGATGGCGGCGCCCAGAAGCTCAATTTTAGGCTTCATCTCCGCTGTTAAGAATGTCTATGGGTGACGTCACGGAGGGTTTGTCCATATTTATATACAGTCTATGCATTTCACGTAACACGGCTGCGGCGTTTCCCCCCAACCCTCGCGAGCGGTCAGTCGTTGTTGTGTCATTGCTGGGCTGTGGTTGCAGGTACAAAGACGCCCTGGGTCTCCTGCTAAGAGAGGTGCTGAACAGAATCCAGTTCAGATACAACCAGGCCCAGCTGGAGGAGCTGGATGACGAGACCCTCGACGATGACGTAAGACGCCGCCGAGTCCGCCACACTGTCGCCGGTGTGGTTGTTTGTTCACGCATGAAAGGGCCGTTGTGGAGGATGTAGTGGTGGCTAGTGGTGAGGCTGCACATTGCAACCAACCCCCACCCAGCGCACCCCCCCCCAACCATACAGGAGAAGTTAAGGTAGCCTGTAAGGTACCAGTAGGTACCTCCAAAGTGATGTCATTGTCTACAACAGCGTCAAGTATTCAGCTAGATGCCACTAAATTCTCCACACTGCACCCATTTAAAGGAAAAAAACATATTTGCATACATGCCTGTTGAAACGCTAATCTGTTTGTTAAACGCTATTTGTTTACTAAAACGCTATTTGTTTACTATGAGTTAACCCGTGAAGCCTATGCTGCAAACAGCAAAGCTCTATTTGTTGTACTGATCTCAAGTGATGAAGTGGCCCCGTCCCAAAACTTGAACCCTTGCTGTGTCTCATTTTGTGAAGCTATTCTCTCTTTCTTCTTGCCGTCACGCTGTGAATGGGGTGTATTGTTAAAAGCTTGCGCGTTTTGAAATTGTGTTTTGCCTCGCATCATACCCTGTGTTTCTTGTTTGGTAACCATAGCAACAGACAGAGTGGCAGCGGTACCTACGTCAGAGTCTGGAAGTGGTTGCCAAGGTGATGGAGCTGCTTCCATCCCATGCGTTTACTACTTTGGTAAGAAAGGACAGACCCTAAATGGGAAGCACTTGGGGCCGGGAGGGGATGTTTCATACAAGAACATTTTATCTGGTCTTTGTTTTATTTGGTTTCATTTGCCTGCAATTCTATGACTATGATACCCTGCAGGTGTATTTTATTCCAGTGAAGCTCAAATTGCATTTTCTTTCTTATCATTGGTTGATACTCTGCATTCAATATTTGTCTTCCTTCTTTTCTTTTCTTTCCAAGTCAAAAATAATATGTGGCTCTGTCTCACTTTCTCTCTCTCTCTCTCTCTCTCTCTCTCTATCTCACCCACCTCTGCATTCAGTTACCCATCCTTCAGGAGAACCTGGATGTGTATCTGGGCCTGCAGCAGTTCATCGTCACCACGGGAACAGGTGTGACCCTGCTCCTCCTCCGAGCCTCGCCAGGAGGCTGGCAGCCGTGTTGGCAGGAAGCATGAGCGCGCAGACTGTTAAAGTCTTTGATTGGCGTGGCAACTAACACCGGCTAAAATTAACAACACGATTACCTTAACCTGAAATGGCCTTTCTTAATTCTGAGATCGTACATTTTGATGACGATGTGATGACCGCAACGGGACACTTATTTTTATTGGCCATGTAAAGATGTCCATTCTATTTTTTTTTACTAAATCTCTCTCTCGCTCTCTGTCTCTCTGTCTGTCTGTCTGTCTGTTTGTCTCTCCCCCTCTCCCTCCCTCCCTCCCTCCCTCCCTCCCTCCCTCCAGTCCGACGGCTGAACATCTCGGCGGAGAACGACTGCCGGAGGCTGCACTGCTCGCTGCGTGACCTCAGCTCCCTGCTCCAGGCGGTGGGGCGGCTCTCCGAGTACTTCATCGGCGACGTCTTCGCCTCGCGCTTCAACGACGCCCTGGCGGTCGTGGAGAGGTCGGTGGTCTGCCGCGGTCGCCCGCTTCCCCGGGGAGGCTGTGGTGTCCTCGACACCCCCCCCCCCCCATGCCAGGGTTTGGGGTTTGATTGCCCCTGGGGCTGCCGACACAGAAAACAAATGCCCTGGCGATGTTCTAAGATGCTTTAGATGAAAGAGTCCACCAGATGGCATATGTTCTGACGTTTACTGAGGGATGAGGACAGATGGATTAGTTTAGCCATTTGAGCAGACCCTTTTATAGGTGGCTACTGAACAGTGATTTCATAAGCAAATCATCAACGAGAAGCAGGCAAGGGGGGGAAGGGCATCTTGCTCATGGTTTTAAGTATTTAGGCGATGTAGGCTACAAGTAGTATGTAGGCTTTTCTACAAGTATTGGGGTATTGAGGTATTGGGGATCGAACCCAGTACCTTTTTTGAGTCAAACCCCCCAGCCGCTACACTATCCCAATCCCTCGTCGATGTCCAGCTGTTCTATATTCCACATATTGCTTATTATATTGCTTATATTGTGATATAGCCGCTGGGTACATCCAGCGCAGCCAGTGTATGATGACTCATCAGACGATCGCCAAAGCTAAAGCCGTCTTTCCCCCTGTGTGCGGTGGCGGCAGGTTGGTGGAGGTGACGTGCTACGGCTCTCAGAGCAGCCTGTACGACCTGGAGACCGCCGTGCCTTCTGTCCTCAAACCAGACCTCATCGACGTGTGAGTACACGCTCCTCCCACACAGCTCACCGGCACGCCGTCCTATGCGGCTAGCTTGACTCAACCGCGGCTGCACGATGTATAGCGCGTGGTGGGCCATCGCCATGCGCCCGCCCGTGTGACGGTCACGCCGCCGGACCGTGCGACGTCAAACAAGGTTGAATTCCCTGAGATACGTCATGCCGCGGGCTTTTTTTTTTGCTGCTTGATGCATGGCGGGGGGGGGGGGGGGGAGGGGGGGTCTGAAATGTGGAACTTGCATGGTTCTCTCTTCTCTGCATTGGAAATTAATTTGCGCAGTGTTGACGTGGAACGGCGAGTCATGCAAAGCCATGTTTATTGGTAACGCACTGTGCTGTGCCAAAACGTGGTTCATGTCAAATTGTTTACATTTTGTAGTCCGTGTGCCTGGAACACGCGTGCGTGCCTGAAAGATGAAGGTGTCTGAACTCTCGGGCACAAGGCTCAGTGCAGCACCGCTGAGCATTGTTCTCCCTGGTTTTAAAGGTCGACTCTAATTTCAGTTATGTGTAATGTAATGTTTCGTTATGTGTAATGTAATACGCAGGGCAGTGTAACAGTAATGTTTTATCAGTATCAATTTGCATTATAACTAATAATTTGCATTATAGTTTTTCATCATAAATGCAATTACTAAATTATACATTTATTTGATTGACAATACAAGATAGTGGCCAGTAGTTATAAAAAGTAGGCATGCTAATTTTTATGGATTTTTTACACAAGTCCTTTTTTCATGTCAAATCTAAACTGTCAAGTCACTGTTGAATACATTTTGTACACTTTTTTTGTTTTTCTTTTGGCTGTGGGCTCATAGCAAGTCAACACAAGACATTGAGGTCTTGTGTTAAAAAGCGTGATGTAGAGGCAGATATCCAACCATATTCCTAGTGACGTTTCAAAAAACGCCCCTGCAGAAAATCTCTCGGCATACAAATACAAAGATCCTCTAACATTGAAAGTTCAAGTGGTTGTGCGGCGGTCCTGAGTGACTGTGTGTGTGTGTGTGTGTGTATAAGCCATGCACAGGCCCTGGCTGCCCTGCAGGCCTACTCCCATTGGCTGGCCCAGTTCTACAGTGAAGTTCAGCGGCAAAACCAGACCCGTTTCGTGAGCCTGATCACCTCAGCCGTGGACGCCAGCAGCCCTCTCCTTACCCCCAAGGTAACCTGACACACCACCCACTTTCGTCTGCCCTGCCCCCCTCCCCCAACCGTCTCTCCTCACCCCACCCTCTCTCCTAACCCCCTCTCCTCACCATCTCTCTGTCTGCCTGTCTAGTGTCTGCTAATGAGGTTGGATCTGCCGCGTCTTTTTCATTGTGTGCAGGAGCCTGTGTGTCAACTCACACCAAAACCCTATTTGTATTTATTCTGTCTTTCTTAAGACTTTGTTGCTGGTGTCTGCTGTGATCAATTGTTGACACTTATATTGTGCAGCGCTGTCATCCGAATTTGGGCCAAAGGCTCAAAGGTTTCTAAAAGGGAACTGTTAAATATGCCACTGTGTTACATATATATATATATATATATATATATATATATATATATATATATATATTAATGGCAGATTTAGTTTGTTGGAAGAAGTTTACTTTGGGGAGGGCAAATTGGCCTCCTCAATTCGGGCCGGCCAATCGCGTGGGGCTCGCGCTGTGATTGGGCGGATTGTTCTAAACATGAGTCAGAGGGTGGGACAGGCAGCTTGATGGACCAATGGCCGTCTGCGAACACAAATCCGATTTGCAAACGGTATTGAGGAAGATTGACCCCCGTACCGGCCGTGCATTGGAGTCAGACCAGCTGAACCTATGGTGGCAACTCACCCCGCCCCCTCCCCCCACCCCCCCCCCCCCCCCCCCCCCCCCCCCCCCCCTCCGTGCAGGTGCCGGAGAAGCTACTACTCTCCGCCTGCCACCTGCTGGTCTCCTTGGCGTCAACGGTACGGCCCGTCTTCCTGGTGTCACTGCCGGCCGTGCAGAGCACCTTCCGCCTCATCACGGAGAACAGCACTCCTGGGGCTCCCCCCGGAGGTCAGTCTGCCCACTGCACGGCGGAACCCGTTTCTTAATCAGAGACATACAGAAAAAGGATGGAATATAGAATGTTTATCCAGGGAACTCCATCCGGGGAACGTCTGCGAATAGGAAAACTTTTATTAGATTTTATTACACTTTTATTACATTTATTAGTATTTCACAACACAGTTATTAGTATTTTAAGCTTATTCTGCACTGCAAGGCCTTCTTGAATGAACAGCATCAGAGTAATGTATTATTACGTGTAGTCGTCATGTTCAACATTGATCTCATTGCTTGTAAGTGTGTGCTAAATGTAATGAAATATTGCTGACCATGTTTCTGAAACGAAACCACAGTCCGATACATTATACGAGGGCAGTATTGGTGTCAATTGGTATTGATCCATGTCTTTGAATGTTGACACCAGTGTGGGTCTGCATTGTTTTGAATTACTGTTTTGAATGTTTTGTTCTAAATGTCATGTGGTTGACGTGGAGTAGCCTTCTAATATGTGTGTGTGTGTGGCCCTCTGTGTGTGTGTGTGTGTGTGTGTGTGTGTGTGTGTGTGTGTGTGTGTGTGTGTGTCTGCGTGTGCGCTGCAGGCTCACATGCTGGTGTGCAGGGCTCTGTCCAACATGCTGCTGCTGCCCTGGCCCAGTCTGCCAGAAAGCGAGCAGCAGTGGCAGACGCGCTCCAGCAGCCACGGCAGCCTGGTGGCCGCCCTGACCCGGGACTACCGCACGCTCAGGGGCACCACCAGCCTGCCCCAGCGCAGCACCGAGCTGGGCAACCGTAAGCACCCAGGGCCCCTGGCCTCGCCGCTGGGGGGGGGGGGGGGGGGGGGGTCTTGCCAAATTCAAGCGCCAGGGAAACGGGGAACTCGTACAACACTGCCTGCTTTTGGTTGACGGTGCCATGTGACGAGACCTGCGTCCATCATGGGCGTAGCCACGGGCGGGGCCTGGACGGGCCTAGGCCCGCCTACTTGTCAGTCTTGCCCGTCCAATCGGAGGGCTTTCCTTCGTTTACTCGGTCAA
Organism: Urophycis tenuis; assembly: GCA_036785325.1. Classification (NCBI taxonomy): domain Eukaryota; kingdom Metazoa; phylum Chordata; class Actinopteri; order Gadiformes; family Phycidae; genus Urophycis; species Urophycis tenuis. The sequence goes on along the minus strand of JAXIVH010000036.1, from coordinate 786,942 downwards.
TACATGTGACGCGCCGATGCATGGGTTCATGCGGTTTTGCGCAAGTTTAGAATGTTTCCGCGTAATTTCTCAGCTGTGATCAAATGCCTTTGATCGTTTCGTCCTCAAATGTTCGATATTCAAAATCCCAATACCACCCCCCCCCCCCATCTTAAGTTCAATCAAAATGGCTTTGCCCACCCGTTTTTTTTTCTGTGCCCACCCATTTGAACATTTCTGGCCACTGGTGTCCATGAGCAAAAAACGCCCCCACACATCGCAGTTGCCATCGTACCCCGGTCATGAACGCTGTGTCTCGACAGCCCGTGCTAACACGCCAGATTTTGTGTTTTGTTTTAATTATATCAGGGGGGGGGGCTTGAACTGCCTGAGCAGACGTTGCATATCACCTCAGGTTTTTAAGATGTTTTGACAGCTATTCTTTTGGATATGGTTTATGATCTTGCGCACGTCTTCCGTTGCATACATTACATTGTTGTTTATGCATGTGGAGCAGCACATTATTATTGTCTGTCCCTCTCTGTGGTCTTTCTCCTCCTCTCTCCTCCTATCTGTTTCTATCTGTCTCTCTCGTCCCTCCCTCTCTACATCTCCCTCCTCTCTTGCTGTAGATGTTGTGTGTATGCCTGTCGTTAAACGTACACTCTCTGCCCCTGCAGTGAAGGCAGTGATGCAGCAGACTCTGCCCGTTCTCCGAGAGGTCGTGGACAGCATCTCGGGGGAGTCCACCAAGTCACGCCAGATCTGTTACCAAAGCCTGCAGGAGTCAGTCCAAGTGTCCCTCACCCTATTCCCAGTATTTATTCAGCAGCCTGGTAAGAACATAGTCAACTGGCCAGTAATGCATTGATGTGGAAGTGGCAGAAAGTATGCCGATTGGCTAATTTACTCCTTTCCTGTCTGAAAAAAAAGAGGCCTAGGTGGCTAAACTAGAGCACGTTGTTTTTTTTTAACATCTTGTGTGATACTGTTGAATATGTTTTGAAGATCAAATCTTTTTTTTTACAGAATGACTTAAGCCATTGCTTCCTTTCGAATGGTATTGATCCTCTGTCTGTAGATGTGACGGACGAGATGTTGAGCTTCTTCCTGACACTGTTTTCAAGCCCTGAGGGCCCAGATGGGAGTTCCCTTCACAGGACAAATCATCCACACCTTCCTGAGCATGTTCACCAGGTAAATGACACTCATTACCGTGTTCACCAGGTAAATGACACTCATTACCATGTTCACCAGGTAAATGACACTCATTACCATGTTCACCAGTGTAAATGACACTCTATTACCATGTTCACCAGGTAAATGACACTCATTACCATGTTCACCAGGTAAATGACACTCATTACCGTGTTCACCAGGTAATGAACATGCATTACCATGTTCACCAGGTAAATGACACTCATTACCGTGTTCACCAGGTAATGAACATGCATTACCATGTTCACCAGGTAAATGACACTCATTACCGTGTTCACCAGGTAATGAACATGCATTACCATGTTCACCAGGTAAATGACACTCATTACCGTGTTCACCAGGTAAATGACACTCATTACCGTGTTCACCAGGTAAATGACACTCATTACCGTGTTCACCAGGTAAATGACACTCATTACCATGTTCACCAGGTAAATGACACTCATTACATGTTCACCAGGTAAATGACACTCATTACCATGTCACCAGGTAAATGACACTCATTACCGTGTTCACCAGGTAATGAACATGCAATACATGTTCACCAGGTAAATGACACTCATTACCGTGTTCACCAGGTAATGAAACATGCATTACCATGTCACCAGGTAAATGACACTCATTACCGTGTTCACCAGGTAATGAACATGCATTACCATGTTCACCAGGTAAATGACACTCATTACCGTGTTCACCAGGTAAATGACACTCATTACCATGTTCACCAGGTAAATGACACTCATTACCATGTTCACCAGGTAAATGACACTCATTACCATGTTCACCAGGTAATTAACATGCATTACCATGTTCACCAGGTAAATGACACTCATTACCATGTTCACCAGGTAAAGAAATATACCCCATGTTAACCAGCTAAATAACATTAACATGTTCACCAGGCAATGAACATGTACTGATTTGTGCAAAATAGCACATATTGACATGCTAACCTGGTAAATACTGGTGAACATGTCACCAGGTAAATAACTGTATTATAACGCTATTCCCTCTGTTGTGTGTGTAATGGCTCCACGTTTGATGTGTGTTTGAGTGAAAGGCACCACGCGCTGGACTCTCTGACACACTCGCCCGGGCCGAGTTGTCTTTGGGTAATGTTTGAACGCAAAGCAAAACACGCCGTTCTGGTGCGTCACCTGATCATGTAAGTTTCCCCTTATCTTTTCCCTAAGCTCAATAGTCAAGGCCTTTCATTTATTTACTAACACGGCAGCCCCACATTGGCTTCACGTGGGACACGAATGTACAGACATATCCGTCGTTTAAACCGGAGCCTTATTCAACCACAGTCGCCCCAACATCAAACCTTTAGAAATCGGGGAGGCAGATGGGGTGGCAAATGGGGAGGCGTCTGCTAAATGCCTTTAATGTAATCCGAAGAGCACAGTTGATGTTTTTTTCTTTGTGACATATCGAATAAAATGTTTTTGTGGCGCATACGTATTCTGTGCGCCACACAGAATCAAACGGTGCTTTTGCGTAATGCGTAATGCGTGTGTGTGTGATTCAGGGAACAGCTGGCAGCCAGCATCCTGCAGGAGGGCAGTGCTGGCTGCAGGGTGGTGCAGAAGTTCTGAAGATACTGCAGGTGGTGGTGCAGGAGCCGGGCCAGGCCTTCAAGCCCTTCCTCCCCAACATCCTGGCCCTCTGCATGGAGCAGGTGTACCCCATCGTGGCAGAGGTCCGTCTGCAGGCCAGGCCCTCCTGGGTTTTTTTTTTAAGTCTCCTTAGATCTAGGTGGCCGCTGCACAGTCTTGTTGGTCTTTACGGTTTGTGAGAAAATCTTCTGAGCTCTTGCAACTTTTGTCTGGTGACCGAAGCTCAGCTTGTATTTTTGTACATGGCGATTTGTGGGCGTCGCCGGCGCCTTTTTTCTTTATGTATATTTTTGTATATTGCTTTCATAGGTTTATATTTTACATAGGTTTATATTTTATATTTTACATAGGTGTATATTAATATATTTATATATTCTAACACTTTACTATACGTAGAGTGTCTGTCTCTTCTTCTTTTTCACTGGAGTATTGTATTGTAACGAATGCAATTTCCCTCAGGGATCATTAAAGTACGTCTGTCTGTCTGTCTTTTGACTCTGACGTCAATATTTTTGACAAGGCATGCTTTTGAATTATTATTTTATTTTGTTTAATGTAAAACGCAATTTGTCCAATTCAGTTTGTTATAATATGCATGTTACTTCACAACGAAATGCACAAGCCTTTCTCCTTGGTAACATGCGAAACACCTTGTTGCTCCTCAGCGGTCGTCCCCCGACATCAAGGCAGAGCTGTTTGAGCTCCTCTACAAGTTCTGCACCAGAACTGGAGGTACTTCTTCAAGACGTCTATACTGCCAGTGTCCAGAGAGGAGCAGCAGAAGACACCATGGAGAATGAGGCTCAGTTCACTGCTGCCATGCAGGTGGGTCTCCATTATAACACTAGACTCTCACCGGTCAAGGTCCAACCCAACAAATATTGATCTACATTTTCATGTACTATCTACCCTTGTACTATAATGTAGACTCTCATCTTAGTCTCAGACAAGTCTATGCTTTATATAAGGACTGTTGAGATGTATTCTTTGGACTTCACCGTGGGTTTGATCTTGAAGTAGTTACGGTGATCAGGGGTAACTACTGTACCAGTCCAGTCGTTTCTAAATGCATCTAGAACTGATGATTCCAGTGGTACCTACTGCCCCGGCTGTAGTTTACCATCTACGTCTGCTTGCGTTTAATATTCCTCAGGCGTTTGGGCCAGTCGTTCCTGCAGCCAGACATCCACATCTTCAAGCAGAACCTGTGCTACCTGGAGGCCCTGAACAGCAAGCACAAACTGTACCACAGAGTGAGTTCCCTCAGTCCTGCTCTCAAACCCTGACACATTATTATACCAACTGACAGACAGAAAAGATTTATGAATTAAATTTGATGGTGAATTACAACTAATGATAATAATTCACCGATTTATCAAAATAGGTTATGTAGGTTATAGGTTACAAAGATAAATCTTTGGTTGATTTGATCAAACGATAAATAGACATTGGCCATGAGAGACAGCAAGCTAATTGAATATGTCTTTATTTATTAACATCAACAAAGCGATGGATGGATCTTAACATTCGCTAGGGGATCGAACCCAGAACCGTTTATGACAGATGGCACAAGGCACGCCCAAGGGAACGCTCTGGCCTCTCTCTAGATTGTCCTGGCTCCTCCCATAGATGCTCATCATCTTCATGATCATGATTATAATTTCATCACGTTTTCACGGTTCAAACATTTTAAACCGGTGACACTGGCCCGGTCAGCGGGTCCGTACTGGGTAAACGTCCCGGCCCCACACCGTCTTTACCGGCCCTCTGTCAAACAAAGACTCTTCTCGAGATGACGCTCAAGAGTTTAGATGTTACGTTTTTTTTTTTTACTGTGCGCCGAACCCCCGCTTTTTCTTTTCCAGAAGCTGTTCCGGACGTCCATGCTGTTCCACTTCATCAACGTGCTGCTGCAGGTGCTGCTGCACAAAAGCCACGACCTGCTGCAGGAGGAGATCACGCTGGCCGTCTACAACATGGCCGCCGTCGACTTTGACGCCTTCTACTCGGGCTTCATGCCCGAGTTCCTCGGCGGCTGCCAGGGCGTGGACGCCAACCAGCGCGCCGTCCTGGCGCGCAACTTCAAGCTTGAGCGGGTACGGCACCGGGCGGTCGCGCCGTCAGTTTCTTAGAAATGAATGGCTCCAGTGTCCCGATTTGTCCGATTTTTTTTCAAAGGTGGTCAGCCATTGTTGCCCCCAATTAGAGGACAGTAATTACTGTAATACAGAGGACAGACCCAACTGTCCGACCCGTGTGTCTCACTCGTCGCGCTACGAACTCACGAGCTACTCATTAACCAAACAGACCTCTGCGATGTCAAAACTTCACTGTTGTCTTTCTGTTTGGCTTCTTCCTTCCCCCCCCCCCCTCCTCCCTCCCTCCCTCCCCTCCCACCCCCCCTCCCTCCCCCCCTCCCCACCCCCCTCCCTCCCTCCTCCAGGACCTGCCATCCTTCACCCAGAGTGTACACAGGCTAGTGAACGACCTACGCTACTACAGACTGTGCAACAGCAGCCTGCCGACAGGCACCATCAAACTATAACACACACACACACACACACACACACACACACACACACACCACACACCACACACCACACACACACACACACACTAACACACACTACACACACACACACACACACACAGATTAGCCCATTGGTGCCGACCACTTAGGCCAACACGCCCCGCCCCCACCACCACCACCACCACAGGGCCTGGGTTCGAGTATGGGTCCTACCTGCCAAGACAAAGAAGGCTCTTCTGTCGGGGAGGGGAGTCGTTGGAGACTGATGACGACGATGCTGCTGCTGCTGTTGTTGTTGTTTTGTTTTTTATTCATTTCTGCTGTAGGAATAATCAATTTGTTTTGTGGGGCCCTCTTGGCGTTTCTTGACGCCAACACAGTGACTTTAGGCACAAAGAGCCATCTGAGCCAGGCCCCCTTTTTTACCCACAATGCATCTGCGAGACCAGCCCCGGCTGGGACAGAGCACTTTCCGACTCGATTAGAGTTTTTTTTTATCAATACGTCTGCTTTTATTGATCTGAGTTTTATTTTTCTTCATCTCCAAAGGAGACTTAAATCTCTTTCATATCATTCCATTCTGATGCGGAGAAAATGTGCTTGATAAATAAAGTGTCTAATGTTTTTTAAATGTCTCTCAGATATTTGTTAATTTATGCTCAGCGGTGTACTGCATTATTGACGGCTACACAGCATTTATTTTTAAAACAGTTTAAACAACCTTTAGAGTGCTTTTTATTTCAATATTCTCAATCACAATATTGACGGCTGAATGAAATGGGTGTTATTTCCCTAAAATGGCATATTTCCAAGTCAACCAAGAAATCGTTTCATTTTGTTGTCGATTTTGTACTAGGAACATACCAGGATATTATCAATTATCAATGTTATTGGTCGTTGAAATGCAAGGCCCAACCACCTGGACTGGAGTGATACCAATCACATTTGGGTAAATGCGATGATAGCCTGGCACCAATTAAGCCAGGCGGAAAAACCCTGGATCTCGATTGGTTTTATGTAGTACTTCGCAATTTTTCTAAGTGGTATGGAGTGGGGTCCAAGCACGTGGGTCGAGGGATGATTTGCAACGATACACATAAATCTAAACAGTAATACAGATGCCTTGTATATTGTGTTTATTTTGAATTGAACTACAGTTGAGCCGCCAAATGCTTAATGTCCTTCATTTGACCTTGGGCCTAGCTTGCATGAAGAGCTACAGGTTCTACCCCAAAACCTCTAGCCCGAGTGATTTGACCTCCTTTTTGGAATGAACCATCCGGGTTTACTTTTGTTTGGTTACTTTTCATGTCATTAACCCTGGACGATGGGGCAAGAACGACGGTCATTTGGCCAATCCTGAGAGAGAGAGAGAGAGAGAGAGAGAGAGAGGAGAGAGAGAGAGAGAGAGAGAGAGAGAGAGAGAGAGAGAGAGTGAGAGAGAAGAGAGAGAGTGAGAGAGAAGAGAGGAAGAGAGAGAGAGAGTGAGAGAGAGAGAGAGAGAGAGAGAGGAGAGAGAGAGAGAGAGAGAGAGAGAGATGGAGAGAGAGAGAGAGAGAGAGAGAGAGAGAGAGAGAAATAACGATTAATAAACTTGTTCATTTAATTAATTTAAATGATCTAAAATTAACCATAGTTGGGCTAATGTAGTCGTCACAGTTGCGAAATGTAGTCGTATTATTATTGTCCTAATGTGAATGCAAGTGATTGACCTGTACATCTGGTCATTGATAAACCTGATACCCATGGGGTTGTGTGTGTGTTGTGGTGGCCGGGGGGAGGTGGAGGGGGGGTTCAGGGTCGCTGCTGGCGTACGTTTTTAAGGTGATTAAATAAACCGAGGAGGACATGTCGCTGGCACCGTTCACCACTTGTCCTCAGCGAGTCTGCGCTCGGACACGCTCGTGATTCTCTGCTTGACCGTTTGAATATTACACACAGCTTTGTTACCCAGTCTTTGTATAAACCGTTAGATTTGTCCATCAATATATATATATATATACATATATCCGGTGCGTGTACCATCACTGATCCTCTCGCAGAGATGTGTCTTCAATACTATTCTTCAACACGGGCGGTGTTTTATTAGTGGTCGAGTCAGTGAAACGGCGTCCGTTTCCAAGTTCACCTCCGCACCTCTGCCTGGCGGAGCGATACACCGGACTACATCCAGTAAGTAGGCTGACTGCTTTCACCTCATTTGTAATAACGTCAGGGCGTCTTGTAAAATGACAAGAGTGGAAAAAAAAACACCTCGTTGTTTGAAGTTAAAATGAGTGCTCGTAAGCGTCGAGGTTCAACTGCTCATTGAGCCGAGGTGTTCAACAACATTGATAATGATTACGATTGAGGTAAAACTTTGTTTTGGTTGTGATTCTACGTTTATTATTTACGAAGCGAGAGGGGGGGGAAAGCATGTTAGTCTGTAGATTGTCTATTGACAGAAAAGTTAAATAGATGCCGTTTACCTGTTTGTTTTTTTTTAGTTATCGGCAGGCAGCTCGCGCCAACAGACTCGCAACGTGCAGCGCCGCGCGCGACGCTGGATAACAAACCAACAGCAGAGACGTTGGCTCGTGCAGGGAAAGCCAAACAACAATAATAATGCACAGACCGGCAGCCATGCGACAGGCTGCCGTTTTATTGGATGCTTGTTGTCGGAGCGCAAGGGAGTCACGTGTAGTCGTCATTAATAGCAGCCTGGCTGCCGTCAATTAGGTCTGCGTTTAGCTTGCGCGTATGCCGTCCGTCCGAATACGCGGAGATGGGAATGTGGTGGTGACAGGCGTGTTCGGTGCTCTTTTTAGGTTTCGCCCGCCGGAGTAGAGCGCACGCTCATCGCGGTGAAGCCCGATGGAGTTCAACGTAGACACGTCGGGCAAATTATCCAGCGGTTTGAGCAACGGGGCTTCATCTGGTGGGCTTGAAGATGTTGCAGGTAGGACTGTGAATGTCATTAAAAAAAGAAGAAGAATAAAGTAGCATAAATCACGTTCACACATGCAATTATTATCAGGCTAGGTTGCCAGTAGTTGTTAGATATTAATCGAACAATGCTTCCGCATTGTGGAAATGTAACATTATTTCCACAACATTATTTCCCCATTATCTCTACCCCTTCCTTACTCTCTTCCTCCCTTCTCTTCCCCTCTCGTCTCTGCCTTCTGCTATCACCTCTCCTCGTCTCATTCG